>CM031237.1:12797262-12866856 GCA_018340775.1 Taxus wallichiana var. yunnanensis
CTTCTTTTATCTTGATTTTCATTTCCCAAAGAGTGGTGAAAGCCTTTTAGCTCATGGTACCCATGCGGAAGCAGTCTGAAACTCACGTTGATAGATCGTGATCAAATCTTGAAGGAGGTCAACCATTAACTCCTACTAATTTCTATCACGATGGCGCATCTATGAGTGAATGTACCATGCACATGTGCGTGCCTTGTAAAGTGGAGTACAACTTATGCACCCATAAAGAAGGTGGAAAGATTCTTCATGCCTTCCATCTAGGCCTTCTCACATGCTTGGATGTGAAACAAGGTGGGTTCCTTCCCATGATAATCTTGTATGATAGTAGGTGCATTTCTTTGAAAAACCTAATAGAGAACGTGATTCTCACTTATGCCACTCTAGAAGGTTATCATGATGGGTCACCCACCAACATGTTGTGGTCTTGAGTAAGGTATAATTAAGCATCCTTCTCCTTTCAATCTCACTTCTCCATTGGGTCTCCATTTCTTGTAGGAAAACATCAGGGTTGGCTCCTCCAAAATAACTTGGACTTCTTTCCTCTAGGTGCTTGATTGAGCGTGCACTTTGTTACTCTCATCACAAAGCCTCTTAACTACCTTCCGACCAACTCATATGTCTCGTGTGCCCAATTGTCACATGCCACACTAGTTTTATCACTTATAGATTGAGCATCTTCCCACTTGAATAATACCCTCCTTTGTTGGTTGCACTGACTTCGGGTCCCGGATAGTGTGCACGTAAATTCTATCTAGGTCTTCTTCTCCTAAAGGCTCAATATAGGGCTTGAACTTCCCATCTATCAAAGGAATGATAACTCGTTCCTCTTTGTTCTCAAAAATTATATACCCCTTATTGAAAATGTAAGTCAACATTGTTCTTATAGCACCGGGGGCCCAAGTAATGCTGGAAAGTTTTCCACCTTAGCAAGTGCTAAGACTTTGAAGTCTCCAGTGAATTTTTCCCTTGGATAGTGATAACAACATCCTTTAAAACACCAATGGGCATTACCTTTGTCTTATTGGCCATATAAAACACATTTGAAGATGGTTGTAATGGGGGCCTTCCCATTTGATTCTAGGTGTCCAAGGTGAGAACATTGACTTCCGCACCCATGTCAATCAAAATATTACTTAGGATCCATCCATCAACAACTACATTCAAGGTAATCTCCTTATCATAGTCAATGTTGTGGGGAGGAAGGTTAGCATGCAAAACTTACCTCTCGCGCTCTACTCTAGCACTTGGTATCTTATTCCTCAACCATTCTCCTAATAGAGGAATGATATTCTCTTGGCCTCAACATCTTACATACCTCTCTTGACATCATCTATATCCTTTTTGAGGACCTCGATGCTTTTCTTTTCTACTCCAACTTCTGGATTTCTCCTTCAGACATTGAATTTCCCCTTGAAGACTCTTGATTACATCCATGGTCTCTTGATAGAATTCCTTTTAATGGGTAGGGTCCAGGATACTTCCCATACACCACCTCTTCCTTGTAATCAAGTGGTTTCTACTTTGGTATCTCCTTGGCATGTGCAGCCTTACCTCAGCTTGCATCACGTACGTATAGGTTCTAATTCGGCTCACTCACATTGCCACCCTTGGCATCCATTGCGAGTCTTCTTTCTTAACACTTACCATCCCGGTGCCCTTATCTTTCCTGGTGTTGTTGGCTCATATGTTCAAATAGCTCTGGGCACTCCTCATACTTGTGCTTCTTTCCACACCAAGAGCATTATAGTAGGTCAAGACATTCACACTTATAGTGCTCCATAGACCCACAATTGTAACAAGTTCCACACAGGAACTCACTTCTTCTACCTCCATGGTTTCCATGACCTCTAAATCCTCCATGAAATCCTCTTCCATGAGCTCCTCCATCCATCTGCGTGTCCTTCATAGTGATGACCATCATCCTTGGAATTGTTTGCGATGCTTGGTCAAGGCACACACCAATATCAATGGCATCATGTATCTAGTCAATCAATCTACAATCCTTGGTGTCATGAGTAGTAGAGGTGCAAATCTTGCAATAGAAAGACACATTCTTATGGATCATGCATTTGTAGTAGTGGAAACCTACTTGCATCATGATCTCCATGGAAAATCTCATAGTCTACTTATCATGGCATGTACCATCTCCGAGGACAATTTTCCTTTGTGTGCCCCTCTACCTCACAATCCATGCACCATAGGCCATTGCGAGTCTCATGGGCCAAGTTCATAGATAGCTTCTCTAGTACTTTCCATTGCAACAATATGAGCTTTAAGAAAAGGGCTAACACTAGTATCCATGCTTCTATAACCTCATGCACAGGAAGCCTCGAGGCCTCACGCGGTCTATGTGAAAGTCTTATGTAAAGTGCTCTCTTGAAAGGTGTTATTAGTCCTCCAAAAACCATTGAGCATGTTGAGAAGGATGAATATCATAAGATAATTTTGATAAGAGAGTCTTAAAACACATCATCATACTCCCACACACTCTCTTCCATACCTTGTTGAATTTCCTTTAGTGTCTGCTAATGCTCTTTTGTTCAAACTCAGGAATATGAAATTCAGCTAAGAAGGCATTACACAATGTGTGGTATAATCTACCACTATCTAGTGGGGGTCATACTTTTGGTACCAACTATGTGCACGTGTCCCACTACATTGTTGTAAAAAGTTGACTTGCCTTCCATTTTAGGGTAGTGATCCCCTTTACGCACCCATAGTAGCTCACATTTGTGTACATGCTCTGCAACATCCTCAACACCTTTGTAATCTAGTAGATGTAAAGACATTTCAAAAATACTTTTTGAGGTGGTTGAGGCCCTTGTCCACCTGATCCAGAACCTTGATTCCTCTCGGTGTTGCCTCTACCACCAGATCCACTAGATCCACCATGCTTATTCCTCAATCCACGGATCCTCTATTCCTAGGTCCACTAGTCTGCTAGTTCTATTCCACCAATCCACCCAGATCCTCCTCCCATGGTAGGCTGGTAAAGGGTCCTAAAGTGGTCACACCTTGTGTCCCCACTTGTTGCATTGAACTATGTGCCAATAGTCTATGATATTGTACACCACTACTATGGATGTGTGTCCCATGCTTTGCCACTTCTAGATGTGATACCCAAGCTTTGTGTACCCAAAATTTTCCCAAATGTCATTCCAGACAATATACCTCCAAACACAGAAATGATTGTGTAGCCATAGATGTGCCAAATGAAAAGTTATACCTCTAGGTGTTGATCGGTCACTTCCACCAATACTAATTGGGTTAGTAATACTTATCTCTAGATTTGGAAAACTAAGCACCTAGGGGTTGGTCACTAGGTGGATTCAGATGCATGCAATGACTCTCCTTTCTCCAAGTGATGAGCTCTCATCAGAAGTTGAAGGGGTCTCTCTCCCTGTGCTTTCCAAGATGGGGTAGCACAGACTACTCAGGCTCCATGTCCTCTGCATGAACCTCAATTCCTTCCTCAATGTCTACCTCCATAAATCCATCACTCCTGCAACTTCACATTTGTCTATCTAACTCCCTCTCACAAGCTTCATTATACTTGAGTCATCTCTCTTCCCTCTCCTTTTCAGCCATAAGGTCCACCATCTTCCTCCACCCTAGCTTCCTTTCCCAATGCTCAGAAGAAGCTTAGCTGGCCATAGGAAATGCTTCCAAACTCAGTGTAATGATTAGGATCTTTATAGCTAAAGGGATAACATGCAAGAATGATCCTCTTGGCTCCCTCAAGAACTCAAACTCAGTATCTCTGGATAGAATACATAGAAATCACATACTCCAAGGTGTAACTTGTCAACACTCTACTCCACCAATGATCAACAACACATGTCCAAGTCAGATCAACATCATGCAGCCTCTAATACTCATCTTGGGTCCATACATGAGGTCTATAGTACCATCTTGATCTAGATGCATACGCCAAAATCCATTCATACAACTCCACTGGAAAGCAAAAAAAATAAGGTCTCATATACTCATGATACAGATGTTCTTCTACCCATTTACATGCATCAAACTCAGGTCTAGTACTAAATCTCTGAGAAAACTCATCCTCTGTGCTTTTAAGCCATGCTTTGACATTGTCCAAGGTCAAGCACTCTGTCATCATGCACCATTCTCACAACAGCTTGAAAAGAGGTCCCAAAACAATGGAACCAAGATGTAGTCATTTATTTACCCTTAATACCTTTACTAACCCCAAGCGCATTGCCTATCACCCAGTAGGGGCCTTGGCACTCACCCAGGCATGCATGTGGGTGTCGAGCCCCTCCTTTATGTGAGATTTGTGAGAAGGTTTTCCATTAATGGAGGATGATTTACAAGAAGCAAAATACATTCACTTATTTAAAGAGGTAGAAGATGTAACTAACAGATCCACACATTAATGCATTACAGAAAAAGCTAAATAACATTGTAATAAGCATAATAAACTGGATCTAAGCCATGATAAGTCATATAACATGAGGGTTTACACCCTTAAGAAAAATATATAGAATGAACCCATAGATATATTGATTTAACATAGTTCTAGGTAGCCACATTATAGTCAAAAGGGTCATCTCAGACCATATACAATAAATGACAGGACTTAACTCCCCATAAATCCTTCCCGATATGAGACCCTAACTATACTTTTCCCATTTTAACCCTTATTACAGATCCTAGTGCCATATAGAGGTTTATGGCATCCCTTACAACCCTTAGCACTAAGTGCTCTAAACCCTAGCATTATTGTAGCACCTTGTTACTCTGCTTCTTATTCTCTTTGCATTCTCTCTCCCATCATCTCTTTTTTTTTCCTTTTCATCTCTTCATCCCTCCTATCTTATTGTATCCTATCTCTATCTTGAGCATCTCTTTTTATAGGATCAACACCCACCATCATGCCTTCTCTCTTAGAAAAAATCACGTGCCAAGTGTTGATGTGGTCCTCCAATGGTGAATGCTTATCCCTTTGCAAACCCTCCACTCTCTGTAATGATGTCTTCTAGGAATATTCCTGTGTGGAATATCCTTTTCTTGACCTCCAAGGTTCTAGGCTTGAAACCTTATCCACTCATCATGCCTAGTTGGGTCTTCACATTTTCCTCAAGTGCATCTAGAATGCCAAATATGTCTAAGTCCTTTAATGGTACTCGGCCCGATATTTTAAGGCCCAACAAGCTATAACATATTCCCCACAGTAGTGTTTTTCCCCCATCGATTGTATCATCATAGCTATATTGGAATTTAGAGTCCTCAAAAATTAAAGGAATGAACCTTCTTTGTTGGCCTCACGAAATTGGAATCCAGTCCCATGTTCATTGGAACCTAAAGTTTAAGTAATCCATTTGCTTGTTTGGGGCCCTCTTGATTCTAGTTAATTGTTCCAACAAAGACAAATTATCGACTTCTCTCTAAATTTCTTACACGGGCTAAAAACAATGCATCCCAATTACTAATTGACTCTTTTTAGGCTCTAAACCATTGTAGAGCCTTACATTTAAGAGAAAGAAGAAAGGATCCTAACTAAAAATCCATCTCGTTGATCTTAAAAATGGCATAGACATTCACAATTTCTTGAATATGATCAATGGGGGTCGTATGATTCTCCCTAGTGAAGTAAGGAATTCTCTTCAACACTGCCACTTTGGAATAGGATTATGTTTATTGAGGCGAGTGAAGTGCCACCACAGTGAAATTTAAAATTGGGTTTGCAACAATGGTGGTTATTGTAGATGTGCCATTAAGATTGACTTTGAGAACCCTAGTTGATTGACAAAAGGTTCTACTAGGTGGAGGTGTTGATAATGTTTTGTTTGGTGGAGATGGAGAAATTTGTACTCTTCTTCCTCTCCTTCCTCTTCTGGTGATAGCTACAGAGTATTCAAAGAAATCTTCTTCTCTTTTCCAGAATAGGGTTTGAATCCTTCTCATGAGTGTAAACCACCGAGTACTATTGAAATCAATTGATCCTATATTTGGAGTAGCAAGTAGTGTTCAGTAAAATTGATTTCAATTGATTCTATGAGAGCCAAGAAGATTTAAGAGGCCAAAGAGAATATTCAAAAATCCGTCCAAAAAATACGTGCAAGTAGTGTTCGATAAAATGAACATATCTTTCTCATAAAACATCAGATTGAGGCGATTATTTTTGGGTTGAAAATATGAGAAAAATACACACAACTTTGTAGTTTACATCAGGGTCAGATTCAGCATGTAGATATGACGAAATTTCTATTAAGCAGAGCGTTTTTGTGGCTGGAAATGCACATCCTAGGTAAAAGAAATGCAACACACATGTTTTTTCTTATTGGTCATTTTTTTAATTATTTAGCAAAACTATAGTTTAAAATATATATATATATATATATATATATATATATATATATATATATATATATATATATATATATATATTTCTATAGTTTTTGCTTAATAATTGAATTTTGAGAGCAATTGATTTTATTTTAATTGGACCAATTTACGAAATTGTAACCTTAATAACTTTTGCATGGTAACTCAAAATTGAGCACGTTTTTGCAAAAGTGTTTATTTTAATTCTCATTATAGTGGTTCTAATTTTGGGATAAAATACCCACTTTGAAAAATATCATATTTTTGGCTATTTTGTGGGGCGCGTTATCGGTTGTACCTGACGTCCTAAAACTAAAATGTTTCACATTGCGGGGGGAGAATAACTTCAATGTGGAAACAAATGAGCTTAAAATTTTCATTTGGCTGAGTTAGAAGCCAAAAAAACTGGAGGATGGAGGCACAGGAGGCTGGAGGTCATTCAGCGACCTCTCATCGATCCTGACAGCGGGGCCGTGCGAGAAGCCGTGTGGTGGCATATGTATGGTGTGAGTATTAGATTTTCAGTGTGGTTTTCATTTTCTCAGTGTGCTTCAGTTTGCAGTGTTCCTGTTTTGTGTGGCATTTGATGGATGTTGGAAAGAGAGTTGTGTTGGAGCACGAGATGACCAACCATCGATGATCCTCACCATTGCCAGTACTTCTTTGGAAGATGGTAAGCTAGAAGAATATGTTCACTAGCATTAGTGACCATGTGCAAGCAATGAGCCTAACTAGTAAGATCCATTCGGAGTATGTTCTTGATGCATTTTGTTTCTCGAGTATCTATTTGAGTGGAATTTCACATTGTGGGGGAATACATACCAATGTTCCATTCCCATTACGTACCCAAAGCGACTTAGTCGAGGAAAGCTTCGATTAAGAAGTGGCAAGAAGGTTTTCTATGTTGTTCGAGATCAGTGGCAACAATCAATGGACGGACTACTGATTAAGAACATTACGATTCTTATAGGAAGTAATGTGAAATTTTTTCAATATATCTTCTATTGTGCAGTTTTGAGATATGCATGTTGTGTTTCCTACATAATTCCCTGATGTATAAGCATAGTGATGAACAATAGCACCAGAGTAAGTCAGTTCATGGATCTTGAAAGGGTTTGTGGGAGGATCCAGAAAACCACACGAGGTGGACAGTTGATGAAGTTCCTGTCACGTCAAGGTTTGTGGTAAGCCTGTTTAAAACCATGGAAGGAGAGAGCCTTTCTTTTGGATCAAGGTCATGAGTCACAGAGTTGGACATGCCACAGGGGTGAGCATACTGCAGTTGAGAGTGTGGATGTTTTTCTACCATGTAAACACTAAGGGGGGGAATGTTAGGAATTAGTATTTACATTGTGTAGATAATAATTACATTTGGTAATTATTATTATATTAGTAATTTGTTATTTAGTTGTTATATAAAACAACTAATAACAAATGTGTGTTGAGTTGTTTGGTTGTTACAAACAACTCACGTGATTAGTATTTGTTAGTAGAATAGTTTCCTAATTTATAGGAAACTATGTGCCTATATATTTGTAATTGCATCTTATGTAAATAATCTGGAATGAATTGAAAGATATATCATTATTCCGTGCATTTTATTAACGAAATATAGTCCGGCTCTTACGAGAAAATGGCCAAAAAACATGAATTTTATTGCTAAAAAACATGCACAATCCATTATATCATAAGCACATAAAAATGCTTTATAATAAACCCAAAATTGAGGCCTTTAGCCTGATATCTTTGGAACAATTTTGACAGAGTTCCTTTGATTTTCCAAAAAATCCCCCTCAAAATGAGGTGAATTTTACAATATATAGGAAATTTGGGTCACCAACTGGCAGGATGCATTAAAGAGGTATGGGAAACCATTCATTTTGGTACTTTTCTGCACTGTTGACGGTCATGGGTGTCATGCCTCATTAATTATGGTTGTTGGGATGTCATTCATTCACCTACCCTTATATGACTTGTAACTCATCCATCCTCTTTTTTCGTCCCGACTCAAGGGTTAGACAACATCTAAATCATGGTATGCACACGATTCTTTTCAGCGACCAACCTAGGAGTTTCCATATTCACATTATGGGCCCTCGACCCGGGAGGTTGGACAACCATATATCTATTCCCATATGACACCTTTTTATCGATTATGGTAGCCAAAAAACAAGCGAGTTGACCAACCTAATGGATCGACCAATGTAAGCCCTCCATGTTGGTCATCAAGCCCGAGGATTGGATGACATTTATGTATGTCAACTAACCTTTCCATACAGCGTCCATCCAACCAATCATAACCTTGTCATGCGAGCCACCACAAAAGTCAGAAGCGACACACCGTTTTATGCGAATAACCCATAACCTAGCCAACCTTATCGACCATCTTGCCAACCAACTTTGTCACCCGACCAACCATGCCAAACAACTTTGTCACTCGACCAACCATGTCGAACAACCTATCACACGACCAACTAAGCTAACCAACTGTCACACTGATCAACCCTATTAACCAACCTATCAACTCGACCAACCATTCACCCAACTTGACCAAGGCGACCAACCTCAAACTCAACCAATTTTATAATAAGCGATTGCCAACTCCAAGATTCATCTCACCGAGCTAGCTCACGTGAGTTATGACCAACTTCGGTTGACCCAAATTATGAGCTACCTTACATCTTGCAAAAGCATTTCCCCTTTTCCATCAGCTGACAATGTTCGACCTCTACTAAGTTGTCCATTTTACGGGGTGCAAGAAATGGATAACAATACATAAAATCAAATTTGAACCCAAATCAAGAAAATCCAATCAAATCAAATAAAATTTATCAAAATCACAAACCACCTCTCACTTTATATTCCCACCATTTAGTACATAAAGGTGAAAACTAATGACAAAATATATAACATCTTTGAAAATTTTAATGAAATTCTCTTGGAAACAATAATTTTCATGAAGAGGAATAAGTTGGACAACCTAAAATTATAGAACAATAAAAAGAGAAAGTTGATGAACTTATAAGACAAAAAAAAACATCAATATATTCTTCATCTCTTAGAAATGGGAGAGAAAATACCTTCATATTTAGGTGGTGAGAAATTGAGACATCTTGGACATTCTTGAATCTAGGAAAAACAATAGAAAATATATCACATCAACGAATACATCAAGTGAAGCCTTATCAATAACAATCCATGATATGAAAACTAAACATTAGGTATATACTCTTTGATTAAAAAGACACATCAAAAATGATAATAGAGGACACCATTAACATCAACATTGGTACAAGTGAACATCCTAAACTCTTAAAACTTGGTGAAATCCTAACATGAGTAGAAAAAGCATTTATAACACTTGTTGTTGAGTTCATATATGTATTTTCATGGACATACAAGGATATTCTAGGGTTGGATCCTTCCCTTGTGGTACACCACCTTGTAGTCGATAGTTCATTTGGATGTCAAACTAATCAAACAAAAAATAAGAAAAATGCATCCCAAAGTTGCATTACTAGTCAAAGAAGAACTTCAAAAACTATTAGAAACAAGTTTTATCGGATCGATTGACTATTCATAGTGGATATCAAACATTCTATTGGTTTGAAAGGAAACCATAGGAATTAGAATTTGCATAGATTTTCATGATATAAACAAATCATGTCCAAAATATAACTTCTTGCTACAAGTATTGATATGATTATGGAATCTACGGCGAGGCCATGAAATGCTCTCCTTAATAGATAGATTTTTGGTTATAATCAATTAAGTTTTTTCAAATAAGATCAACTTTATAGTATTTTTATACAACAGTAGCTATGCCACAATGACACTTCATCTAGACAAGTATGGAAGCTCACCCGAAGCGCGCATAACCACCAAGTCCCTCCTTTTCTTTTCTTATCAAGATGTTAGCATGCATGTTCATATCATAATACTTTACTTAAGATGATACATAATAACATAAAGAGAAAACAACACATATAATAAGGAAATCATTCATAGAAGGTAATAAGCAAGATCTAAGTACCCATGATAAAAAAATAGTTTCACGTAACCCATACTTAATTATCCATTGAAAAACACCATCAATTATATAAATTAGAATATGAATACATCATAATTCAATACATAAATTCTGAAGACATGTGAAATATCATATAGACCCCAAAACAACCATGATCTCTAAACCTAATACAAAATGACGGAGATAAGATCCTCGAGCCCAAACTCTCTCTAAATTATAACTAGTGAAAACAAGGATGCACTACCTATATATGTGTGTATATAGACACACACACACACACACACACACATCCAATTTCATGCACTCACCTAATAATAGGTGTGTGTGTATAAAATAACTTGCATCCTTTTTACTGATAATGCTAATAATAGATTAATCGATTATACAACATTCTTTAATCTTATGGTTAGAAATCTTCATGTGTGTTCTTTTTTCTCTTCCCTACATGTGATTTTTCCAATTATAGCTCCATTGTGTGTGTCCCAAGATATCCTTCCTTTATCTATTTTTAAACATTACTTGTACATCACTCCATCTCTACTTTTCTATTTTTAATCACGACTTCTAAAATCGGCTAAGTCCCAATTCTGGTCTATTCTTGCATAAACCTTCACGTGTTGATCATTCTTGCATGTGTGTGCCTTCGCATACCCTTTATGTGTAGTTCCTCACCTCTGTGTGTGGCTAGTATGTATCTATTTTTCCACTCAACATCAGCCCATAATAAATTCATTGAAATCCTTGGTAATGTTTTCTCATACTTATCTCTCTAATGAATGAATCAAAGAATCTAAAGAATAAATAATAAGGTCCAAATTTTTATGAATCGATGAATATTAATTCACGATCCACGAGAGATATAATCATGCCTAAGGTGACTAAAGGATACACTGGAAACTCTTTCCTCAATAACTTCTCTAACTTGCCCCTCCACGAGCTCCTTTGTTGACTTCCATTTGCTTCAACAATACTTGAAATATGATCAGTGTGAACTAGTTAACATTTTCCTTAAGCTCTTTCATGTTGCGCATCCAACTTTGCAGGCCCTCCCTCGATAACATCCATTCATTCCATGACCAATAGTTTGATTTCTTTGATTATTTTATTCAAGTGTCTCCTTCATGGATTTTATTAAATCTCTCTAAACTGATGTCTCTACTTATGACCTTTGTTCACTAAAGCATTTACTTGGTTTCTTTGCTTGAATTTATTTGAGCTTCACATCTTCCTTTGAACATGCGTATTCAAGATGGGGTCATATTTTTGGGACTTATCAAAATCTAACTCAAGTTTTTATATTCCTCCTTGATCTTAGTGATTAAAGCTTCATATTCATCTATCTTTGCCTCCACGTTCTCTTTATTCCTCTTGTTATCCTTTTCCAAATCTTCTATTGTTGGTTATACCACTCTTGATATTAAAGAGGAGCATAGAAACCAAGTCTTTGAGATAGGTCATCTCGTAAGTGTAATCTATTACGGCTTTGACTCACCAATGTTGGGCATGCACTTGTGATCTACTTCACAAGCCCTTGATCCTATCATAAGACCCATGTTTTACCACATAGGAGTACCATATGACAAATGATTTAAAAGATAAAGTTAAGGTGCAAGAGGAAATACTAGAGGTCATGAAGAGGTTACACGTTGTTGAATACCAAGTTGATTGTAGAGCACTCCTTTTTGTCTTGGAAGGACTACCTGAGAAGCAAAACAAGACCAAAAAATAGATTTAATAACATAGGTCGGTGAATTGACTAGTGTGAACTACATCCGAAGGGAAGTAAAAGGAGAGTTTCCTCAAAGTTTTCAATCCACATCTTAATAAAAATTAATGTTGATAAATATCATGAAATGGAAATTCCTACTGTAGTTATATGATTTGGGTATCTCACACAACACAATAGTCTAAATCTAATCTAAATGATGAATATAAGATTAAATCTAGGAGAATGGTCAGTTTTTAGGGTCTATAGGTATGAAAAGGGAAAAAGAAGGTCTGAGTGAAGTCTTGGGAGGTTTTGGAGAGTTCTAGGTGGAGGAATGAGCTTGTTGGTCTGAGGGTAAAATGCAGACACAAGAGACGATGTTAGTTGGGGAACCGATGTTAGTCATTGGTTATAGATGGGATTGGTTGGGTAACCGATCATGGTAGGGGAAATTGGGTTTCAAAGGTAGAAAGGAGGTTGATTTGGGCTCTTTGTGATTACACGAGTATTGGGAGGTCTTAGGTAGGGTGTAGGAATTTAGGTGAAGACTCAACAGGGGTAAAATGATGGTTGAAAGGGTGGAGTGGTTCATTTGGTAGGGCATCAAGTGAATGGGCTACTGAAAGGTATCTAGGAGAGGAAGGAGGTGATTAGAAAAAGATAAAGGATCTAAAACCAAAGCTAATGAAATCAATAACCTGGTTAAGAATACTTATTAGAGATCTAAAGATTGGTAGAAGGTGGTGGTTAGTGGGTGTGCATAGGAGAGACTAAAGGAGATCTAGTGCCATGAAAGTGAAGGTTGAGTGCTTCTTTGTGTGAATGGTTCAAGCCTATGAAGCCATAGATTTTTTTATTGTGGAGAGTTTGATGCTCTAGTGCTTAGTTGATCATCAAGGTGTTGATTGAATGCCCAAAGATGCGAGATCAAAGAATGCCAACCAAAATAAGAACCTGAGAAAAGAGTTGAAAATGCTTATTTAAAGGAACCGATGGTGGTTCCTTGACTGGCCGATGCCGGCCGGAATAACTAGCGTTGGTTAGGGAGAAATAGTCTTATTTTCTAAAAATAACCTTTTCTCTCCCTTTTTGGTGTGAGTCAAGAATGGTTATGGGTTAGGAGTCTTGATTCTCATTAAATCACACGGGAAATTAGTGGGAGAGGTAGTTGGCAATTAATATTAGGTTTAGAAGAATTCTCAATTGGTTAGGGGAGTGATGACTCAATTAGTTATTAAATGGGCTTGGAATGGGTCTAAGGTGAGGTGGAGAGGTGAGGTGGAGGGTGAGGTAATAATTAATCTAATATAGGTAATTAGATTAATAAAAATATGTGAAAGGGGTCATGGTAAGGGGTATGTAATAAAAGGGGACCTAGAGGGTGTCATCCCAATTTGGGTGTCTACATTTGCCCTTTTTCACATAGCTTGTACTAATAAGTGATGATGAAAAAAAAAGAAGTGGATGCCCCAGATATGGGTGGAGGTTATCCCCTCAAACCGGAACTGATGTAGTGGAAGGAAAAATTAGTGATGGGTTTGATAAGGTGGTAGGTGATGAAAAATGGGGTTATGTGAAGGTATAGGCAATGGTGATGATAGGATGATTGAAATGTGGAGGAATTCAAACACACACACATGCTTAGAATGTAACAAGGCATAAGGTTGAAGAGCACACAAATGCTAATTCATCAATGGTTGATAGTTTATCCAAATAAGGGTGATGTGGTCTAGGTATCCAAGGTATAGGATGTGATCTTGGAAACACAAAAGGCTAGGTGTAGGAATGGGTATAGGTGTGTTCGAAACACCAAAAGGTTTGGTCTGGTCAAGATAAATGTCATGAAATAAGGCAAGGTAAGGTCGGTAGGATAAACAACATGGGTAACATTATCACACGGTAGAGTGAGTAAGTGAGTTTGATTATCATATAGGCAAGGTTGGGGTGGAAAAGGTATATAGGTAAGGTCATGGGTAAGGCCTAGGTGAAGGAAAACATGCCCCTAAGTATCCATAGGGAGTTGGTGAGGTGGTGAGGCTATTAGGTGAGCCTATAGGGAGGTTTTAGGGATTTTTCAACTAGAAAAGGGCAAGCGAGAAAAAAATTAGGGAAAATGAAGCATATTGGGTTATATGTAGGGTGACTGATGCTAGTTAAGAGGAACCAATGCCGGTAGGGTGACCGATGCTTGATCACCTAGGGGAAATACATGACCCATGACGGTCATCAAAATGGTGAGTTAAAAATAGAATCCCACCCAAAATGTGCTCATTTAAGCATTGGTTGAGTTGGAAAATGAATAGTGGAGAGGTTATTTGTGAGGAAGATGAAAATAGTGTCGGAGATTGATTTGGTGAGAGAGATAAGTGGGTGGAGGAGGTGATTTTGTGGCCCCACATGTAGCTATTTGATTGGTTGGAGAGCTAGGAGCTATTTGGCATGGAAGAGTAGGGGAAGGATCAAGGGGTGATCCAGTTCAGCTCTCGCCATCACAACATGAAGGCACTAGTAAGTAGAGGTAGGATTTGGGCTTTAAGCTTGGTTTTGTAGAATTATAGGTACTAAAAATGCAAATTGTTTTGTTTTTTTTTTAAATTTTATTGAAATTAGGGTGAAATCAGGGAATGGGAGGGTGTAATTAGATTAATTAGGGGTGAAAATGAAATTAGGGCCAGTTGGTAGTGATTTGGGTGTATTTTTTTGAATTTTTTTATAATTTGGGGGCTTAGGGTTTGACCTTGGGGCCGAACCAATAACTAATGTTGGTTAATTATCGGCTGATGTCGATTAACTAATCGACTCCCCGGTCGATGAAGGGTACTAACATGAGTAGTGGAACCGATGCGGTTACTCGGTTAAATAAAAAGTGTAAGAAAATGTTTATTTTAGGCCATCTAAGGGAGTGTGAGGTTGGGTAGGGTGGAAAAGAGAAGTCTTAGGGAAGGGTTTGGGTAAAATATGATGTGATAGATGATTTTGGGAGGGATGGGGTTGGGTAGGTCAATAGGTGAACTAGTGGGAGGGAAGATAGGTAAGATCGAGAAAAGGGGGAAAATAGTGGAATGGAGTGGGTTAAGCTAACCTCTGAAGACCCCATGTATTTTGAGTGTTGCTACATAGCCCTTATAAAAGGGGCCTCAAGACGATGTAGTTCTCCCATAGGATAGGGAAGAATATGATTTTGGTAAGTAGGTTGGGTGAAGGTGAATGGTCTAGGTAAGGCATGGTAAATATTAGGCAAGGTCGAGTTTTGAATAGAAAGTTGAAAGGGAAAATGATTAACTTGTGTGGGTGTTGATGATGTAGGCTAGGTAACAGATGACTATGAGGGATGACATCCCACCCATTCTAGTCTACAAATGAGACCCACCATTATGGAGGAGGAGTGGGAGCACATGTAGGCAGTTGGGCTAGGCGTGGTGAGGAGGTACAGGAGGATTACATGAGACCACAATATGATGGTAGCCCTCATTAATAGATGGGACCTGGATACCAACACCTTCCATCTACTAATGAGAGAGATGACCATCACATTAGAGGATGTATATAGGATTCTATGGCTTCGATTGTTGGAGATCCACTTTACTATCGGTGTGTCATCTACAATGATGCGGTAGATCATATGATTATAGTGTTTGGGTGGCCATGGTAGAGTTGACATACCATAGTGTGAGTATTAATTATGGAGCGATGTATGCGGTGTTTCTCCTCGGGAGACCCATCTTTCAGTGTTGATGATGGTTGGCATTAGTTGTTTCTCCCTTCTAGACTCAGAGGGTGGGAGGTTTCCACGGGCCTTGATGGGAGTTCTAGAGGACATGGTTTTGATAAGGTTTATTTTACATGGGCACCAACTTACTTGGTTCAACTGTATATGGAGCTTTGGGTCTACATGAGAATATGGCAATTTGGTATCTATTGCACTTATTTTTACACTATTGGGTGTATGAGCACATCATGTGCCTTCATATTGTCAAGGTCTACCATGACAGGGATGACACGTTGATGTATACAAGGAAAGATATAGGTCATGGTTTTTAATAAGAGAGAGGATGAGAGAGTGGATGGGGTGACTCGGATATTACATACTATCAAAGGGTACATGATAGCTTTGTCACCTGTAGAGATTCTATGGAGGCCATACCTAAATTCCTAGAGTTCACAAGCATGGAGGAGAAGTTGGAGGGTCATACAGATTTTGAGATGGATCCAGGGCATAGGGCCGAGGAGCATGAGATTATACCTGTAGATCGGGTCGGATGAAAAGTTTAGATTCAATAGAATGTGCCCCATCCATTCCCATAGTACCCTTAATGTGATGTGGAGAGGGAATTACCTCTTCCACATCTAGTACCACCAAGGTGTGGAGGAGAAGGTAGGCGATGAGATTATGGATGATCTTGGGTGCATGGTCAGGTATAGGTAGTGGTGAACAACACGGTTATAGTGCAAGCCCAGCCAAGACAACTGATTTTGCCCCTTTTATCAATGATAAAGGCAGTGTGGGGGTAGGTGATGGGATTGCGAGGCCAAGGTTATGGATTTACTGAGGAATAGGTGGCCACATTACATACATAGTTAGCTTGATAACATAGGAACATGCTAGTAGTGACAGGGACACATAGATGTACCTCTTTCATCACGAGGGTACATGATGGGACACATATACGGGGAAAGGGTCACTCATCATAGCTACATTTCCTAGGATATGGTTCACATCCACAGGACAGGACATAGATAATGTCCATAGCCTCATGGACAAAGATAGACGGATAGGTAGTAGAGTGATGCCACCACCACAGGTGGTATCGATGGACCGATACAAAGAGGTTTTGGCTGAGGCTAGATATTATGAGGATTAGATTATAGAGCTTGATCTCCCTATTTTTAGTTGTGCTACCTACAAAGAAAAAACAAACAACAGGATAAGTTTCACATAGTCGGGGTTCATCTCATGGACCCATAGTGTTAGTATTTCAACATAGGGATCCCATCACAACCATAGATTAGGGAGCCACTTTGTAGTCATGGGCAAGGCCAGTAGGAGGTGACTAGTGCATAGAGATAGAGGCCAGGTGAGGGGAAAGGAGATAGTGGAAGAGGCACCAAACCCTCCAGGAATGATGAGATGATGGATATTGTTTTTTATTTTTAATTTATGACTTATATATATATATATTGGTTTGCATGCTAAAGAGGCAAGTTGTATATGATATTTTTGAGAGACTTATTTATATTTGTGTATACAATGTATTGACATACATACTTTCTAGTATATAGATGATGATATTTATATTTGTTGTGTTTGGTTTCATTTCCATTATATTGTTATCATGAAAATTAGATGTAGGTATGATTGATAATGTTGTGTTTGATTTAATTTCCAATGTATTGATATTATGGAAATTAGATGTGTAGACATGGTGATGATGTATGGTTTGGTTTGGGTTTAATTTCTAATGTATTGATATTATGGAAACTAGATGTAGGCATGGTTGTTTTGGTTTTGGTTTAATTTCCAATGTATTGATATTATGGAAATTAGATGTGTAGGCATGGTTGATGATGTATGGTTTGGTTTGGGTTTAATTTACAATGTATTGATATTATGGAAACTATATGTGTAGACATGGTTGATGATGTTAGGACCCCAAAATATTGGCTAAGTACAAAAAGGTGCATAGGCGCGCAAGGCCTAGTTAAAGAAGGGTGCGTAAGGAGAAGGTGCGTAGGATAGGGTTTAAGGAAGGGTTTAAGAAAACTTTGTGGCGTGCGCGTGTGTAGACACCTATAATTACACCCAAGCAATTTAAATACTTAAATTGTGCTAATTATCCCCTTTCTCACAAATCAATGACATATCGTCAAAAGCACTCATTTTCCCTCATATCATCATTAATTAATTACACTAAGCTAATTAATTAAGTTGCTATCATCAACAAATACCTAATTAACGACCTTCCATTAATAAATCACCCCTTCTACCTAGACTAATTAATTATTATTAATTAATTAGCTTTCCCTTCCATTTAACCAATAAATCAATATTTAATTGATTTAATCCCCTTATAATAGCCTAAATCACACTAATATTCCTCTAATTGGCTTCTATAAACTTACACCTACCTATTAATTAATCACCTTTGATTAATTAAAATACCCCCAACTCCCATGACTTGCTAAACATGTATTAAACCCTTCTAAAGTAAGGTTACCTTTAATAAAGCAACCTTATCCATTCCTAATCATGTTTTACCTTTATCCCACATTCATGAGAATGTGTTGAATCCTTTATCCTTTGGGCTATATAAAGAGCCCTCCACCTACCTTTTTACTTACACCTAAACTTTCTAAGAGAGCAAATGCAATGCATATAGCAAAGAGACTAAGAGATTGCACCTTGCCCTTTTGAGAGTTCATCATCTTGAAGAGTTAAGCCTCTTTCTTAAAGTGCTTGGGTCATCTGGGAGGTGTCAAAAGGGTCTTGAGCCCAACTTTGATTAGCCCCCATTCCTAGGTTCTTGGAACATTAAGGACAACTATTTTGATAGCCATGGAGCTTACTTAGGTCCATTCATTTATTTTTTGTTAGAGAATAGAGGAGTTTAGATATTTAGCATTGTTAGTTTCAAAGTTTGTATTAATGAATGCTAGCATCTAACCCTTGTTTAATGATTATCATGATGGTGTTTATGCTTTGTTTTAGCTAAATTGTAGAACTATTTTAGGTGGTAGTTCTTGTTTCATTTGATTTAGCATTAAGAAAGGTATACATGCACATATTTGGCACCTTGGAGGTGGGACATACTCCATTGTCCTTTGCACTTAATTTCAAGTTTTGTAGTTAAGTTTTAATTTTGGTTACTAACCCTCTTTTACACATGTTGATCTAACTTGTTTTTCTTAACATATTTTGTTGAGTTTGCATGTGTTGGGTCTTCCTTGTAGGTATGAAGGAGGTGAAGTGCTGTCAAAATTGGAATTGAGGGAAAATTTCAAGATTTCTCCATGTTTTCATTTTTAGAGCTTACTTTTTTAACATTTTACATGCTAGTTTTGTCAATTTCTTGAAAATTTTCAATTCTTGAGCATGTAGGTTAGTGTTTGATAGTGATGAGTCTTCTATTTACATATTAATGTGGTGGGTTGCTGTCAAAATTTAATCTTGGTGAGAAAATTTCAAGATTTCATCATGTTTTCATTTTTAGAGCTTACTTTTTCATCATTTTACATGCTAGTTTTGTCAATTTCTTGAAAATTTTCAATTCTTGAGCATATAGGTTAGTGTTTGATAGTGCTGAGTCTTCTATTTACATATTAATGTGGTGGGTTGCTGTCAAAATTTAAATCTTGGTGAGAAAATTTCAAGATTTCATCATGTTTTCATTTTTAGAGCTTACTTTTTCATCATTCTACATGCTAGTTTTGTCAATTTCTTGAAAATCTTAAATTCTTGAGCATGTATGTTAATGTTTGATAGCATTGAGTCTTCTATTCATATATTAATGTGATGGGTTGTTGTCAAAATTGAATCTTGGTTGGAAATTTTTCCCATTTTGTAGATTAAGGGACGTTTTTTTTTGACATTTTTTGAGTGCATGTCAAGTGCACACCCATGAGCATAAGAGCATATGCGTAACCCATCTTCCGAAGGCCATAACTTTTGCTCCCAAACTCAAAATGACTCCATTTTTTTGCGTTGGAAAGGTATTGAAGTTAACTATGCAATAAAAACATAAATTGAAATTTCTAGTTTTTTTGTTATTTTAAAACTGGTCATTTTCTAACATGTCTAATGTTTTGATGAATGTTGTATTTCCATGCTTACTCGATTTAGACCAAAGCGTGTGTATGCTCTTCTCTTACACCTTTTGGTGATATTGAGAATAAAAAACAACTTTGATCTCTATCTTGTTAACATTGGGATTAAACTTGGAAACTTGATTATTCATTTTGCTTAAGGGAATGAACCTTTTACAAAGCATTTTTCAATGGTCCTTTGATTTGAAGTTTTCCATTTCTATATAGTTGGGATAAATTTTGTGTATGCTCTTCTCTTGCACCTTAGGGTGATCTTGAGAATCAAAAGCAACTTTAGTCTTCATTTTATAACATTTGGTAAATTAGAAACTTCATCTTTCACTTTTGGTTTAAAGGAATGAACATTTATCAAGAATTTTGTATGGTTCATTGATTGAAAAGATTTTCTTTACTTTTTAGTTGGATTATTTGTTGTGTATGCTCTTCTCTTGCATCCTTGGATGATCTTGAGAATCAAAAGCAACTCTTAATCCTCTTTTAAATAATATGATTTTCTTGGAGAACTACTAACGCTTAAGTGCAGGACCTAAAAACACTTGTCAAAGAAAGGAGGAATCAAAACAAAATCAAAAACTACTAATACAGTTGTTATACAGGTTGCCAAAAGGTGTTCAATCAAACCACACCTAATTAAACAAGATAAAAAGAACAACATATTCAAAACACTGTATTGTAGGTTTCGGAAAAGGGTACGTCCCTCTCCGCTCAACTGGAACATAACCCCTTTGGCATAACGCCTTAAGCTACAACAATGGGGGTGGTTCCAGGAACCCCAAAGTAGTCCACGCAAGAGGGAACCTTGTGGACGAAACGGGAAGTGCTCCACACTACCTACTTGACTAGTGTTTCCTTTGTGAGATAGCATTACAAGTTGTCCATTGTGGTGACCCCAATGATAGTACACATAGACGCACTTCAGTTGCCTCTGTTTTTGAAGGGGGTAAAGTAAAGCCGAGATACTCCCAAACTAGTCAGTGTGACTTTTTGGGTAAATCATGCTCACTCGTGGCAACTTTGTAACACCTAGCGAGAGAACCACCTAGGAGAATATACTTTGGCTAGGAGCCCACTTTGACCATTTTAAAACAGTGTTGAGTTGTGAACCTTCTTTTTGAGAAACGTGTGACGTATTACTTTCGCCTAGTTTTTACTTGCCTTAGGGCGAGGTGAAACTCTACCGAAGTGAGGCTAGCATTTTTTGTCATTTTTCTTGATTTATTTCCTTCATATTCTTTTGACACTTTATTGATCAAAAGAGGTGTGATTACCTTTGTGTTGCCATTTAACTGTTTCCCTCACTTTTATGTCCGTTTACGCCCATCCATGTTTGCGGCTAGGTTAGTTAAACGTCTAAAGTGAGTGGAGGTGTTTTCACGTCATTTGGTAGCCATTGTGATCTTGATACCCACGTCAAGATCATCATTGTAGTTAGGCATGGTTCATCACTATGCGGACTTCCATAGAGGAGTTAGCTTGTTTGTCTCGTATCATTACAATTTCGATATTTACGTCTTGTTTCTTGTAAACTCGACATAAATACCTATATTGTATGGTTACGTTGCACACATTCTTAACTATTCCTAGCTATACTTTGAGAATTTTTTTGTTCGGTTTTATTATTACCTCGATTTCAAAAGGTGCTAGGCACTACCATTTGTGCATGTTATATCAATAACAACTCGATATCAATACTTCACTTTCTTGCAAAGTGGGTTAACATATCTTGGTGATATTGTTGTGTCATTCACAAATCGTAATTGGCACTTTTTGAGATATAGGTCTTAATCAGACTTGAGCTTGCTCATCGTATATCTTGATTGGGAGATCACATTTAACTTCATGTATTTACTTACATCTTGTTCATTCCTTTGAACTTGGCATAAGTGGAGACATCTTGTTAATCATCTGGCGTCACAAATTACTTTGAAACGTAGTCTAGGAAGTACTTCATTTGATTAAGTTTTGGTACCAAACGATTGTTTCATTGGTGACTTTATCTTTCTATCACATTGATATTCTCACTGTTAATTTACTCTTAACACGTACATCTTGTGTTTCACTTAGGGGTAGTCATTGAATTTTGAACAAATATACAACTTACCTTAGTGAAACTTATCACGAAAACATGGCTCCCAAGATGCGTCTAGGTTTAAAGAAACAAACATATGAGGAACAACAGGCGCAAGCTTGGGAAACCTCTAACAAACAAGGGTCAAACCCATTTATCGGACACGATCTAGGACCACTATTTTCTACAAAAAAGGAAATAGAAGAAATGGTTGACCATAGTGGAAACGAATTAGAATCACCACACGCAGACTTTGATTTTGACCCCACTCTACTAGATGAGTTTCTCCTTAGAAATAAAGATAGAGTTTTGGCACGGTCATGGAATTATGGGCCAAATTGCCCACCGAGAATGAACCAATATTACCTACAAATGACACTACTAAGGAAGAATGCCCCTTATCAATATGGAAGATATTTTAACAGGTGGGCATGCTTCCACTTCTTACGTAGAAAATGATAAAGTGGTAGGGCATAGAATACCCCTCATCAAAGTGCCACAAAGAAAAAGATAAAACATGAGACAGGGAAGAACCTCCATAATATGAAGAGGAAGAACCTTTCGAAGAAGAAGAAACAAACCAAGTCACAATCCAACAAAAACTCAAGAACCTAAGTTTATGAACTAGCTTTGCTTACTTTCCAGTACTGAAAAGACACAAACAAGAACGTTCAAAAGTCAAAGCCTAAGTTTAGGATCCACGAACTCCATCGAGAAAACCAAGGAGAAGAAGACACGGGGTATCATCGTGTACACATCCCCGCTTCTCCCACTAAAGAACAATTTCTTGCACAAGAAGTGCAATCTATGAAAGCAACACTTGCGAGC
Source organism: Taxus wallichiana var. yunnanensis (assembly GCA_018340775.1). Lineage (NCBI taxonomy): Eukaryota > Viridiplantae > Streptophyta > Pinopsida > Cupressales > Taxaceae > Taxus > Taxus wallichiana. The sequence goes on from CM031237.1 coordinate 12,820,066, forward strand.
ATACAAGAAAGCAATATAGGGAGTATTAGGAAATACCAATATGAAGAACTATGCCCCTATCCTTTTGACAAGACAATGACCCTTCAACCCTTTCCAAAGAAATTTGATATGCCAAAGTTTGACAAATACAAAGGAAAGGGAGACCCAAGGGATCATGTTAAAGATTTCTACATGGCATGTCAAGAGGTGTCTTATAGTGATAATTACCTCATCAGACTTTTTCCTAAGAGTCTCGGAGGTCAAGCATTGGAATGGTTTACGCGCTTACCACGAGGATCAATTTTCACCTAGCCAGAATTGGCGAAAGATTCGTGTGTCATTTCTCGTATAACATAGAGAGTGACATCACCATGGTAGACTTGTGTGGCACAAAACAACACCCAAATGAGACCTTCGCTAGCTTCCTCCAACGATGGAGAGGGATAGCTAGTCGCTTCCCTTGCGCTTTCCCTGAGAAGCAACTGGTCAGTATTTTCATCCCTAATCTCAACCCAGATATAGCTTTCCACCTCCAAATGCATTGTGTCCAAACCTTTGAGGAGGTTATTGAGAAAGGGATTCAAATAGAAAAGGCTCTCATTGCCAAAGGCACCCTCAAAACCCAATCTAAAGACAACCAAAGTGTCAAACCCACTGACAAGCCGAAGATCTTTAACAAAAACAAAAACATGGTGGGAGACGGAATCACTGATTCCAAACGTGTTCAAACAGTCCAAACCAGTCAACCTTTTAAACTGACCAAGGGCCCAATTCAACCACCACCAAAGTGATGAACATTCACCTCCCTCAATGAGCCGTTGTCCGTCATACTAAAACAGTTGGATGTGGCCCACATGATGACCTATCCTACAACGCAACCGTTTGATGACAACGCTCCTAAACCTTCATGGTATAAGGAGCATGAATACTGCGAAATGCATCGTGTTAAAGGTCATAAAACAGATAAATGTTTGTGACTTCACCACTATATTCAAGACCTCATTGACAATGGGGAGATAGAGGTGGATAACCCTAGCCACATGCAAACACCTAACGAGAAGATGGGGATTTATAAGGAACCATTCCCCAAGCATGATAAGTCGGAAAAGGAAAAACCGGATCGGGAGAGTCATCCCAAACCTATAAAGCCGTGAATTACTTGTATACCAAGAGAGATAACAATCATTACGATTCACTTATCGGATGTATTCACTCCCCTGCTGACCACGTCAACACCATCCGGATTAAGGGAAAGGACTGTGCTGCGGTAACAAGGCGCGCCCGCCTCGTAATTCCGGACCCCTCTCCATCGACCCCACATACTGGTAAGTATAACCTTTTAGAACAACTTGAGAAGACGTCTGCTAAGATTTTGATCTTAGACCTTCTCAAGATTTCCAATGTACATAAGGACATCCTGTATCAAACTCTTCAGGGGTCGGGAGTGCCTTTAGAAGTTGATCTGGTGTACCTTCAAACCATGGTGGCAAATATTGCACCAAGTGAGCATCTCACTTTCAACCATAGGGAGGTCCCTACCGAGAATCCTACACATAATCTTCCCTTATACATTGAGGTAGTTGTTACCCACAGGAAAATCAAACGGGTGCTTGTGGATAACGGATCTGGATTGAACATCTGCATGCTTAAATTAGTCAAACACTTGGGACATACTAAGAAGATCTTGAGTCCCATATCATCACTATCACCGCATATGACAAAGCGAGAAGAGAGTCGGCCAGCACCATTACGCTGCCAATGGAGGTGGGCCCCACTTGCCATCAGACAAAGTTTCATGTCTTAGACTTGGAACTTCCATATAATATGCTTCTAGGCTGACCATGGATCCATGCCATGCAAGCAGTGCCATCAACATTTCATCAATGCATCAAGCTGAAGCATGAGGGACATACAGTAACAATACCAGGAGACTCAGAGCCCTTTGCTCATTGTAGAGCTCTTAATAGCTTTACACGAAAGGGTACATACGCATGTCCCTCCACAGATATAGCTATCCCTCTTCATTCTGAGGCCATGGAATCTCGAGTAGATTCAAATTCTCTTAGTTCTTGCACTCATGGGGCATCTACTTCAACATCTCCATTTAATTCATGGGAGATGAAAATTCTGGAATATGGCTGTGGGGAGTATAATGTACAACAAGCGCTCTTGGTTTCTGACCTCTCCTTGTCACCCAAGACTAGAGGTCGACCCAACTACCACTTCAGGAGACCTAGAGAGGAACACACTATTGGGTCATTCCTACCTGGAGGCTTGTTAGTTGAGGAAAAATTACTTGATCCACCTACTACTTGGGTCCCTGAGGACACTCAGCCATCTTGTTATCAAACCCCGAATATGAAAAATCTAGCAGAATGATGTACTCCATGGGCTATAAAGGCCTAGGATGTGGGAGGAATGAACAAGGACAAAGAGAACCAGTCCCTCTTCCACATTTCAAAACAGAAAGATATGGCATTGGGATTCACCCTTATGAAGCACACCCCAACAATCAAGATGCGACTTGTTCTGAGCATGAGGATAGCTCGATTATCTGAGGCAATCATGTAATCTGATTCCCGTTGTAGTGAATATGAGGATCTGGCCTCCACGAACCTTTTCATGAATAACGCTGTCCTAACCATCACCCCCACTGAACCAACCCTTGACCTTGTATACCCTTCCCTTGTTGAATGGGACCAACAATGTCACGTGCCACTAGATTTATTCGAGAACGATGAGGCTATTGCAGAGTTCATGGGCATAAGGGATACAATTCCCATTGGAGATCACAAGAAGGGTTTCTTTATCGACTTAGACACTTGCGCCTACTTCGGTGAGGAGGCTAAACTTTGTGGTCAGCAAAATTTAAAGAAAAGCGAGGCAAGAGTTCTAAAGAAAAGCCTCAAAAAAAATCGAAGTCCAAGTCACATAGTGAAAACCTCTTTGAGGCATTGGCTGACAAACAAATAAGAAAATCAAAGGACAAACAAAGTGACCACGCCAAGGATGAAAATCTTGTAGAGACATCCTTGGATGAAGATCTCAACCTACCTCCCGATCCTACGCGTATGGAGGATTTATCAAAATTGTTAGTTGAAGAAACCATTGATGTCAATATTGGTACCAAAGAAGATCCCAAGATAGTAAAATTGGGAGCATCACTCTCGGCCAGAGAACAAAATACATTCACTATGCTACTGCGAGAGTTTATTGATGTGTTCGCATGGTCTTACAAAGACATGCCCACTTAGATCCAACTTTGGTTGTGCCTTGCAGACGCTTAAGCCTATCAAACAGAAGCTTTGAAAGATGCACCCAAGAGTGGCCTTGTTAGTTAAAGAAGAGTTGGAAAGGTTGCTTGCAGCAGGATTCATCAGGCCAATTGATTATTCTGAATGGATATCGAACATTGTTCCTGTCCAGAAGAAACCTATTGGTATCCGAATTTGCATAGATTTTAGGGACATCAATAAAGCTTTCCCTAAAGATGACTTTCTATTGCCCAACATTGACATGATTGTTGACTCAACCGCAGGGTACAAAATGCTATCACTTATGGATGGCTTTTCAAGTTATAATCAAATTAAGATCACTGAGGAAGACCAACACAAAACAACTTTCACAACTCCTTGGGGCACCTTCTGTTATCAGGTGATGCCATTTGGCCTTAAGAATGTGGGAGAAACTTATCAGTGGGCCATGACAGTAATATTTCATGATATGATTCATGACATCATGGAAGACTACGTAGACGACATCCTGGGAAAGTCCAAAACAAGAGAGGATCATCCTATCATTTTGCGGCGTATCTTTGAACGCCTGCATGAATACAAAGTCAGGCTAAATCCAAAGAAGTGTGTCTTCGGTGTGCTATCTGGGAAACTATTAGGCTTCATCATGTCAAGACGAGGTATTGAGGTAGACCCTGCTAAAGTGTCTGCCATCACAGAAATGCCTCCACCTGAGAATATCAAGCAACTGCGTAGCTTGCAAGGGAAAATTCAAGCCATTCACTGCTTTATCTCCTAGCTTGCAGATAAATGTCACTCATTCACTCATTTGCTTAAGAAGGACGTCACTTTCATCTGGGGACCCGAGCAACAACAAGCCTTTTCTTTTCTTAAACAATACCTGGCTAATCCACCTGTCCTCATGCCTCCCACTCCGGAGAACCACTTTTGCTCTATATTTCCGCTACGCAATACGCTATTGGTGCACTTGCTCGCCCAATACGACCTTAGCCATAAAGAGAAAGCAGTGTACTATCTGAGTCACACCCTCATCACCTATGAACTTAATTATCCTCAAATTGAAAAGGCTTGCTTGGCCATTGTTTTTACCTTTTAGAAACTTCGCCATTACCTGCTAAATACTAAGACCAAGCTCATATCCAAGGTCGACCCACTCAAGTATTTGTTGTCCAAACTGTCCTCACAGGTAGAATGGCTAATTGGATCATTCTACTTAGTGAGTTTGATATAGAATTTGTCCATCAAAAATCAGTTAAAGGACAAGTACTTGCCGACCACCAAATAGTGGAAGCACCTTTGCAAAGCACAAAACCTTTGAGTCTGGATCTACCAGATGCATCTTTGCTCTACATTGAAGAATCAGCGTATGGCGATACATTTTGATGGATCTTTTACGTTTCATGCTTCGATGCGGAGTGGTCCTTATTACTCCTTCGGGTGATCCTATACCACAGGCTTTCCGCTTGGCCTTCCCTTGCACGAACAACATTGCGGAATATGAAGCACTCATTGTAGGGATGAAGCTAGCCATCAAGTGGAATATTCAACATGTTAAGGTTGTAGGTGATTCGCAGCTAATCATCAAACAGGTTAATGATGAGTATAAAGTTAAGGATGACAAGCTCATACCTTACAAAAAGTTAGTGGAAACTCTAAAGGAGTATTTTGTGCACATCACCTTTGAGCAGATCCCAAGAGTGCAAAACAGATCAGCAGATGCCATGGCAATGGTGGGATCTATGCTTCATATTCCACCAGGGAACAATGATATGCCATTCTTTGTAGAAAATCTACGCTAGCTGCATATGACATGCCAGAATCTTGCCTGGCTTGTGAGGTTGTTGGTCCCCATTCACCATGGTATGAACCCATTTTCACCTATCTTAAGGATAGTACATTCCCTCCGAAATCTCCCATTCTCAAAAGCAGAGCCTAATTCGCTAGATAGCTGTTACACCCTTTTAGGAGGTACACTTTATCATTGTGGCTACGATGGGAATTTGTTACATTGTCTGGATGTGATGGAGTCAATCCAGGCAATCAAGGAAGTACACGAAGGAGTATGCAGAGTGCATACAAACGGAATGGTCTTGGCTAAGAAATTGTTAAGAGTAGGTTACTATTGGCCTACCATGGAAACCGATTATCGTAATTATGTTAGAAAATGTGTGCTTTGCCAAAAGTATGGAAATTTCATCCATGCTCCATCACAACCAAAGGTCAACCAATCACTACCCCGTGGCCATTCTCTAAGTGGGGACTTGATCTAATAGGGAAGCTTACTCCTACCTCATCTGATGGTCATACACATATCATCATAGCTACAAAATACTTTACAAAATGGGTGGAGGCTGTCCCTTTAACCTATGTCACAGGAGCACATATTTCTAAATTCATCATGAATCACATTATTTGCCGATATGGTATCCCTACAGCCATTGTCACAGATAATGGGAAGTCATTTAAGAACAAAACTGTGAAAGGTCTTTGCCAACGGTTCCAAATTAGATTGAAATGGTCCACGCCATATTACCCTCAGGGTAATGGACAAGCTGAGGCAACAAACAAGACTTTGGTAAGGATAATGGAGAAGATGGTTAGCAAAACTGGTCGAAACTGGCACCTACAAATCCACCCAGCCCTCTGGGCCTACCGAACATCAATTCGCACTCCTACGGGTGCGACGCCATATTCCCTAGTGTTCGAGACAGAATCTATCATCCCTTTAGAGATTGAACTCCCATCCCTGCGAATTTCTCTTCTAGACTATTTGGATAAGGATGAAGATTACCGAGTGGCAAGATTGGCTGAGTTAGAGCTCCTGGATGAGAGGCGCATTCGCGCTCTTAATCACCTGAAGGTATATCAACATAGAATCTCCCGCAACTACAACAAGAGAATCATCCCTCGCCAGTTTGAGGTGGGTGATTTAGTTATGAAGGAGAACTAGTTCAACACCAGAGCAGAGCGAGAAAAGAAAGGGAAGTTTGAACCACATTGGTTAGGACCCTATGTCATCGTTGCTTAGGTATGGCACAGGGGCATACAAGTTGGCTCACCCCAATGGTGATGAGCTCCGGGAGCCCATGAATTCCATGCATCTTAAGAGGTTTTATGCCTAAACATGGCACAAGAAAGTCATAAAAATCACAAAAAAATATAAAAAATCAAAAAAAAAAAACAAATTAGAAAAAGAAAAAGAGAAAACAGGTCGTCCACTAGTGAAAACCACGCAATTGTGGCACTTTGGACAAGTCCTTGGGTGAAAACCAGTTTCCGGTGCCTCGGGAGGATTCATTGTTCACAAGCATTCTGTATTAGAAGGGTAGTTGTCTTTGTCCTGGACCTAGTTCTACCTTCGAGTTTCCTTGTGCACACCATCTAGTCCAGCCTTGATCCGGCTTTGCCTTCTTCTATTCGTTTGTAAGGGATGTGGTCTTTCGTTATTTCCCATCTTATGTTGGGGGCAACTCAACGACTTCACCTTCTTATTCATAAGCACGTGGCTTCTGCCCTTGTATATTCCCCACCTAACGCTGGGGGCATCCATGCTTTCTTGGTTACCTGCACATAGCTTTGGAAAACTGTTAAAAACACAAAAACAATAGAAAATTGTTTGAGAAAAACACAAAAACAATAGAAAATTGTTTCACAAAACACAAAAACAATAGAAAATTGTTTCAAGAAAACACAAAAACAATAGAACATTGTTTTGAGAAAACACAAAAACAATAGAAAATTGTTTCACAAAACACAAAAACAATAGAAACATTGTTTTGAGAAAACACAAAAACAATAGAAAATTGTTTCACAAAACACAAAAACAATAGAAAATTGTTTCGAGAAAAACACAAAAACAATAGAACATTGTTTCGAGAAAACAACAAAAACAATATATATATATAAAAAAAACTAAAAACAAGGCAAAATTTTTCAAAAAATTCCTAAAAAGTAAAACACCCTACAAAATGGTAACTTGCTTCTTACGGCTGAAACTTGTGTCTTTGCATGCATGGTATTTTCTCCATATTCCGTTGGTTTGTCTCACATCTTCCCAATTAATACGACTCACGGATCGCCGGATTCACAACCATTCACAAAAGCTAGCCGCTTGCTTCGTGCATGTACTGGGGTACTTTTGGTTGCCTCGGTGCTTTATTTCGTTGCGCACAAATGCTTTTCATGGACGTCGTGTCCATTTTCATTTCCTCGCATGTATCCTTGCTTGGGGCATTATTTTTAACCCTTGTCATCAATCACGAACTTGTGGATCTCTTCAACACCGATAACAAAACATTTTTACAACCGTCTTGACCGTTGTTGGGTTAGATATGTGCATTCATACTTATTTTCCATGTTATATGAGCTTGTTTCCTTCTCGTATTGCATTGCATTATTGTATGTTGCGTGGAGTTGGTACGCTCCGCAATGGACAATTGTTCGTAGTATGGCTTTTCATGTCATTCTACCTTTTCGTATGCTTATATTTTTCATAAGGACCGATGATGTAGTTCCTATGGCAATATGATGACATCAAATTTGTTCCAAACAAATAAGCTGCTAGAGGTTAAGCTCTTCTCTCCCCTCATCCATATTTCTTCGACATGACTTCCCTTTTAACCCTAATTCTCCCCGTCCTCGGGGCATCTTGCCTCGTCCCCATTCTTCTCTCCTACTTCTCATATTTTTCGATCGTCGATCGGCTCCTTCATCACCCCATCAACACTCGAGGGGCATCTCTCCCTCCTACTAATTTTTCTTCTATCCCTTCAAAATCTCTTTTGTCTACTATCTTTGAAGTGGCATCACTTACGCCACCCCAAAGAGGGGCAAATGTAGACACCTATAATTACGCCCAAGCAATTTAAATACTTAAATTGTACTAATTATCCCCTTTCTCGCAAATCAATGACATATCGTCAAAAACACTCATTTTCCCTCATATCATCATTAATTAATTACACTAAGCTAATTAATTAAGTTTCCTATCCAACAAATACCCTAATTAATGACCTTCCGTTAATAAATCACCCCTTCTACCTAGACTAATTAATTATTATTAATTAATTAGCTTTCCCTTCCATTTAACCAATAAATCAATATTTAATTGATTTAATCCCCTTATAATAGCCTAAATCACACTAATATTCCTCTAATTGGCTTCTATAAGCTTACACCTACCTATTAATTAATCACCTTTGATTAATTAAAATACCCCCAACTCCCATGACTTGCTAAACATGTATTAAACCCTTCTAAAGTAAGGTTACCTTTAATAAAGCAACCTTATCCATTCCTAATCATGTTTTACCTTTATCCCACATTCATGAGAATGTGTTGAATCCTTTATCCTTTGGGCTATATAAAGAGCCCTCCACCTACCTTTTTACTTACACCTAAATTTCTAAGAGAGCAAATGCAAAGCATATAGCAAAGAGAATAAGAGCTTGCACCTTGCCCTTTTGAAAGTTCATCATCTTGAAGAGTTAAGCCTCTTTCTTAAAGTGCTTGGGTCATATGGGAGGTGTCAAAAGGGTCTTGTAGCCCAACTTTGATTAGCCCCCATTCCTAGGTTCTTGGAACATTAAGGACAACTATTTTGATAGCCATGGAGCTTACTTAGGTCCATTCATTTATTTGTTGTTAGAGAATAGAGGAGTTTAGATATTTAGCATTGTTATTTTCAAAGTTTGTATTGAAGAATGCTAGCATCTAACCCTTGTTTAATTCTTATCATGATGGTGTTTATGCTTTGTTTTAGCTAAATTGTAGAACTATTTTAGGTGGTAGTTCTTGTTTCATTTGATTTAGCATTAAGCAAAGTATTGATATTATGGAAACTAGATGTAGGCATGGTTGTTTGGTTTTGGTTTAATTTCCAATGTATTGATATTATGGAAATTAGATGTGTAGGCATGGTTGATGATGTATGGTTTGGTTTGAGTTTAATTTCCAATGTATTGATATTATGGAAACTATATGTGTAGACATGGTTGATGATGTTAGGACCCCAAAATATTGGATAAGTACAAAAAGGTGCATAAAGGCGCAAGGCGTACTTAAAGAAGGGTGCGTAAGGAGAAGGTGCGTAGGATAGGGTTTAAGGAAGGGTTTAAGAAAACTTGTGGCGTACGCACGGATAGAGCTAAGGTTTCAGGACTTAGCCATATTGGGAATTTTGGGTAGGACATGAGAAAATCATGACCCGATAGTGAATGAGGAGTGGATAAGGTGCTAGCCTGACAATGTGATGCCCATGAAAGGAATATGCTTAGCGATAGAGGATTCCAGAAGACCATCATTACAAGGAGTGGAGAGCTCGGATCTGAAGGAGCATGCTTCTATGGAGGACCACTTGGACACTTGGTGATGGATCTGTAGCCCCTGAAAGAAAGTCGGTGGTTGAAGAAACCTATATATACAAGCACCCACATAGTAGAAAAGGAGGAGAATATAGAGAGCAGAGCTCTACAGAAATATTGCGAGAGAACTCTGTGGGATTGGGTAGAGGCTATATAAGGGAGTAATGTATTAAGGGGCTGGGATATAAATTTTTCTTTGTATGGATGAAGGACATGATCCCTGTTGTGATGTATGACTTTGGTCTGATCAAGTTGTGGTAGTCTAATGGATCCATTGAATGTAATGAGGTTACAAACATGAATGAGTATGAATGTAATTGATTCGGTTCATATCTATATCTTTTCATTTCTATTCATGGATGTTATGGAATAGATGTAAATCCTTATGTATTTTCCTTTCATTGTAGTTCTATCTAGTTATATGTAAGTACCCTCTATTTGGAATGAATACATTTGTCTAGAGGCTGTTATGAGCCCTATGATGATTGTATGTCTCATTTCCACCTTTATTCATTAAGTTCCTGACATAAATGATGGTTTCCCACTTAAATCACATAAAAGAGAGACTTGCACCCACACATTCCTTGGGTGAGTGCCCAACGCCTGTTGGGTGAAAGGCCGTATGCATGGGATTTCTTTCCTTTGTGATGGGTGTAAAAATGACTACATCTTGGTTCCATTTTCGGGACCTCTTTTCAAATTTAAAAGGAATGATAACTAGATTGTACCAAGCCAAGAACACAGATGCTAATCAAACATCATGATCAATAAGATGAAATCAATTCGCCATAATAAATTTACATAAAACCTTTACAAATAAATGAGCAACAATATCATATATTATTATGGAACTCAATGAAATGCAATGAGAATGGGCCTTGCTTATATAGGCAAGGAATAACAATCTAAGAACCAGTCAAGGTCGTAGATCAAGCCATAAATCATGGAAAGAACTAGTCATTAAAGAACTAGTCAAGTCCATAGATTTATGAGAGAACTAGACATCAAGGATCTAGTCAATACCATAGATCAAGGAAATAACTATACCTAAAAACTAGATAATATCCCCCTAATATCTAAATAAATAAAAGGAAATATCCACACACATAAGTGGGTGAGGATAAATATAATAAAGGTAAATAAATTACCTAGGTGAACATGAGCTAAGGTAAATACCTACTCTAACACCCCCAGAGTGAAGCTAGGGGACAAAATAGAAGTGGCATGTCCACAATATGAGTCCTGAAAACTAGGCCTGATGAGGTACTCATGTACAATATATCCATGAAGAAATCTCGAACCAAAAGAAGGAAAGAATCCTGCTAGAAGGAAAGAGAAAGAAGAAGAAGAAGAAGGAAGATGTTCTCATGAACACCCCCAAGAACAACTTCCGAAACCCCAAGCATTCCACGTAACTCAAGGTAGCGAGGTGATGCAAAAGGCTTCATAAAGATGTCTCAAACTCACCGCTAAGTCGGAAATGTACTCTAAGAAAAGAACTCCATCCTAAATGTGCTTTGTGAATGAAGTGGATGTGTATCTCAATATGCTTGGTCCATTGGTGCTCAACTGGGTTACGAGAAATGTGAATTACACTTTGGTTGTCACACCAAAGTATAGTTGGTGAATCCTATGGGAATCCAAACTCATCAATAACTGGTAAAGCCAAAGAATCTACTTGACTTGCTCAGAATGCTTGTTGCCCTATACTCTACCTCAAAGATGAAAGTGTAATAACATGTTGCTTTTTGCATGCCTAAGCAACTAGAGAAGAACCAATATAAAAAGATAGCCAGAAGTGGAATATATGTCATTAATAGAACCTACCCAATATGAATCTATATACCCAACCAACTAAATAGAACCCCTAGTGTAGTGTAGGCCAAAGTGGGAAGTGCCATGCAAATAGTGCAAAATCCTTTTAGCAACTGCGCCAGTGACTACTATGAGGAGAATGTGCAAACCAAGATACAAGCTCTACTACAAATGAAATATCAAGGCAAGTATGGGTCAAGTACATGAGACTTCCAACCAACTTCCTATACAACATAAGATCACAAAGTGGAGTGGTACATGTGGATGTAAGAGTAACTACAGATCTGTAAAGGAGATGGAATTGGCTTGCAATTACCCATATCAAAGCGCCTAATAAGATCATGGTGTAATTTTGATAACTCAAATGAATCCTCGAATCTATCCGAGAAATCAAATCAAGGAAATAATGCAACAACCCAATATCTCACATGTCAAATTGTGTAGAAATATCCCTTTGACTACTTTGAATGTGGGAAGAAGAGCTTTGTCACAAGAAGTAACAAATCATCAACATACAAGAAAAGTATCACAATATCCTCACCAACATGTTAGAGATACATTGTATGATCAGATTGACAATGAACAAAACCAATAGATAGAAGAAAAGAATCCATCTTCTCATACCAATCCTAAGGGGCTTGTTTGAGACCGTAGAGACCTTGAAGCCGAAAAACAAGAGAATAATCCTAAACAAATCCAGTTGGCTACTCCATATATATTTCCTCTTGTAGATCTCCATGTAAGAAGGCACTCTTCATGTCCATCTGGTATATGGGCCACCCCTGTGATGCAGCAATAAGCAAGTACAAGGCATACAAAATCCATCTTGGAAATAGGTGCAAAAGTCTTAGAGTAATCAATACCTTCAACTTGTGAAAAACCTTTGTAACAAGACGATCCTTATACTTGTCAATGGACCCATCAGCTACGTATTTGGTTTGATATACCCACTTACACCTAACCATCTTTCTTCCTTTAGGAAGAGATACCAAATCCCAAGTATGATTCTTCATCAAAGAAGAATACTTAGCTGCCATCACATCATCCCATGAGCCTTTGAAAAAGATTGTGGATCCTTAGAAACTACTCTGACACAAAAGTCCAAAACCTGTAGAATGTGTGTGATGATGCCTAGTGGGTGGAAGATCATGTATGAAAGGTGCTTCCTCAGAAACTATAGTACGAGCCCACTTAGGCATAGTGACAACATCAATGGGAATAAGATCCTCAACAACATATATAACCTCCTCATCAATCTCCTCAAAGAAAGGATCCTCAAGATGAGATGATGAAGAAGAAGGAATGGAAGAAGAAGAAGGAATGGAAGAAGATAAAGAATCTTGAGGAGTGAAATGCTCATCAAACCACACATGGGTTCAAAAAGAACATCATGTGTATTAGGATCTAAAAGACGATAAGCTCTCATGTCCTCAAAATACCCTACAAAGATCAAGGGTTTACTCTTCTTATCCAAAGCTTTCCTTTTCTTCTTTTGCACAAAGGCCCAAGCATGGATCCCAAAGACTCGAAAAAATGAGACATCTGGCTTAGTGTTGGACCAAGCTTCCTTTGGAGTCAAATGCTCAAGTGCTCTGTGTGGTGTGCAATTTTGAATATAGTTAGCACAATTAACTACTTCTGCCCAATAGATATGAGGTATATCTCTAGAATGCATCATACAATTAGCCATTTCCTTTAAATTTCTATTCTTCCTTTCTGCTAATCCATTTTGTTGTGGAGTATAAGGAACAAAATGTTGGTGAATAATGCCTTGAGTTTCAAAAATTTAGAAAACTCATTGCTGAAGTAATCCCCCATTATCAGTATGAAGGTTCTTTATGCTACTAGAATATTGTTTCTAGACCAAAGCCTTGAAGACTTTGAAGTGAGAAAAAACATTAGTTTTGTACTTGAGAAAATAAACCCAATTATGCCTCAAGAAATTATCAATAAATGTAAGTGCATAATTAGCTCTATTGAAAGATGGGGTAGGAAACACTATCAAGTCACTATGCACAAGCTCAAGTGGTGAAGAAGATATCTTAGAAAAATTCTTAGAAAAGGATCTTGGTGTTGTTTCCCTAATACACAACCATGAAAAATCCCTCAAGACAAGAAACTCTAGGAAGACCATCTACCATACCATGAGTGCTCAACTCCTTCAAATATCTTGTAATTGAGATGTCCAAATCTTTCATGCTAAAGCTTACTCTCTAAATCTAGATGAGAAACCAATCCTATCCCTATAGAGAAGTGTCATCAAAATGCTCAAAGTGATATAGTCTAGAACTATGATAAAAATACCCTAAGCAACAAGTGAATAAGGATCCAACAAAGTTATTACTTCCGCCCCATGTGGTGTAAAAGTTACTATTTTCCTTGACACGATAATGATAAATTTGATATACATAAAGCAAATTTGTAGTGATGTTAGGAACATATAGTGCATCTTAGATATTTCCACCATCAAGGTGTATATCACCTTTTCCCTCAACAGAAAGAAAGGAATAATCTTCAACCTCAATTTTGGAAGTAGAATTCAAACCTAGAGAAACAAAAGACTCCTTGGAAGAAGTCATGTGATGAGAAGCACCAGAATCTATAACCCAACTGTCTGCAAGTGGTGACTGAGATATTCCAACAACATTAAGTGCTTTTCCATGCTGATTAGAAGGAGGTGGAGTGGAGATAGAAATTTTGTGTTTCTTGACTCCTTTAAGCATACCTATGTTCTTCATGATTACCACCCCCACAAAAAGAGCATGAACGGCTAGACATATTCTTGGATTTAGAAGACTCCTTGGGTTTTGAGTTGTTTTCTTTGGGTTTAGGAGCATTTTGAGATGGAGAATGTGTGGATTTGGTTTTACTTGTTTGGTTTTCCCTTGCTCTTAGGATTAGATGCAACTAATGTCTTTTGAGAGGTGGAAGACTCAAGGTGAGACAATTTGGATTCTTCCTAGTAAGTCTTTCACAAAATGTTTCTAAGTTAGGCATTTTGAATGTGTCACCTAAAGCATTCATGCTAGAGAAAAGGTAGAAGCAAAAATGTGGAATGGTCCTCTCAACTTGGATAGAATCAAGTAAACACACTCTTCATCTTTCTTATCTCTTCCACTCCCCTTCAATTGTGTCAACAAATGATTGAAGTTAGTAAGATAGTCTATAATTACTTTGGAAAATCTTAAGGATTAAGAGAGGTGATCTCAATTTCAAGTTACATGGCTCTCATATGATCCACCTTACCAAATAAATCCTCCAATTTATCCCATATTTTAAAAGGAGAGTCACACTTTTCCAAATGAAATAAAAGACTATCACTTACATAAGTTCCTATCAAACCCATACACTCATCAATTTTCACCGTACTGAAATTTTTCATATTCTGTAGTTAACACTTTGGTTGTTTTGAAGAAGTTAAAGCCCATAATCCTTTTCACTTAATTATTTTTTCGATTCTTGGTTTCCATGTGTGGTAATTCAAAAAATCACCAAACTAAATCCAAGCAATGCAACAAGAGCCCCAAGTAATGCAACAAGAGCCCCTAGATTTTGGCAATTTATAATGAGTTCGTGTTACAATATGGCACTTTATAATTATAGTGATATTCTCAAAATAAATATTTCCAATGGAAAGAGTATGGAAAAACAAGCACTTTTACAAAAATGGTACTCAAAACCAAGTTACCAATCAAAATTTACAAGCTTTTAAATATTATGCTCTGCTATTTATTTTAGTTGCCACTAAAACAATAAAATGCTATTGCCTTCGCCACACAAATAAAATGAAAGGGGGATAGAGTTAAGCACCTAATAGTAGGAATCACAAACTTTAAGCCCTCATATGACTAGGGGCTAAGGATGCAGATCTCGACGTGGACTCGTCTTTGTGGATCATTGGTGGAAAGGTGTGTTGGCTAGCTACACTTTGGAGTACGCTATTTCTACATATTCTTACCGGAAGTTGCTAAGTTTGAGTTTTTACAGGATCCCAGAGGATCATTTCTATGTGCTATTCCTTTGGCAATGAAGATCTTGATTGTTACCTTGAGTTTAGAGGCATTTCCAATGGCCGGCTAAACCATTCTAAGCGCTGGTGAGGAAGCTAGGGTGGAGGAAGATGATAGATATTACGATGGAGAAAGAAAGGGAGGAGAGATGACTCAAGTATAGTGAAGCGCATGAAAGGGATATTACTAGACAATGTAAGGTTATAAGTGTGATGGACCTATAGAGGTAGATGTTACAGAAGGAGTTGAGGTTCACACAGAGGACGTGGAACCTGAGTAGTCTGTGCTACCCCATCTTGGCAAGCACGTAAGAGAGACCCTTCAAACTCCGATGAGAGTTTGTTGTGTGGAGAGAGAAGAGTTGTTGGCGCGCATCTGAACCCACCTAGTGACTAAACCCTGGCACTTGGTTTTCTAGATCAAGGAAGGAGTATCACTGACCCAGTTGGTATTAGTAGAAGTGATAGATTTGCACCTAGGAGATATAATTTCTCATTTCCCACTTCTATGGCTACACATACTATTCTAGTATTTAGAGGAATTTTTGGACAAGGAACAAGTACACAAGCCTTCGGTCTCACATTTGGGAGTGGTGCGGGTACACTAGTGGTAGTGGGGCATTATCATAGACCATCAATGCGTAGTTTAGTGGAACTTTGGGGACCCTTAGCATGACCACTACAAGACCTAGTGAGTCTAGTGGGTCAAGGAACATGACCCGGTGGATCTCGGTGGATTTGGTAGCTAAGGAGGCACGGGGCGTGGTGGATCCGGCAAAAGAGAGGAAACACCGGAGGAAACCAAGGCTCTGGCTCAAGAGGACAAGGGCCCCAACCACCTCCTCAAGTCTTCTTTGAAATGTCTTTACATTTTCCAGATTATAGAGGTATTGAAGATGCTATAGAACATGTTCACAAGTGTGAGCTGCTATGGTGCACAAAGGGGATCACAACCCAGAGTGGAAGGCCAGTTAGTTTGCAATGACGTTGTAAGGGCGCGTGCATAGCTGGTATAGGAAATATGACCCTCATCAAACAATGGTGGATTATACTACTTTAAAGAATGCCTTCTTGGCAGAATTCCACATCCCTGAGTTTGAATAGAAGAGCATCAATGCCTGAAGGAGATTTAACAGGGAATGGCGGAGAGTGTGTGGGAGTATGACACGTGGTTTAAGACTCTCTTGTCAAAATTGTCATATGAAATTCACCCTTCACAACATGCTCAATGGTTTGTTGGGGGTTGATAACTCCATTTAGAAGATATTTATCTCATAAAACTTTCACAGACCCACGCGAGGTGAGAATTTTCCCTATGCGCTAAAGCTATTGGAAGTGTTGATACTGGTGTTAGCCCATTTCTAGAGGCTCAAATCACTACTATGGCTAAGCAGCTAGAGAAGTTGTCTGTGAACTTAGCTCATGAGACTCGTAGTGGTATATGGTGTATAAATTGTGAAGTAGAGGGGCATGTCAACGATAGTTGCCCCCGGAAGACAAAGACATACCATAGTAGTAGACTGTGAGATTTGTCATGGGGACCATGATGCAAGTAGATGTCCCTTGTTATAGCACACAATTTAGAAGAATGTGTCTTGCTACTATAAGATCTGCACCTCTATAACCCATGATACTAAGGATTGTAGGCTTATTGACCAGATCCATGAGGCCATTGATCATGGGGTGCACCAAACTAAGCATTGTCGAGTTCTAAGAATGATGATTGCCGTTATGAGGAGCATGCAGATGGAGGCACACGCGGAAGGGGATTTCGTGGAGGATTCTATGGTCATGGTAACTATGGAGGAGGAAGGAGTGAGTTCCCATGTGGAACCTATTTTAATTGTGGGTCTATAGAGCATTACAAATGAGAGTGCCTAGATTTATTGCAATGCTCATGGTGTGAGAAGAAGCACAAGTATGAGGAGTTCCCTAAGTTGTTTAAGCACATGAATCAATAGCATCGGAAAGACAAGGGCACTATAATGGTAAGAATTAAGAAGGCTAACACATAATGGATGCCATAGGTGACACATGATGCAGGTTGGAACTGTTATGGTAACAACAAGAGTAGAGGTAAAGACATGCAAAGGAAATAACAAGGCGTAAGATCCCGGTTTCAAGGGAAGAAGTGGTACATGGGAAGTACCTAGACCCTGCCCATTAGAAGGAGGTATATAAAGAAATCATGGACATCATTCAAATTTTACAAGGAGAAATCCGATTTGTCTAAAGGAGTAGTCCAGAGGGAGGAGAAAAGAAGGAAGGTCAAGGCACCAAAAGATGACCTGGATGAGGTCAAGGAAGTATGTAAAATGCTAAGGCAAGAGAATATTATTCCCTTACTAGGAGCATGGTTGAGAGAGAAGGTACCACACACTGAGAAGAGTGTGAGAGGTAGGTCTTGCATGAAAACCTTCCCCTCACAGCCTTGACTATGATAGGGAGATCACATTAAATGCGGTCATGGATGGATGGCTCCTTAGTAATATCCTCATTGACATAAGCACGGAGGTCAATGTTCTCACCTGGATGCTTGGAATTAGATGGAAAGGCCTACATTACAGCCATCTTTGCATGTGATGTAAATGGAAAATAAAATAAAGGTAATGCCCATCGATGTCTTAAAGGATGCAACTATCACCATTCAGGGGGCTAAGTTTACTAGTGGAATTCAAAGTCTTGCACTCGCCAAGCAAACAATTTTCCAACACTACTTGGGCTCCCATGGTGCTATAAGAATAATGTGGATATTTGATTCAACAAGGGATACATAAGCTTTAAAAATGAGGAGGAATGGGTCATCATACCTCGATCGATGGGAAATCAACACCCTATATTGAACCTTTGGGAGAAGAGGTCCTGGATAGAATATATGTGCACTCAATCAAGGATCTAGAGATAATTCATCCCACATAAGGAGTTATCTAGTTTGAGGATGCTCAGTCCCTAAGTGACACCACTAGTATAATGTGTGATAATTGGGCACATGGAACCTATGATTTGATTGATGACATTTGAGAGTATCAAAGTGAAAAAGGTGAGAAAGGTGTGTATGATTCGAAGCCTGTGGAGGAAAGGAGCTACCTAAGTACTAAGGAGGAGCCTTCCTTAAGGTATTTTTACAGAAGATGGAAGCTCAAGAAGCAGAAAATGAATTATGAGGGATGTTAAGTTACGTCCTACTCATAACTACTTTGTGCGATGGTGGGAAATGCATCAGAAAATCTCTTGAATGGTACGAGGTGAGAATTACCTTCTCTATAAGGTTTTATAGAAGCAACGCGCCCATGGCTATAAAATACTACCATGGTAAGGAGCATGCCTCTTCACACATCCAAGCTTTTGAGAGAGCCTAAAGGGAAGGCACGAAGCTTTGCCACCATCCTCCGGGTATACAAACCGTATTCTACACTATAGGGTTGCAAGCACGTGTATGTCACATCCTGTAACATAGCCCATTTAAGATTTTAGAAACAAGGGGAATTTTTTTATACAATGTTCTCTATTCTAAATAAAACATAATTTAGAACACACATTCCATGCCAATCAATCTCATAACAGATAACTATATGCAACTGTAATGACTTGGTGAATTACCGATCTCTCATTGCATGACTCAGTCCCTAACCAATCTCTCATGCTTGTCTCTAAGTATTGAATACTTTTACGTATACTACGTATAATTGGTTTTTCTTACCCTAATATGGGTATTGAGTGACATGTTTAAAGAACCTATCTAATTTTTTTTTACCAATATTCATCTAAAATCACGTTCCTTAAACTAGGTGTAATCGAGACAATGTAACCATAGTTTGCAATAATTTGGCCAAATATTTTCAACATACTGTTCATGTTACTATTCCTAGATGACATACTCGTCAAATCAGAATACATCCTTCACCTCACTCTTCTATTATCTAGAATGGTCTTTACTGACTTCTATCAGTCCACTTTCCCAAGGTTTGACCCTAACCTAGGTTAGCAACATAATATGTTATAGGGAGATGCTCACAATGACTTAGGGTATATGGGCATACTCATCCGACCTAAGTCGACCGAATGTGCCAAGATACCCTAAGTCATAGAAAGCTACTTCCTATTCCAATTCATGTTACTAGCTTGGCCTAGAGAGAAACTAAGTTCAAGTCCAGATGTGTGTAGATCTAGATGAACTAATGCGGAAGGGTGTTGCAACATGTCAACTGCAACATCAGTATCCTCGTGAAGACCTTGGTCTTCACGTGGGTATAGTTCTGTAGTTGGTGTGTGCCAACATCTGGCAGAACTACTTCATCACGATGTACATACCCCCAGGAGGTCATTAACACTTAATTAAATTTGGATTAAGATTCAAATTACGGCAACCTTGCTCAACCCTAAATCCAACACCCCTTAAGTTCTTCATCCATATTTGATTTAATTAATATTAAAGAACTTCATTAACTCATGATTGCTTTTATGTTTGGTAACTCTGACATGTCGAGAAATTATCCAAAAATAGAACATAATACATCAAAAGGTTAAATTAATGAACTCAACTATTCAAATAAGGTGCAACAACCATTCAGGTTCAACTAGAGAAAACTTCATAGAAAATGAAGTCTGAGTGATTAACAATCTAAAATGCCATTATTTCATTTTACATTCTTATGAGAGAGCAAGAGTATTCCTCTCTACCTGGTTATGTGTTAGTGTTTATCATACCTTTTAAATCTTTCACACTTTACACATCCCATTATCATTATATATTATTTAGATAAAGAACGTAATCTTATGCAACTTAACAAGTTGCTTTAAATAAAGAGAGAGATTGAACTATTTCTCTTCATCCAACTTATCAATGACAACAGAAATAAGAATACAAACATATGCCAAATACCATCAAGATAGTATTCCAACTACCTTCATAAATGTACAAGAGAATTTACACAACAATTCGAAGTGAACCTATAATCTTTTCAATTCATCATGATAAAATACACAATTTACAAGACTATGCATCTCATGCAAACCAATGTCAAACAATACTAAGATCATTAAAGAATACAACTTTTTCCTTTTCAATACATCTCAAGAATGAATTAGAGATCTCTTTAAAAAAGCAAAAGTTTAAATCAGCTAAGACATCATAAAATTTATTGGCTTCTTTTATCACTTACGAAGTTCATCTCGCAAAATTGTACAAGACGGTCGGTTCATCATCAAACCGAGCATGATAAGCACTAAGCATTAAAATGAAGTGCATTCCACTAATTGTTCCATTAAAACAACTCTGCTTTAATGAAATAATTAATGTAATCATTCAAATAAATCATAAGTAATAACATCCATAAAAGAAGCACAATAATAAATCTAATTCACTTTATAGGAAGAGATCATAATATAATCAACTAATCCACTGCATTATATCAGATAAGTATTGACCCAACAATTACTTATTTATCTCAAATAACAGTTCCTATCAATAATTGTTTCATAATTCTTTCTGAATTTGAAATACAAAATCAACTTCACTATATAAACAATAGAAACAAAGACCTTCTTATTCATCTTTACAAAGTTTCAAGAAAACATGTATGGTCAAGTTCATTCTAACATAGTAACATTTATAGGTTGATTCATCCCACAAATAAAATAATTAAGAGATTCACAATTCAGATGTGGCAGCCTAATTCTAAGTCAAAATATATATAGCCTAGGTTCTTAGATTAGGCCTCTTATTACATTAGAAAGGAAATATATCCCAGCCACAATGTTTACATCAATTTAACTGAACAACTATAATAAAGTAGTAACAATTAATACTTAATCACCTTAATAAAAGTAATGCATTTGATTCCTTAAACCTATAACAAGGTTTATCTAAAGAAAGGAAGATCAAAATAGAGAGTAAACAGTTTACAACATCCTTATCATTCGGTTAAACCAAATTCCCATATGCATCTTCAGACAAGAAGGGTCAACATCCTACCCTACATTTTATAAAATGAAAATGGAGAGCTTACCACTGAGAGTGGAAGAGAAAGGAGTTATGCCAGAAGAGGATTCTATTGTTCATTCAAAAGAAATGAGGTTGTAAAAGAATCAATAGATGTAACATTCCCATTTTAAGACTTTAGAAACAAGGGATTTTTAAAAAAAAATATAATGTTCACTGTTCTAAATAAAGCATTATTTAGAAAAAACATTCCATGCCAATCGAATTCAAATAGATAACCATATGTAGCTATAATGACTTGGTGATCCACCAATCTATTCATTCCATAACTCGGTAAGCTACCGATCTATTTATGTTATCTTAAGTATTGAATACATATTGTATACTTCATATACTTGGTTTTCCTACCCTACACCGGTATTGAGTGATCTGTTTAAAGAACATATTTGAATATTTGTTACCAATATTCATCTGATATCATGTTGTTTTAAACTTGGTGACATAGGACAACACAACTAGTAGCTTGCAATACTTTGGCCAAATTTTTACAACATACTATGTATGTCACTATTCCTAGATGACATACTCGTCATATTGGAATACATCCTTCACCTCACTCCTCTATTATCATGATTGGTCTTTACTGACTACCGTCAGTCCACTTGTCCTAGGTTTAACCCTAGCCCTAGTTAGAAACATAACTTATTATAGGAAGACACTCATAATGGCTTAGGGTAAATGGGCATACTTAGTTGACCTAAGTCAACCGGATGTGCCAAGGTACCCTGAGCCATTGGAAGCTACTTCCTATCCTAAATATGCCACTAACCTGACCTAGAGAGAAACTAAGTTCAAGTCCAAGTTCTTATTATGTGTAGATCTGGATGATCAATGTGGAAGGGTGATGCCACATGTCAATTACAATGTTGTATTCTCGAGAAGACCCAAGTCTTCTCAAAAGTATAGCCCTACAGTTGGCATGTGCCAACATCCTATAGAAACTGCCTCATCAAGATGTACATACCCCAAGGAGATTGTTAATACATTGTTAATTTGGATTATGTCTTGATTACAACAATCCTGCTAAACCCTAATCCAACACTCCATAAGTTCTTATTGTATACTTGTATCAATTGAGTATTAAAGAACTTTGTTAAACTTATGGTTGCTTTTAATGTTCATTTTCATGGTGTAACCAATAGTTAACCAAAACAGAAAGTGATATCATAAGTTTCATTTAAATGTACTTTAACTTTCAGGAAGGTTTAACAACCACATATATCCAATTAAAGTAGACTTCATACAAAATGAAGTCTAATAATTAGTAATCATATCTCCAAACCTTTTAGGTTTATATTCAATTGAGAGAGAGAGAGAGTCTTCCTCTAAATGATTAAGTATTAGGGTATATTATTCCCAATATCCATAGTTCTTACTTCATGTTTATTATGCAACACATTACTATGTTAAATTGTTTAGATAAAACACATCATATTATGCAACTCAACAAGTTGCTTCATTATAAGGGAAATTGAACTAATTCCCATTATCCATCTTATCAAAGATAACAAGATAAGCATAACATAATATAAAGAATATCAACAAGATGGAACTTTCATCTTCTTTATAAAAGTATGAGATAATTTACACAACCAATGCAAATAAATCACAACTCGCAATTCATCATTACAACTTATAAAATTTACAAGACTATGCACTTTAGGCAACTGCATAACAACAACCCTCATTCTATAAAGTATACAACTTTTCTTTTACAATACAACAAAAGAATGAATCAAAATTCTTTACTAAGAATTATACATATATCAGCCAATGCATCATATAAGTTTTTCCTTCTTTTACCACTTAATTCATCCATTTGCAAAAATAGCTAGCACAGGTCAGTTCAATGAATTGAGCATGATAAGCACTAAGCATTAAAACAAAGTGCATTCCACTAATTGTTTCATTAAAGCAACACTACTTTAATGAGATAATAAAAACATCATACAATCAACATAAGTGATAACAAATAGAAAGGAAGTACATTAATAAATCTAGATCCACTTTAAAGAGAAGAGCAGAATATAATAAACAATATCTTCCTAAGATCTTAAAGTTCTATTAATCCTATCAATGGATTGTAACAAACAATAAATCCTATCATCCCATTGTCTCATAATTCTATCCTAATATAATACCACATTTATCTTTTCTAAGAGACAAAATAAATGAATACAACATGGTTCATTCTAGGATGATTCATCTAAATCATAAGTAAGGAATAAAAAGAACCAATGCATACCATACCCAACTTATTACATCTGAAAGATAGACCAGGTTCATACATGAATTACCTGTTCCTTTCTGGGTAACAATCTTGCACATTCAACATTAGAATATACATCAAAACAAAATTCCATAACAATACAAGAAGGTAAGGAAAAATCAGAATAGTCCAACTACAATTCCAATTCCAACTCTTCATGTTAGAAGTTATCCATCAAAGATCAGAAATCAAAGTTCACAAACAAAGTAGCCCCGAAGAGGAGTTAATCTCTACTCAAGTTCTTCACAAAAGATAAAGAGTACAAGAGACAAACCTACTCCTATCCATATAAACTAGGCAAGACTAGTCAACAACAGTCAAACCCATAAGTATAAATTTACTTATCAATAGAACCCTCTTGGCTACTAGTTCTCTACATTATTTCATCAATGATTCAAACAAGGTAGACCAATAGGTCAAAAGAAATCACCATCTCGAAAGAGAATCGAGTACAAAGAAGTTCAAACAATGAGCTTATCCAAGGATAGAGGAATGGTAACTCAAATAGAAAAGAACCAATGATAAATCATTTTGTTCAACTAAACAAGAAGTTCTAGTTTCAAACCAATTCAGGATGAAAGCATACTGCAGACCCGAATCAATATACTATTCACAAAAGAATACATACATACATACATACATACATACATACATACATACATACATACATACATACATACATACATACATACATATATATATATATATATTCTTTCTCAAAGAGAAACCAAAGTCTTATTCACTGTATCATTTGAGAATAACATCCTAAAATAGTAAACGATAAGGTTCAGAATTACCCACGAACCCAAGACTGAAGACTCACAAAGGCTTCACCAATTAATACAAAAAGTAAACAGTTCGTGATTCAAAGAACTAAGCACAAAACAATAGAATGGAGAAAGTATCTTTCCCGTATAGATCCAGTGTCCAAGGTAATAACCCAAATCTTCCACTAAGGCCCAAATTTATTTAAAGAGATAGAAGAGAGGGAGAACAAGAACCAAAACGCCTTATACAGAAGATGTCTAAGTCTTAACTCTAAAGCAACAAGAATGAAATATTAAAACAAAACTTCTCAACCACGAATTTGTGATAGTGGTGACTTGGTATAAAACAATACAGTCAACCCAGAACATGGGATTCCCTCAAAAAGTGGAAAGAACACTTCCTCCAATTCCCATGCTCATACCATCTCAAGAAGTCGATACAGTAATAAACAAAAGTTCAACATTCCTTTAGGCAAGATGTTTCCAGTTCCAAATCTCAAAGAGATTTCAAACAACTCAAACAAGCTTTCACCCAGTCTCCTGGTGAGTGAGTTGCTAAAAATAAAGAGTTATAAGCTAAATCCTTTACAAAAGAATAACCCAATACAAAAATTCCTGAACAAAATCAAATATATCGACCCAAATATAAACTCATAACACTCAAGTGTTAAATCGAGTTCAGTGTCGAACCCAAGCTTCACGCACAAATGTTCAGAACTTCACTAGTAAAATAATGTGAGTACAATGATAAATATAAACTCCATGCAATAGTTCAACAATGCATAAGTTTCCCAAACACTGGTTCCAATCAAAATGAAGCTCCAACACAAGTTTAATCAAAACACAAAGTACCAACACAAGTCTACCTCCAAATCGCAACCCAAAAGCAAAATAAAACAGAACTCAAGTTTCCCTAAGCTCATATCCTTATATTGTCATGAAAGTCAGTTCAAAGCACATTAACTTTGAATACAAGATCTAGAGAGAAAATAGAGATACAAAACAAGTTTCTAATACCATTTTCACTTGCATGCAGGTCATAAAACTTGCACAGAAAGGTAGTTTCCAAACATCACTATTTTTTGCCATAGTTTCATATCAAACACACAAGGATTCGTAAACCCAAACATAGTTTACACACAAAGGCCAAGGCTCATAAATGCCATAAATGTCATTCAATCCAAAATTCCCGCTTATCTTTCCTTGCCACCGCCTCCTAATTCAGCGAATGCCAATTCAACACAAAAATACAATTCCATCCTTTAGTGGAGCTTCCACGTAAGCCTCTACCAAGTCTACTAGCCCTTGCCAAATTTGGCAATACTTCCTTCATTTAAACCCTTTCAACTCAATTAAATGCCATTGGAACCGTCACCCTTGTGACATGTGACCCCTTAGGTTCCCTTAATAGTTTAGGATAGATTCAAATAGAACTTAGGTTAGTTTAACAATTACTAACATAGGTCTTAAAACATTTTCCATTAGAATTCCCACCTTAGGTTAGGTTCAATTCATAACCCTTTAGTATTAGGTAATAGCTAAAATATCCTAGTATCACTTTAGTAACCCTTCTCTTATCCATTTAGCACAATTCTTAGGTTAGGTCGCCAACCCAACAATAGAATAAGAGGCTTAGGTTAGAACAAAATTCAAATAAGTAAACATAGCTAGGACATAGCTGTTCTTACCTAGCTTAGGTTACCATTAGGATAATCCTTAGGTTTTAGGACTCCGTATTCATCCTCTATGAATTGAATTTTTCTTAAGTCCTTATAGTCCTACCAAGATCAATCACCAAAGACTGAGCACAACATACAACTGAATGAAAACATATTCACACAAGACCACAAAATTTGTATCACACAAAGTTCAGTCTTCAATGTCCCTTTAAACTACTAAAAG
Organism: Taxus wallichiana var. yunnanensis; assembly: GCA_018340775.1. Lineage (NCBI taxonomy): Eukaryota > Viridiplantae > Streptophyta > Pinopsida > Cupressales > Taxaceae > Taxus > Taxus wallichiana. Next base: position 12,846,424 of record CM031237.1, read on the forward strand.
CCAATTTATCATTCAGTCTATGAAGAGGATTTGAAACATTCCTTGGATCACTGAAATTGATCCAAGGATGAGTCAGAAGAAGAATTAAGTCTGCAACTCTTAAAACCAGATTGTAACTCATCTTTCCAAAGTGAAAATGAATTCTTGATAACCATATAATTTTAGTCTAATGATTTTAAGAAGAAAAGATTTATCCTTATCAAGCATGATCTTCAACAATCAAAAGAACACATATTTATCTAGAAAATCACATGTCAACACTTGAATGCAAAAAGAGGAATATATCAGTTGTCGAGGGTGTTACAATAGAGATGGTTCCCCATACCCCCAAATCCTTAAGATAAAGAAATTAGGTACAAAAGATATAGAACCGATTACATAAAAAGCGTATCTTCAAATAAAATTTCCAAGAGTTTCACCATTAAAGAAATGACAACCATTAATCATTTACTTAATTCATTCCATGAAGAATGTGAGAAACAAGACAATTATCATTCACATCCAAGTCCTAAAAGTGTTAAGGATGGAGAGATCAAACTTAAGACAGCCGAACAAAGCTAAGAATGGTAATAACGGTATCGACTTGGAGAAAACCGTCACCCAAAGTATGTTCAAACAACATAACTTCAACAATCTACCGAAAGCTCAACTTCCAAAATTTTAAACATATTAACTACATAGAAGACTCAAACATAATAACTGCACAAAATACTTCTTCACTACTATTTCCACAGTTAATTCCAAGACCTTTATAAAACCCAAAAGTTTTTTCAAGAGTTTTGAAAGAGGAAACTAAAACCAAACAACAAGTTTAAGTCAACCTTTCCTTCTATTTTCCTCACGCATTCAAAACTGAAGACATTAATCAAAATACCATATTGACTCAGCTCCCTATCAATTTTAAAGTTCGAAGCAGTATAGAAATAGATAAAATCATTCCTTCACGGTATTTATGAAAGTTTAGAGTACAAAATATAGACGATTCCAAAACCTCCTTCACCCATTAACTCTCTTTTTCTAACACAAGTTCGAGTTCATACTGCAAATCAAAGTATACAAAATAGTCCCGAAAAGGAGTATTTAAACTTCTACAAACAAGATACTATATAGGAGAGTATTCTTCTACCTTCCACAAACAATCAAAGACATTCAGTTGAACAATGCAGGTTTACCTAGGATCAGAAGCAACAAGATATCCATTCCTTACCCTTATACAAGATTGTGTTCATACAATAAGACAAAACGTATACCCATACAGATTGCAAAAGGAGTAATACCACTTTAAAACTCAAAGATGCAATAGAGAAGAGTATCCATTTACTTTTCTACCTTCTGAAGAGATTTCCATTTGAAACTCAAAACAAAACTACTTAAACTCTTTTTGGCAGACAGTCCAATATTTATATTTCCATCAAAACACTAAAGTCCTGATAGTTACAAATGCATTTCATCATTTTAACTCATTGTAAAGAACACCCAAAAACAACATTATCATGCAAGGGTCCCAAAACAAAAGCACAAATATTCTTTCAACAAGAAAGAAAGGAACCAGAACCACAAACAAAAACATTTATCTCATGAGAGCAGAATTGTTTTAATGAAACATTTAAAGAAACACAATAAATCTTAATGGATAGAGCCTATCATGCCTGATAGTGCTCTACCGCTTCAAATAAGACTTCCAGCCGAGCTTCCAACTCTTCTTCTTTTCCAAGCAAGATCAACAACCAAAATCTTTTTCCCAATGTCTCATATACTTTCCTTGAATCAGAAATAGACCAAGGAAATCAAAAATAGCCACAAAGTGAAAGTAGAACTGCTGGTTCAAAGAACCAGATAGCTCCATGTAGAGAAAAAATCGGAGAGTATGAATGACCAAACAACCTCCAACAAATCCACCCGCATTATTTCCTAGGTGGTTTGCTTACAAAAATTGGACTCATAAATGCCATTAATTCAAAAATTCCCACCTATCTCTCCATGCCACCGCCATCTAGAATTGGTGAATCCTAATTCGAATTCTGCATGCATTGCTAACTTTAGTGAAGACTCCACGTAGATTCCACCAATTTTTCATGCTTCTACCTAAACTGGCAGTTCACTGTCATTTATTACAAAAATCAAATCACATAAATAGCTTAGGAACCATCGCTAGATTACCCAATGCCATACGACCCTTAGGTCCCCTTTCCTTATTTCATTAGTTTAGGGTCGATTCCCTTAGTTTAGGTTATGACCTTAGGATAGTTTAGAAGTAATAACCTTAGGTTTAAAAACATTTCAATAAGTAATTTCCACCTTAGGTTAGGTCATAGCTCACAACCATATAGTATTAGGTATTAGATTAGAAATAGACCTAGCATCACCTTAGGTGGTTCCCTCAACTTAGAACATGCAACTTAGGATAGGATGCTTTATGAATAAAGTAGACATAGATAGAAAAATAGGTACATCTACCTTAGTTTAGAATCCTGTTAGGATAGATCTCTTAGGTCTAGGACTTAGATTGTTCCTCAATAGTCTGAAGCAAGCCTCATTTCACTTAACACTGTTAAGCATCCTAAAGAGATCATTATAAAAGATTCAGTTCATAACCTACAACAAAATGTTCAGCACGACCTTTCAAGAAGATAAAATAGTTTTTAAACATGCTGAGTCTAAATGTCAGTTTACTATTCAAACTAGGTAAGAAGATTTAAAACATACCTTGGATCAATGGAATTGATCCAAGGATTTGTTAGTAACAAGAGATAAGTTTGTAAACTTCACTTACTAGATTACAACTTATCTATCCAAAACAAGAATGGATTCTTTGCAAACTACTATATTTCAGCTTAATGAAATCAAGAGCAGAAATGACTTATCCATGGCAAACATGATTTCCAAAAATCAAAGGAACACTCCTTATCCAAAAATCACATGTCAACGCTTGCAATGTAAAAGAGGAAAGATAACAGTTTGTCAAAGATGTTACATGCTTCCCCCCTAAAAGAATCATCATCCTAATGATTATCTTATTTTAATAATTTGCATCAAGGACAATCAGTTTATCCACTTTATTTTCATGTGTTCATAACATATCAGAATTTTAAAGTTCCAAAATCAGCATTCACATAGCTGTTTATTTAAAATAAATAAATATCTTCCCAAAACTAGCAGATTTATTGTTATAAAAGAATTAAATCACAATTTATATCAGTCACAGAATCAATTCTGTTCAAATAAGTATGGAAAAGTAGTTTTCATATCTTCCGTAGTTTTCCCAGTTACACTTTCTTCGTTAAAATGGTCCTATTGGACCTTACATTGACTTATTTCATGATTTCTTATGTGTGAATCAAGAGTTTCTAGCACTCGCAAGGGTTTAACCATGATTATTCCTAGGTCTTGGACATGCAAGGAATTCCAATTTAACACATGTGATAATCGAAACATATTTCTTAAGCAAAGAAATATGGAAAATATCATGAATTCGTAATGACAAAGCGGGAGGTATTTCTAAACGATAAGCTACTGAGGTTGATTACTTCAACTATTTCAAACGGTCCCACAAAATGAGGTGATAACTTGGCAAATCCTTGCCAAAAGTTATAGAACTCTTTTTCTTTTTAACCCAAAGAAAGACCTTCTCTCCAAGTTCAAATTTCCTATCAACCCACTTGAAATCAACATAACTCTTTTACCTAAATGCTGCCTCTTTCAAGCATTCACGAATCATTTTAACTTCTTGTTCCATTTCAAGATAAGTATTTCAGTCAAATTATCTCTCTCGTCCCCAATGTTGTCCCAACTAATGAGGGTTCTTTATTTTCTTCCATATAATGCTTTGAAAGGTGTCATTTTGAGAAGCATGATATATATTATTGTATGAAAATTCAACTAATGGAAGGTACTCATCCCACTTATACTTTTGATCCATGCAATACATTTGTAACATATCTTCTAAAACTTGATTAACTCTTTTAGTCTATCCATCCATTTTTGATGATACGCAGAATTGAAATTCAGCTTAGTTTCAAGAGTTTCATTAAGGTTGTGCTGCCGAAAACCTTGAAGTCATTATAAGATCTCTATCAGATATGATTAGTTTAGGTACTCCATGTAATCTGAAAATCTCATGTACAAACCTCTTTGCCAAAAACAGGAGAATCATCCTTAAGATTACCAACAATAAAATGAGCTACTTTTGTTAGTTTATCCACAACAACCAAAATAACATCATGTTTATTTTTGACATAGGCAACCCTTATAAAAAATCCATGCTTATTACTTGCCATTTGTACTGCGGTATGCTGTGAGGATACAATAAACTAGCTAGATGCATATGTTCGATTTAACACATTGACATTCCAAACAATGTGTCACAAAATCAATAACATCCTTTTTCATCCCTTTCTAGAAATATTGTTGTTTTATATCAACAAGCATCTTTATAATACCAGGGTGTCTAGAGAAAGGTGAATTGTGAAATTCTAGCTAACAATTTTATTCTTAAATCATTTAGTGAAGGTATGTATACTCTATTTTCAAATCTTAAGATTCCTTCATTGTCAAAGTGAAAACCTTTATATCTCACATCATTTGGATCTACAACAAGCACTATTTTTACTTACTGAAAGTAAGAATCAAATTCCATAACACTTTTTACTTCATCCTTAAACTGAGTTCTTAATGTTATAAGAGCAGTAAATGTTCTTCCTACGACTTAGAGCATCAACTACTCTATTTTCCTTTCCTTTAATGTAATTTATGTCAAAATCATATTGAGACAAAAACTCTAACCACCTTCGTTGTCTTGCATTTAGATTTGGCTGAGTGAAAATATACTTCAGCCCAAGATGATCAATTTTAATTCAAAAGGTTTACCAAAGCGAGATAATGCCTCTAAACTTGTAGTGCATGAACAATGTTAGTGTTAGAGTAGGTATTTACCTTAGCTCATGTTCACCTAGGTACTTTATTTACCTTTATTGTATTTATCCTCACCTACTTATGTGTGTGGATATTTATTTTATCTTATTTAGATATTAGGAGATATTATCTAGTTGTTAGGTATAAGTCTTTCCTTGATCTATGGTATTGACTAGTTCTTTCCTTGATATATGGTATTAACTACATCCTTGATGTCTAGTTCTCTCCTAAATCTATGGTCTTAACTAGTTCTTTAATGACTAGTTATTTCCTTGATTCATGGCTTGATCTACGACCTTGAATGGTTCTTAGATTGTTATTCCTTGCCTATTTAAGCAAGACCCATTCTCAATGTATTGCATTGAGTTCCATAATAATATATGATATTGTTCTCATTTATTTGCAAAGGTTTTATGTAAAGTTATTCTAGTGAATTAATTTCATCTTATAGATCGTGGTGTTTGATTAGCATCTATGTTCTTGGCTTGGTACGATCTGGTTATCGTTCCTTTCATGGTATCAAAGTAGGAGATTACTATTGGCATCCGTCTATAAGTTTTATTTTTGCAAATAAATTATTTGTGTATTCATATATTTGGGATTTGGTTATATTTTGTTGCTGCGTGCATTTTTATGCAAAACAGAGGCTTCCATTGGATCCAGAGGCGTGAAAACCCTAAGATCGACTGTAAACTCAGCCAATTCTGGAGGCACCATTTTTTTGTGGTTTTTTATTTTGTAGAGAAGCACACAGGCGCACCTCGGGATTCAAGCCAAGGGAAAAAAATGTGATTTTATTTATTTGGGTTTGTTGGATTTCTTGAGATCTGTCTGGGGTTTTTTTGCGGTGTATCTATCTCGGTTTGCATGCAGGAAGGTTTTCAGATCTTTCCTTTTTTGGCAGGGTCCATGTAGATGCAGGCACGTTTTTACTATTTCAGGAAAATCCATTAAAATCCTTAGCCCTTGGTCATATGGTATGGTCATATGAGGGCTTAAAGCTTGTGATTCCTAGTAGGTGCTTAACTTTAGCCCCTTTAATTTTATTTGTGTGGTGAAGGAAACAACAATTTATTTTGTTTTAGTGGCAACTAAAATAAATAACAGAGCAAAATATTAAAAAGCTTGTATCTTTTGATCGGTAACTCGGTTTTGAGTGTCATTTTTTTTACAAAAGTGCTTATTTTTTCATGCTCTTTCCATTGGAGTTATTTATTTTGAGACTTGACACTATAATTATAAAGTGCCAAATATGGAGGAGTGTTGTAATCAATTGTGGATGTAATTTTGGTTGAGCTCGACGTCCTAAACTTTTGGGAGTTACATTCTTCTCTATCATGGATTCTGAGAATGATATGCTTTTCTCTGAAGTGTGTGGACTTCAAGAGGATATTGTAAAATTTGTGGAAGAAAATAGATTGCTCAAGAAGTGAAATTCTCTTCTACAATCACTCATTCACGATAAGGATACAATAATACACTCCTTGCAGAACAAAACTTGCTAGCCTACAACATCACCATCATATTGTGGACAACCATATCCATGCTGCTAGTCCATTTACAATTGTTGCTCTTGTACTCCACCGACATTGATCTGCGGTCTTTGAGCTTGAACATTGCTTTTGATGCTTCTAAACTTGTGAGGCTTGTTGCTACATGCTCTTCGACATCTCGTGCCTATTTAAAGTACCACATGTTGTGTATCCTACTTCTTCTCGATTGCATGGATTTTTTAAAGAAAAATACCACTACATTCAGTTCTCACATGCTTCATTCTATGGGTCTCACTAGTGGAGCCATTGTGACATTCACAAGGTATTTTTTCCTCTATTCCACATGTTATGTGGAATTCTCATCATGACATTGGTTTTCAAGTAGATACTTCATTGGGATCACACATTGATAGAGCTCCTTTTTTTTCACTCAACTCTTTAAGGATCTGAGCAACACATGAGTTCTACATCTTCACTCAGGCTTGAGAAACCTGAGATTTCAGTTATTAGACATGATCAACCTGACACACATTCTGATGTTCTTTTGCATGCACCCATTGTGCATTTTACACCAAGTCATATGCATGCATCTTCTTCATCCATCCGTGTTGATTTGGGGTGGATATCTGATCACTCGTGGAGGTGACATAGGAATTCATTGAGAGGACTCTATAGGCGTGGCTCCTCCACCATTCGGCCTCTTGCTCCACTTTCTATACCTTATGCATTGTGATGCTTCTTGTTTTGAGCATTTTTCTTTAGCAGGTGTAGTGTATCTCTCTTGTTTGTTGAGAGATTTTGTATCTATATTTTCAACACTTTTAACATGTTGATGATCTCTTGTGGGGGAGCTATTTTGGTGGAGCCCAGGTGATAGTTTGTCGGTGTTCAAGTAGTTATTTTGACAACTTATATAGATTTGTGGCGCCACTCCACCCATTCAACAAGTATGGGAGGGTGTGGTGTTGATCCTGCTTCTTCGGGTTTTGTGTCCTTGCCTTACCTTGGCTTTTCTTGGATCGTGACACTCTGGATTTTGTGTCCTTGCCTTGTTTCTTTGGTTATTGTTCTTAGATCGTGGCACACATATTTTGGCCCAGCTTCACTTGAGGGGTGTTAGAGTAGGTTTGCAGTATTTGATCAAATTATGTTTGGTGTTTTTTTGCACTTTTGACATCACTCCGTTGATAGTCTCCTTGTATGGAGATATTCTGGTGGAGCCTAGTGTTAGTTGTTTTTGAGTTTTGTGATCGAGCAGTGGATTTAGACCATAGTGCACACCAAAATTCTTTAGCATTGTACGAGTTTTTTGAGCCAAGCTTCTTGGGATGCCTTGGAGCGGGTCTTTACTCTCTTTACTTTGTTGTTACTGGTTTTGGGTACCTTGCGGTGTCCCTTTTTTCCCAGTTATTGTACATGAGTACCTCATTAGGCCTAGTTTCGAGACTCATACTATGGACATGCCACATCTATTTTGGCCCCTAGCTTCACTTGATGGGGGTGTTAGAGTAGGTATTTACCTTAGCTCATGTTCACCTAGGTACTTTATTTACCTTTATTGTATTTATTCTCACCCACTTATGTGTGTGGATATTTCTTTTATCTTATTTAGATATTAGGAGATATTATCTAGTTGTTAGGTATAGTTCTTTCCTTTATCTATGGTATTGACTAGTTCTTTCCTTGATCTATGGTATTGACTAGATCCTTGATGTCTAGTTCTTTCCTAAATCTATGGTCTTGACTAGTTCTTTGATGAATAGTTATTTCCTTGATTTATGGCTTGATCTATGACCTTGACTGGTTCTTAGATTGTTATTCCTTGCCTATTTAAGCAAGGCCCATTCTCAATGTATTGCATTGAGTTCCATAATAATATATGATATTTCTTCTCATTTATTTGCAAAGGTTTTATGTAAAGTTATTATGGCAAATTGCTTTCATCTTATAGATCATGGTGTTTGATTAGCATCTGTGTTCTTGGCTTGGTATGGTCTCTAGTTATCGTTCCTTTGATACTCCATGACTCTAAATCATGTGAAGCATAATTCAACTCATGTAACTTTAGTTTTCTACTTTCATAAGCTATGACATGATCATTTTTGTAAGAAAATACCTCCAAGACCTTCCTCGGATGCATCCGTCACAATAGTAAAGTCTCCATTAGGATCTGTAAAGCTAAAATAGGTGCTAATGTTAATCTGATCCTTCATTTCTGAATGCGATTGATTTCTCATTCCAAACAAACTTCTTATCCTATTTCTGCAATGGAGTTCTTTGTCAACAACTTTGGAAAAATCTTTTACAAATTTTCTTTAGTAACTAAGTGAAGACCCATGAAGCTTCTAACTTCATGTACATTCTTTAGTGTAGACCACTAAGTTATAGCTATAATTTTAGAAGGATCTACAATAATTCCATTTTACTTATAACCTGATGCAAATTAGTGCACTTCCATGTCATAGAAAGAACATTTAGATAGCTTACCATATAACCATCTCTTTCTCAAAATTTCTAAAAACTATCTTCAAATGCTCATAGTGTTTCTCAATAATTTTAGAATATATGAGAACGTCGTCAAAGAATACAAGCACAAATTTTTTTCAAGTATTCTTGAAAAATAGTGTTTATAAAATTCATAAAAAAATTATGCAGTGCATTTGTTAATCAAAAGGGTAAAACTATGAACTCATAATGTCCATAACTTGTATTAAAAGATGTTTTATGAATGTCCTCATCCTGTCCTGTAATTGATGATATCCAGTTGAAGATATATATTAGAATATACTTAGATGCTCCATGCATATGATCAAATAGATCATCATTTCTAGGGAGTGGATATCTATTCTTGATTGTTGCTTTGTTTAAAATTCTATAATCAATGCACAATCTAAGTGTTTCATCCTTCTTTTTCACAAAATTACCGGTGCTCCCCAAGGTGAAACACTCGGTCTAATCAAACCCTTAGAAAAAATTTCTTGTAACTATGCCTTAAGCTCTAATAATTCAATAGTAGTCATTCAATAAGGTCCACTTAGAAATAGGCTCGATTAGTGCTTGATTTCAATTGTGAAATCAAATTCTCTTTTGGAGTGGAAGACCTAGTAACTCTTAAAACACATCACCGTTTGTAGTTTGTAATAGCAAATATATCGTTTCATGAATTCATTATTTTCCTTAGAGGATTTAGAAATTTTCATCAGTATATAAGTCTACAACCTTCATGTTTTGCCTTTTTAAGTTGCATAGTTGTGACAGCTTCCTAACTAAAATCTCACGTTTCACACCTTGAATCTCTACTATTTTTACGTATCATTCAAACAACTAATATATTTTTCAAAACAGTCCACTTTTGCTTTATGTTCATCTAACTAATTAACATCATAATTACATCATAAGACCCCAAAGGAGCAACATAAAGATCAACTTCAGTGGAAAAACTAGGTAAGTCAAGGACTGCTCCAAAAAGACACATACTAATTGTATGAACAACATTGTTTCCATAATGTACATCCATGTTTTATCCATTTTCCATATTTTCTTTTTAGTTTCGATGCTAATTTACTAGAAATAAAACATTACGTATCTCTTGTATCAAAAGAATAATTCTGGTATGCTAATAACTTACCATGAGCTTATGGGCATGACTTGTTTTTTAGCCTATTTGTGATTCTTTAGCATGTATCTTCTCTTGCTGATTATGATTATCCATTTTCAAAGGACATTGGCTTGTGTAATGATCCTTGCCATAGTTATAATAGACTCCTATAGGTCCCTTTTTAGGCTCAGATTTATTTTCAGCCTTAAAGTTATCATTTGACCTCCATAGGACTTACATGCTGTTATTATTATTCTTGACAAAGTTGTTTCATGGATTTCCAAGTAATTATTTGTTGCTTGTTTTCTTATGGTTATCAACTAAAACTTACTTTTCATACCAAAATTATTCCATGGTCCTTTCTTAGGTGTAAGAGATGATGAAGAGGAGTTGGGAACTTTCTTCCTCACTTCCTCCTTATGAGCAGAAATTACCTTTAATTTCTATTCCTGCCTTATGGATTTTCAACAACCCCTTCCATAGTGGTTGGGATGTGAACATCCACCTCTCCTCCTATAATAGGATTCAATCCCATGATGAATTTCCGTATCCTAAACTTCTCGTCGACCATAATTGAGGTACATACTTAAGGAGTTTAGTAAACCACTCCCAATACTCAGTTATAGTTAGCTTTCCTTGTGCTAAGTTCTGAAATTCAGTCATTTTCTGATCATAATAAAGTTGTGGTAGCCAACGTTGCCTAAAGTAACCTTTAAATTGATCCCATGTGATATTAGTTTCATCAATATTCAACTCAGCCTTACGGCTATCCCACCATGAAGATGCCTCATGGGAAAGTTGATATGCTCCCCAAATTGCCTTTGTTTCTTCTGAGAAATTCCTTATTGCAAAGTACTTCTCCATTTCATTGAGCCAATTCTCAGCTCCATCTCCTAATGTGGTGCCATCAAATTTTGGTGGACTTATCCTTTTATATCATTAGTGAGTTCAAATTTGCCCGGCCTCTTTTATTTTCCAATGGTGATTAGGTATGTTGACATTGTTATTATCAACACCCACCAAATTGGTGTTGTCCTCGGAGGTGGTTGATTATTATTACCAACATCTTCTTCATCCTCATTGCTCATTACTTGTTGTTTCAAGTACAACTAACCGATCTCTTGTGTCAGACATGACAATAAGGATCTCATCAGTTTTGGGCTATTGCTTTTGCACTCCTTCCTCGGGTGGAGGATTATTTGCAATATTTCCTCTTGTTCTAACCATTTTATGTTAACAAGAAAATTTAAGTTTTATCAGATTATGGACAAAATAGGTCCAAGATATGTAACCTTCAACTCTGATACCAAGATGTAACATTCCCATTTTAAGACTTTAGAAACAAGGGATTTTTTTACACAATGTTCTCTGTTCTAAATAAAACATCATTTAGAACACACATACCATGCTAATCAATATCATAATGATAACCATATGTTTACTCTGTAAATGACCTCGGTAAACTACCATCTCTCATTTCATGACTCGGTTTCTAACCTATCTCTCATGTTTGTCTTTAAGTATTGAATAATTTATGTATATTACGTATACTTAGTTTTCTTACCCTAATGCAGGTATTGAGTGATCTATTTAAAGAACCTATCTAAATATTTATTACCGATATTTATCGACATAAAATTTATTTAAACTAGGTGACATAGGACAACACAACCAACAACTTGTGATACTTTGGCCAAATATTTTCAACATCTTGTTCATGTTACTATTCACTAGACGACATATTCATCAAATCGAGAATACATCCTTCACGTCACTCTTCAGCTATCTAGAATGGTCTTTACTAACCCACCTCGGTCCCCTTGCCCAAGATTTGACCCTAACCTAGGTTAGCAACATAATATGTTATAGGGAGATGCTCACGATGACTTACGGTATATGGGCATACTCATCCGAGGCCTAAGTTTCGACCGAATGTGCCAAGATACCTGCGAGTCATAGAAAGCTACTTCCTATTCCAATTCATGTTGCTAGCTTGGCCTAGAGAGAAACTAAGTTCAAGTCCAGATGTGTGTAGATCTAGATGAACTAATGCGGAAGGGTGTTCTGACATATCAACTCAATCTTTTGTATCCTTGTGAAGACCTTGGTCTTCACTGAGTATAGTTCTATATTTGGTGTGTGCCAACATTTGGTAGAACTACTTCATCATGATGTACATACCCCTAGGAGGTCATTAACACTTAATTAAATTTAGATTAAGATTCGAATTCACAACCTTGCTCGACCCTAAATCCAACACCCTAAAGTTCTTCATCCGTTATTTGATTTAATTAATATTAAAGAACTTCATTAACTCATGATTGCCTTTATGTTTGGTAACTTGACATATGTCAACCAATTATCTAAAAATAGAACATAATACCTTTAAATGTTAAATTAATGAACTCAACTATTCAAATAAGGTGCAACAACCATTCAAGTTCAACTAGAGTAGACTTCATAGAAAATGAAGTCTGAGTGATTAATGATCTAAAATGCCATTATTTCATTTTACATTCTTGTGAGAGAGGAAGAGTCTTCCTCTCTACCTAGTTATGTGTTAGTGTTTATCATACCTTTTAAATCTTTCACACTTTCTATAGTTTAATTGTATATTCAATACACATCCCATTATCATTATATATTATTTAGATAAAGAACGTAATCTTATGCAACTTAACAAGTTGCTTTAAATAAAGAGAGTGATTGAACTATTTCTCTTCATCAACTTATCAATAATGAAAAAAAAATAAGAATACAAGATAGATATGCCAAATACCATCAAGATAGTATTCCAACTACCTTCATAAATGTACAAAAGAAATTTCACAGCAATACTAAGTGAACCTATATGTAATGCAAGTGTTGTTTTTAAACTAATACTAATGTAAACAAAGACTAACATCTAAATAGTCTTAATTAGCAAGAATTAAACAACATTATAAACACCATCATGATAAGAATTAATCAAGGGTTAGATGCTAAAATTTATCAATACAAAACTATGAAATCAAATATGTTAAGCACCTAAATATCCTCTATTCTCTAACAACATATAAATGAAGGAACCTAGGTAGGTTCCATGGATATCAAAAGTAGTTGTCCTTAATGTTCCAAGAACCTAGGAATGGGGATAATCAAAGGTGGGCTACAAGACCCTTTTGAAACCTCCCATATGACCCAAGCACTTTAAAAAGAGGCAACTCTTCAAGATGATGAAATCTCAAGAGGACAAAGTGCAAACTCTTAGTCTTTTTATATGCTTTGCATTTGCTCTCTTAAGGAGTTTAGGTGCAGTGTAGGTATAAAGGTAGAAAGAGGGATCATTATATAGCCCAATGGATAAAGAAAATACTTCATCCCTTTGCATGTGTGGATAAATGTAAAACATGATTAGGAATGGATAATGTTGCTTTATTAAAGGTAACCTTACTTTAGAAGGGTTTAATTTATGCTTAGCAAGTCATGGGAGTTGGGGGTGTTTTAATTAATCAAAGGTGATTAACTAATAGGTAGATGTAAGCTTTATAGAAGATAATTAGAGGAATATTAGTACGATTTAGGCTATTAGAGAGGGATTAAATCAATTAAATATTGATTTATTGGTTAAATGGAAGGAAGCTAATTAATTAATAATAATTAATTAGTCTAGGTAGAAGGAGTGATTTATTAACTAAGGTGGTTAATTAGGGTATTTGTTGGATAAAACTTAATTAATTAGTGTATAATTAATTAATTATTACACTTAGAGGAATATGAATTCTTTTGATGATATGTCAAGTCCATTTGTAGAAAAGAAGATAATTAACGCAATTTAAGTATTTAAATTGCTTCAAGGCGTAATTATAAGTGTCTACATTTGCCCTCTTTAGGGTGGTGTAAGTGACGCCACTTCAAAGATAGTAGATGGAAGAAATTTTTGAAGGGATAGAAGAAAATTAGTAGGAGGAGAAATTCCCCCTTGAGTGTCGATGGGGTGATGAAAGAAGCCGAATCGATGATCGAAAAAGGTGAGATATAGATAGAAGAATGGGAGGAGGCGGAATGCCCTGGAGTGAGAGAGAAAATTAGGGGTGAAAGGAAGTGAAGTAGAAGAAATGAGGAAGAGGGAGATAAAAGCTTAGCCTCTAGCCACTTATTTATTTGGAACAAATTTTATGTCATCATATTTCCATAGGAACTACATCATCGGTCCTTATGAAAAATATAAGCATATGACAAAGGTAGAATGACATGAAAAGCCATACTACGAATGATTGTCCATTGCTGAAAACACTAACTCCATGCAACATACAAAATGCAATGCAATACAAGAAAGTGAAAGATTCCTAACTCCATGCAACATACAAAATGTAATGTAATACGAGAAAGTAAACAAGCTAAACTAACATAGAAACATAATGTAATGGTTTTATTATCAAGCTTCAGTGACGACTTGTGTGAATTAATGACAAGGGTTGATGATGGTGCCCCAAGAAAGGATACATGCTGAGGGGAATAATGGAGGACACTTGGGTCTGATGGAAAAGCAATGTGCACTATGAAACAGTACCAGGAAACTCATTGTGCCCTAGAGTACGGATGAAGTAAGCAACCTAGATTTTGTTGATGGAGGTAGATCAAGATGATCCACAAGTCACACACATGAACAAGTGAGAACCAAAGAGTGACATTTTGTAGGATGATTTTCAATTTTTAGAAGTTTTCTGAAACATATTTGAATGTTTTGTTGATGATTTTTTTTTCTCTAACATATTTGAATGTTTTGGTTGATTTTAAAAGTTTTATGAAACTATGTACAGGAAGATGAGAAAGTGTGGATGCCCTAACGATAGATGGGATGTACAAGGGCATAAGGCCACGTGCGTACCAGAAAGGTGAAGATGTAAAAATGTCCCAACGATAAGGTGGGAGTATTCAAAGGTAAACTCTTCACAGGTAGAAGTGGACCCAAGGCCATTATGGATAGGTTCAACATGATGATGAACATAAACCAATGAAATGCTAGGAAGAAGCAAGGATGCCCCTAGCATAAGTTGGCCTAAGAGCATGTGATAGAAAGGAAGGAGAAGATTATTTTTGTGGAAGGGGACAAAGGTGTCCACAAACATGGAAAACAAGTAACCTTATACACATGGATGTTCTGAATGAAGTAGAAGAACAATGTGAATGATATGAATGTAGCTTAGAAGCCTTGTGGTGAAGAAGTGATTAGCCAAATGCATAAATCATGAGACAAGATATGACTAGAGTAAGAGTCTGAACAAGGTCCAAAAAAAAGACACTTGGTAACATACTAATCTGTTTACTCATAGAGATCCGGTGTGTGCACATGGAATTTATTACCTCTTGAAGGGAAGATTTAAAAGACAACAAGATGATGACACCCTAGCCAATGTGTAGGAATGATTTATTATGAAAGGTGATTTTGTGAATGGATGGTGAAAGGATAGCCATACATTGCTCTTTACCAAGAGCGCTCATAGCCCCCCATGATAGAGATGTATTTAATTCTAATCACAACATTGCTCTACTACCAGTCAGGCATCCATAGCCCCGATAGAGATTATTGGAAATACCCCAAGAGAGAGTTATATATCAATTTGCTTTTGCTTTGTAGCTTTTAGATTTTGATGTTTGATTGATTTTGATTATTTTGTTATTTGAAAACTTATTTCAGCTCTCTTGTTTGACAAGGGGTTAAGAACCACTGATGGCTTGATGGAAGGAGGTGGAAATGCTTACTATACATGACAAAATTGGCTTTTTTCAAAAATATGTCCAAAATTTATTCTCAACAAGTTTATTAGATGCAGCCAATGTGATAGATCTCTAAGAGGTCAGTCGTTCTTTAATTTACCAAGGTGACAAAAGACCAGGGTCAAACAGATACCATAGAGATAAATGTCACAAAATGCATGTGAATAAGCTAACCAAAATATCACCGAAGGGATGAAAATGGTAGGGAGACTTGTAGAAAAAAATAGCAAGGAAGGGAAGAAAGAAACATCCATGAGTACACAATACCTGATTGCAATGTTTGATCTTTATACCTTTGATTTTTGTTGTGTTTTCTCAATGTTTTTTGTATTTTTGAATTGTTTTTGATTTTTAGATTTTTGACAGTTTTAAGAGGTTGGGACTAACAAAGTCACTTTGTGTGGTAAGATCCATCAACAATGTTTCACGACTTCCTTAATAAGGAGACTAGGCGTGTTTGTTTATCGAGTGATATTATCCCGATCTCGATGATTGAGGTGAGTTCAAACTCAATAAATGACTCATGATTTGTTCAAACATGGATTTTGATGTGGAGATTTAATTCCCCATCCAGAGGTTTACGCACTTTGCACCATACTTGATGGTTACGTTGGTGTGCATTCTTGAATCGCGATTGATTTAGAATTTTGAGATTGTTTGATTTGTTGGGAGCTATAGAGATCTTTGTAGTTTTGATCTGAGCTTGATTAAGAAACTATTTGGGTTTCTTATAAGCTAACACATGACTTGTCTGATCCCGAGAAGGAGAAGAAAGTGAACGTGGACGTTTAGAACTGATCGATGAGAAATGACCATGGGCTTGCCACCATCTTTGGTAGAAGAATAATGTGATGGATGAAATGGATATGGTCCAAGAATTGAAGAGGAGGGGCTACCAGGAGGTGAGCTACTGATAGAAGATGATGAAGGGCTTCTAGGATGTGGCCCAAGAATAGAAGAAGAAAGGCTACTAGGACGTGACCCATAGATAGAAGATGAAGGGCTACTAGGATGTGGCCCAAGAATAGAAGAAGAAGGGCTTAGGATGTGAGGATGTGGCCCAAGAATAGAAGAAGAAGGGATACTAGGACGTGACCCATAGATGTAAGATAATGGGCTACTAGGATGTGGCCCAAGAATAGAAGATGATGGACTACCCAGGGGTGATCCATACCTAGAAGACAAGGGGCTAGTTGGACGTGCCCCAAGAATAGAAGATAGTGGGCTACTCAAAAATGTCCCAAAAATAACGTAGAGGGAGGGCTACTAGAATGTGACCCACACCTAGATGAAGATGAAGGGCTACTTGGCGTTGACCCCATAAGAGATTGTGATTGAGGAATTATGATAGACAAAGAATTATTGGGTGATGAAAAGATAGGCCATGGATCAATGCAAGACCAAGGAGTTTCATCACATAATGAAGAATGTGAAGATGGAAGAATAAGAGGAGGATCAAGTTGCATGATCTGAGGCTCTTCCTCCATTTCTTGATAAAAGGAATCAACCTTTTCCTCACAATACACGAACACATCGAAGTCTAAAGAGAAACCTTCCTCGTAATCTGCTAGAGGAATATCTTCGTGTGCCCCTATAAATGCCCTGATTGTTTCTTCATTCTGAAAGAGGTCAATCGGTATGAGTTATTGATCAACCACCTAGGGGTTGATTGGAAGAAATAGGTTCACTTGGTGTGGAAGACTTAGAAGACGTTTGATGATGATTAATAGAAGAAGATGAGATGAGAGACGCAGAAGATATGTGTAGCTAGATCTCTCGGGAATATAAGAAGGTGGTGTGGACCTACCTATACAATGGTATGTCATGGATGTATGTAAATAGTAGGATTAAGTCCAAAGTCTGTAGATTGCGATGCATGGGTTGATTCAGACATTTGTCTTGAAGGAATTTGAGTCACACGAATCTTCAAAGGAGGAAGACTTATTAGGGGTGATTGATGAAGAAGGTCCTGTAAAGAAGCGAGAGGACCGTGATTCAAGAATCGCATTGGATGAATAATAACAAGGGTCCTGTAAAGAAAGAGAGGACCGTGATTCAAGAATTATATTAGATGTTTGATTGGAGGGATTTGGAGTCGCACGTATCTTCAAAGGAAGAAGATGTCATCGAGGCAACCGATAAAAGGTCTCGTAGAAAGGGGACCACGACGTAGGAGTCATATTAAATGTATGATGAAGAGGTTCCTACAAAGATAGGGAGGACCATGACATAGGAGTCAAATTAGATGACTTAGGATTCAAATTAGATGAATCAATAGTAGTTTGGATCTGAATCATCGGAAGAGTCGAGGAAATATTTGGATTAGAATCTTTGAAGAAGAGGAAATGTTTGGATTATAATTAGAAGAAGAGTGGGGAACTCGAATAATAATTTAGATCAAGCATCCAAATCATACCACCGAACTTATGAGATGAAGGTGGGGAATGAGTTACCTATATGGGCTCTCTAGCACGAAGAACAAATGAGGTTTGGATTGCGATGGAAATCCTATGATTTGAATTTTTGAACCTAGGTTATGTATTTTTGTAAGTATGGGGAACCATTGATAGTTAGTCATTTTCAAGCACTTTGTTTTAAGCACAAATGTCTAGATATAGATAGTGTGATGGAACTCTTTTAAAGGGAAGGAAGTGACATGTCAATTTGGGTAGCATAAGGATAACCAACTAGACATTTCGTAAGTATTGATATGTGTGCGTGATTTTTTGAAGAAGGTCTAAGGAAAATAGACATCGTGATGACACAATATCGATGAGATCGAGAGGGATTGTCCTAGAAAATAAGTTTTTGAATGAATAATCACAAGGAACAATCATGCAAGTGTGAAACACAAAGCCAATCAACAAGGAAATACACCATATGAAAATGTGATGCAAAGATGATCAACAAGATGTTTTCACTTATGCCAAGTTCAAGGAAATGAACAAAACATAAGTAAAAACAAGAAGTCAATGCGATCTCCCAATCAAGATATACGATGAGCGAGCTCAAACTTGATTAAGACCTATATCTCAAAAAGTGCCAATTACAATTCGCGAATGACACAACAATATCACCAAGATATGCTAACCCACTTTGCAAGAAAGTGAAGTATTGATATCGAGGTGTTATTGATATAACACACACAAATGGTAACACCTAGCACTCTTTAAAATCGAGGTAATAATAGAACCGAACTAAAAATCTCAAAGTATAGCTAGGAATAGTTAAAAATGTGTGCAACGTAACCATACAATATAGGTATTTATGTCGAGTTTACAAGAAACAAGATGTAAATATCAAAATTGTAGTGATACGATGAAAACAAGCTAACTCTTCTAAGGAACTCTGCGGTGAAAACCACACTAACTATAATGACCTTGAAATGGGTATCAAGATCACAATGGCTACCAATGACGTGAAAATGCCTCCACACACTTTAGATGTTTAACTAACCTAGCCGCAAAATATGGATGGGTGTAAATGTACATAAAAGTGAGAGAAAATCGATTGGTAACATGAAAGGTAGTCACCCTTCTTTTGATCAACAAAGTGTCAAAAGAATGTGAAGGAAGTAAATAAAAAAAAGATGAAAAATGTTGGCTTCACTTGGCAGAGTTTCACCTCTCCCTAAGGCAAGTAAAAACTAGGCTGAAAGTACTGCGTCACACATTTTCTCAATGAAAATATGGTTCACAACTCAACACTATTTTAGAATGGTCAAAGTGGGCTCCTGGCCAAAGTATATTCTCCTAGGTGGTTCTCTCACCCTAGGTGTTACAAAGTTGCCACGAGCGAGTGTGATTTACCCAAAAATTTGCACTAACTAGTTTGGGAGTATCTCAGCTTTACTTTACCCCCTTCAAGAATAGTAGGCAACTAGTGCATCTATGTGTACTATCACTGGGGTCACCACAATAGACAACCTATAATGCTATCTCACAAAGGAATCACTAGTCAAGTAGGTAGTGCGGAGCACTTCCCATTTCGTCCACAAGGTTCCCTCTTGCGTGGACTAATTTGGGGTTCTTGAACCACCCCCATTGTTATGTAGCAAGGCGTTATGCCAAAGGGTTATGTTCCAGTTGAGCAAGGAGAGGACGTACCCTTTTCTAAAACCTGCAATACAGAAGTTTTGAATATGTTGTTCTTTTTATCTTGTTTAATTAGGTGTGGTTTTCTTGAACACCTTTTGGTAACTTCGTATAACAATTGTATTATTAATTTTTTTGATTTCGTTTTGATTCCTCCTTTCTTTGACAAGTGTTTTTAGGTCCGTAGACTCGAAGCATTAGTAGTTCTCTAAGAAAATCACATTATTTAAGAGAGGATTAAGAGTTGTTTTGATTCTCAAGATCATCGAAGGATGCAAGAGAAGAGCATACACAACAAATAATCCAACTAAAAAGTAAAGAAAATCTTTTCAATCAATGAACTATACAAAATTCTTGATAAATGTTCTAGATGCTTTCCCCCTAAACCAAAAGTGAAAGATGAAGTTTCAATTTACCAAATGTTATAAAATGAAGACTAAAGTTACTTTTGATTCTCAAGATCACCCTAAGGTGCAAGAGAAGAGCATACACAACTTTATCCCAACTATATAGAAATGTAAAACTTCAAATCAAATGACCATTGAAAATGATTCGTAAAAGCAATACTTTTAAATTG
>CM031237.1:12866956-12969334 GCA_018340775.1 Taxus wallichiana var. yunnanensis
TTAAAATGATGTGAATCTTGACTTATAGAAAATCCCAACGTTTTTAAAATACCAATTGTTTTCAAAAAATTTGACATATTTAAAAAATTGGCTTTTTCAAAATTGTATCATTGTAATATCCACATCTTTGAAAAATGCTATCTTTCAAAATCTTGCAAATTCAAAATATATAACTTTTCAAGATGTTCAAAAAGAATTTTAAAAAAAGTTAGGATTTTGAAAACATCGATTTTTTCAAAAATGTTTGGATTATAAAAAAACAACAAGATCGGGAAAAAGGTCGATTTTGAAGAGGATGGAATTTTTGAAAATGGGATGATTTTGAAAAATTTAGTATTTTTAAAAATCAGGATTCTAAAATAAGACTAGATATTTGAAAAATTCGAGAGTTTTAAAAAGGGTCAAGATTTTAAAAAAGTTAGGATTTTGAAAAGTGAGTTATTTTCAATTTGAAAATATTTTGAAAAGTCAACATTTTTAAAATATGGGGATATTAAAACAATGCATATCTCGACTTTTAGAAAATGCCAACGTTTTTAAAAATACCAAATTTTTGTCAATCATGTTTTTTTGAAATTTTGACATTTTTAAAAAAATTCAGTTTTTCAAAATCGCATAGTTTTAATATCCCCATATTTTAAAAATCTTGACAATTTGAGATAACTAACTTTTAAAAAAACCTAGATTTTTTAAAATCTCAACTTTTTTAAACTCTCGAATTTTCAAATATCTAGTCCTTTTTTAAAATCCTGAATTTTTGAAATCATGACATTCTCGTGAAAATTCCATCCCTTACAAAATCTGACCCTTTCCTAATTTTGTTCTTTTTATAATTCACACATTTTAAAAAAATCGCAACACTTTTGAAAATCTCAAGTTTTTAAAAATCTGGACTTTTTAATATCTTGAGTTTTTCCAAACCTTGAATTTTTCAAAATTCCTAACTTTTAAGTAAACCTTAACTTTTCAAAAATCATGACTTTTCAAAAATGTCGAAATTTTTGGAAAAATACATGATTTTCAAAAAAGTCGGTATATTAAAAAACGTTGGGATTTTCTAGAAGTCGATATTTGAAAAAAAAAAAAGTTGGGATTTTTGAATAAGGTTAGGATTTTCGAAATGTCGGTGAAAAAATAAGGTTTTTGAAAAGGATGAGATTTTTAAAATGGTCGTGATTTCGAAAAGCTGGGATTTTTGAAAAGTTAGGATTTATGAAAAGTCAGGAATTTTGAAAACTTCAAGGTTTGGAAAATGTTAGGATTTTGAAAAGTTAGGATTAAAAAATATCGAGATATTAAAAAGTCAAAATTTTGAAAAAGTCAAGATTTTCGAAAAGTGTCTAGATTTTTTTAAAATGTCAAAATGTTCAAAAATGTTAGGATTTTCGAAAACATTTATTTTTTAAAAATGTTTTGATTAGAAAAAGAACTGGATTAGAAAAGAGTGGGATTTTGAAGAGGGTGGAATTTTCAAAATTTTGATGATTTTGAAAAAATTCGGGAATTTTTAAATAGTAAGGATTTTTAAAAAAGACTAGATATTCAAAAATTTCAAGAGTTTGAAAACTTGGGATTCATGAGAATTTGGGAATTTCAAAAAGTCAGGTTTTTTAAAAAGTCAATATTTTTGAAATGTCAAGATTTTCGAAAAGTCGGGTTTTTGAAAATTCGTATTTTGAAAGTCGGGAATTTTAAAAATATAAGGTTTGGAAAATGTTAGGATTTTGAAAAGTCATGATTTTGAAAATATTGAGATATTAAAAAATCAAATAGTTGAAAAAGTTGAAATTTTCTAAAAGAGTCACGATTTTTGAAAAATGTAAGGATTTTGAAAACATCGAATTTCTTGAAAATGTTTGGATTATAAAAAGAACAAAATTAGGAAAAGGTTGGTTTTTTGAAAAGGACGAAATTTTTGAAAATGTCATGATTTTAAAAATTTAGGATTTTTAAAAACTCATAATTTTAAAAATAGACTAGATATTCAAAAAATTCCAAAGTTTGAAAAAGTCAAGCTTTTAAAAAGTCAAAATTTTCAAAAAGATAGTTATTTTGAATTGTCAATATTTTTGAAAAGTAAAAATTCTTAAAATATGGGGATATTAAAATGATGCGATTTTGAAAAAGTCGGGATTTTCAAAAAATGTTGAAATTTTGAAACAATTACGATTTTCAAAAAAGTCGGTATTTTCATAATTGTTCGAATTTTCTATAAGTCGAGATTTGCAAAAATCTTGGGATTTTTAAAAAGTCATATTTTCGAAAAGTGTCACAATTTTTGAAAAATGTTAAGATGTTCAAAAAAGTATGGAATTTTTAAAAATGTCATGATATTCTAAAACTTCAATTTTTTAAAAATGTTTCGATTATAAAAACAACAATATTATGAAAACGTCAGGATTTTGAAAAGGATGAAATTTTTGAAAATGTCATGATTTTTAAAAAGTCAGAATTTAAAAAAGAATAAATATTCAAAAAATTAGAGATTTTGAAAAAGTTAGGATTTTCGAAAAGTTGGTTATTTCGAATTGTCAAGATTTTTGAAAAGTCAACAATTTTAAAATAATGGGATATTAAAACGATGTGATTTTGAAAATGTGTAGATTTTAAAAAATGCTAAATTTTTTGAAAAAATCACGATTTTCAAAAAAGTCGGTATTTTGAAAAACATTGGGATTTGTCAAAAAATTCAGGATTTTCGAATAAGGTCAAGATTTTAGAAATGTCGGTGGAAATATCAGGATTTTTAAAAGGATGATATTTTGAAAAAGTCTAGATTTTTGAAAGCAATCGGGTTTTTTGAAAAGTCGAGAATTTTGAAAAATTCAAGGTTTGGAAAAAATTAGGATTTTAAAAAGTTGGAATTTTTAAAATATCAAGATATTTAAAAAGGGTAAATTTTGTAAAAGTCGAGATTTTCATAAAGTGTCACGATTTTTGAAAAATGTCAAAATGTTTGAAAAAGTCAAATTTTTTTAAAATGTCGGGATTTTGAAAACATCAATTTTTTTGAATATGTTTGGAATATATAAAGAACAAAATTTTGGAAAATGTGACAATTTTGAAAAATTTAGTATTTTTATAAAGTCAAGATTTAGAAAAAGACTAAATATTTGAAAAATTTAGAGTTTGAAAAGTCGAGAGATTTTGAAAAGTTAGTTATTTCGAATTGAAAATATTTTTGAAAAGTCATATATTGAAAATTCAACATTTTTAAAATATGGGGAAATTAAACGATGCAAATTTCAACTTATAGAAAATCCCAATGTTTTTAAAATGGAATTTTTTTCAAAATTTTCAACATTTTTTTATAATTTTGACTTTTTCAAAATCACATCATTTTAATATCCCCGTCTTTTAAAAATATTGACTTTTCAAAAATCTTGACAATTGAAATAACTAACTTTTGAAAAAGAATCCTAGATTTTTTAAAATCTCGACTTTTTAAAACTCTCGAAATTTTAAAAATCATGACATTTTCGAAAATTCCATCCTTTTCAAAATCAATACCTTTTCCTAATTTTATTTTTATTATAATTCAAATAGTTTTTAAAAAATTGATGTTTTCAAAAATCGACATTTAAAAAAATTGATCTTTTTTAACATCTTGACATTTTTCAAAAATTGTGATACTTTTCGAAAATCTCAAGTTTTTCAAAATTCTTGACTTTTTCAAAATCATATCATTTTAATATACCCATATTTTAAAAATGTTGAGTTTTCGAAATTCTAACTTTACAAAAATCTTGATAATTTGAAATAACTAACATTTTGAAAGTCCCAACTTTTTAAAAATCTCAAATTTTGAATATCTAGTCTTTTTTAAAATCGACATTTTAAAAATCCTTAATTTTTCAAAGTCATGACATTTTCAAAAATTCTGTCCTTTTCAAAATCGACCATTTCTAATCTTGTTCATTTTATAATCGAAACATTTTAAAAAAATTTGATGTTTTGAAAATGCTAACATTTTTTAAAATCGTATTTTGAAAAGTTAGGATTTAAAAAAATCATGATATTAAAAATTCAAAATTTTCAAAACGTGTGGCGATTTTTTGTAAATTGTTAAAACAATTGAAAATGTCGAAAAAAAAATTAGAAGGGCAAGATTTTTGAAAACATCAAATTTTTGGAAATGTTTTTATTATAAAAAGAACAAGATTAGGAAAAGGTCAAGATTTTGAAAAGGATGGAATTTTCGAAAATGTGATGATTTCAAAAAAATTAGGATTTTTTTAAAAAATTATTTTTAAAATAAGACTAGATATTTCAAATTTTCGAGAGTTTGAGAAACTCGGGATTTCAAAAAGTTTGGTTAGTTATTTTGAAATGTCAAATTCTTTTTAAAAGTCAAGATTATGAAAATTGAACATTTTAAAAATATGGCGATATTAAAACGATGCGATTTTGGAAAAGTTAGGATTTTTAAAAATGTCAAAAATTTTGATAAAAATAATGGTTTTAAAAAAGTTGGTATATTCATAAATGTTGGAATTTTCTATAAGTTGAGATTTTGCAAAAAGTGGGATTTAAAAAAATCAAGATTTTGAAAAGTTTGGATTTTTTAAAACTTTGGATTTTCAAAACTCGGGTTTTTATAAAATCAGACTTTCAAAAAGTCAGAATTTTGAATAATTTAAGGTTTGGAAAAAGTCAAGATTTTGAAAAGTCGGGAATTTTAAAATATTGAGATATTAAAAATCTAAATTTTTAAAAAGTCGATATTTTCGAAAAGTGTCACAATTTTTAAAAAATGTAAAGATGTTCGAAAAAGGTCGAATTTTTAAAATTGTCGAGTTTTTAGAAAATATCAATTGTTTAAAAAACAACAAGATGAGGAAAACATCGTTAGTTTGAAAAGGATAGAATTTTCGATAAATTTCATTATTTTGAAAATTTCAAGATTTTTAAAAGTGAGGATTTTTAAAAAAACTAGATATTAAAAAAAATTGAAATTTTAAAAAAGTAGAGATTTTTGAAAAGTTAGTTATTTCATAGTGTCAAGATTTTTGAAAAGTCGTGATTTTGAAAATTCAACATTTTTAAAATATGGGGATATTAAAATGATGTGATTTTAAAAAATTGGGATTTTAAAAAAATGTCAAAATTTTTGAAAAAAATCACGATTTTAAAAAAGTCGAAGTATTTTAAAAAATGTTGGGATTTTCTATAAGTCGATATTTGTTGTAATGCCCATAGAAAAAATATACAATGGTGTTCATACATAAGATAAGTGTTCAAAATATGCATGAGATAAGTGTTCATACATGGTGTGAGATTACAAAATATACAATGCTAATGATGTGTGTATATAGATAGAAATAAGGAGAAATTAGTGTAAGCCTTGTGTTGGATTAGATGGACTGTAATGATGTATTATTAGAACATTGTTAGTTAAAATACATATCCAAGATATATATATATATCCATTCACATTTTGACATATCGAGATACCTATATGACATATATGGAGGTCTATTTGGTATATAATGTAGTTCATATATATTATGGTATATGGGTAAATACACAGTAATTGGTAGTTATGAGACTAAATAAGCCTAAGCTAATCATTATGAAAAGAAATACGGTTGTAAAGGTGTAACATCGGCTTTGAAAGATTTATAATAATAGAAGATGAATTATATTCATGGGAAAGAGAATCCATTCATAAGATAAGATTTATCCTTTCTTCATATATTAATAAAAGAGATATATTCATAAACGAAAGGACATATATTTTGAATATATACACTACAAGATAAAGGGTGGTGTATCCACAATATTTCTACAATTTTGTTGTGGATATTTTTGTTAAAATTGTGAATCCGATTTTGTGGACTCCACCCACAAATATTTTGTGGAAGCATTGCATTGTAGAAAAATTGTGGTAATTACCACAAATATAACAATAATAGATTGTCACAATGCTACAATAAAAATTGTGACAATGCTACAATAATAAATTGTGACATTATCAACTAAAAATTGTGATAAAATCACAATTTAAAAGATATCACATTATAACAATTGTAGAATATAAATTTCTTATTTTCTTAAATTGAAAAACTATTGTAATTTATATAAGTAAAATGTAATTATATCTCTAATAATTTAAATTTATTTTTTGATTTTATAAAATTAAATTAGCAAAATAATGTATAAAATCTAATTTATAAAGTAATAATAATTACAATGATTTTTTATTGAAAAATTGTGGAATAACGTTTTTTTTCCATAATTTGGAGAGATCCTGTAATGTTATTTGAGTTGTAGATTATTTTTTATTATATGAAATTTCAATGCTTTCTGCCACTGGAATCAGACGAAGAAGGGGACATAATTTTAATGCTTTCTATTGCTGGAGCCTCTATAATTATTTACAAACAACATCAGCAAGGAAATTGAGAAAGGCGTGAGATCCTCTCATGGAGAAGGTAGCCTGTAAATAATCCAGTAGTTGTGTTATAGATTCTCCAATAAATCGCTAATACCACACTTCAAAATACTGGACATGTGAACAAAAAAATTGTGTGAGATTTTGAAAACATTGACTAAATAATCTAAAAATAATAAATTTTAATCTATTTCTATTATCAATGAAAAAATGATGGATTCAAGAAGATCATTCTCCTTATACCAGGTTCATTTCTTGGATCCTGACTTCGATACAGTCTGAAAAACCTGCAGAAACATATCATTTCATTTAATATAATTTAATCATATAAAACATAAGCTATAAAAAAATAATCACATATGAACTCAATGATGATTACATTCTCCTTAAATGGTGATCCTTGACCTACATTTCTTCAGTTGAATGCACATATTCCTTCATTTGAATGCATTTCTAGGAGGTTTCCATTTTGTATGTATATATAGATTCCATTTTTATTTGTTGGGTTAAAACATAAATTTCATCACAGGATTAGTTGGCTTTTTTATGGCTGAAAACACTCCACTTAATGACAAGTGTGAGTTGTGATACTAAATTATAGGTCTGAAATTCTGATTAACGGTTTGGTGTAGATATTTTAGGATTTAATATTAATATTTGTAGATATTTTAGGATTTGATACTAATATTTTAAGATGTGTATGTGGATCTTTTAATATATAGATGAGTTGTGGAAGGTAGACCGTAGTTCATTTATTTAAATATTTTATTATTTAAAATAACATATGAGATTATTAATATTCTTTTTAAAGGAGATGAAATTAAAATTAAATTTGAAGTGATTTTATGTAATGAACTAAAGTATTAAATGAAATACTTGAATCATATTAACAATATACAATATTAATTAATTAAAATATTTGAATTATATTAAAAATTATCAATATTTTATTTATATTTTATAATTTAATAATTAATTTTAAAATATAAATTATGTTAATTTTTTATTATTAAATATTTTTAAAAAAGAAAATATGAACTCTCATTAAAAATAATTGAATTTTTGACGAAAATCAATGTAAAAAAAAAGATTTCAAAAAAGTATTTTAATATTTAGTAATTTCATTTAAAATTACTTAATATTTATATGAGATATTGTGTATTAAAAAACTTAACGTAAATAGTAACTATTAAATTTATATTTATAAACTATTTTCCTTATAATGTAATTTTCCTCATCATTTTTGAAATAGAAAACTAATCCCTATATATTAAATTACTTGTATTAGAAATGTATATATAGTAACTATATTTTTTTATATTTTAATCATTCACAATCCTAGATTATTTAATGTAGATTATTCATAATGAAATTTAAATAATAAGAGCTTTAATAGTAATATTATACAATAAATTTAATTTCTTGATTTTTGTAAAATTTAATGATAGTGTAAAATTTATACTTGTTAGATTTATGTTTATCTACAATTCAAAAAATTAGTTTAACTTTATTGAATGTGGAAAAATGTGTTTTTTAATAAGTGTTTTAGAATAAATATTTTGTATTATGGATAATTCACAAATTAAGATTTGATTTTCATGGACTTGTAGAAAATCCACATTTACTTTTTCTTAGAATAGAAGAAAATTATGGAATATCCACATTTATTTCACAATATCTTTTTATTGTGGATACCATTGTGGATAAAGGGTCTCATTTCTAGTAGTGATATTATTATTGATGAAATGAGATTCTGTAATGCCCAGCTGGGCATCGGATCCTTTCTTCCCACCTGCCTCCTCTGCCAGCCGCCCCACCTCCTTTAATTCCGTTGACTTGCATTTTCCTTGCGCCCCGTGCTACCTGCTCCGTTTGAAATGTCTTGGCCGCGTGAACAAGGAGGATTGTTTGGTTTGCCCACGGTTTTCTTTCGGTCTGGCCGCGTGAGGAGACTAGATGGATTTTCCTTGTTGTTTCCTGAGGCGTTCGGGTGAAACGGAGGCCTGTTTCCCTTCTCCTGGCCGCGCACAGCTACCAGCAAGAGCAGTGGGCGTGTTTCCTCCTCTTCCTGGGCGCTGGGGGATGTGTTCTTGTTGGGGATCCATAGCAGAGACCTGCCGCTGTTTCCAGCCTGGCTGCAGGCACATTACAGTATAGTGGAAGCCTTCGGGAGTGCCTCCAACAAGCAGGTTGTCCAACTATGATGTTATCCGTTCAGTGTCGACTGCAGCTTCAAGTTCGGGACTCTCCTTCAAGATAGTTTTTATCAAAATCGATTAAGTGACAGTGTGAGTGTACCAGGAGACCCGATGAAATTTATTACAGAGATTCTCTGTTGAGACCTTCTTGCTGTTCGATGTAACTCATGGGAGAGAATCCCATAGGCGTGGATCTGTTTCATATCAGAATATTCATGAAGCACATTTTGCTTTGCAATTATATGAGCATCTTCAACGAGTCACTATATTGGCAGGCAATAAAATGGTGCATGCTTTTGTGTAGGTGACAGATCACACCCACAGGCACGGGAGATCTCTGCAATGTTGGAGAAAACGTCTTGGGAGATGAAGGTAGCAGGATATTTGTCAGATTCAGAGCATGTGCTGAGTGAACAGGGCTTTCTCGGAAATGAAGGTCTGCAATGGTTGAAGATATGTAAAGTGTTTACAAGGGAGTTGTGTGTAGTAAGGAGAATGTGTAACACCTTCAACCCACCCTCTCTACATGATGCTGTGAGATTAAGATTAAGATTGGCACCGGATGGCATTGGCATTGTATGATTGTAATTGAAGTGTTGGAAATGTGTTTTTATTCAATCTACTTTTATCCCAATGACAATGTTCTTATGGAGATTATTGGTGCTGCTAAGTGAAGCAGGCTGTAAGCAATGGGCTGCACATTTGCACTATATCAAGGTGCATCATATGGAACTTGCAGCGATAAGAAGGAATCAGACTTTATTTTCACTTTCAAAAAGTATTCTTTTCTGAGTGTTAAGAGGACTGGACTGTGCTATTTACTTCTTCAAATCTGACGTATGGTATGCATCTCTGGGATGAAAAGCAAGAAGAAGAGTAGGTGGAGATTGGGAAAAGCAGGAGAGTACTGCTTGAAGGAAGTGGAAAGCTACTTAGGCAGAGCAAGAAATGTGAGAAAAACCCTGCAGTAAATCCAATGCTAGGAGACTACGAGGAGAGCGTCTCTTGATATTTCTTTTCTCCAACTTTGTCATTCTGTATGGTCTTTTTCTCTGGATTAATTGGGTTGTCTTGTGGCCAAGGGCATCGTGCTTTTATTCATCATAGACTTTTTCAAGGAATACTTGGTTGATAACAGTCTTGATGACCTCATAGGACTGCTGAAGCGAGGGAAGATGGAAGACAATCTCCTCGAGTTGTTTCCAGTGTAGAAGCGTACTACGAGGCGGTGTGAGGTGGATTTGCGAAAGGACTCAAGCTGTTAAATTTTCGCCCCATCTGTCTATCCAGTTATCACATTTGGCCCTTTGACATCGCCAGCAGCAGCAGATACTCAGATCCTTGTCTCATGCTATTGTTTTATCTTTGGCCCGTGTGTGGAGTCTTTACGACTGTTAAAGTGGATAAATAGGCAAGATATATTCTACACTTTTCCACTTTGTTATTTTATTTAAAATTATTATGAAATCGAACCACTTTTCCTTGCATTGATTTGTCGGTTGGATGTCATGATGGGAGATTTCCCTTTTTCTTGTGTCTTCTTGTTTTAGCTTTTATCGTTGTGATGAATGTGGGTCGAAAGGATGTGTGTGCCCTCTCCTTTGAATTTTATGTTTCTCTTACTCGAATGATAGACCTTCGTTTGTTTGTTTATGTATTAATTATTCTCTACGATTGAGTTGCAAGTTGCCATGTTGATTAACTAGTATTTTCGATATCATGGAAGTAAGTTTACATTAACTATGAAACCCCCGTTCTAGCACCCAAGTTTGTCCTTGACATTTTTTGTTAGCCCCTTCGCAAGTCCCTTTGATAACCTATTGGCATCGAGAAAGAAAGGTTGTGGGATTGTGTGAGCAATGTGTGGGCTAGCCAGCTTAGAGTTTCGGTATTAAAACTGGTAGAATAAAAGGGTTCGTGTGCAACGTGTTTTTGTCTCACGTGTTTAGACTCTTATACTATCCTTCATCTTGTTTCTAGGCTTTTAAGGCCATCCTCAAGAAGTACCTTGACCATGCCTATCAACTTGAATCATAACTAGCTTTTCGGATCAACTAAGCTGGAGGTTTCATTGTGTGAATCCAATAACTCGTTGACACTAGAATAGTTTTGGTCCAATCGCCCTTTGTGAATTATTACTGATGGCGCTCTTCTGTTTTTCCTAACTCGGCATTATTTTTTTCCCCTTGTAATGTTAACGCTATCAATTAATATTGGTCAGTTTTTATGCACGTAATTACTGTAATAGGTTGTGATGGAGATTTCCTTAAATGTGATTGACCTTTGGGAAAAACCCAGCTTTCGTGTGATAATCTTATGAATTCATAGCGGAAGGTTTTGTTTTGATAAAGTCACTTAGAAATTATGCTTGTACCTATTTGTGCGACGGTTGACTGTGTTACCAAGGGTTGCCGTAAAATAATGGTTGTTTTGGGAAATGGATAATTTATTTTAACTGAATCAGACATTAGTATTGTAGTGGAGGTTTGCAAATCCTTAGTGTTATAAAATTTGTTGATGACATTATTGTATACTCTTGTGTGACGGAACCCCCTTCTTCTCTCGCATGCTTGCTACTAGCCTGTAAGACTTTGACCCTTCCTGGATGATTGGTAAATCTATTTGTAGTTAATGGTCAAAACTAGTATACTATGCCTTCGCTTCGAAACTTATGTTGTGTGTTTACTCTATTTGATTTCCGGTTTGAAACTCATTTATACATGGCTCTTTGTGTTAAATTCTGAAACCCGTGTTTCTCCTCTCTTGGGCCGATCAACTCTTGTTCTCTTGGAAAAATATTATTTTAGCCTATGCGTTTGGTTCCTTTGATAAATTTCTAGATGACTGGTATATAGATCAATTCTCAATTTTGTAATTATTGTTTAATTACTTACTTGATGGGGACACTGTTTTTGCTAGATTGTTTGTTTTCTCCTTATAGGGCCAAGGGCCATTCTCATATGATTGTTACTTTCGTTGCATTTGCTCCTAACTGAAGTACAAGGTCTTCTCCTTCTTTGGTTGACATGTTATAAACCTTATTATAACTTGATGTGTTCATAGTGTTTAGAGGTTTGACCCAAATTCTTGTAATAAAGTGCTTCTTTTCATGATATTGTTAGATAATAGTTATGGAGGTTTTGTGTAGCCTTATCTTGCTCAGTTCTCGTGAACTGACTCTTGTAGAAAATTTGTTGCAGATGGCTTACGTGGTTAGATGATGGAAAGACTTGTAGATTATTGCATCAATCTTGGTTATGATGTTCCTTTGTATGAATGTGTACTATGTTATAAAATTTGGAAAGGGCCTTTGGACATTTTAGAAGAAGGGTCAGTGCCTAGTAGATGTATTGTAGAGTATTGTTGTTGTAACTGTTGAAACTTTGGCTTGTTTGGTTATCATGTGAAAGATGAAATTTTGATTACTGCTTGGTTATGGGATATTCTAGTGAATTTTTAACCCTTAGTATAGTAGCGGGGCAGGTCCCATGTTATTACTCTCTTGCTCCCTAGTCTTGGTTCAATAGAGATAGTATGTCCCTTTGATTTGTGCATCATGTTGGAATGAATTGATATAACCTTGTTTTGTTTCCGCAAACGAGTACTGTTAAACTTTGCTCTTGAGTTAAAATGTTGAGTTGTAAATCCTCCTAAGACTTAGTAGCAATGAGTTTGTAAGCACTATAAAGTGAGCTGGATAATCCTGATAAAAGTTAAACTAAAAATTTATATATATGAACATATTATGTAGATGTGATCTACTGGATAACCTTTGAGACCTGGAACAATCAAGAGGGAACTATCTTTTGTAACGAAATATGATAACTTATTATTGTTTTTTTTTTTTTATTATTCGAGCCAAGCTAATAAACATTATCCTTTTATGGTGAAATCTTAAATGACCTCATGGTGAAAGCAATGGTTAGATTTTAGAAGATGATAGGATTTAATAAGTAGGAAGGAAATTGATTAATAAAACCTTAAATATCTCTCTATCGTTTGAAATGTCCTCCTTTGTCAAACTTAATTAAGTAAAGTCTAGATGGAGCATTTAACCAATCTTGATAAACCCTTAACCTCAATAAAAGACTGATAGTAAACAATGTGACCCTGAAGCTAAATTTTGTGATCCTATTCTGTTAACCCTTGCCTTGATTCATGGTGATATTTCTTAAGCAAGGTCAAAATTTAATCCTTAAACAAGAAGGCTATTGTTATGAACCCTAAGAGGTACTTTTCACTCAA
Organism: Taxus wallichiana var. yunnanensis; assembly: GCA_018340775.1. Lineage (NCBI taxonomy): Eukaryota > Viridiplantae > Streptophyta > Pinopsida > Cupressales > Taxaceae > Taxus > Taxus wallichiana. The sequence goes on from CM031237.1 coordinate 12,879,794, forward strand.
TCGGAGCTTATGCCTTCACCTGTGCAATAAAGTTGTGGAACATGTGTTAGTGGCTTGAGTAAGATTAATTAACCTTGTAAGAAATGGAAAATGTTCTAAAATCAAATGAATAAGAAAGATTTGGACATAAAATTGATGATCCTAGTTTAGAAAGCTTGGCCTTAAGCTATTTAGTCAACAGTTGAAAAGAAAGAAGTTCTCCCTTGTGAAAAGAGTTGCGTGAATCATTACATGAAATTTTATAAGAACGTAAGTTAAGAATTAAGAGACACTTTAGTAAACAAGAAAATTTAACAAGAAATTTCTCATGGGATGCCCTAGCTGTGAGTGTGTCATGTGTTTTGGACTTCCATGTGGTCTTGTCAAAAGAAGAGTACATTGTCCTTGATAGGTGTGAACGTTTCCGTGCTGACCTTGTGGTCTCCCCCATAACAAGTGGTTCCTAGTGTTGGTTGTAACCTTGTGACGACATGTGGTGTCGTGTTGTGTCAAAGCAAGTCAAAAAAAAAAAATTATCCTGTATTTCATTGTGTTGTCCTTGTGTTGGTATTTTTGGTGTGTTACATTTGCAAACAAAGTCAGGATTTTTAATAAGGTCGGGATTTGGAAAGACACGATTTTTAAAAGTCTAGATTTTTGAAAAGTCAAGATTTTTTGAAAAGTCAAGTTTTTTGAAAACTCGAAAATTTTAAAAAATTCAATGTTTTGAAAAAATGAGGATTTTGAAAAGTCAAGATTTTGAAAATATCAAGATATTAAAAAGTAAAATTTTTGAGAAAGTTCGGATTTAAGTAAAGTGTTGTGATTTTTGAAAAATGTCAAGATGTTCGAAAAAAGTGAGAATTTTTTTAAAATGTTAGGATTATAAAACAACAAGATTAGGAAAAGGTCAGGATTTTGAAGAGGATGGAGTTTTTAAAATGGGATGATTTTGAAAAATTTAGTATTTTTAAAAAGTCGGGATTTTAAAAAAAGACTAGATATTCAAAAAATTTGAGAGTTTTAAAAAGGTCAAGATTTTAAAAAGTCGGGATTTTGAAAAGTCAACATTTTTAAAATATGGGGATAATAAAATGATGCATATCTCAACTTCAAGAAAATCCCAACGTTTTTTTAAAATACCGAATTATTTGAAAATCATGTTTTTTTGAAACATTGATGATTTTTTTAAAATACTGATTTTTCTAAATCACATCATTTTAATATCCCTATATTTTAAAAATCTTGAAAATTTGAAATAAATAACTTTTCGAAAATCCTAGATTTTCAAAAATCTTGACTTTTTTAAACTCTCAATTTTTTCAAGTATCTAGTCTTTGTTTTAAATCGACTTTTTAAAAATCCCAAATTTTCAAAATTATCACATTTTCAAAAATTCTGTCCTTTTCAAAATCGACCTTTTCTTAATTTTGTTCTTTTTATAATTCAAACATTTAAAAAAAAATCACAACACTTTTGAAAATCTTGAGTTTTAAAAAATCTGGCCTTTTTAATATCTTAATATTTTCAAAATCTTGATATTTTCCAAACCTTCAATTTTTCAAAATTGTTGACTTTTCGAAAACCTTGACTTTTCAAAATCCCGACCTTTTAAACGATTTTCAAAAAAGTCGGTATCTTTAAAAATGTTGGGATTTTCTAGAAGTCGATATTTGGAAAAAAGTTGGGATTTTTGAATAGCGTTAGGATTTTCAAAATGTCAGTGGAAATATAAGGATTTTGAAAAGGACGAGATTTTGAAAATGGTCGTGATTTCAAAAAGTTGGGATTTTTGAAAAGTATGGAATTTTGAAAACTTCAAGGTTTGGAAAATGTCAATATTTTTAAAAGTTAGTATTTAAAAATATCGATATATTAAAAAGTTGAAAAAGTCAAGATTTTCAAAAAGTATCACAATGTTCAATAAAGGTCATAATTTTTTAAAAATGTCAAGATTTTCAAAAGCATTGAATTTTTTGAAAATGTTTGGATTAGAAAAAGAACAAGATTAGGAAAAGTTCAGGATTTTGAAGAGGACAATTTTCGAAATTGTGATGATTTTGAAAATATCAGGAATTTTTAAATAGTCAAGATTTTAAAAAAAGACTAGATATTCAAAAAAATTGAGAGTTTGAAAACTCAAGATTTATGAAAAGTCAAGATTTTCAAAAAGTCGGGTTTTTGAAAATTCGAGATTTTGAAATGTTATGATTTTGAAAAGTCGGAGTTTTTGAAAAGTTGTATTTTAGAAGTTGGGAATTTTAAAAATATAAGATTTGGAAAAAGTTAGGATTTTGAAAATTCTTGATTTAGAAAATATCGAGATTTTAAAAAATCAAATAGTTGAAAAAAGTCGATATTTTCTAAAAGTGTCACGATTTTTGAAAAATGTCAAAAAGTTTGAAAAAGGTTAGAATTTTAAAAAATGTCAGGATTTTGAAAACATCGAATTTTTGAAAATGTTTGGATTATAAAAAGAACAAAATTGTTTGGATTTTGAAAAAGATGAAATTTTCAAATTGTCATGATTTTAAAAATTGAATTTTTTAAAACTCGAATTTTAAAAGAGACTATATATTCGAAAATTTCAGAGTTTGAAAAAGTCAAGATTTTGAAAAGTAAACATTATTAAAATATGGGGATATTAAAAGGATGTGATTTTGAAAAAGTTAGGATTTTCAAAAATGTTCAAATTTTTAAAGAAATTACGATTTTCAAAAAAGTCGGTATTTCATAAACGTTCGGATTTTCTATAAGTTGATATTTGCAAAAAAGTTAGGATTTTGAAAATGATGGGATTTTTAAAATGTCATATTTTCAAAATATTTCACAATTTTGAAAAATATCAAGATGTTCGAAAAAGTTTAGAATTTTTTAAAATGTCATGATTTTCGAAAACTTCAAATTTTATGAAAATGTTTGGATTATAAAAACAACAAGATTAGAAAAGCTTGGGATTTTGAAAAGCAGAAATTTTTGAAAATGTTATGATTTTTAAAAAGTCAGAATTTAAAAAAGAATAAATATTCAAAAACTAGAGATTTTGAAAAATTTGAGATTTTGAAAAGCTAGGATTTTCAAAAAGTTAGTTATTTGAATTGTCAAGATTTTGAAAAGATTTTGAAAAGTTAACAATTTTAAAATAAGGGGATATTAAAACACTGCGATTTTGAAAATGTGGGGATATTTTTAAAATGCCAAAACTTTTGAAAAAAACACAATTTTCAAAAAAGTCGGTATTTTCAAAAACATTGGGAGTATCTAGTCTTTTTTAAAATCCCAACTTTTTAAAAATCCTATTTTTTTCAAAATCATGACATTTTCAAAAATTCTGTCATATTCAAAATCGACCTTTTCATAATATTTTTTTAATAATCAAACATTATTAAAAAAATTTAAGTTTTCAAAAAATCCTTACATTTTTAAAAAATCGTGACACTTTTCAAATATATTGAATTTTTCAAAATTTTGACTCTTTTTAATATCTCGATATTTTCAAAATTTTAACTTTAAAAATCTTGACTTTTCAAAATCCTTACTTTTTCCAAACCTTATATTTTTAAAAAATCCTGACTTTTAATAAATATGACTTTTCAAAAAAACTCATCTTTTTGAAAGTCCCGACTTTTCAAAAATCTCGACTATTCAAAATATTGACCTTTTTCAAAATCTTGTCATTTTCAAAATCCTCATGTTTCCACCGAAATTTCTAAAATCCTGACCTTATTCAAAAATCTCGACTTATAGAAAATCCCAATTTTTTTAAAGATACCGACTTTTTAGAAAATAGTGATTTGTTTCAAAAATTTCAACATTTTTAAAAAATCGACTTTTTCAAAAGTGCATTAGTTTTAATATCCCCATATTCTAAAAATGTTGACTTTTCAAAATCTTGACAATTTGAAATAACTAACTTTTCAAAAATTCCATCTTTTTTAAAATCTTGACTTTTTCAAACTCTTGAATTTTTCGAATATCTTGTCTTTTTAAAAATCATGAATTTTTCAAAGTCATGACATTTTGGAAAATTTTGTCCTTTAAAAATTTTCAAAATCCCGACCTTTTTCCTAATCTTTCTTTTTATGATCCAAACATTTTCAAAAAAATTGATGTTTTCAAAAATCCCGACATTTAAAAAAATAATTGACCTTTTCGAACATCTTGGCATTTTCAAAAAATTTGACATTTCATGAAAATCACAACTCAAAATATTCATTTTTGATGTCTCGATATTTTCAAAATTCGACTTATTCGAAATTTTTGTTTTTTAATATCTTGATATTTTCAAAATCTTGACTTTTTCCAAAGCGTGAATTTTAAAAATTCGTGGCTTTTCAAAAATCGACTTTTCAAAATCTTGACCTTTTTCAGAATCCCATCCTTTTCAAAACCCTTATGTTTCCACTGACATTTCTAAAATCCTGACCTTTTTGAAAATCCTGATTTTTTTGTAAATGTCAACTTCTAAAACGTATAAACATTTTTGAAAATACTGACTTTTTTGAAAATCGTTATTTTTTTTCAAAAATTTTGACATTTTTTAAAAATCCTAACTTTTTTAAAATCACATCGTTTGAAAATCCCTATCGTTTTTTTTAATTTTGAGTTTTAAAAATCTTGACAATTCGAAATAACTAGCTTTTTGAAAATCCTGGCCTTTTTAAAATCTCAACATTTTAAAACTCTCGAATTTTTCAAATATCTAACCTTTTTTTTTAAATCCTAAATTTTTCAAAAACATGACATTTTAGAAAAAAAAATTATTTTCAAAATCTCGACTTTTTCTTTATCTTGTTCTTTTTCAAAATCCTAAATCCCGACTTTTAAAAAGATCAGAATCTTTAAAAGATGGGATTTCTGAAAAAATCAGATTTTAAAAGCTGGGATTTCTAAAAGATCAGATTTTAGAAGTTGGGATTTCTATAAAGATCAGATTTAAAAAGATCACATTTTGAAAAAGTTGGGATTTTTGAAAAGATTTGAATTTTTAAAAGTCACAATCTTTTTAAAAGTAGTGATTTTCTAAATATTTTATATTTTGAATCCCGACTTTTTAGAAATTCTAAATTTTTAAACTCGTGACATTTTAGAAAATTTTGTCCTTTGCAAAATCCCAACCTTTCCTAATCTTGTTATTTTTATAATCTAATTTTTAAAAAAATAATCAATGTTTTCTAAAATATTGACATTTTTAAAATTCCAACCTTTTTGAATATCTTCACATTTTTGAAAAATCAAGACACATTTCGAAAATCTCGACTTTTCAATATCTTGATATTTTCAAAACCCTGAGTTTTCCGAAACCTTTACTTTTTCAAAATTCTTGACTTTTTGAAACTACGACTTTTCAAAAAAATTGACTTCTCAAAAATCGTGACTTTTCAGAAATCCAAACTTTTCAAAAACTTGACGTTTTTAAAAACTTTGTCTTGTTCAAAATCATGATGTTTCCACCAACATTCATAAAATTGTGACATTATTCAAAAATCTTGACTTTTTTGCAAATGTCGAATCATAGAAAATTTCATCATTTTTGAAAATACAATTTTTTTAATTCATGATTCTTTTTTAAAAATTGGTATTTTTTAAAATCACATCTTTTAATATCCCCATATTTTAAAAATGTTGACTTTTCAAAATCCTTGAAAATTTGAAATAACTAATTGTTTGAAAATCCTAACATTTTTAACTTTTTTAAAATCACGACTTTTTAAAAATCCTAAAATTCATACTGTTCAAAATCCCGACTTTTCCCAGTCTTGTTCTTTTTATAATCAAAACATTTTTAAAAATTGTTCTTTTTGAAAATCTTGACATTTTAAAAAAATTCAACAACTTGGGATTTTAAAAAGACTAGATATTCGAAAAATACGAGAATTTAGAAAAGTCAAGATTTTAAAAAGGCGTGATTTTCTAAAAGTTAGTTATTCGAATTTTCAAGATTTTTGAAAAGTCAACAATTTTAAAATATGGGGATATTATAACAATGTGATTTTGAGAAAGTAGGGATTTTTTTAAAATGTCAAATTTTTTGAAAAAATCTTGATTTTAAAAAAAGTTGGTATTTTAAATTACGTTTCAACTTCGTATAAGTTGAGATTTGGAAAAAATTCAGTTTTTTTTGAAAATTCGCATTTTCAAACAATCAGAATTTTGAAAAATTCAAGGTTTTGAAAAAGCAAGAATTTTAAAAATATCGAGATATTAAAAAGTCAAAATTTTTAAAAAGTTGAGATTTTCGAAAAGTGTCGCAATTTTTGAAAAATGTCTAGATGTTAAAAAAAAGTCAATTTTATTTTAAAATGTCGGGATTTTCTAAAACATCGAAATTTTCAAAAATATTAGGAAAAGGTCACGATTTTGAAAAGGAATGAATTTTTAGAATGGCATGATTTTGAAAAATTCATAATTTTTTAAAAGTCGAGATTTAAAAAAAGACTAAATATTTGAAAATTTTGAGAGTTTGAAAAAGTCGAAATTATAAAAAAGATAGAATTTTTGAAAAGTTAGATATTTCGAATTGTCAAGAATTTTGAAATGTTCGGATATTAAAATGATGCAATTTTGAAAAACTCGGGATTTTAAAAAAAAGAAATTTTTGAAAAAAATCACGATTTTAAAAAAAAAGTTACTTTTAAAAATCCCAACTTTTGAAAATCTGACTTTTCAAAATTCTATCCTTTTCAAAATCTTGATGTTTCCATTGAGATTTATAAAATCCCTACATTATTCTACACTTTTCGAGCAGTCGGGAATTTTGAAAAATTCAAGGTTTGGAAAAGTCAAAAATTTTAAAATATCGATATACTAAAAAGTTGAAATTTGAAAAGATGTAAAAAACGGTCAAATTTTTTTATAAAATGTCAGGATTTTCGAAAACATCAAAATTTTTAAAAATGTTCGGATTATAAAAATAAAAATATTAGGAAAAGGTCGAGATTTTGAAAAGAACGGAATTTTTGAAAATGTCATAATTTTGAAAAATTGAGGATTTTTAAAAAGTTGGGATTTAAAAGAAAGACAAGATATTCAAAAATTTAAGAGTTTAAAAAAATTCAAAATTTTAGAAAAGCCAAATTTTTGAAAAGTTAGTTATTTGAATTGTCAATATTTTTGAAATGTTAGGATTTTGAAAATTCAACATTTTAAAAATATCGGGATATTAAAGTGATGCAATTTTGAAAAAGTCAGGATTTTTTAAAAGTTGGTATTTTCAAAAACGTTGGGATTATCTAAGAGTCAAGATTTGTAAAAATAGTCGGGATTTTAGAAATGATGGTGGAAACATAAGGGTTTTGAAAAGGATGAGATTTTGAAAACAGTGGAGATTTTGAAAAGTTGGGGTTTTGAAAAGTCGGAGTTTTTGAAAAGTGAAAAGTCATATTTTTGAAAAGTCGGGAATTTTGAAAAAGTCGGGATTTTGAAAAGCCAAGATTTTCGAAAAGTGTTTTGATTTTTGTAAAATGTTAAAATAATTGACAAATGTCGGAATTTTAAAAAATGTCGGGATTTTCGAATACATCAATTTTTTTTAAAATGTTTGTATTATAAAAAGAAAAAGATTAGGAAAAGGTCAGGATTTTGAAGAGGACGAAATTTTCAATAATGTGATGATTTTGAAACATTCAAGATTTTTAAAAATTCTGCATTTAAAAATAAGACTACATATTTGAAATTCCTAGAGTTTGAAAAACTTGGGATTTCAAAAAATTCGGGATGTTTCGAGTAGTTAGTTATTTTGAATTGTCAATTTTTTTAAAAGTCAGGATTATGAAAAATCAACATTTTAAAAATATGGGGATATTAAAATGATGTGAGTTTTAAAAAGTCAGGATTTTAAAAAATGTCAAAATTTTTGATAAAAATAATGATATTAAAAAAGTCGGTATTTTAAAAAACGTTTAGATTTTCTATAAGTCGAGATTTTGAAAACTTCAGATTTTTGAAAACTTGGGTTTTTCTAAAAGTCAGGAATTTTGAATAATTCAAGGTTTAAAAAAACTCAAGATTTTGAAAAGTTGGGATTTTAAAAATATCAATATATTAAAAAGTCTAAATTTTGAAAATTTTGATATTTTTGAAAAGTGTCGGGATTTTTGGAAAATGTAAAGATGTTAAAAGAAGGTTGAAATTTTTAAAAACTCTCAGGATTTTGAAAATATCGATTTTAAAAAAAAATTGGATTAAAAAACAAAAAGATAAGGAAAACGCCATTATTTTGAAAAGGACAAATTTTTGAAAATGTCATTATTTTGAAAATTCAGGATTTTTAAAAAGTGAGGATTTTTAGAAAAACTAGATATTAAAAGAAGTTGAGATTTTAAAAAATTTAGGATTTTTGAAAAGTTATATATTTCATATTGTCAACATTTTTAAAATATGGGGATATTAAAATGATGCACTTTTGAAAAAGTCAGGATTTTTGAAAAATGTCGAAATTTTTGAAAAAAAACAAGATTTTCAAATAAGTGGTATTTTAAAAATGTTGGGATTTTCTATAAGTCGATATTTACAAAAACGTTAGGATTTTCGAATAAGGTTAGGATTTTGAAAAGATGTGATTTTTAAAAGTCTAGATTTTTGAAAAGTCAAGATTTTCAAAAAGTCAAGTTTTTGAAAAGTGGAAAATTTTAAAAAATTCAATGTTTGGAAAAAGTCAGGATTTTGAAAATATTGAGATATTAAAAAGTGAAAATTTTGAGAAATTCAAGATTTTCGTAAAGTATCATGATTTTTGAAAAATGTCAAGATGTTCGAAAAATGTTGGAATTTTAAAAAATGTTATGATTTTCGAAAACATTGATTTTTTAAAAATGTTCAAATTATAAAAAAACAAGATTAGGAAAAGGTTAGGCTTTTGAAGAGGATGGAATTTTTGAAAATGTGATAATTTTGAAAAATTTAGTATTTTTAAAAAGTCGGGATTATAAATAAAGAGTAGATATTTGAAAAATTCGAGAGTTTTAAAAAGGTCAAGATTTTTAAAAAGTCGGGATTTTTGAAAAGTTAGTTATTTCAAATTGAAAACATTTTTGAAAAGTCAAGATTTCAAAAAGTCAACATTTTTAAAATATGGGGATATTAATATGATGCATATCTCGACTTCTAGAAAATCCCAATGGTTTTTAAAATACCGATTTTTTTGAAAATCATGTTTTTTTGAAACTTCAACATTTGTTTAAAATCCCGACTTTTCAAAATCACATTGTTAGAATATCCCCATAATTTAAAAATCTTGACTTTTAAAATCTTGAAAATTTGTGTAACGCCCACTAAAAAGCTCGAACGAGATCCAAGAGTAACCTAGGTTTAGTTAGAAAATTACGGAATAATTTTTTTTTGAATTTATTTTTGAAATGGAACGACAATAACATTCACCAGAATTAAATTAAATTCTTGATAATAACGCTTTATAAAATTTTCAAGGCAATAAAAAAATGACAACTGAACAACATTGACCCAATTTCGAAAGTTAAATGAGGAATTAAATTCACTTACTAAGCTTCAATAATTATTTTAATATTTCTCATTTTTATTTTCATGTCATAGCCCCATTAATTCCCTCTAAATTTATTATAAAACAAGATTAAATATCCTTTAGTCTTAAATCATGCTCCTTAATATCTAGATTATTTCTTTAAAAAGGTAAGGGGTGCACAACTTAGTCTAACCCCTTAGCCCCCTTCGAGACATGTGCCTAAATTAAGATGAAATTTGATATTGGCAGGCGGTTGGGAAGTGATGATCAGATTGGGATATTTACAAAAACTCTTGGAAGGTTACGAAGGGTTCTCTTGTGGTGGCAAGAGGTAAGAAGGTTAGAACCTTGTATTTAAGCATTTATAGCAAAAATGTTTGTAATCTTATGGCTTCGAGGTAGATACAACATTGTGGCACTATACGCTCGGTCATATGAACCATAAGGGCATGAAGATCATAAAGAAGGATTTTCCTAGATATATAGAAATAGGTTTGGAGTTCCGTGAGGATTGCATATATGAGAAACAAGAGTGAGTAATGTTTCTCAAGGTTAAACCTAGAAAGAAAGAGAGTAAGTTAGAGTTGGTGTATTCTGATGTGTGGGGGATGGCTTAGGTATCATCTCTTGGAGGTTCAAGTTATTATGTTACTTTTATAAATGATACAATAAGGAAAGTTTGGGTTTATAGTATTAGAAATAAATCTGATGTATTTGACACTTTTGTTAAATGGAAAATCTTGGTAGATAATGAAATAGGTCTTAAGCTAAAATGTCTTAGGTCAGATAATGGAGGTGAGTATTGCAATAATGAATTTGATGAATACTATTCTAAGAATGGAATTTGTAGGAAAAAAGACAGTTCTAGGAACTCCGCAGCAGAATGGGGTGTATGAAAGGATGAACAAAACAATAATGGAATGTGATAGGAGCATGAGGTTATATGTAGGACTACCTCTTTCTTTTTGGGCGAATAGTGAGCACACATTGTTGTGTACTTGATAAACAGAGTACCCTCAAGTGCCTTGGTATGGTAAGAAAGTTGATTATTCATTTCTTAGAGTCTTTGGATGTGAGGTGTTTGTTCATATAGACAAGGATGATAGGACCAAGCTAGAGGCTATGTCGAGAAAAATGTATTTTCATTGGTTATGGTGGTGATGAATTTGGATATAAATGTTGGAGTATTAAGAATGGAAAAATCATTTGATCTAGGGATGTGGTATTTAATCAAAAATTCATGTATAAGCAACACTTGCGGGAAAATAGGAAGAATCCAAGAAAGAATAATATGCAACGGTAGAGGATATTCCAGATAGAAAAGTGACACATGAATAGGTTCAGGAACCTCCTCAACAAGAATCCCAAACTCCTATATTGAGGAGGTCTTCTAGGGTAAGAAGAGAACCTGAACATTTTTCTCCTTCTCTTTATTATTTATTACTCACTAATAGTGGAGAGCCAAAGATATTTGATGAAGAAATGCAGGTAGATGCCAGGAAGAAGTGGGAGCAATCCATGGATGAGGAGCATCGTGGTCTAATGGAAAACTAGGCATGGGATTTGGTAAAGCTACCAAAGGTAAAAGAGCATTACTGAGAACAAGTGGGTGTTAAGAGTCAAAGAGGAAGAAGGAGGCAAGAAAAGATACAAGGCCGGTTATTGGTCAAAGGGGTTTACACAGAAGAAAGGTATAGATTTTGATGAGATTTTTTCTCCTGTAGTAAAAATGACTTCTATTAGAACTTTTCTTGGAATAGTTACAACAGAAGACTTGCACTTAGAGTAGATTAATGTAAAAACTACATTTCTCGATGTTGATTTGGAGGAGGTACTATATATTCAAAGCAAACCTGAGAGGGCTATGAGGTCAAAGGTAAAGAGGAGATGGTGTGTTGAAGAAGAGCTTATATGGCTTGAAAATAGCTCCATGTCAATAGTATAAAAAATTTGATAGCTTCATGATGGAGCAAGGTTACATTAGATGTCATTCGACCATTACGTGTATACAAAGAAATTTGAGGATGGCAAGCTTATATTATCATGTGTCTGTATGTGGATGACATGTTGGTTGAGTAAAAACATGCGGGAAATAAAAGTACTCAAGAAACAACTAAGTGAATCCTTTCTTTATGAAAGATTTGGGGTTAGCCAAACAAATCCTTGGTATGAGAATATCTCGGGATAGGAAGGAACGGAAGCTGAATTTATCTTAGGAAGAGTACATTAAGAAAGTCTTGGAGAGGTTTAATATGGAGAATGTTAAGCGGTTGGGACTCATTTGGCACACCATTTCAAGTTATCAAAGGAGCAATGTCCCAAGATAGAGTAGGAGAGAAACCAAATGTTTAAGGTACCTTACTCATAAGTAGTTGGAAATTTGATGTATGTCATGGTGTGCACTAGACTGATATTTCCCATGCAGTGGGAGCGGTGAGTAGATTTATGATTGATCTAGGAAGAGAACACTGATAGGAAGTAAATTGGATCCTTCGGTATTTGAGAGGGACCATGGGGATAGTTTTGTACTACAGTAAATTAGACACCACTTTGTGTGGTTATGTAGATTCAAATATGGCTGGAGATGTAGAAAGGAGTAGGAGCACAACAGGTTATGTTTACACTGTAGGTGGGATAATAGTGAGTTGGATTTCACGACTATAGAAACTAGTGGCTTTGTCAACCACAGAGGCTAAGTATGTTGCTATCACAGAGAAAAGAAAAGAAATGATTTGGGTACGATAATTGCTTGAAGAGTTGGACCATTAAGTAGGAGGAAGGAATGTTTGGGCCTTAAAACGTGCCCGATATATCGAAACATGATTTTCTCATATGGGCGGGATATTGACCCAAAGGTTTATGGAACAGCTTTTTTCCCTGGTTTTGATACCCATGGTTTTGTAAAACTACTTAAGCATTTGTCTATTTATATGGCTTTATGCATATGATAGAAGTATGAAAAACATTACAGATGTGCTTTGAATTCAGTGTGTGAATTTCAGAGAGTTTGTTGAGCATAGCTCCAAACAGATCTAGGTATTCTATTAAGAGAGTGGTGGCTTGTAATAAAATATGAGCAAGTGATTCTGGTAGCCCAAATTTGGTGAACCATGTTAAATATTATATCTTTGTGTTGTGTTATTTTTATTACGCATATTAGTTTACGCTATTATTGCAATTCTGTGAGGGATTATACCACATATTTTATCCCTTATTTCCTAACAATTGGTATCGATCCCAGTTTGTTTTATGAAGTGTTGAATTGTAGGGAAAGTTTTATCTTGAGTGGGAACTATGGTAGATGATGGAAGATCTAGGGTTGATAAATTCAACGGGCAGAATTTCAGTCTTTGAAAGATGTAGATGGAAGATTACCTTTATCGAAGGATCTTTATACTCCATTGTCGAGAGAAGGTAAACAAACCCTTGAGCATGATAGATTCTAAATGGGATTTCTTTGGATAGGAAGGCACTTGGGAGAATCTTGTTGTGTCTTGCATCTTCGGTATTATTTAATGTTTCAAAGGAAAAGACTACAAAAACTAATGGATGCATTAGGGAAGTTGTATGAAAAACCCTCTGCCTCTAATAAGATATTTTTAATGAAAAAGTTGTTTAATATGAAGATGTCGAGAATGGTTCAAGATGTGAGATCATCTAAATGATTTTAATACGGTTCTAAATATGCTAGCTTCAGTTACAATAGAATTTGGTGAAGAAGTTAGGGCTTTAATAGTTTTGTGATCTTTACCTGAGAGTTGGAATAGCCTGGTAATGGCGGTAAGCAATTCGGTTTCCCGCTAACTCAAAGTTGAAGTTTGAGGATGTTGTAGGGGTGATTCTAAGTAGGAAATGTGAAGAAAATCTCGGTGAATCTTCTACTTGAGGAATGCTTTGACAAAGTGGAAACTAGAGGGAGATAGAAGAATAGAGGAAACCGTGGAAAATCAAAGGATCGAGTAAGGTCAAAATCCAAAAGAAAGATAGTATGGTGGCTTTGTGGAAACTCGGGCATGCAAAGAAGGACTGTTGGGAGCTTCACAATAAAAAGAAACAACAGGAAGAAAACAAGGATGTAAATGTGGCAACGGGTAATGTATGTCAGATGCTTTGATTCTTTCTTTGCACAATGATATTACTTGAATCTTGAATCTTGGGTTTTAGATTCGGGGGCTTCTTTCCATGCTTCTCCACAAGCATTATTTTGTTGATTATGTTCAAGTATATTTTGGGCATGTTTTTCTTGTGATGTTGAGCCTCAAAGCATAGTTGGAAAAGGTTTTGTTTAGGTTAAGATGCAGAATGGGAATACTTGGCTATTGAATGATGTCAAACATGTGCCTACATTAAGATGAAATGTAATATCGTAGGGTAGTTTGGAAGTGATCGTTGTGTCTTGTGATATTTTCGGTGGACTCTTAGAAGGTTACCAAGGGTGCTCTTGTGGTGGCAAAAGGTAATAAGGTTAGAACCTTATATTTAACCACTTATATCACTAATGTTTGTAATATTGTGGCTTCAAAAGTATATACAACATTGTGGTACTATAGGCTCAGTCATATGAGCCATAAGGGCATGGAGATCATAAAGAAGGATTTTCCTAGATATATAGAAATAGGTTTGAAGTTTTGTGAGGATTGCATATATGGGAAATAAAAGTGAGTAATGTTTCTACATGTTGGACGTACAAAAAAAAAGAGTAAGTTAGAGCTGGAGCATTTTGATGTGTGGGGGCGGCTTAGGTATCATCTCTTAGAGGTTCAAGTTATTATATTACTTTTCTAGATGATGCAACAAGGAAAGTTTAGGTTTATTGTATTAGAAACAAATCTGATGTATTTGACACTTTTTAAAATAGAAAGCCTTGGTAGAGAATGAAACAGGTCTTAAGCTAAAATGTCTCAGTCCAGATAATGGAGGGGAGTATTGCACCAATGAATTTGATGATTGTTGTTCTAAGAATGGAATCCACATGAAAAAGACGGTTCCAGGAACTCCACATAGAATGGGGTGTCAAAAAGGATGAACAGAAAAATAATGGAACATGCTAGGAGCATGAGGTTACATGCAGGACTGCCTCTTTCATTTTGGGAAGAAGTGGTGAGCACAGTTGTGTACTTGATAAATAGAGGACCCTCAAGTGCCTTAGATGGAGGCATACCTGAGGAGGCTTGATATGGTAAGAAAGTTGATTATTCATTTCTTATAGTCTTTGGATGTGATGTGTTTGTTCATGTAGACAAGGATGATAGAATCAAGCTAGAGGGTAAGTCAGAAAAATTTACTTTCATTGGTTATGGTGGTGATGACTTTGGATATAAATTTTGGAGTATTAAGGACATTAAAATCATTCGATCTAGGGATGTGGTCTTTAATCAGAAAGTCATGTATAAGAAGTAGTTGCAAGAAAATAGAGAAGAATCCAAGAAATAATATGCGGTGGTAGAGGATCTTCTAGATGGAAAAGTGACACATGAATAGTTCGGGAACCTCCTCAACAGAACCCCAAACTCCTATATTGAGGAGGTCTTATAGGGTAAGAAGAGAAACTAAACAGTTTTCTCCTTCTCTTTATTATTTATTACTCAATCGATAGTGGAGCCAAAGAGCTTTGATGAATCAATGCAGGTAGATGCTAGGAAGAAGTGGAAGCAAGCCATGGATGAGGAGCATTAGGCTCTCATGGAGAACCAGAAATGGGATTTTGTAAAACTACTCGAAGGTAAAAGAGCTTCTGAGAACAAGTGGGTGTTGATTCAAAGAGGAAGAAGGAGGCAAGAAAAGATACAAGGCCCGTTTGGTGGTCAAAGGGTTTGCACGGAAAAAAGGTATAGATTTTGATGACATTTTTCTCCTGTAGTAAAAATGACTTTTTTAGAACTATTCTTGGAATAGTAGGCAAAAGACTTGCACTTAGAGCAGATTGATGTAAAACTATATTTCTCCATGGTGATTTGGAGGAGGAACTATATATGCAGCACTTGAGAGGGCTATGAGGTCAAAGGTAAAGAGGAGATGGTGTGTAAATGAAGAAGAGATTGCATGGCTTGAAACAAGCTCCACGTCAATGGTATAAGAATTTTGATAGCTTCATGATGGAGTAATGTTTTATTAGATGTCATTTTTACCAATGTTTGTATACAAAGAAATTTGAGGATGGCAGTTATATTATTACATTGCTATATGTGGATGACATGTTGGTTGTAGGTAAAAACATACAGGAAATAAAAGTACTCAAGAAGCACTAAGTGAATCCTTTGCTATGAAGATTTGGGGTAGCCAAAAAAATCCTTGGTATGAGGATATCTCAAGATAGGAAGGAACGGAAGTTGACTTTATTTCAAGAAGAGTACATTAAGAAAGTCTTTGAGAGATTTAATATATAGGATGCTAAATCGGTTGGGACTCCTTTGGCAGAGCCATTTCAAGTTATCAAAGGAGCAATGTCCCAAGATAGAGTAGGAGAGAAACTAAATGTCCAAGGTACCTTACTCATTTGTAGTTGGTAGTTTGATGTATGTCACGGTGTGTACACTGGCCTAATATTGCCCATGCAAAGGAGAGCGGTGAGTAGATTTATGATTGATCAGGAAGAGATCAATGGCATGCGATAAAGTGGATCCTTCGGTATTTAAGAGGGACCATGGGGATAGTTTTGTGCTACAGTGGATCAGACACCACTTTGTGTGGTTATGTAGACTCATATATGGATTGAGATGTAGATAGCGGGAGGAGCACGACAGTTATGTTTACACCGTAGGTGGACAAGCAGTAGTGAGTTAGATTTCACGACTACGAAGCTAGTGACTTTGTCAACCCACGGAGGCTGAGTATGTTGTTGCCACTGAGGAAAGAAAAGAAATGATTTGGTTCAACAATTGCTTGAGGAGTTGGGGCATAGCGGGAGGAAGGAATTTTGGGCCTTAAAACATGCCCGATATATCGGGAAACGTGATTTTCTCATATGGGTACAATTTTGACCCATAGGCTTATGGAATGGTTTTGCCCATGGTTTTGATAACCATTGTTTTGTAAAACTACTTAAGTAGTTGTCTATTTATATGGTTTTATGCATATGATAGGTGTATGAAAAAATATTGCGAGATGTGCTTTGAATTGAGTGTGAATTTATAGAGTTTATTGAACATAGCTCCAAAAAGATCTGGGTATTCTATTGAAAGAGTGGTGGCTTGTAATAAAATCGAGAAAGTGATTCTTGGTGGACGTAGCCCAAATTGGGTGAACCACATTAAATATTGTCTCTTTGTATTATGTTATTTTTATTCGCACTTTTATTTGAGATCTATAATATTTTCTACATATTAGTTTCATTTGTAACGATTCGTGAGGGATTATTCCACATATTTTATCCCTTATTTCGTAACACATGAATTTTTGAAAATGTGATGATTTTGAAAAATTTAGTATTTTTAAAAAGTCGGGATTTTTAAAAAAACTAGATATTCGAAAAATTCAAGAGTTTGAAAAAGTTGAGATTTAAAAAAATTAGGATTTGTGAAAAGTTAGTTATTTTGAATTGAAAATATTTTTGAAAAGTCAGGATATAGAAAAGTCAACTTTTTAAAAATATGGGGATATTAAAAATATGCAAATCTCGACTTATAAAAATCCCAAAATCGGATCGTTTTAATATCCCCATATTTTAAAAATGTTGACTTTCCAAAATCTTAAAAATTTGAAATAACTAATTTCTCAAAAATCATGGAATTTTTAAAATCTCGACTTTTTATACTCTCGAATTTTTCAATTATCTATTTTTTAAAATCCTAACTTTTAAAAATTCCTAAATTTTTTTAAAATCATGACATTTTTATAAAAATTTGTCCTATTCAAAATCTCAACCTTTTCCTAATTTTTATTCTTTTTACAATTTAAACATTTTGACAAAAAATGATGTTTTAGAAAATCCTTACATTTTTAAAAATTCTAACATTTTTCGAACATTTTGACATTTTTCAAAATTTGAAACACTTTAGAAAATCTCAAGTTTTTCAAAATTTGAACTTTTTAATCTTGACATTTTTAAAATCCAACATTTGAAAAGTCAATATTTTTAATATATGGGGATATTAAAACAATGCAATTTTGAAAAAGTCGAATTTTCTATAAGTCAAGATTTGTAAAATGTCGGGATTTTCAATGAGGTCGGGATTTTAGAAATGTCGTTGAAACATAAGGATTTTGAAAAGGATGAGATTTTGAAAAGTCGAGTTATTTGAGAAGTCGGATATTTTGAAATATTCAAGTTTTGGAAAGCTGTATGAGAATTTTGAAAAGTCAAAATTTTGAAAATATCGAGATATTAAAAAGTGAATATATTGAAAAAATCCCAATTTTCTTTAAAGTGTTGTGATTTTTGAAAAATTTGATATTTTTGAAAAGTTTCACGATTTTTGAAAAATGTCAAGATGTTCAAAAAGTTCGAGAAATTTTTTAAAATGTTAGGATTTTGAAAACATTGAATTTTTGAAAATGTTTGGATTATAAAAGAATAAAATTAAGAGGAAAAGGTCAGGATTTAGAAGAGAGACGAAATTTTTGAAAATGTGATAATTTTGAAAAATTCAGGATTTTTAAAAAGTCGAGATTTTAAAAAAACTAGATATTCGAAAAAATTTAGATTTTAAAATAACTAACTTTTCAAAACTCTTGGCTTGTTTTAAATTTCAACATTTTTAATATCTAAATTTTTTTAAATCCCCACTTTTTAAAAATCTATATTTTTCAAAATAATGACATTTGTGAAAATTCTGTCATTTTCAAAAACTGACCTCTTTCCTCATCTTGTTTTTTTAATCTAAATATTTTTAAAAATTGATATTTTCTAAAATCTTGTCTTTTTTAGAAATTCGACCTTCTTGAAATGTTTTTGCTATGCTTTTTCAAAAATTACAACACTTTTGAAAATATTGACTTTTTAATATCTCTATAATTTTAAAATCTTGACTTTTTAAAAATACTAATTTTTAAAAATCATCGCATTTTCAAAAATTCCATCCTCTTCAAAATCGACCTTTTGTTGATATTTTTGTTTTTATAATCCAAACATTTTTTAAAATTTTGACCTTTTCGAACATCTTGACATATTTCATAAATCACGACACTACGAAAATCTTGACTTTCTCAAAATTTTCACTTTTAATATCTCTATATTTTAAAAATCCTCACTTTTTCCAAACCTTGAATTTTTTAAAATTCTTGACTTTTCGAAAATACGACTTTTCAAAACTTGACATTTTGAAAATCTTGAGTTTTCAAAATCTCGACCTTTTCAAAATCCTGATGTTTCCACTGACATTTTTAAAATCATGACCTTATTTGAAAATCCCAACTTTTTTACAAATCTTAACTTGTAGAAAATCCCAAAGTTATTGAAAATATCAACTTTTTTGAAAATCTTGAGTTTTTTCAAAAAATTTGACATTTTTTTAAAAATCCTGATTTTTCAAAATCACATCGTTTTAATACCCCATATTTTAAAAATGGTGACTTTTCAAAATCCTTACTTTTTAAAAATCTTGACAATTCGAAATAATTAACTTTTCAAAAAATTTTGACGTTTTTAATAGCTCGACTTTTTTCAAACATTGAATTATTTAAATATCTACTTTTTTTTAAATCTTGACTTTTAAAAAATCATAAATTTTTCAAAAATTCAGTCATCTTCAAAATCTCGACCTTTTCCTAATATTTTTGTTTTTATAATCCAAACATTTTACAAAAATTCAATTTTTTTGAAAATCCCGACATTTTTAAAAATTATGACCTTTTTGAAAATCTTGAAATTTTTCAAATATATCGAAAATTTTGAGTTTTTCAAAATCCCGACCTTTTCCAAACCTTGAATTTTTATAAATTATCATCATTTGAAAATTATGACTTTTAAAAAAACTTTACTTTTGGAAAATCTGGACTTTTCAAAAGTCTTGACATTTTTAAACTCTCAATTTTTGTGAATATCTATTCTTTATTAAAAATCGACTTTTTAAAATCCTAAATTTTTCAATATCATCACATTTTCGAAAATTTCATCCTTTTCAAAATCCCGACCTTTTCCTAATCTTGTTCTTTTTAATAATCCAAAAATTTCAAAATGCAACTTTTCGAAAACCACGACATTTATTTAAAATTTTGACCTTTTTCGAACATCTTGACATTTTTCAAAAATCGAGACACTTTTTGAAAATCTCAAATTTTTCAAAATTTTGACTTTTTAATATCTCAATATTTTCAAATTCCTTACTTTTCAAAATCCTGACATTTCTCAAACCTTGGATTTTTCAAAATTCCCGTTTTCTCAAAAATCCTGACTTTTCAAAAATCTTGAATTTTCAAAATCTCGATCTTTTTCAAAATTGTGTCATTTTTAAAATCTTGATGTTTCCACCGACATTTCTACAATCCTTACCTTATTCAAAAATCGTGACTTATAGAAAATCCAACGCTTTTTAAAGTACTCACTTTTTTAAATTCTAATTTTAAAAAAATTGACATTTTTGAAAATCCCAACTTTTTCAAAATCGCATCGTTTTAATATCCCCATATTTTAAAAATTTTGACTTTTAAAAATCCTTACAATTTGAAATAACTAAGTATTTGAAAATCTTGACTTTTTCAAACTCTCGAATTTTTCAAATATCTAGTTTTTTTCGAAATCCGAATTTTAAAAATTGTGAATTATTCAAAATCATGACATTTTCAAAAAAATTGTCATTTTCAAAATCTGAATTTTTTTAAACCTTGAATTTTTCAAAATTTTTGACTTTTCGAAAATATAACTTTTTCAAAAAACTTGAGTTTTCAAAAATCTCAACCTTTTTCAAAATCTGTCCTTTTTAAAATCCTTATGTTTGCACCAATATTTCTAAAATCCTTACATTTTTTTGAAAATCCTAACTTTTTAAAATTCACATCATTTTAATATCCCTATATTTTTAAAATGTTGACTTTTCAAAAATCTTGACAATTCGAAATAACTCAATATTCAAAATCCCAATTTTTTTAAAATCCTTAATTTTTCAAACTCTCGAAGTTTTTTGAATATATAGTATTTTTTAAAATCCCAGTTGTTTAAAAAAATTGATTTTATCAACATCATCACATTTTCAAAAATTTCGTTCTCTCCAAAATATCGTCTTTCTTCTTATCTTGTTCTTTCTAGAATCAACCATTTTCAAAAAAATTGATGTTTTCAAAAATCCCGACATATTTTAAAAATTTAGACCTTTTTCAAACATTTTAACATTTTTCAAAAATTGTGACACATTTCAAAAATCTTGAATTTTTCAAAATTTTGAATTTTTAATATCTCGATATTTAAAAATCTTGACTTTTCAAAATCCTTACTTTTTCCATACCTTGAATTTTTAAAATTTCGACTTTTGAAAATCTCAACTTTTCAAAATCTCAACGTTTTTAAAAATCTTGATGTCTCCAACGACATTTCTAAAATGTCAAGATTATTCAAAAATCCCAGACTTTTTTTATAAATCTCGCCTTATAGAAAATCCCAAAGTTTATTAAAATACTGACTTTTTTGAAAATCATGTATTTTTAAAAATATTTCAATTTTTTTAAAATCGACTTTTTCAAAATCGCATCGTTTTAATATCCCCATACTTAAAAATGGCAACTTTTCAAAATCCTGACATTTTAAAAATCTTAACAATTCGAAATAACTAACTTTTCGAAAATCCTGGCATTTTTAAAATCTTGACTTTTCAAACTCTCAAATTTTTTGAATATCTAGTCTTTTTTAAAATACCAACTTTGTAAAAATCCGAATTTTTCAATATCATCACATTTTCAAAAAAATTTGTCCTTTTCAAAATCTTGACCTTTTCCTAATCTTGTTTTCTTTTTATAATCCAAACAATTTAAAAGAATACTACGTTTTTAGGAAATCTTGACAGTTTAAAAAAATTCGACCTTTTTCGAACATCTTGTCATTTTTCAAAAATCGTGAGACTTTGTCGAAAATCTCAAATTTTTAAAAATTTTGAACTTTTAATATCTCAATATTTTCAAAATCCTCGACATTTCCCAAACCTTGAATTTTTTTAAACTTCTCGATTTTTCAAAATCCCGACTTTTCAAAAATATCGACTTTTCAAAATCTCATCCTTTTCAAAATCCCGATGTTTCCACTTGACATTTCTAAAATCCTTACCTTATTCAAAAATCTTAACTTTTTACAAATCACGACTTATAAAAACTCCCAACGTTTTTGAAAATAGTGAATTTTTTAAATTCGTGTTTTGTCCAAAAATTTTGACATTTTTGAAAATCGACTTTTTCAACATCGCATCATTTTAATATCCCCATCTTTTAAAAAAATTTGACTTTTCAAAATCATGACTTTTAAAAATCCTTACAATTGAAATAACTAACTTTCTTAAAATCTTGACTTTCTTAAAATCTCAATTTTTTCAAACTCTCTTATTTTTCAAATATTTAGTCTTTTTAGAAATCGACATTTTTTCAAAAGTTTTGTTATTTTCAAAATCCCGACTTTTTCAAAATTTTGACTTTTTAATATCTCGATATTCTCAAAATCCTGACTTTTTCCAAACCTTGAATTTTTCAAAATTCCTGACTTTTTGAAAATATAACTTTTCAAAAACCGGAGTTTTGAAAAACTTGATCTTTTCAAAATTCCGTCCTTTTCAAAATCCTTGTTTCCACCAACATATCTAAAATCCTTATATTTTTAAAAACCCGACTTTTTCAAATTGAGTCGTTTTAATATCCCCATATTTTTAAAATGTTGACTTTTCAAAATCTTGACATTTTAAAATCCTGAATTTTTTAAACTATCGAATTTTCGAATATCTAGTATTTCTTTAAAATCTTGAATTTATGAACATCATCACATTTTCAAAAATTTCGTTCTCTTCAAAATCCTGACCTTTTCCTAATTTTTTTCTTTTTATAATCCAAACATTTTTTTAAAAATTGATGTTTTCGAAAATCCTAACAGCTTTTAAAAATTCTTACCTTTTTTGAACATTTTGACATTTTTCAAAAATCATGACACATTTCTAAAATCTCAACTTTTTCAAAATTTTGAGTTTTTAATTGTAGGGACCCACAAATTCACACACAAACAACACAGTAAAAGACAGGATTTTTTTTTTTTTGACTTGCTTGAAGATAATACGACACTACACAAGTTCTCTAGGAAATACAACCAACTAAAGACATGCTTTCCACAACACGGACCCACACTGGTTACAGATAAACATGAGGCACACACTAAGGACACACTGGTTCATCTAAAGTATGCAATCTTACAACAAGGTCTTCCCATAGAAGGTTTCTTTAGATTCATGTTTTATTGTAAGTGTTTTTACATTCTTTACTTTTCGCAGAGGAATCATGATAGGAGAATCGAAAGTCATGTCTCCTTTGAAGAATTTTCCCCTACCTTGATAATGTTAATATACAGTGTAAACCAATTATTGGATGGTAAGAGGTTGCTTCATTAACTTGATTAACTTGTTCATTGGTTAGGAGGCAGTTAGTTTATCAAGGCTCTTAACTTCATCAAACTGTTTTCAACGTTGTGCTTTTAAACATATATGTTTTACCCCTTTTAAGCGGTCATATTTTTATTTTATTTTATTTTTACAGTACATGACTGTCTAAGACTTGGATTCATCATTAAGATCTTATTAGTGGTTAAAAAGGATTTCATTGGGGCAAGAGTCTAACCAGAATTATTAAAGGTTTCACTTGGGCTTCGCCAAGAGATAGACATAAGTATCTTGTTTAATTTTCAACGGGCAAGATAGGTCGAAGAGTTTCTTAGTCAAGTTCCTTCTATTTATTATAATCTTATTATCTTCCAAGAATTCAATCATTGATTTCACCTTAAGACCGTTCTGAGGATTTACCACAATAAGAGATTGTTGATTAGTTTAAGTGGGATCACGAGTATATTTGTTTCTCTTGTTTTCTTTTTGCTAGGTTCAAACATAGTCCTCTACCAAACGACACATGACCAAAGGTAACCAAAGTGATGCAAGTTGATTCATGTTTTAGATAATTATAATTAGGGTCTGACAATTCAAGGATAAATCATATTCTGAAAAGTGAAAATTCAACGAAGGATACACATGTCAAAACAAGTTCATTTAATCTTATTGACAATAATATTTCTCAAATTGACTTTCAAATGATAACAGCCTACATGAGAACAATACAAAATTATAACACAATGCCTTCTATATAGTCTTCACAATTTCCATACCAATGTTTTAAAGCAAGGAAAACATTCGTACAACAGCAGTTCCTAAGAAGGCTGGAAACCACTCTCTACACGTGTTTCTTTTTCTCTCTTTTTTTTCTTTTCTACTCAAGATATCCTCCTGCACATTTGTTAGCACATGTCGAGTTCGCAATAATCAGAGCACGATAAAAGATATAACATTAAGACGCGATATGTTGTTATCTAATCTGTTTCAAGGAAGAAGAAAACACCGTTGATTATGAAAAATAATCTAAGAATCTAAACAAGAGAAATTAAAGAGTTGTCCAATAGCATAAAATGTCGAATAAAATGGACGGCACTAACTCTATTTAATTATCATTTCTCATAGGAGCAATTAATAAACATCATAGTGAATTACACTCATATCACAATAATGACCGTCATTTTAACAAGATAACATTTCGAAACAAAAACAATTACAAGAAGAGAATTAATTTCAAACGTGATTTGTCCCTATTTGTTTAAGTTAGTTCACCAAGCCAAGGATTCACTATGCCACTGGAAGATCCCAAACAATCAATCGATATGAGAATATCTAACCCAACATGACTCATTCATATTAAGGTGATGTGCCTAAAACAGTTAATTTTATGTTAGTACAGAATAAATAAATTGAAAAGGAAAGGAATGAAATGCACAAATGACCCCGTATGGGCCACATCCTATCCTAACAATCCTTCTATTAAACTTTCTTCTAATCAAGAGGATGTCTTAAGAAAAGGACAAACTTGACAAGACCAAACATAACCATTATAAATCTTACAGGAGGGTTACTCGATCATTCCGAAGAACACAACACAAGATACATAGCTTCCAAAGGATCCGTCGTCAACAACAAGTTGACTTTAACCTTTCTGGTCAACATGTAACCATTCTACTACAATGACAGCAAGGAGGTCGTATCACAACGATCATCACAAAAACCAGTCAACCAATGAGTTTCCAAACACACCAACCTCTAAGTCATAGGAGAATGAAATTTAAACATCTTTACGAAGAAAAATGTAGGGTAATTTCTTATGCATAAAACCAACATCCCAATTTTAAGATTTGAAAATTTCCTCAATAATGATCCAGTAGGTCTCGTATCCTCCAACATGTGTGAAACAAAATCAAGGTACGAAAAAGAGTATTTCCTCTGACATTTTAAGCTATCCAAAAGAAATGTGAGTAACGTCTAAAGAAGACATTCCATAGGATCAGCTACATTCCTCAAACATACTACAGTCACCAAGGGAGAGAAGGTGATTCCAAAGAAAACAATCTCCAAACGGTGAACATGAATTGATATCAAATTATGAAGATCAACCATAACGCTTGAAGAATAAAAGTATTTCTTCGAGTGATTTAAAAAAATAACAAAAGCAACTAACCTAGTTGAGAGTAATATCAACTTGGCTCAATTCGAAAATCAGTCAAGCTAAGCACACACCAAGCCAACCGTAAAGAATTACTAGAACCTAAAATGACTAAAAGAAAAGGATAGAGACAGGAAAAGCATCATTCACCTATACACAATGCACTCGCAGTACTCAATCCCTAATTCGTAAATACCCGACATAACCCAGAACTACAGATCTCGAACCGAAACAAGAATAAGAACAAAACAGGAACTATAAGGTTGAGTCCAACAACAATGTTTGATAAAACATTCAAATCGTGAGACCAACATAAGGAACTAGGGGGTGTTCATTACAGGACCCCCACCTCTTTTGTTTTATTAGACTTAAGAACAAGGTTCACCCAACTAATATTTATTAAAACCTAGAAAACAATATAAAGGCTTCAACCAGCGCAATCATTTCTAACGCCAAAAAGGAATACAAACGAGCAAGGGAAGTGGAAACCAAACAGCATACCATCACACGAGACATTTATATGAAGAGTAGAGTTATTTAATGAATCAGTTAAATAACAGCATAAGAATCAATGGTATAGAGAATATCGTGCCTGATTAAGCTCCCGCAGTCGATAACAAGATGGACAGGGCTGCACTGACAAAGAACCCAACCAACCGCAACTTCTCTTCCTCGGCCTGCTGAAGGTCCAAACTCTGTTAACGGCCATGCTCTTGACTTCATAACATCAATTGTATAGAGCTCCTTTCTTAAACACATAACAGTCTCAGTTATAGGTCCCACAAATCTCCGCCCATAAAAATATGACATTGGCAAAATAAACCATTCGACAGTGACACCACATCCTCCCTGGATGGATGGAAAGAAAATATGGAAGAAGCCAAATATTTGGAGGCAATGGATTGTTTCCAGACCAATCAAATACTCCAAGCATCATAAGCCACATTTTTCCCCATGAAGGTATAGCAGTAGCACTGCCATGGTCCAAAATCCATACACGACCTTTTTCCATTGCTTCTTTATCTCCTCCATCAGACCCTTGGCCAAGAAGTCTCAAAGTTACATAGTTTAGTACTGTCCCAAACATTGTGCTGGAGCCATGATCCTGGAGATTGACCTTTAACTGCTTCTGGAAGGCTGGATTTTTCTAGGTGCTGTAGGACAGCCTTGAGAGCCCTCAATAGCCTGTGATTTGTTGCTTCCTTGAGAGAGGAGTCTGTATGCCTTTCTAATAGAATCCCCATACCAACATCCACATATTCATCTGATAATGCACGAGCAAGAGAAGTTGCCACATGATCTTCAAAAGAACTAGGAAAGAGTGTGACATCATGAGATTTAGACAGGCTCGAATGTTCATTCGACCCAAGGCTTTGGTAAAGTGAGGATATCCGATGTAAAGAAGCAACATCCACACGAAGCACACTAGCAGATAATCCACAAATCTCTAAAAGAAAGGCGCAAGAGGGCACCAAAACATTATTTTCAAAATGCATAAAAGTGAGTGGCATTATTGAGATAAGAAGCTTCTCTTCACTTTGTGTCAGCTGTGAAAGCAACACCTGAATCTCAGAGGAGGCTTGTGATTGACCTCGTGAAGACTGTCCCATTTGTTCTTGGACACACCCCAGTGAATTCAATCTCTGTGCTCGATTTCCAATGAGACAATTGAAAGCTGCAAGTGCACGTCCCCTGTGCAAGTGGTGTTTGATTCCAAAGTCACCCTCCTTGGCCTCTGTTTCTGTGTCTACCCTGCGCAATTAATGGCCGCTCAACCGCTCTCGGCTCATGATAACGTGCCGCCTCCATTTTTTTTTTTCTCTGTTTTCTAATCTGAAAAAAATGCACACAGTGGCCACAAACAGAAATACCAGCACAGAAAACAAGCACAATATACATATGAAAGAACGGGCACATTCACACCATCTTCAACAGTAGTATCCAACGCAGAAAGGAGGTCTCAAAAGAGAATCATTGCAAAGGAATTTCTTCAGGTCTCCTGGTAACACTCTCACTGTCACATGGTCGATTTTGGCAGGAACAACTCAGTACAAGATTTGGATCTAAAAAATATCCTGCTACCTTCATCTCCCAAGACATTTTCTCCAACATTGAAAAGATCCCTGTGCCCGTGGGTGCGATCTGTCACCAAAACTGGGACAAGCTCATGGCAGAAACAAATAAAATACAAGCACAGAACGCAGCCTCAAGATTGATCAAGCTTCTTCCATGTTAGATTCACCACCTGGACAGAAGCGACTTTCCAAAATGAAAAGGCAAGACAGCTCAACTAAAACTTTATCCCGTCCTTCTACTACGGCTACAAGATTTGCAACCACTGATCACAACTGTGGTTGCGTGCAACTGTAACAACAAGTTCAGACCAACGGTTCCTTGGGATCACCCTGCAGCCTATCGCACTTTCTCCACGGAGGCCACTTGATTTCGAGGTAAGTTTACCTCTCAACCCTCGTAGCCATTGTGCATACCGCCAAAGAACTTCCTCACAAAGACTTTCCTAAGAGGATTTCGGTTCTGCGCTCCACCGAGGCACGCCACAACACGATTTTGAGGATCCAAACCCTCTCACGCAACACCAGGCTGGCAGGACCTTCGTTTCACCATCAACGAATCCACTTTGTCCAAAACATGTTGAAGCAATTCATCTGTTTCAAAGACATTTGATGGAGTGCAAAACAAGCATATGCGGTTTGGGTAGAAAACAACAAGCACCAAAGCAGTTGCAAGTCAAAAGAATTAATGACTGGGGCATGTGCGGCCACCAACCAGGAAGAAAACTGAACACGCCAAGAAAAAGGGTGCAGGGCTCTTTAATGCCATGGCGGGAGGGAGACAAACACAAGGAAGGTCAAATAAAAATCTGATTCCATCACGTCGCACAATAAAAGCTCCACCTTCCACGCCAAGGAGATGAAGCTGACCGAGCCCAGGTAGGTTGGGAGGGGGCATTACATTAATATCTTAATATTTTCAAAATCCTTACTTTTTCCATACCTTGAATTTTTTAAAATTTCTAACTTTTCAAAATCTCAACCTTTTTTCAAAATGCCATCCTCTTCAAAATCCCGATGTTTCTACCAACATTTCTAAAATGCTAACCTTATTCAAAAATCCAAATTTTTTTACAAATCTTGACTTATAAAAATTCAAATTTTTCAAAATCCTAATGTTTCCACCGACATTATAAAATCCTTGCCTTATTCGAAAATTCCAATTTTTTCTAAATCACAACTTATACAAAATCCAAACATTTTTGAAAATACCGATTTTTTTGAAAATCGTGATTTTTTTATAAAAAAATCAACATTTTTGAAAATCATGATTTTATTCAAAAAATTCGACATTTTTAAAAAATCCTAACTTTTTAAAAGTTGTATCATTTTAGTATCCTCATATTATAAAAAAGTGACTTATTAAAATCCTGAATTTTCAAAAATCTTGACAATTTGAAATTACTAAAACTCAAATTTTTCAAATATCTAGTATTTTTATAATTCCGTCTTTTTAAAAATCTTGAATTTTTCAAAATCATCACATATTCGAAAATTCCTTCCTTTTCAAAATCTCGACCTTTTCTTAACATTTCAAAAAAAATGATGTTTTGAATATCTTGACATTTAAAAAAATTGACCTTTTCAAACATCTTGACATTTTTCAAAAATTGCGACACTTTTGAAAATATCAACTTTTTCAAAGTTTTGACTTTTTAATATCTTGATATTTTTAAAATCCTGACTTTTTCCAAATCTTGACTTATAGAAAATCCAAACATTTTTTAAAATACTAGCTTTTTTAAAATCTTGGTTTTTTTCAAAAATTTGACATTTTCGAAATAACTAACTTTGTGAAAATCCTAACTTTTTTAAAACTCTAAAATTTATCAAATATCTAGTCTTTCTTTTAAATCCCAACTTTTTCCAAACCTTGAATTTTTCAAAATTCTTGACTTTTCAAAATCCAGACTTTTTCCAAACCTTGAATTTTTAAAATCTCGACTTTCTGAAAATATGAATTTTCAAAGACTGGCTTTTCAAAAATCTTGACTTTTCAAAATCTTGTCTTTTTAAAAATCCCGATGTTTCAACCTTGAAATTTCTAAAATCATGACCTTATTCGAAAAATCTCGACTTTTTTGCAAAATTCTAATGTTTTTAAAAATACCAATTTTTTTAAAATCGTGATTTTTTTCAAAAGTGTTGACATTTTTTTAAAATCTCCACATTTTCCAAATCACATCATTTTAATATTCCCATATTTAAAAAATGTTGACTTTTAAAAATCCTTACTTTTGAAAAACCTTACAATTTGAAATAACTAACTTTTCGAAAATCCCGATTTTTTTAAATCTCGACTTTTTCAAACTCTCAAAATTTTAGAATATCTAGTCACTTTTTAAAATTCGACTTTTTAAAAATGTTGAATTTTTCAAAATCATGACTTTTTTGAAAATTTTGTCCTTTTCAAAATTCGACCTTTTCCTAATCTTTTTCTTTTTATAATCAATACATTTTTAAAAAAATGGATCTTTTGAAAAATCGACATTTTAAAAATTTCCGACCTTTTTCAAACATCTTGACATTTTTCAAAAATCGCGACACTTTTTACGAAAATCTAGAGTTTTTAAAATATTCACTTTTAATATCTCGATATTTTCAAAATCGACTTTTCAAAATTCTAACTTTTTCCAAAACCCGAATTTTTCAAAATTCTTGACTTTTCAAAATCCTTATGTTTCCACTAATATTTCTAAAATTTGACCTTATTTGAAAATCCCAACTTTTTTGCAAGTCTTTACTTATAGAAAATCCAGACTTTTTCAAAATCCCATTGTTTAAATATCCCCATATATTAAAAATGATGACTTTTCAAAATCCCGACTTTTCGTAAATCTTAAAAATTCAAAATAACTAACATTTCAAAATCTTGAATTTTTTAAAATCTCGATTGTTTTGAATATCTAGTTTTTATTAAAGTCCTCGACATTATAAAAATCCTAAATTTTTCAAAATCATAACATTTTAAAATATTTTGTCCTCTTCAACCTTTTCCTACTGATTTTATTCTTTTATAATCCAAACATTTTCTAAAATTTGATGTTTTCGAAAATCCTAACATTTTTTAAAATTTCCGACCTTTTTTGAACATCTTGACATGTTTCAAAATCATGAAACTTTCTTTGAAAATATTGACTTTTTCAAAAATCACGACACTTTTACGAAAAAATTTCTTTTTCAAAATATTCACTTTTTAATATCTTGATATTTTCAAAATTTTGACTTTTTCCAAAACTTGAATTTTCAAAATTCTGGACTTTTCAAAATCTCTTCCTTTTCAAAATCCTTATGTTTCTAATGACATTTCTAAAATCCTAACCTTATTTGAAAATCCCAACATTTTTACAAATCTAGACTTATAGAAAATTCTAACTTTTTCAAAATTGCATTGTTTTAATGTCCCCATATATTAAAAATGTTAGACTTTTCAAATGTTAGATTTTGAAAATATTAAGATTAAAAAGTCCAAATTTTGAAAAACTCGAGATTTTCTAAAGTGTTTCGATTTTTGAAAAATGTCAGATTTTTAAAATGTAAGGATTTTCGAAAACATCATTTTTTTTAATGTTTAAATTATAAAAAAACAAAATTAGGAAAAGGACGAGAATATTTTAAAATGTCATAATTTTGAAAAATTTAGGATTTTTAAAAAGTCAGGATTTAATAAAAACTAGATAATTAAAAAAATTATAGTTTAAAAATTCAAGGTTTTAAAAATTCCATGATTTTTGAAAAGTTAGTTATTTGAATGTCAAGATTTTGAAGTCAAAATTTTTAAAATATGGCGATATTAAAAACGATCCGATTTTGGGATTTTTATAAGTCGAGATTTGCATCATTTTAATATCCCCATATTTTAAAAATGTTGACTTTTCAAAATCTGAATTTTCAAAAATATTTTCAATTGAAAAAAATAACTTTTCAAAAATCCCGACTTTTTTAAAATCTAAACTTTTTCAAACTCTTGATTTTTTTTTGAATATCTTGACTTTTGAAAAATACAAAAATTTTAAAAATCATCAAATTTTCAAAAATTCTGTCCTTTTCAAAATATTGACCTTTTTCTAGTTTTGTTCTTTTTATAATCCAAACATTAAAAAAATCGACGTTTTCAAAAATCCTAACATTTTTTAATAATTCCAACCTTTATCAAACATTTTAACATTTTTCAAAAATTGCGACACTTTACAAAAATCTTGATATTTTAAAAATCGACATTTCAAAATCCCGAATTTTTCCAAACCTTGAATTTTTCAAAATCCTGACTTTTTCCAAACCTTAAATTTTTCAAAATTTTTGACTTTTCAAAAATACGAATTTTCAAAAACCGATTTTCGAAAATCCCGACTTTTAAAAAAATACAAGACTTTTCAAAATCTCATACTTTTAAAAACCCGATGTTTCCACCAAAATTTCTAAACTACTCGACCTTATTCAAAAATCCCAACATTTTTACAAATCTCGACTTATAGAAAATCCCAACGTTTTTTAAAATACCGACTTTTTTGAAAATCATGTATTTTTTCAAAAAAATTGACATTTTTGAAAATATTGACTTTTTCAAAATCACATTGTTTTAATATCCCCATATTTTAAAAATGTTGACTTTTCAAAATCCAGACGTTTTAAAAATCTTGACAAATTCGAAATAACTAACTTTTCAAAAATCCTAGCTTTTTTAAAATCTCGACTTTTGCAAACCTTCAAATTTTTCGAATATCTAGTATTTTTTTTAAATCTAGACTTTTTAAAAATCCTGGATTTTTGAATATCCTCACATTTCAAAATTTTCATGCATTTCAAAATCCCGACCTTTTCCTAATCTTGTTCTTATTAAAATCCCGACATTTTAAAAAAATTAACCTTTTTGAACATTTTGACATTTTTCAAATTCGCGACACTTTTCGAAAATATCTACTTTTTCAAAATTTTGAATTTTTAATATCTCAATATTGTCAAAATCCTTACTTTTCAAAATCCTGCCATTACCTAAACCTTGAATTTTTTTAAATTTCTAACTTTTCAAAAAAATGATTTTTCAAAATCTTGAATTTTCAAAAATCTCAACTTTTCAAAATCTCGACCTTTTTCAAAATCCTGTTCTTTTCAAAATCATGATGTTTCCACTAACATTTCTAAAATCCTGCCCTTATTCGAAAATTCTTACATTTTTGCAAATCGCGACTTATACAAAATCTCAACGTTTTTGAAAATATTGACTTTTTTAAATACGTGATTTTTTTCAAAAAATTTGACATTTTTGTTTAATCTCAAATTTTTCATAAAATCATCATTTTAATATCCCCATATTTTAAAAATGTTTATTATTCAAAATCATGACTTTTAAAAATCCTTACAATTCAAAATAACTAACTTTTCGAAAATCCCGCTTTTTTATAATCTCGAAGTTCTCGAATATCTAGTATTTTTTTGAAATCCCAACTTTTTAATAATCCTAAATTTTTCAAAACCATGACATCATTCGAAAATCCCGACTTTTTGTATATCTTGACTTAGAGAAAATCCCAATGTTTTTGAAAATACTCAATTTTTGGAAAATAAAGAATTTTTTCAAAAATTTCGACATTTTTGAAAATCCCGAATTTTTCAAAATTGCATCATTTTTATATCCCCATATTTTTAAAATGTTGATTTTTCAAAATCCTGACTTTTCAAAAATCTTGACAATTTGAAATAACTAACTTTTCAATAAATCTTGACTTTTTCAAATCTCGACTTTTTTAATATCTAGTTTTTTTAAATCCCCACTTTTTAAAAATCCATAATTTTTCAAAATAATGACATTTGCGAAAAATTCTGTCATTTTCAAAATCTCGACCTTTTTCCTCATCGTGTTGTTGTTTTAATCTAAATATTTTTAAAAATTCGATATTTTCTAAAATCGACATTTTTAGAAATTCCAACCTTCTTCAAAATGGTTTGCATTTTTCAAAAATCGCAACACTTTTCAAAATATTGACTTTTTCAAAATTTAGAATTTTTAATATCTCTATATTTTTAAAATCTCGACTTTTCAAAATCCTAAAATTTTCCAAACCCTAGAATTATTCAAAATTCCCGACTTTTCAAAAATACAACTTTTTTAAAAACCCGAGTTTTCAAAAATCTTGACTTTTCAAAAAATACCGACTTATCAAAATCTCGATCTTTTTCAAAATCTCGGCTTTTGCAAATCTCGACTTATAAAAATCCCAATGTTTTTAAAAATACCAACTTTTTGGAAAATGGTTATTTTTATCAAAAATTTTGACATTCTTTTCAAATCTCGACTTTTCAAATCGCATCGTTTCAATAACCCCATATTTTGAAAATGTTGAATTTTCATAATCTTGAATTTTCAAATAAATTGACAATTCAAAATAACTAACTATTCAAAAATTCCATCTTTTTTGAAATCCCGAATTTTTCAAACTCTCGAAAGTTTTAAATATTTAGTTTTTTTAAATCATAATTTTTAAAAATTATTACATTTCCGAAAATTCCTCTTCTTAAAAATCTCGACCTTTTCCTAATCTTGTTCTTTTTATAATCCAAAATTTTCTAAAAAATTCAATGTTTTCAAAAATCCTAACATTTTAAAAAATTCCAACCTTTTTCAAACATTTTAACAAAATCGCGACACTTTTTCAAAATTTTGACTTTTTAATATCTCAATTTTTTTAATCCTGACTTTTTGCAAACCTTGATTTTTCAAAATTCACCACTTTTCGAAAATACGACCTTTTCAAAATACCTAACTTTTCAAAAATTATGACTTTTCAAAATCTCGACTTTTCAAAATCTCGACATTTTTCAAAACCCTTATGTTTCCACCGACATTACTAAAATCCTAACCTTATTCAAAATCCCAACCATTTTACAAATCTTTACTTTGAAAATCCCAACATTTTTGAAAATACCAACTTTTTTAAAATCATGATTGTTTCAAAAAAGTCACATTTTTTTTAAATCTTGACTTTTTCAAAATGCATCATTTTAATACCCCCATATTTTAAAAATTTTGACTTTTCAAAATCATGACATTATAAACATATTGACAATTTGAAAAAATTAACTTTTCAAAATTCCTGCGTTTTAAATTTTTTTTTTCAAACTCTCAATTTTTTTTGAATATCTAGTCTTTTTTTTAAATCCTGACTTTTTATAAATCTTAAATGTTTCAAAATCATGACATTTTCAAAAATTCCATCTTTTTCAAAATCCTGACCTTTTCCTAATCTTTTTTTTTTTATAATCCAAACATTTTCAAATATTTGATGTTTTCGATAATCCTAACATTTAAAAAAAAATCAACCTTTTTTATATTTTGACATTTTTCAAAAATCGAGACACTTTTGAAAGTCTCGACTTTTTCAAAATTTGACTTTTTCCAAACCTTTTCTTAATCTTAATTTTTTTATAATCCAAATATTTTCAAAAACATCGATGTTTTCAAAAATCGACATTTAAAAAAATTCTGGCCTTTTTCGAACATCTTGACATTTTAGAAAAAAATTGACTTTTCAAAATCTTTACTTTTCCCAAACCTTGAATTTTTCAAAAAAATTGACTTTTCAATAAACCCATCTTTTCAAAAGTCCTAACTTTTCAAAATCTCGACCTTTTTCAAAATCCCATCCTTTTCAAAATCCTTATGTTTCCACTCACATATCTAAAACCCTTACCTTATTAGAAAATCTTTGAGTTTTTGCAAATCTCGACTTATAGAAAATCCAACATTTTTTAAAATACTGACTTTTTAGAAAATCGTGTATTTTTTTTTAAAAATTGACATTTTTAGATTCATTACTTTTACAAAATCGCATTGTTTTTATATCCCCATATTTTAAAAATGTTGCCTTTTCAAAATCCAGAAATTTCAAAAATCTTGACTATTTGAAAACCCCCACTTTTTTAAAATCTCGACTTTTTCAAATATCTAATTTTAATTAAAATCCAGAGTTTTTAAAAATACTTTATTTTTCAAAATCATCACATTTTCAAAAAATTTATCCTCTTCAAAATGTCGACCTTTTCCTAATCTTGATCTTTTTATAATCCAAATATTTTCAAAAATGAGATGTTTTCAAAAATCCTTACATTTTTAAAAACTTTTGACCATTTTCAAATATTTTGACATTTTTCAAAAATCGTGACACTTTTCAAAATCCCGACTTTTTCCAAACCATGAATTTTTCAAAATTCTCAACTTTCTACAAATACGAATTTTCAAAAACTTGAGTTTTTGAAAATCCTAAAATTTCAAAAATCCCGACTTTTCAAAATCTTGACCTTTTTCAAAAAATCCCGTCCTTTTCAAAATCCCGATGTTTCCATGAAATTTCTAAAATCCTTACCTTATTTGAAAATATCAACTTTTTGTAAATCTCGATTTATAGAAAATCCCAACGTTATTTGAAAATACCTTCTTTTTATCAAATCGTGATTGTTATCAAAAATTTCGACAATTTTTAAAATTCCTAAGTTTTTCAAATTTGCATTGTTTTAATATCCCCATATTTTAAAAATGTTGACTTTTGAAAATCGACTTTTGAAACAATTTGAAATAACAAACTTTTCAAAAATACTAATGTTTTAAAAATGTTGACTTTTTCAACCTCTCGAATTTTTTCAAAATATCTAGTCTTTTTTTAAATCTGAATTTTCAAAATCATGACAATTTTGAAAATTACGTCTTTTCAAAATCCTAACATTTTTAAAAATTCCTACCTTTTTCGAATTTCTTGAGATTTTTTTAAAAACATGACACTTTTCAAAATCTCGACTTTTAAAAGTCCTGAATTTTTCCAAACGTTGAATTTTT
This sequence comes from Taxus wallichiana var. yunnanensis, assembly GCA_018340775.1. Lineage (NCBI taxonomy): Eukaryota > Viridiplantae > Streptophyta > Pinopsida > Cupressales > Taxaceae > Taxus > Taxus wallichiana. Next base: position 12,915,801 of record CM031237.1, read on the forward strand.
AAAATTCCCAACTTGTTTGAAAATACGAATTTTCAAAACACCCGACTTTTCAAAAATCTGGGCTTTTCAAAATCATGACTTTTCAAAATCTCCACCTTTTTAAAAATCTCGTCCTTTTCAAAATCCCGATGTTTCCATGACATTTTTAAAATTCTAACCTGTTCAAAAATCTTGACTTTTTTACAAATCTTAACTTATAGAAAATCCAAAAGTTTTTGAAAATACCGACTTTTTTGAAAATCTTGATTGTTTCAAAATTTTTGACATTTTTAAAAATCCCGATTTTTTCAAAATCGCATCATTTTAATATCCCCCATTTTTAAAATGGTGACTTTTCAAAAATTTTAAAAATTCAAAATAATTAACTTTTCAAAAAATCTAGACATTTTTAATATTTTGACTTTTTTCAAACATTGGAATTTTTTGAATATCTACTTTTTTCTAAATCCCGACTTTTCAAAAATCATAACATTTTCAAAAATTCCGTCCTTTTCAAAAATCTTGACCTTTTCCTAATCTTTTTCTTTTTATAAACTAGATATTTTACAAAAATTCAATGTTTTTGAAAATCCTGACATTTTAAAAAAATTATGACCTTTTTCAAAAATCTTAAAAATTTTCAAAAATTATGACAACATTTTTCGAAAATCTCGAGTTTTTCAAAATTTTGACTTTTTAATATCTCGGTATTTTAAAAATCCTTACTTTTTCCAAACCATGAATTTTTATAAATTCTCGACATTTCAAAAATATGATTTTTCAAAAACCTAACTTTTTGAAAATCTTGACTTTTTCAAAAATCTTGACTTTTTCAAACTCTCGAATTTTTCGAATATCTAGTCTTTATTTAAAATCCCAACTTTTTAAAAATCCTAAATTTTTCAATATCATCACATTTTGAAAATTCTATTTTTTTCAAACTCCGACCTTTTCCTTATCTTTTTCTTTTTATAATCCAAATTTTTTAAAAATGCAACTTTTCTAAAATCCCGACATTTATTTAAAATTTCAAACTTTTTAAATCTTGACTTTTTCCAAAATCTTGACTCTTTTTCGAAAATCTCAACTTTTTTAAAATTTTGACTTTTAATATCTCAATATTTTCAAAATTCCTTACTTTTCAAAACGTGACATTTCCCAAACCTTGAATTTTTTAAAATTCCCAATTTTTCGAAAATCCTGACTTATCAAAAATCTCGACTTTTCAAAATCTCAACATTTTTTCAAAATTGCGTCCTTTTCAAAATCCTAATGTTTCCACCAACATTTCAAAATCCTTACCTTATTGAAAATCTTGGCTTTTTTTGCAAAATCGTGACTTTTAGAAAATCCAACGTTTTTCAAAATACCGACTTTTTTAAATTCGTGATTTTTTTCAAAAATTGACATTTTTGTAAAATCTTGACTTTTTCATAATTGCATCATTTTAATATCCCTATATTTTTAAAAATTGACTTTTCAATTTCATGACTTTTAAAAATCCTTACAATTTGAATTAAATAACTTTTGCAAATCCCGACTTTTTTAAAATCTTGACTTTTTCAAATTTTCAAATTTTTAGAATATCTAGTCTTTTTTAAAAATCCCAACCTTTAAAAATCCTGAATTTTTCAAAATCATAACATTTTCAAAAATTTAGTCATTTTCAAAATCCTCGACTTTTACAAAATTTTGACTTTTAATATCTTGATATTCTCAAAACCCGACTTTTTCTAAACCTTGAATTTTAAAAATTCCGACTTTTTGAAAATATAACTTATCTAAAAACCCGAGTTTTCAAAAATCTCGACACTTTTCAAAATCCCATCCTTTTTTAAAATCCTTATGTTTCCAATTTGACATTTCTAAAATCCTTACATCTTTCAAAAATCCAAACTTTTTCAAATTCGCATTGTTTTAATATCCCCATATTTTAAAAATCCTGACTTTTCAAAAATTTTGACAATTGAAATAACTAAATTTTCATAAAATCTTGAATTTTTTTAAAATCGACTTTTCAAAAAATTTTGACAATTCGAAATAACTAAATTTTCATAAAATCTTGAATTTTTTAAAATCCTTAATTTTTCAAACTCTCGAATATTTTGAATATATTATTATTTTTAATGTCGTTTTAATAGCCCCATATTTTTAAAAATTTGACTTTTCAAAATCATGACTTTTAAAAATCCTAACAATTCAAAATAACTAACCTTTTAAAATCTCATCTTTTTTAAATCTCAATTTTTTTCAAACTCTTGATTTTTTTGAATATCTAGTCTTTTTTGAAATCTCGACTTTTAAAACTCCTGAGTTTTTCAAAATCTTGAATTTTTTCAAAAATTTGATCATTATCAAAATCTTGACTTTTTCAAAATTTTGACATTTTAATATCTCGATATTGTCAAAATCCCAACTTTTCAAAATCTTGACTTTTTCCAAACCTTGAATTTTCAAAATTCCCTACTTTTCAAAAATATAACTTTTCAAAAACCCAAATTTTCAAAAATCTCAATCTTTTTCAAGATCCCGACCTTTTCAAAATCCTTAATTTGCCACCGACATTTCTAAAATCCTTAAATTTTTCAAAAATCCTCGACTTTTTCAAATTTGCATCATTTTAATATCCCCATATTTTTAAAATGTTGACTTTTCAAAATCCTGACTTTTCAAAAATCTTGACAATTGGAAATAACTAAATTTTTGAAAATCCCGACATTTTTAAAATCTCAAATTTTTGAATATCAAGTATTTCTTTCAAATCCCGAATGTTTATAAATCTATAATTTATCAACATCATCACATTTTCAAAAATTGCATTCTCTTCAAAACCTTGACCTTTTCCTAATTTTGTTGTTTTTATAATCCAAACATTTTTAAAAATTCGATGTTTTTTAAAATCCTGACATTTTAAAAAAATTATGACCTTTTTCGAACATTTTGACATTTTTCAAATATCATGACACCTTTAGAAAATCTCAAATTTTTCAAATTTTGACTTTTTAATATCTCGATATTTTCAAAATCCTTACTTTTTCCATAGCTCAAATTTTTTAAAATTTCGACTTTTCAAAAAAACTCCGACTTTATGAAAATTCTCGACTTTTCAAAATCTCGTCCTTTTCAAAATCCTGATGTTTCCACCGACATTTCTAAAATGCTGACCTTATTCAAAAATCCTGACTTTTTTACAAATCTCGACTTATAGAAAATCCCAACGTTTTTTAAAATATCACTTTTTTGAAAATCGTGATTTTTTTCAAAAAATTGACATTTTTGAAAATCCCGACTATTTCAAAATTGCATAGTTTTAATATCCCCATATTTAAAAAATGTTCACTATTTAAAATCTTGAATTTTTAAAAATGTCGACAATTCGAAATAACTAACTTTTCAAAATCCTGACATTTTTAAAATCTAGAAATTTTCAAACTCTCAAATATCTAGTCATCTTTTTGAATCCGACTTTTTGAAAATCCTAAATTTTTCAAAATCCTTACATTTTCAAAATTTTCGACCTTTTCAAAATCTTGACTTTTTAATATCTCGATATTTTCAAAATCCTAACCTTGTTTCAAACCTTGAATTTTTCAAAATTCCTGACTTTTCGAAAATCCTCGACTTTTCAAAATCTCGACCTTTTACAAATTCAAATCCTTTTCAAAATCCTAATGTTTCCACTGACATTTCTAAAATCCTTACCTTATTCGAAAATCCAAACTTTTTCTAAATCGTGACTTATACAAAATCCAAATGTTTTTGAAAATACCGACTTTTTTAAAAATCACGATTTTTTATTAAAAAAATCAACTTTTTCAAAATCATGATTTTATTTAAAAACTTTGACATTTATTGAAAATCCTAACTTTTTAAAAATCGCATCATTTTAATATCCTCATAGTTTAAAAAAGTTGACTTATTAAAATCCTGACTTTTTCAAAAATCTTGACAATTCGAAATAACTAACTCTCTTTAAATTTTTCGAATATCTAGTATTTTTATAATTTCGCCTTTTTAAAATTCTTGAATTTTTCAATACATCACATTTTTGTAAATTTCGTCATTTTCAAAATATCGACCTTTTCCTAATCTTCTTATTTTTATAATCCAAACATTTCAAAAAAAATCCGTGTTTTTGAATATTTTGACATTTTAAAAAAATTACCTAATTTGAACATCTTAACATTTTTCAAAAATTGCAACACTTTTTCAAAATCTTGACTTTTTCAAAATTTTGAATTTTTAATATCTCAATATTTTAAAATCCTTATTTTTTCAAAACCTTGAATTTTTTTCCCGACTTTTCAAAATTATGTACTTTTCAAAATCTTTATGTTTCCATCGACATTTCTAAAATCGAATCTTATTCAAAAATCTCGACTTTTTTAAAATCTCAACTTATAGAAAATCCTCGACATTTTAAGAAAATTTGACCTTTTTCAAACATCTTGACATTTTTGAAAATCGCAACACTTTTACGAAAATCTTGACTTTTTCAAAATATTCACTTTTTAATATCTCGATATTTTCAAAATCCTGACTTTTCAAAATTCTGACTTTTTCCAAAACTTGAATTTTTCAAAATTCTTGACTTTTCAAAAACCCAACTTTTCAAAATCTCATCCTTTTCAAAATCCTTATGTTTCAAAACCAACATTTCTAAAATCCCGACCTTATTCGAAAATCCCAACTTTTATGCAAATCTTGACAATTTAAATAACTAACTTTTGAAAATCTTGACTTTTTAAAATCTCGATTTTTATAACTCTCAAATTTTTCAAATATGTATTTATTTTTGAAAATCCTGACTTTTAAAAATCTGAAGTTTTTTCAAAATCATCACATTTTCAAAAATATTGTCATCTTCAAAATCGCAACCTTTCCTCTTAATGTTATTCATTTTATTATCCAAACATTTTCAAAAAAATTGATGTTTTAAAAAAACCTAACATTTTTAAAATTTCCAACCTTTTTGAACATGTTAACATTTTTCAAAAATCGTGACACTTTTGAAAATATCGAATTTTTCAAAAATTTGACTTTATAAATCTCAATATTTTCAAAATCGTGACTTTTTCCAAACCTTGAATTTTTCAAATTTTTGACTTTTTTAAATTACGACGTTTGAAAAACACGACTTATCGAAAATCCTGAGTTTTCAAAAATCACGACTTTTCAAAAATCTCGACCTTTTTAAAAATCCTCCTTTCAAAATCTTGATGTTTCCACCAAAATTTCTAAAATCTTGAGATTATTCGAAAATCCTGACTTTTTTAAAATCTCGACCTTTTCAAACTCTTTAATTTTTCAAATATATAGTATTTTTTTAAATCCCAACTTTTTAAAAATCATGAATTTTTCAAAATCATAAAATTTTTGAAAATTCCATACTTTTCAAAATCCCGACCTTTTCCTAATCTTGTTCTTTTTATAATCCAAACATTTTTAAAAATTCAATGTTTTCAAAAACCCCAAATTTTTTAAAATTTCCAACCTTTTTACGAACATCTTGACATTTTTCAAAAATCGTGACACTTTTCGAAAATCTTGACTTTTTCAAATTTTTGACAATTTAATATCTTGATATTTTCAAAATCTAGACTTTTCCGAACCTTTCAAAAATCACGACTTTATTGAAAATTTGAGTTTGCAAAAATAATAAAATTTTCAAAAATCATGATTGTTTTTGTTAAAATTCAAACTTTTTTTGAAATTCAAACCTTTTTAAAATTATGACTACTACAAAATCAATATTTTTTTAAATTTCGACTTTTTCAAAATTGTGATTTTTTTCATAAACTCAAGCTTTTTCGAAAATGTTGGATTTTCAAAAATCCCGACTATAGTGGTTTGTTTTTATTATTGGTTATGGCATTTATAACTACATAACAACTCTAAAATTGAAACAATACATTATATATTTAACACATGCTTCATACACATATCACGTGATGTATTGTCATTTATTAGTTAATAGATTCAAACTAATCAAATAAATGACCATGTTAATCAAATCGTAACGTGTCCATGTTTATCCGATTCACTATTATGATAGTCAAAACTACCATAATACCTTAAACATTTATCCATTACTTTCGAACATGAGCTCAAAATTTATCCATTATTTTGTATGGGAAGTTTTTAACACAATTTTGCATTATTTTACATATACTTGTATATATACATATAACAACTTAGAGTAGTGGATTAAGAGAACTCTTAGCTCTCGTCCCTCTCACAAAAAATTTCTCCAACTTTATCTCTTGGCAAACTTGAGCTGAATTTATTCCTCATTAAACATAAACGCAAACTCGAACCTTGTGACTTAGGGTGCCACCTCTCGAAGGCAAATAATTAACACAAATCATGTGAAAGCCATGAAAAATGTCCCTATTCGCATGTTGTTTACTACTCTATATATAAACAGATCATCCACATGGGTTTAATAAAAAGGGTAGAGAACATAACAATTTAAATTTGACACTTATTCTTGGTCACATTTCTATGCATTCTTCTTTCTAACTATTATTTTATCACCAATCAAGGTTTTCAAAAATCAAGCTTGTCACTCTCCTCAAGCCTCCACCAATATCTGCTCAGAATTTTAACTATTATTTTATCACCAATCAAGGATATCATCACTCTCCTCGGGCCTCCAACAATATCTACTCAAAAATTTGAATTAAACTACTCAACAAATTGGACTTACCAATGCGAGACCAACCAAGATAGTTAAATTACCAAGCGTTAGCATTTAGATTAATGGGACATCCAATTTGTTATGTGCTCTAAAATCTAACACATTTACAACATCAAATACTCCTTACAAATGACATTCTTTGGACATTCTTTGTAGGCCTTGATATGGATACAAAAAGAATGTATCTTAATTCCTTCTATTCTATCAATCTCTTCGCGGATGGTTAGCTCAAAAAGAACTATTTTTTTCTTTAGGTGAAAGGATGTCATGCAAGCTATCGCACAAAGTTCTTAGAAGAGTGTGCATAGATGGGAATGGGACAAGTAAAACTACACGCACATGAAATGCAAAGAACTTACCAAAATAGGGCTAAGTAAGATTACGAAGAGGTCCAAGGGGAGAAAGAAGGTTTGCGTAGAAGATGGAGAATTGAGACGTGCAAGAATCCAGGGAAAGGGGAGAAGACATTCCCTCATAAGTGTTAGTATATGTTATATCAACTATTTGTTGTATCCACATGGATGTGAATACAACAAATAGTTGATATACTCTACCAAAAAATGTGATTCTACGCATACTAGCACCTACATCTTTAGGGAGTGTAAGGAATTCACTAATAGACACCTCTAAAGTGTTATATTTTCTTAAAATATAAAAAATAATTTGTGGACAAGGTATAATGCGGTGCAAGACGAGTTTTACCATTTTTTAACTTTTTAATGAATATATTCCCAATTATAAAACCTATCAATTGGCATACATGATGCGGCCATGAAATTGATCGCGTATTCTAGGTGATCCCATAACTATCACTTTTAGACCATAAAATATGCGGGTATATATGGGCTCCACAACCTGATTTTATTTTGTTTGCATTTGGCATTCTTTTTTGTATAACATACTAGTAATTGCTCCCACTTCGAGGGGGAGCAAGGATACGTCATGCAAAGGATAGCGGGAGGGTTTCTTTGGAATATGTTGTGTATGCCGACCAAACATTTCACCGCATCCTTTCACAAAGATCTTTGCGTTAATCACGCTTATAGCAGAAGACATAGTCGACATTTATATGATGTTTTCGAAAATGCTTTGACATTTTTTAAAATTAGGACAATTTTTGAACATCTTGATATTTTTCAAAATCATGATACTTTTCAAAAATATCAACTTTTTCAAAATGTTGACTTTAAATATCTCGGTGTTTTCAAAATCCCGACTTTTTCCAAACTTCAAATTTTTACAAATGCCCAATTTTTGAAAATACGAGTTTTCAAAAACCTAACTTTTCAAAAATCCTAATTTTTGAAAATCTCGACTTTTCAAAATCTTGACCTTTTTCAAAATCTCCTCCTTTACAAAATCCAGATGTTTCCACTAACATTTTTAAAATCCTAACCTTATACGAAAATCCTAATCTGCTTTTTGTAAATCTCGACTTATAAAAATCCCAACGTTTTTTTATAACCGATTTTTTTGAAAAATCATGAATATTTTTCAAAAATCTTGACTTTTTCAAAATCACATCATTTTAATATCCCCATATTTTAAAAATGTTGGCTTGTCAAAATCCTGACTTTTCAAAAATCTTGACAATTCGAAATAACTAACTTTTCGAAAATCTTGGCTTTTTTAAAATCTCGACTTTTTCAAACTCTCAAATTTTTAAAATATCTAGTCTTTTTTTAAATTTCGACTTTTTAAAAATGCTGAATTTTTCAAAATCATGACATTTTTGAAAATTCTGTCCTTTTCAAAATTTTGACCTTTTCCTAATCTTGTTCTTTTTATAATCCAAACATTTTCAAAAAATTGATGTTTTCGAAAATCCTGACATTTTAAAAAAAATCCGACCTTTTTCGAACATCTTGACATTTTTCAAAATCACAACTCTTTACGAAAATCTTGACTTTTTCAAAATATTCACTTTTTAATATCTCGATATTTTCAAAATCCTAACTTTTCAAAATTCCGACTTTATCGAAACCTTGAAATTTTCAAAATTCCCGACTTTTCAAATAACCATACTTTTAAAATCTCATCCTTTCCAAAATACTTATGTTTTCATTGACATTTCTAAAATCGTGACCTTATTCGAAAATTCCAACTTTTTTACAAATCTTTACTTATAAAAATGCTGATTTTTTCAAAACCACATTGTTTTAATATCCCCATATATTAAAAATGTTGACTTTTCAATATCCAGACTTTTAGAAATCTTAACAATTCAAAATAACTAACTTTTCAAAAATCCCAACTTTTTTAAAATCTTGATTTTTAATAAATCTTGAATTTTTCAAATATCTAGTCTTTTTTAAATCTTGACTTTTTAAAAATCCTAAATTTTTCAAAATCATCACATTTTCAAAAATTTCGTCTTCTTCAAAATCGACCTTTTCCTAATCTTTTTCTTTTTATAATCCAAACATTTTCAAAAAATTCGATGTTTTTGAAAATTTTGACCTTTTTTAACATCTTGACATTTTTTCAAAAATATCGACTTTTTCAAATATTTGACTTTTTCCAAACCTTGAATTTTTCTAAAAAATTGACTTTTTAAAAAATCCCGATTTTTCAAAATCTCGACCTTTTTAAAATCCATGTCCTTTTCAAAATCTTGATGTTTCCACCGACACTTCTAAAATCCGAGTTTATTCAAAATCCAACATTTTTGAAATATACCGAATAATTTGAAAATCGTGACTTTTTCAAACATTAAAATATTTTTGGTAAATCCTAACTTTTTCAAAATCGTATCATTTTAATATCCATATTTAAAAAGGTTGACTTTTCAAATTCTTGACAATTCTAAATAACTAACTTTCGAAAATCTCGGCTTTTTTAAAATCGTGACTTTTTCAAACTCTCGAATATCTAGTCAATTTTTAAAATCTCGACTTTTTAAAAATTGTGAATTTTTCAAAATCATTAAATTTTTCAAAATTCCATCCTTTTCAAAATCCCGACCTTTACCTTAATCTTGTTCTTTTAATAATCTAAACATTTTTAAAAAATTTGATGGTTTCAAAATCCAGACATTTTTAAAAAATTCCAACCTTTTACAAACATCTTGATATTTTTCAAAATTCGTGACAATTTTAAAAATCTTGACTTTTTCAAAATCTTGACTTTTCCAAACCATGAATTTTTCAAAATTTGACTTTTCAAAAATACAAATTTTCAAAATCTCGACCATTTTCAAAATCCTAATGTTTCCACTAACATTTTGAAAATATCGACTATTTTGAAAATTGTGATTTTTTTCAAAATTTCAACATTTTTGAAAATCCCAATTTTCAAAATCCCATCGTTTTCATATCCCTATATTTTAAAAATGTTGAGTTTTCAAAAAATCGACTTTTCAAAAATCTTGACAATTCAAAATACTTAACTTTTGAAAAAATAAAAAAAACGCTTTTTAAAATTTTGACTTTTTAGGATATCTATTTTTTTGTTAAATCCAGACTTTTAAAAACCCTAAGTTTTTCAAAATCATGACATTTTCAAAAATTTCATCCTTTTTCAAAATATTTATCTTTTCCTAATTATAATGCGAGAAAAAGACATGCGCTTACTCACGGCGGCGATTTGATGCGCGCCACAAACATACAAACCGAAATGTGACTAATTTTTTTTTTGTTTTGCAAATTATTTACCTTCATTTTCCATGAAACATGGCAAGCATTCATTTGAGAAAAGTTTGCTAAACATCTTTTTAGGTGTCATACCATATGATCTATCAAATTACAATTGTTCTGTATTCTTATCTGATGTCCTAAATTGTCGGTGAACGAAACGTGCAATTTACTGGGAGGGTCCTTATCCCCACTATTGGTTTATTCAAGTGCGGTTTCATTTATTTTCTCTGCTAACTTTGCTAATTTATAATTGTGTTACATAATGATAATATGCTACTATATATATACACTCATCATTTCTTGCAAGCCCTACGCCAAGGAAAATCGTTTTAAGGTCAATGCTGAAGCGAATCGTTTTAGAAATCTTTCAATATAGGTTGTTAGATATCCCTTAAAAGGGATTAGATACTTTTAATTAAGTGGTATATATTAGATATATTATCAAGTTTATACTCATATAAACCTATATTCTTATACGTACATCGAAATTTGAAGTTAAAGGAATAGGAGTCCATTCGACCGGCATCTTAAATATGTATATTATCAAAATTTTCACTTAAATGACTCTACATTGCCTTGCAAGGGTGTACAATAGGTGTAATGAATTAAAGACTACATATTTTTAAACAACAAGAAGTTGAGAGTAATATGATTTTTTTTTACAATACAAAATTCTTTCAAAAGAGCCCCTTCAAAAATGGTGGTCAAACATTAGAAGGATTAAGTTGGAAACAAATATGTTTGGTGGGGGGTGGGCGACTCAACCACCAGTTGTCTCATTTAAAACTCCCTGTCTGGCGTGAAGATCACTCCTACAGGCCGCATATCCATCTACTCACCAAGATTTGCAAATCTTGAGCCTCCCCTGGTCCATCTACTTCACTGTTCCGCCCTGGGCCGCGTGAAAGAGATGGGCGATTAAAAAATGAGTCACGGGAAAAGCTACAAGTGTGAGTTCTGACCTTTTTCGGCTGGCCGTGTAGGAGACCACAGGTGGTGGGGAAAAGGAAGCTACGGCGCAAAGTGGTAGCCCCTGTGCCAAAGCGTTTCACTACCTTCTTATTTTTAATTTTTATTTTTTAAATTTAGTGCCGCGTGAGGAGGTGGGAAATGGTGTACATGGATCTTCATCGCGCGAGGAGGTGAGTTACCTCCACTTTCATTGGGTGTTGCAAGGTATGTGCATGGCGGGGATCCACAGTGACGTCTGCGTAGAGGGATAGGCAGATAGTGGAGGCGCAAAGACAGCGACAGTCGGCCAACTATGTTGTTATCCGTTCAAAGATCGAATGCATCCTCAAATACGGGTTCGCCTTCAAAGAATTTATAACAAAATCGTTTAAGGGAGGTGAAGGCGTCTCCATTCCTTTGTTTCTTTTTTTTTTTTACTAGGTTTCCTCACAAACGCCTTTGGAGGACCTATGCTTGCAAGTCCGTGATCTCTCCCGTGTTTCTCAAAGTCCCTGAAAAGTGTCGGTTTGTAGTATTCCGGATGTTTCTCATCTACGAGTTCTTTAGCCATAGAGATCTCCATATCAAGCTGGAAAAGATAAAAGAAAGCAAAGGACTGGCGAGTTCTCTGCCCTCCATATATCACACGATGTTCAGAACTACGATAGGCCTCGGTTACTCCACATCCGACAATACAGTGTATTCAAAGCATTAATATCATTGGTCAGTAAGAACATCTAAAATTAAAACTTATTATCAATAATCCTGGTCGGTTTCAGTGGGAGTGTTACACGGTGACCAGAATAAACTTATTACAAAGATCTCCATTGAGACCTAGCCTGTCTCGCGAGGCTCGTGGAGAAGAATCTCCTAGAGGTGGATCTGTTTCATATCAAAATATACAGAGGCGTAATTTGTTTTATTTTTGTAAGCACGCCTCCTACGTAAGTTTACGTATGTATTTCATTGACATTTTTAATTGGATGTAGATTATTTGCATATAAGTTAGTGATAGCATGTTTTTATTTGTTAATATAAATAAAAGAAAATAAATAATAGTACATTAATATTGTTATAATTTGATATTAATAAATTCATTAGCTTTCATTACTTATTACTTAGATATGATTATATTGAAAGTATTAGTTTCCTAATAGATGAAGGTGGGTAAGAAACTAACTGAGCTTAGAATTTTGTGTTAAAACCTCTTTCTACATATTGTAATAGGGATATTTGTATGAAATATCAAGCGGATTTGATCTCCTTTTACAATTTGCAAATATATTGACAATGGTTTCATAAATGAAGAAGCATAATAGAGCTAGAGCCTTGATGATTTCATGGTTATATTGGAGGCTATTTAAAACTTAAGTCCTTTCTTCAATAGTACAAGAAGGGGAAATACACTAACATTCCACTTTTCAATACATCTCCTTTTAACAACAAAATGAGATCTAACATGTATATTCTTTTGTAATTTCTTTCCAACATTCCACAAAAGAATTCAACAACATTTCAATAAATTTTAGAGTAAGAAATACTATCATTTCAATGCAACTTTTCCTTCAAATCTTTTACAACATATCCTACTTCATGTGGAAACAAATTTGCAATAATGGAAGCTAAAGAAAGCAAACAATATTACATTTTTCCTCCACTCAAGGTGGGTAAATACATGATGTTTTTACATTGTCAACAACAAGGTTCTTGTGCTCCAAGGTGTTCTTCATCCATGCTCCAAGTTCCAAGTATTTCAATCACAACCAAGATAGGGGGAGAGGCAACACTCTCCTCCCAACCAAAACTCAATGGAGAAGAGAAGCAATCTCCTCCATTGACCCCCGAGCCCCAAACACAACACAATGAAGGGTGGTCTCCAACTCAAGGCAACAATACTTGCTTCCACAATACAATTTCTTCACAACATTCAAGCCAAAAAAGAAGAAACAAAAAGGAACACAAATAACACAAACATTTCACAACAAGGCTTTCATCCAAGCCAACAAGAGAAGGAACTATGGGAAAGTTTTCCTTATGCCTCCCAATTGAGATGAGATGCCCATCCAAACCCTCCACAATAAAACTCAAGCCCCTATGACTCTTATGCCTCCCTCAAGTACCCCTTTTTCCTCCCATACTCTTATACCTCCCTCCTCTTATGGCTCCCTCAAGGACAAGGTAAGAATGTGAACATTCTTACCCAAGATGGGCATCCCTCTCAAACTCCCTCCACAATTTCCTATTCTACTCTTATGCCTCCCTCATGAGTTTTCCCATAGACCTCTCCTACACTACACATTAAGCATTCTATCCATTTTTCCACAATACACAAAAGTAAACATACATTTTCCACAAATTTAAGCATAGAAACAACAACAATAAGAAAGCAAAAAGGGAGAAGGTTTCCTACCTCTCCATTGGAGAAGCCTAAACCAAGAACTTTGTCCAAGCTCCCTCCAAAACAATCCCAAGCATGCAAGTCCAAGCTCCTTCTTTTTTTTCTTTCTCCCAATTCTTTTCTCTCCCAAAAGAAAATAAAAAAAAAGAACTCTTCAACAAAAAAAAACCTCCAACCCCCTCAACAAGAGAGGAAGTTTCTATAAATAGACAAAAGGAAAGGGTGAGGGTGATGTGGCTCCTTGTAGGATGCCACATCACACATCCTCAAGACCACCTCCCTTTAGTCAACTCAAATCCCAAAACACCATAAATGGGTGGTTGGGTTGAATGACATCTCTTTCCACATCCATCCCTTCCCATGTGTCTTAAGGCACAATTAAATGCAAAAGGAAGACAAGTGCACTCCAAAGTCACATTTCCTTCCCAAAACAATAAATAATCCCCTTTTTGGATTCCCAACCCATAGATATGGTTGGTAAGGGGTTTTGGGAAGTGTGGGACAAGTTCAACTTGTCCCACAAGTCCCCCAAAATTGCCTTAAATCTCAAATTCGAGATTCAAAGGATTTGGAGTGGTCAACACTCAAAACAAGCATTCAAAACAAGAGGCAAGCACAAGGCTCAAGGAGCCAACCATAAAAATTAATTACACCCACTAGACTTCCCTCCAAAACTTAAAAATTAAAACAAGATGTTAATTTAATCTAAACACACTTAGCAAAAGAAATTTAAAAAAAAAAAGATATCACAAATAAAATCACCTACTAAAGTAAGTTAAAACAAGTAAATAAAATTCTTACCCCTTGGTCACATTAGAAAATTTCCCCCTCATGGAAATTTTTTCTTAACACATAAAAGAACAAAGGTAACACAATACAATTCACTAGTTGCCTTGACGACCAAATGTTGTAACCACCCGACATCCTGTTGTGTTTGGTTCCCAATCCCCCTTTAGGTTGTGATCATGTTGTGTTTCCTACAAAATACAAAATACCTCCTTCGGCCTTATGCCATGTCAAAATATCCAAAATAACCATATGCATGAAATTTATTAACATCTATACGTAATTCAATCAATCATTATTTCTAGGTCTAAATCACAACTTAATTATGCATTTCATCATTATCCAAAATTATAGTAATGTAAATTCAACAACTACATTCTACTCATCATGGCGAAGAAATCCAATGTTAGAACACATGCAATATATCCATATAAAAATAATATCGGTATCCAATAGTCTGTCCATGAGTCAGTGTAGATCATACTGAAAACAAAATCCAATCATAATCCAAATGCATCTAGTCACCAAACATCATGCTAATCAACATAAGTATAAGTCATGTCCATATCCAAAGTCTGCATAACTCAAAATGATAATCAACTAAGTGTCATGACGGAAGTGGGCATTACATCACGACTCAAAATTTGAAATTTTTATAATCAAGAAATATTTTCAAAAAATTTCATGATTTTTGAAAATCCCGACATTTTTAAAAAAATTTGTCCTTTTCGAACATGTTAACATTTTTCAAAAATCACGATCACTTTACTTTTCAAAATAAAATATCGATTTTTTCAAAATTTATATGATTTTTAATATCTCGATATTTTCAAAATAATGACTTTTCAAAATCTTGAATTTTTTGAAAACTTTTAATTTTTCAAAAATCTCTCTATTTTAGAAAAAATACGATTTTGAAACCTTACTTTTTAAATCCTAACCTTATTGAAAATGATTTTGACTTTTTTGAAGATATAGATATTTCTTTAAAATCTTGATCTTATTAGAAAATCTCGATTTTTTTTTTTTGCAAATCTAAACTTATAGAAAATCCAAACGATTTTTAAAAAATTTTGATTTTGAAAATCGTGATTTGAAATGAAAATTTTGACATCATATTTTAAAAATCTTGATTTTTCAAAATCTTTAGAATTTAAAAACTAACTTTTTCAAACTCTCGATTTTCAAATATCTATTCTTTTTTAAATCCCAACTTTTTAAAAATCAATTTTTCAAAAGCATTGGGATTTTCAAAATGTCAAGATGTTCGAAAATCGTCGCAAATTTTGAAAAATGTCGGGATTTTCAAAACATTGAATTTTTTTCAAAATGTTAAGATTATAAAAAGAATTTTTAAAACATTGAATTTTTTGAAAATCTTGACTTTTCAAAAAATCCTGATTTTTAAGATCCAACCATTTTTGAAAATGAGATTTTGAAAATTTTTAACTTTTTAAAAATAAATTTATTCAAAATCAAAACTCGGGAATTTTGAAAAACTTTTTGAAAATATCAAGATTTTAAAAATTCCAAATTTTGAAAAACAAATTGAGATTTTTTAAAAGTGTTTCGATTTTTGAAAAATGTCAAAATTTTTCAAAATTGTTAGAATTTTTAAAAATGTAATGATTTTAAAAATCATCATTTTTTTTTAAAATGTTTAAATTATAAAAAGACTAAAAAATTTAGGAAAAGGTTGAGATTTTGAAAAGGATAGTATTTTTTAAAATGTCATGATTTTGAAAAAATTTAGGATTTTTAAAAGTCGGCATTTAAAAAAAAAAAACTAATTTTAATTGAAAATTTGAGATTTTTTAAAAATCTCAGAGATTTTTAAAATTCCATGATTTTAAAAGTTAGTTATTTCAAAAAGTCTCAGATATTTTTGAAAAATCAAGATTTTAAAAATTTTTAAAATATAGGGATATTAAAACGATCTTTTTTTAAAATTTTTGTAAGTTGAGATTTGCATCATTTTAATATCCCCATATTTTAAAAATGTTGACTTTTCAAAAATATTTTCAATTCAAAAAAACTAACTTTTCAAATATCCCGACTTTTTTAAAATATTGAATTTTTCAAACTCTCAAATTTTTCAAATATCTAGTCTTTTTTAAAATCCTTACTTTTTAAAAATACTGAATTTTTCAAAATCATCACATTTTCAAAAATTCCATCCTTTTAAAAATCTTGACCTTTTTCTAATCTTGACATTTTTCTTTTTATAATTTTTTCAAAACATTTTTAAAAATTAAATGTTTTCTAAAGTCTTGATATTTTTTAATAATTCCAACTTTTTCAAACATTTTCACATTTTTCAAAAATCATCTTGACACTTTTTTGAAAATCTTGACTTTTCAAAATTTCTTTTTTAAATCTCAAAATTTTAAAAACTTGACTTTTAAAATCCCGACTTTTCCAAACCTTGAATTTTTCAAAATTCCTAACTTTTCAAAATCCAAACTTTTCAAAAAATCAGGTTTGAAAAAACCTTGAATTTTTCAAAATTCCTAACTTTTTGAAAATACGACTTTTTGAAAATCTAACTTTTTCAAAATCTCTCAAATTTAAAAATCTTGATACTTTTTAAAAATTGACATTTTTAAAATTATGAATTCTACTTTTCAAAAATCTGACTTTTTTTTCAAAATTTAAAAATCAAATTTTAAATATCTAGTCTTTTTTAAAAATACCAATCTTGTTTTATTGAAAATCATCCAAATTTTTTCAAAATGTCAACATTTTTTAAAATCTCGCCTTTTCAAACTCTCGAATTTTTAGAAATCTAGTCTTTTTAAAAAATTGATTTTTAAAAATCCACGAATTTTCAAAATCATGACATTTTCAAAATTTGACTAAAAATCTCAACATTTTCAAAATCTTATTATTTTTATAATCCAAACATTTTAAAAAAATTGATATTTATTTTGAAAATCTCGACATTTTATAAAAATTCTAACTTTTTTGAAATCTTGACATTTTTAAAAATCGTGACACTTTACAAAAATCATGACTCAAAATTTTAACTTTTTAATATCTCGATATTTTCAAAATCTTGACCTTTTTCAAACCTTGAATTTTTCAAAATTACTGACTTTTTAAAAATAGGACTTTTCTAAAAACCCAAATTTTTAAAAATCTTGACCTTTTTCAAAATCATTACATTTTTCAACCAACATTTCAAATCCCAAATTTTAAAATCATAACCTTTTCTAAAAATCTCAACTTTTAAAAATCCAAAATTTTTTAAAATATCAACTTACTTTTAGAAAATCCAAACTTTTTTCAAATAAATTTGATGCTTTTCAAAATTGTGTATTTTTCAAAATTCGACATTTTTTTAAAATCATGACTTTTTCAAAATTTATACTTTTTAGTATCACCATATTTTAAAAAATGTTAATTTTCAAAATCTTGAGTTTTCAAAAAATCTGACAATTCAAAATAACTAACTTTTCAAAAATCCTGACTTTTTCAAAAATCCACTTGACTTTTTCAAAATTGCATCATTTTTATATCCCCATATTTTTAAAATGTTGACTTTTTCAAAATCGACCTTAAAAAAATCGACAATTTGAAAAAACTACCTTTTCACAAATTTCGACTTTTTTAAATTTTGACTTTTTCAAACTCTCGAATTTTTGAATATCTTTTTTTTTTTAAAAAATCGACTTTTTAAAAATCCTAAATTTTTCAAAATCATGACATTTTTAAAAATTTTTACCCTTTTTAAAATCCCGACTTTTTCAAAATCTTGTTTATTTTATAATCCAAACATTTTCAAAAAATCTGATGTTTTGAAAAAATCCCAAATTTTTTAAAAAAATAGACCTTTTTTAATAATTTGACATTTTCAAAAATCGACTACTTTTCGAAAATCTTGACTTTTTTTAATTTTTAATATCTCGATATTTTCAAAATTCTACTTTTTCTCCAAACCTTTTCTTAATCTTGTTTTTATATAATCCAAACATTTTCAAAAACATCAATTTTTCAAAAAATCTTAACATTTTTTAAAAAAATTCGATCTTTTTAAACATCTTGACATTTTACAAAAATCTTGACTTTTTTCAAAATTTTGACTTTTAATATCTCAATATTTCCAAAATCCCGAATTTTTTTAATCCTTACTTTACAAAATTCTTGATTTTAGAAAATTTCGAAAATATAACTTTTTAAAAAAAACCCATCCTTTTGAAAATCCCAACTTTTCAAAATCTCAACTGACTTTTTAAAAATCCTTGAAAAATTTTTTAAAACCTTATGTTTCCACTAATATTTCTAAAATCCTAACTTCATTAGAAAATCCTGAATTTTTTTACAAATCTCAACTTATAGAAAATCCAACATTTTTCAAAATACCAACTTTTTAGAAAATCGTGTATTTTTTCAAAAATTTGACATTTTTAAAAAGCCTAAATTTTTAAAATCATATTGTTTTAATATCCCCATATTTTAAAAATGTTGACTTTTCAAAATCTTGACCTTTCAAAAAATTTTGACAATTCAATAATTGTGACCTTTTCAAAATCTTGAAATTGAAATCCTAATTTTTTTTTTTTTAAAATGTCGACTTTTTTCAAACTCTTGAATTTTTTCAATATCAAGTTTTTTAAAAATCGAATTTTAAAAAATACTGAATTTTTCAAAATCATCACCTTTTAAACAATTTCATCCTCTTCAAAAAATGATGTTTTTCTAATTTTGTCTTTTTAAAAATCCAAATATTTTCAAAAAACTCTATGACATTTTCGAAAATCGACATGTTTTTTTTAAAACTTTCGACCTTTTTGAACATTTTGACATTCTTTTAAAATCATGACACTTTTAAAAATCTTGACTTTTTCCAAACCTTGAATTTTTCAAAATTTCTCGACTTTTCAAAAATACGACTTTTCAAAAAAAATCGAAGTTTTGAAAATCCCTGAATTTTCAAAATGATTTTCAAAAATTTTGACCTTTTTCAAAAATCCCGATATTTCCATCAACATTTCTAAAATCCTTACCTTATTAGAAAATCTCAACTTTTAGAAAAAATCTCGAACTTATGAGAAAATCGCGACATTTTTAAAATATCATGAAATTTTTGAAAATTGTGATTTTTCAAAAATTTTGACATTTTTTAAAAATCCCAAATTTTGTAAAATTTAAATAATCTTTTTAATATCCCCATATTTTAAAAAGTTGACTTTTCAAAATCTCAAATTTTCAAAAATCTCGAATTTTTCGAATATTTAGTCTTTTTTTAAAAATCTTGACTTTTTAAAAATCCTGAATTTTTCAAAATCATGATTTTTTTTGAAAATTCTGTCCTTTTCAAAATCCTAACATTTTTTAAAAATTCCCGCCTTTTTCGAATTTCTTGAAATTTTTCAAAACTCGTGACGCTTTTTGAAAATCTTGACTTTTTTCAAAAATCCTAACTTTTTCCAAACCTTGATTTTTTTAAATTCCCAATTTTTGAAAATATGACTTTTCAAAATTCCGACTCTAAAAAAATTTTGACTTTTCAAAAATCCTCGATTTTTCAAAATATTGTCCTTTTCAAAATCTTGACCTTTTTTCGAATTTCTCGACTTTTTAAAATTTTCGAAAATCATAACTTTTAGAAAATCCCAACATTTTGAAAATCCTTGACTTTTTTAAAATCTTTTGCCAAAATATCATCTTTTTGAAAATCTTGATTTTAAAAAAATCAACATTTTTTTAAAATCTCAACTTTTTCAAAATCACATCATTTTAATATCCCCATATTTTAAAAATGATGACTTTTCAAAATCTTGAAAAAATATTGACAATTCAAAATAATTAACTTTTCAAAAATCTGACTTTTTAATATTTCAAATTTTTCAAACATTCAAATTTTTGAATATCTACTTTTTTAAAATCCTAACTTTTTAAAAATCATGACATTTTTGAAAAATTCCATCCTTTTCAAAATCTCGACCTTTTCCTAATCTTTACTTTTTATAATCCAAACATTTTACAAAAATTCAATGTTTTTGAAAATCCTAACATTTAAAAAAAAATTATGACCTTTCAAAATCCTAACTTTTCAAAAATCTCACTTTTCAAAATCTCAACGTTTTTCAAAATACTGACTTTTTTGAAAATCATGTATTTTTATTAAAAAATCCTTGATATTTTTTAAAAATCCTGACTTTTCAAAATCGCAACATTTTAAAATCCTCATACTTTTTGAAAAAATTCAAAAAATTGATTTTTAAAAATCCCAACTTTTTGAAAAAATCCTTTAATAATCATACTTTAAAAATGGTGACTTGTCTAATTTTAAAAAATCCTAGCTTTTTCGAAAAAAATTTTTCTCGACTTTTTCAAACTCTCAAATTTTTCAAGTATCTAGTTTTTTTTAAAAATCTTGATTTTTTTAAAATCCTAAATTTTTAAAATCATCACATTTTAAAAAAAATTGTCCTTTTCAAAATCCCGACCTTTTCCTAATCTTGTTCTTTTCATTTCAAAAATTTTCAAAAAAATCAAATTTTCAAAAATGTGAATTTTTGAAAATTTGACATTTTTGAACATCTTAACATTTTTCAAAATCACGAAACTTTTCAAAAATCTCAATTTTTTCAAAATTTTTTTTTTTGAATATCTCAATATTTTAAAAATCCTAACATTTTCAAAAATCTTGAATTTTTTCAAAAATTGAATTTTTTGAAAATATGATTTTTCAAAAATCTTGACTTTTCAAAATCTTGACTTTTTCAAAATCTCGTCCTTTTCAAAATCTAATGTTTCCACCGAAATTTCTAAAATCCTTATCTTATTCAAAAATCCTCGACTTTTTTTACAAATCGCGACTTATACAAAATCCCAACATTTTTTGAAAATACTGACTTTTTTTTGAATTCATGATTTTTTTCAAAATGTTGATTTTTTTAAAAAAATCTAGACTTTTTCAAAATTGATCACTTTTAATATCCCCATATTTTGAAATTTTTGAATTTTTAAAATCATGACTTTTAAAAATCCTTATAATTTGAAATAACTAACTTTTTGAAAATCCGACATTTTTAAAATCTCAATTTTTCAAACTCTCAAATTTTTTTTGAATATTTAGTAGTTTTTTTTCAAAATCTAAATTTTCAAAAAAAAAATCATGACATTTTAAAAAAATGTCATCATTTTTAAAATCTTGACTTTTTTTAAAACCTTGAATTTTTCAAAATTCCTGACTTTCCAAAAATAGAACTTTTCAAAAACTAATTTTTCAAAAATCTCGACTTTTCAAAATCTCTTCCTTTTCCTTATGTTTCAAAACATTTCTAAAATCCTTACATTTTTCAAAAATCCTAACTTTTTTGAAAATCGTGATTTTTTCAAAAATTTTGACATTTTTCAAAATCCCAACTTTTTGAAAATTCGCATCGTTTTAATATCTCCATATTTTAAAAATTTACATTTTTAATTTTTTTTTTATAAAAATAATTCAACATTTTTTTAAAATTCATGATTTTATTCAAAATTTTCGATATTTTTCAAAAATCCTAATTTTTTCAAAATCACATTATTTTAATATCCTAATATTTAAAAAAATGATTTATTAAAAATTGACTTTTAAAAAAATCTTCGAATTCAAAATAACTAACTCTTAAAATTTTTGAATCTAAATTTTTTTATAATTTCGTATTTTTTAAAAAATTGAATTTTTCAAAATCATCACATTTTCAAAAATTTCATCCCTTTTCAAAAATCTACCTTTTTCTAATCTTCTTATTTTTATAATCCAAACATTTCAAAAAAATCGATGTTTTTGAAAATCTTGACATTTTTTTAAAAAATTGACCTTTTTTGAACATCATGACATTTTTCAAAAACACGCGACACTTTTCAAAAATCTAGACTTTTTCAAAATTTTGACTTTTTAATATCTCGATATTTTTAAAATCCTGACTTTTTCCAAACCTTGAATTTTTTCCAAACTTTTCAAAATTCCTAACTATTCAAAATCTCAACCTTTTTCAAAATTTTGTCCTTTTCAAAATCCTTATGTTTCCACCGACATTTCTAAAATCTTGACACTATTCAAAAATCTTGAATTTTTTTACAAATCTTGACTTATATAAAATCCCAATGTTTTTTAAAATACCAACCTTTTTAAAATCATGATTTTTTTCAAAAATTTTGAGTTTTTGAAATTTGATTTTTTCAAAATCTAACTTTTTTAATATCCCCATATTTTAAAAATTGACTTTTAAAAATCTTGATCTTTTTCCCATATTTTTAAAAATCCCCATATTTTAAAACTTTTCAAAATCGACATTTAAAAAAATTGACAATTCAAAATAACTAACATTTTTTTCAAAATCATGACTTTTTAAAATCTTGACTTTTTCAAACCTCTCGAATTTAAAAATTAGTCTTTTTCAAAATCTCGACTTTTCAAAAATCATTTTTTAAAATCACGACATTTTCGAGAATTACATCCTTTTCAAAATCCCGACCTTTTCCTAATCTTGTTGTTTTTATAATTCAAACATTTTCAAAAAAATTGATGTTTTCGAAAATCCTAACATTTTTAAAAATTACGACCTTTTTCAAACATCTTGATATTTTTCAAAAATCACGATACTTTTCGAAAATATCAACTTTTTCAAAATTTTGATTTTTTAATATCTTGGTAATTTTCAAAATCCTGACTTTTTCTAAACCTTGAATTTTTACAAATTCCTGACTTTTCAAAAAACCTGACTTTTCAAAAATCATAATTTTTCAAAATCTCAACTTTTCAAAATTTCAACTTTTCAAAACTTGTCCTTTTCAAAATCATGATGTTTCCACCGACATTTTTAAAATCTTGACCTTTCACAAAATCTCTACTTTTTTCCAAATCTTGAATTATAAAAAATCCCAACATTTTTGAAAATATCGTCTTTTTTGAAAATCTTGAATTTTTTTCAAAAATTTTGACATTATAAAAAATCTCGACTTTTTCAAAATCACATTATTTTAATATCCCCATATTTTAAAAAAATGTTGGCTTGTCAAAATCGACTTTTTGAAAAATTTGAAAATAACTAACTTTTAAAAAAATCTGGCTTTTTTCAAAATCTCGACTTTTTCAAACTCTTGAATTTTTAAAATATCTAATATTTTTCTAAAATTCTAACTTTTTTAAAAATGCTGAATTTTCAAAATCATGACATTTTTAAAATTGCGTCCTTTTCAAAATTATGACCTTTTCCTAATCTTGTTCTTTTTATAATCCAAACATTTTGAAAAAATTGGATGTTTTATAAAAAATCGACATTTTAAAAAATTCGACATTTTTCAAACATTTTGACATTTTTCAAAAATGCACACTACAAAAATCTTGACTTTTTTCAAAATATTCACTTTTTAATATATTGAATTTTCAAAATTTTGACTTTTTTCAAAACTTGAATTTTTCAAAAAATGATTTTTTTCCTTTTCAAAATCTTATGTTTCAAAAACCGACATTTCTAAAATCCTCATCTTTTCAAAAATCCCGACTTTTTTAAAATCGCATTGTTTTAATATCCCCATATATTAAAAATGTTGACTTTTTCAAAATCTTGACTTTTCAAAATAATCTAACTTTTCAAAAAATCTAACTTTTTAAAAACTTTTTCAAAATCTCGATTTTTATAATCTCAAATTTTTTGAAATCTCTAGTTTTTAAAATAAATCCAAAGACTTTTTTTAAAAATTTTGAATTTTCAAAATCATCACATTTTCAAAAATTTCATCCTCTTCAAAATCCCGACCTTTTCCTCCTAATTTTATTCTTTTTATAATCCAAACATTTTCAAAAAATATGATGTTTTCGAAAATCCTAACATTTTTAAAAATTTGACTTTTTTTCAAAATCTTGACATTTTTCAAAAATCGCAACACTTTTCGAAAATATTGACTTTTTCAAAAATTGGACTTTTTAAATCTCAATATTTTCAAAATCCTGATTTTTTTCCAAACCTTGAATTTTTCAAAAATTTCAACTTTTCAAAAATATGACGTTTCAAAAAACCCGACTTATCAAAAATCCTAACTTTTCAAAAATCATGACTTTTTCAAAATCTGAACTTTTAAAAATCCCGTCCTTTTAAATTTCTAACATTTCTAAAATCCTAACCTTATTCAAAAATCCATAATTTTTTCAAATCGACTTTTATAGAAAATACCAACGTTTTGAAAATATTTTCTTTTTTAAATTGATGATTTTAAAAAAAAATTGAATTTTTTTAAAATCCCAAATTTTTCAAAATCACATCGTTTTAATATCCCCATATTTTAAAAATTTGATTATTCAAAATCATGACTTTTAAAAATCCTTGATTTTTCAAAATAACTAACTTTTCAAAAATCCGGCTTTTTAAATTATTGACTTTTTCAAACTCTCAAATTTTTAGAATATCTGTCTTTTTTAAAATCCCGACTTTTTCAAAAAATGTACATTTTAAAAATAATGACATTTTCAAAAATTTTTCAAAAATTTTACTTTCAAAATCTCGATATTTTCAAAATTAACTTTTTCAAAATCTTGAATTTTTCAAAATTCCTAACTTTTCAAAATCCCGACTTTTTCAAAATCTTGACTTTTTAAAAATATCTATCTTTTCAAAATCTTGTCCTTTTCAAAATCCTTATGTTTCAAAATCCGTGACATTTCTAAAATCCTTACATTTTTTCAAAAATCCTTGATTTTTTTTAAAATCATGATTTTTTCTAAAATTTGGACTTTTTTAAAATCCTCGACTTTTACAAATTTGCATCGTTTTAATATCCCCATATTTTAAAAATGTTGAATTTTCAAAATCCCGACTTTTAAAAATATTGACAATTGGAAATAACTAAATTTTCAAAAATCCCGACTTTTTTAAAATCCCAAAATTTTCAAACTCTCAAATTTTTCGAATATCTAGTTTTTTTTAAAATCCTGACTTTTTAAAAATCTCAAATTTATCAACATCATCACATTTTCGAAAATTTTGTTCTTTTCAAAATCCTGACCTTTTCCTAATCTTGTTCTTTTTATAATCCAAACATTTTCAAAAAATTCGATGTTTTCGAAAATCCTGACATTTTTTAAAAATTCCAACTTTTCTCGAACATTTTGACATTTTTCAAAAATCGTGACACATTTCAAAAATCTCGAATTTTTCAAAAATTTGACTTTTTAATATCTCGATATTTTCAATCCTAATTTTTCAAAATTCTTACTTTTTCTATACCTTGAATTTTTTAAAATTTCAGACTTTTCAAAAAACCCGACTTTTTTAAAATTCTAACTTTTCAAAATCTCAACCTTTTTCAAAATCCAATCCTTTTCAAAATCCTCATGTCTTCTACCAAATTTCAAAATGCTGACTTTATTAAAAATACCAACTTTTTACAAATCTCAACTTATAGAAAATCCCAATGTTTTTGAAAATACCAACTTTTTTGAAAATCGTGTTTTTTCAAAATTTTCAACATTTTTAAAAATCCTGATTGTTTCAAAATCGCATAGTTTTAATATCCCCATATGTTAAAAATGTTGACTTTTTAAAATCCTGACTTTTCAAAAATCTTGACAATTTGAAATAACTAACTTTTCAAAAATCTCAGCTTTTTTAAAATCTCAAATTTTTCAAACTCTTGAATTTTTCAAATATTTGGTCATTTTTTTAATCCGACTTTTTAAAAATCCCGATTTTTTCAAAAATATTGACATTTTCAAAATGTCAACCTTTTCAAAATCCTAAATTTTTAATATCTCGATATTTTCAAAATCCTAACTTTTTCAAACCTTGAATTTTTCAAAATTCCTGACTTTTCAAAAATACAACTTTAAAAAAACTAGGCTATTCAAAAATCCCAACTTATCAAAATCTCGACCTTTTTACAAATCCATCCTTTTCAAAAATCCTAATGTTTCCACCGACATTTCTAAAATCCTTACCTTTTTCAAAAATCCCAACTTTTTTCTAAATCGCGACTTATACAAAATCGATTTTTTAAAAATCAACTTTTTTGAAAATGATTTTTATTAAAAAATTCAACATTTTTTAAAATGTGATTTTTTATTAAAAAATCAAATTTTTTGAAAATCGTGATTTTATTCAAAAATTTGACATTTTTTGAAAATCCTAACTTTTTCAAAATTGCATCATTTTAATATCCTCATATTTTAAAAAAGTTGACTTATTAAAATCCTAACTTTTCAAAAATCTTGACAATTTGAAATAACTAACTCTCGAATTTTTCGAATATCTAGTATTTTTTATAATCCCGTCTTTTTAAAAATCTTGAATTTTTCAAAATCATCACATTTTCAAAAATTCCATCTTTTTCAAAATCTTGACCTTTTCCAAATTTTCTAATTTTTATAATCCAAACATTTTCAAAAAAATCGATGTTTTCGAAAATCTTAACATTTTTTTGAAAATTCGACCTTTTTCGAACATCTTAACATTTTTAAAAATTCCCAACATTTTTTGAAAATTTTGACTTTTTAATATCTCGATATTTTTAAAATCTTAACTTTTTCCAAACCTTGAATTTTTTCGACTTTTCAAAAATCCAAACTTTTCAAAATTTCTAACTATTCAAAATCTCGACCTTTTTCAAATTTCTGTCCTTTTCAAAATCCTTATGTTTCCACCGACATTTCTAAAATCTTGACACTATTCAAAAATCGACTTTTTTACAAATCTCATTTTTTAAAATATGCTTTTCAAAAATGGCGATTTTTTAAAATCGTGATTTTTTCAAAATATTTTGACTTTTTTGAAATTCTAACTTTTTCAAAATCGCATTGTTTTAATATCATCATATTTTAAAAATGTTTACTTTTCAAAATCCTGACATTTCAAAAATCTTGACAATTTAAAATAACTAACTTTTCGAAAATCCTGACCTTTTTAAAATCTTGACTTTTTCAAACCTCTCGAATTTATCGAATATCTACTCTTTTTTAAAATCCCAACTTTTCAAAAATCCTGAATTTTTCAAAATCATGACATTTTCGAGAATTACGTCCTTTTAAAAATCCCGACCTTTTCCTAATCTTGTTGTTTTTATAATCCAAACATTTTCAAAAAAATTGATGTTTTGAAAATCTTGACATTTTTAAAAATTACGACCTTTTTGAACATCTTAATATTTTTCAAAAATCGCGATACTTTTCGAAAATATCGACTTTTTCAAAATTTTAACTTTTTAATATCTTGGTATTTTCAAAATCTTGACTTTTTCTAAACCTTGAATTTTGACAAATTCCCTTTACTTTTCAAAAAACCAGACTTTTGAAAATCCTATTTTTTCAAAAATCCCGACTTTTCAAAATCTCAACCTTTTTCAAAATCTCATCCTTTTCAAAATCCTGATGTTACCATCGACATTTTTAAAATCCTGACCTTATACAAAAATCCTAACATTTTTCTAAATCTTTAATTATAAAAATCCCAACATTTTTGAAAATACCGACTTTTTTAAAATCATGATTTTTTTTCAAAAATTTTGACATTTTAAAAATCTCAACTTTTTCAAAATCACATCATTTTAATATCCCCATATTTTTAAAATGTTGACTTTTCAAAATCCTAACTCTTCAAAAATATTGACAATTCAAAATAACTAACTTTTCGAAAATCTTGGCTTTTTTAAAATCTTGACTTTTTCAAACTCTCGAATTTTTAAAATATCTAGTCTTTTTTTTAAATTCGACTTTTTAAAATGCTGAATTTTCAAAATCATGACATTTTTGAAAAATTTCCTTTTTGACCTTTTCCTAATCTTGTTCTTTTATAATCCAAAATTTTCAAAAAATTAGATGTTTTCAAAACCCCGACATGTTAAAAAAATTCTAACCTTTTTCGAACATCTTGACATTTTTGAAATTACAACTCTTTTACAAAAATCTTGACATTTTCAAAATATTCACTTTTAATATCTTGATATTTTCAAAGTCCTGGCTTTTCAAAATTCGACTTTTTCCAAAACATGAATTTTTAAAATTCCCGCTTTTCAAAAAACCCGTAACGCCCGCAAAAAAAACGATGTTCTAAGAACTTGCTTCCACTAAAAACATAACCGAAACTACGACTAATTTTTTTTTGTCTCATCTTCATCAAAGTTAAGGTTTGGATTGTTATTACGAAATTACTCTTCACAAAATCTCTATTCAATCTTTGAAAATAACAATTGTTATTTTCAAGTGGTTGAATGGACCAACTACTTTTGTCACGGAGTTCGACGGGAATGGACATAGATGTTGAATCAACCGACAGCCATAACACGACCAAGTTATCATTTGCAAACACGTGATGCAGGTTCAAAACATGACCATTGAATATAATATCTTAAACTTTTTGACTGAGAATTATCATGAAATGTGAAATTAGCGGAATTCTGTGAAATGTGAAATTTCCGTATGTAATTCATCTTAGTTGAATTCTGCAACTAATGTATCGAATAGGTCTAATGCAAAAAGGAAAACGCGGTTTTGAAGTATTTGTACGGTGGAGGTTGAATTTTTTTCACACGCGTGTAAGGAAAATAAAAACTCTTACCAAGACTTTCATCTAATGAAAACTATCCATACAACTGAGAACTGAATTTATAAAGGCAGGACTCAGGAGGATAGATTCTCTTGATTTTATTATTATTATTATTTTTATTTTTTTCCTTGGTTGGTTGGAGGTGGGTGGCATTAATAGCCACCTGCCATTTCATTAAAATCCCATCCTTCTGGCGTGTTGGACTCTCCTTGCTGGGCCGCACATCTTCCATTTATTTCACTTGGATTTGCAGATCTTATGCCTTTTTGTGGTCGGCCTGCTATTTTACTCTACCCTGGCCGCGTGGGTTTGATATGGTGGTTAGAGATGAAGCTACAAGCTAGTGAAGCAGGCATGTTACCTCCACTTTCATTGGGTGCTGCGAGGTGTGCTCTCGCCGAGGATCCACAAGCAGCTGGCTCCGCAACAAGAAATGTAACCAGCAGCAGGTAGGTCACAAAGATAGAAGAAGCCTTTTGAGCGCTTCCAACAAGCAAAGTTGTCCAACCATGATGTTATCTATTCAAAAGATCGAATGCATCCAAAATTCAAGATTCACCTTTAAGATATTTTTATCAAAATCAATTAAGGGATAGTGAGAGTGTTACTAGGAGACTCGATGAAATTTATTACAGAGATTCTTGGAAAAGGTCATGACAAGGCATGTCAGCTAGAAACTGCACTATTTACATCTGATCAGATTGTAGAGCTAGGTTCTTTTGGTGTGTACACCTTAAGAAAAGGGGAGTAGTTGTAGATTTGTTTTATGCTTAGCTTAATTGATGCTTGATTTTTCTACCTTCCTAATTACAAGTTTTCTGAATTAGTCTTTACCTCTGATTATCTGCAAAAGGGTAATCCACGACCAGAGATATGCCACATCATAGGATAAAGTCAAAAATCTTGTAATCAAGAAGGCGTGACAAACATTGTTTCTTAGAAGTTGTCTGCTGCAAGACAGCTGTGTTGCCGCAGATGAGAAGAATACTGTAAAACATCTCCATGGGAACATTGCCTTGGTAGTTGAGGATGTCGCTGACATAACACCTTATAGATTTGCATACATGTGTTCATTGCTACATTGACAGATCATTTGATCATGGGAGTGTGTATTAAACCTTCCAAGACTCGGTCCTAATCCTTTTTGGTCCTATATTCAACTAGAAAACCAAAATGATTTAACTCGTGGAAGAAAATCTCATAGAGGTGGATCTGTTTCAAATCAGAATATTCATGAAGCACGATTTGTTTTGCAATTATATGAACATCTCATAGACCTTTCTTGGGAAGCGCATTAATTTACATATACATACGTAGGTTTTATTGTATATATAATTGATATTATTTCCTTGGCTACGGTTTATATTAGTATACTTTTGTTAATATAAAAAGAAATATTAATAGTATATTAATATTAATATAATTTAATAATAATAAATCCATTAATTTTAATATTACTTTAATATGAATAAAATTTACGATATTAGTATCCTTATTAAGCATTAATGAAATATGGGTAATGAACTTAATAAGTTTAGAGCTTTTGCATTAAAAATTTCTTTCTACACAATTTAGTAGGTATTGTACGGGAGTTCAAATAGATTTGGTTTCATTTCCCTTAATAATTTGCAAATGGATTTACAATGAATTCTTAAATGAGGAAAAACATACTAGAGCTAGAACTTAAATTACTTCATTGGCATATTGAAAACTATTTAAAACTTAAGTCTTTCCATCAACAATACAAGAAGAGAAAATGCACTAATATTCCAACTTTTCCAATACATCTCTTTTAAGTAACAAAATGAAATTTAATTATATATTTTTTTTTCAAGTAAATTTCCCAACATTCCACAAGAGAGTTTCAACAATATTTCCAATAAGTTTTAGAGTAAGAACTACTAACATTCCAACAAGATCAACACACTCATATGAGGTTCCAAGCCAAGTTAAAGGAGAATAAATTGTCTTTCCTTCAACTTTCAATTCCATCCACATTACAACCTTAATAATGAAAATCAATACAACTCTCCTTCAAAATCTTAATACAACATTTTCCACTTAATGTGGGAACATTTTACAATAATGGAAGCTAAAATACAAAGCAATATTACACTTTCTTCCACTCAAGGTGGGTAAAAATACAAGGTAGTTTCACATTGTCATCAACAAGGCTCCAATGCTACAAACATCAACAAGGTAGCTCCTCCAATAGTTTGCTTGATTCACAACAAAATAAGGGGAGAGGCAACGCTCTCCTCCCAACCAAGATACCCAATGGAGAAGAGAAGCCATCCTCTCCATTGGCCCCCGAGCCCCAACCACATTACAATGGGAGAAAATCCAACTCATGGCAACTACTAGCTTCCACATAACTTAACATAAAATTTCACATTCATTCCATAATCCTTCAAAACAAAATCAACAACTCAACAAGAGGGAAACAATCAAAACAACAAAGTCACAAGGCTTATCAAGAAAGCCATAAGAGTAAGACCTATGGGGAGGCCACTTATGCCTCCCAATGGGAATGGGTGCCACCTAAAAGCCTCCAATGCAAAACACAATACCCCTAACAACTCTTATGCCTCCCTCAAGTACCCCTTATCCCTCCATCCACTCTTATGCCTCCCTCAACTCTTATGGCTCCCCCAAAGTAAGAACAAGAAGAAAATGAAAGCATTTCTCATACTAGGTGGGCACCCAACCCAAACTCCCTCCTCAAGAAAATGATCTCTTATGCCTCCCTCAAATAAACTCCCCATAGTCTCCTCCCACTCCCAACTTAGGCATTCTACCCATTCCCAACAAGCATTTAAAAAAAAACAAAACCAACATTCAACACAACATATATACACATACATATAACAAAAACATAATACAAACAAAGGTGAAGCTCCTACCTTTCCATGGTAGAGCTTGTTCCAAGTATGAAGTCTCAAATCCCTCCAAAGATCAAGCAAGCATCCACAAGCTCCAAAAAATTCCCACAAGTATCAACAAGCTCCAAAAATCCACAAACTCCTTCAAAATCCTCTCCTCTCCAAAATACAAGAGACTAAAAATGAAACCTCCAACCCCAAAACAAACAAAAGGATCAAATAAATAGAGAAAAGAGAGGGAGGGATGATGTGGCTCCAAGTAGGATGCCACCTCCTTTTCCCTCCACTCCACATCACTTGGTCAACCTCATATTCCAATGCACCATTAATAAGTGGTTGAAAGAAAGGCAAGCACCTTACACACTCCATCTAAGCCCACTCCCCCAAAGGACAAAATTAAATTTTTGAAAGAAAGTGCAATTAATATTTTACCTTTTTATCCCCCCCAAACACTTAAAAGAGTCTAAATTTGACCTCCCAACCCATAGGTAGGGTTGGCATGGGCTTTTAAGAGGTGTGGGACAAGTTTGACTTGTCCCACAAGCTTTCAAATTTGGCCTCTAAGGCCAAATTCGAGTTTCCCATGTGGGGTAGAGTGTGCTACACTCAAAACTCAAACACACATCATTCCACACAAAATCCAAAGTAAATCAAGCCTAATAAATGAACTCTCTTTTGGTCATATCTTTTAATTTGTTTAGGACAAATTCAAATTAGCTTAATTAAGACACTACAACCCATGACTAATAAAGGGGTAAACACCAATCCAAAAAAAATATGAATAATAACACAAGTAAAATTTCACTTACTAAGAGAAAACACATACTAACATAATAGAAAGGGAAAATTAAAACAAAACAACACATGACCCCTAGGTCACAATTTTCCCTTAACCAAATAATTCTAACACACACACAATTACTTGTTGCCATGGTGACCTTAGTTGGATTCTTCTCGAATTCGATGTGGTTGGTCTCCACTCCCCAATATTGTTATGAATATAATATACCTGCAGAATAGAGAATACCTCCTTCGGTTTGTTGGCCGCATTAAAACATTCATGCCAAATATACAATATAATCTAAACTAAACGACACATGATTTATTATCATCTATGCAAATACGATATCACTTACACTTTCTAGCACATTTCTATTCCACATTTCATTTATGTCAAAACAATCGTCACATTAATCCAATTATCAAGTTCTACCAATATGATTAAATATATCACATGTCATAATTAAAGATAAATAATCATGTCAAGAGTATACAAATATCATTATCAAATGTCCACCAGGAGACCATATGCATCATATAAAGATCAAATCAATAATAAGTCAAAGTTGTCTAAGATATCTACTAGCATGCTAAATCAAGAAGCCATAATAAATCCATAAGTGAAGTAACCAGTCTCAAAAACAACAAAACAAAAATGGTGTCGAAGGGAAGTGGGCACTACAAAACCTAACTTTTCAAAATCTTATCCTTTTCAAAATCCTTGTGTTTCCACCCGACATTTCTAAAATCTTGACCTTATTCGAAAATCCTGACTTTTTTGCAAATCTTGACTTATAGAAAATCCTGACTTTTTCAAAATCGCATTGTTTTAATATCCCAATATATTAAAATGTTGACTTTTCAAAATCCAGATTTTTTTTTCGAATTCTTGACAAATCGAAATAACTAACTTTTTAAAATCTTGATTTTTTATAACTCTTGAATGTTTCGAATATCAAGTCTTTTTTAAAATCTCAACTTTTTAAAAATCCTAAATTTTTCAAAATCATCACATTTTCAAAAATTTCTTCTTCAAAATCCCGATCTTTTCCTCCTAATCTTATTCTCTTTATAATCCAAACATTTTCAAAAATTCGATATTTTCAAAATCCTAACATTTTTAAAATTTTTGACCTTTTTGAACATCTTGGCATTTTTCAAAAATCGCAACACTTTTCGAAAATATCAACTTTTTCAAAAATTTGACTTTTTCAATCTCGATATTTTAAAAATCCTGTCTTTTCAAAATCGTGACTTTTTCCAAACCTTGAATTTTTCAAAATCTTTGACTTTTCGAAAATACGACATTTCAAAAAACCTAACTTATCGAAAATCAAACTTTTCAAAAATCACGAGTTTTCAAAATCTTGACCTTTTTAAAAATCCCGTCCTTTTCAAAATCCTGATGTTTCCACCGACATTTCTAAAATCGTGACATTATTCGAAAATCCCGACTTTTATTCAAATCTCGAGTTATAGAAAATCCCAATGTTTTTAAAATACCGACTTTTTTGAAAATCGTGATTTTTTCAAAAAATTGACATTTTTGTAAAATCTTGACTATTTCAAAATCATATCGATTTAATATCCCCATATTTAAAAAAGGTTGACTTTTCAAAATCTAAACAATTTGAAATAACTAACTTTACGAAAATCCCAACTTTTTTAAAATCTCGACTTTTTAAAAATCGTAAATGTTTCAAACTCATGAAATTTTTGAAAATTCCATCCTTTTCAAAATCCCGACCTTTTCCTAATCTTGTTCTTTTTATAATACAAACATTTTTTAAAACTTTGATATTTTCAAACATCCTAACATTTTTAAAAATTCAAACCTTTTACGAACATCTTGACATTTTTCAAAAATCGTGACACTTTTTGAAAATCTTGACTTTTTCAAAATTTTGACTATTTAATATCTCGATATTTTCAAAATCTTGACTTTTCCAAACCTTGAATTTTTCAAAATTCCCATCTTTTTGAAAATACGACTTATCAAAAAACCCAACTTTTCAAAAATTCTTACATTTCAAAAATCCTAAATTTTCAAAATCTCGACCATTTTAAAAACTCCATCCTTTTCAAAATCCTAATGTTTCCACTGACATTTTGAAAATACAGACTTTTTTGAAAATCATGATTTTTTCAAATATTCAACATTTTTTAAAATGCCAACTTGCATCGCTTTTAATATCCCGACTTTTCAAAAACTTTTCAGACAATTCAAAATACATAACTTTTCGAAAATCTGAGCTTTTTGAAAATTTTGACTTTTTCGGATATCTAGTTTTTTTTTTTTTAAAAATATTGAATTTTTCAAAATCATGACATTTTCAAAATTTTCATCCTTCTCAAAATCTCAATCTTTTCCTAATGTTTTTTTCTTTTATAATCCAAACATTTTCATAATATTTTATGTTTTTAAAATCCTGACATTTT
Organism: Taxus wallichiana var. yunnanensis; assembly: GCA_018340775.1. NCBI lineage: Eukaryota > Viridiplantae > Streptophyta > Pinopsida > Cupressales > Taxaceae > Taxus > Taxus wallichiana. Next base: position 12,950,876 of record CM031237.1, read on the forward strand.
TAAAAATTCCAAACTTTTTCGAACATCTTGACATTTTTGAAAACTCGCGACACTTTTCAAAAGTATTGATTTTTTCAAAATTTTGAATTTTTAATATCTCAATATTTTTAAAATACCGACTTTTCAAAATCATGACTTTTTCTAAACCTTGAATTTTTCAAAATTTCTCTACTTTTCAAAAATACGACTGTTCAAAAAACTTGACTTTTCTAAATCCTGACCTTATTCGAAAATCATGACTTTTTTTGCAGATCTTGATATTTCTAAAACATCCTGACCTTATTCAAAAATCCTGACTTTTTTTGCAAATCTCGACTTATAGAAAATCCAAACGTTTTTGAAAATAGTGATTTTTTTCAAAAATTTTGACATTTTTAAAAATCTCAAATTTTTCCAAATCGCATCATTTTAATATCCCCATATTTTAAAAATCTTGACAATTCAAAATAACTAACTTTTCGAAAATCTTGGCTTTTTAAAATCTCGACTTTTTCAAACTCTCGAATTTTCCAAATATCTAGTCTTTTTTTGAAATCCCGACTTTTTAAAAATCCTAATTTTTTTAAAATCATGACATTTTTGAAAATGTCAAGATGTTTGAAAAAGGTCGAAACTTTTTTAAAATGTCAAGATTTTCAAAAACATCGAATTTTTTCAAAATGTTTGGATTATAAAAAGAACTTTGAAAAACATTGAATTTTTTGAAAATCTTGACTTTTCAAAAACCCTGACCTTTTTCAAACTTTTGACCCTTCTGAAAATCCCGACCTTTTTTGAAAATCCCAAGTTTCAAAATTCTTAACTTTTTCAAAATTATAACTATTCAAAATCAAAACTCTAACTTTTTAGAATCCAGTACTTTTAAAAATCCCGACCTTTTAAAAAATCTTAATTTTTTTCGAAAATCTTGACCTTTCAAAAATCACGACTTTTCTGAAATCTTGATTTTTTCAAAAATCACCTCTTTTTGACAATCCCGACTTTTACATAATCTCGACTTCTTCAAAAGCTTGACTTGAAATCGTAATTTTTAAAATAACCCGACTTTTTAAAAATTTAGAATTTTTGAAAATGTCAATTTTCTCACAAATCCTGACTATTTCAAAACTTCCAAATTTTTTATCTAAAATCCTGACCTTTTTAAAAATCTCGGCCTTGTTCAAAATCACGAACGACCTTTCAAAAACCCTAACCTTTCGAAAATATGGACTTTAAAAAACATCTCAAACATTCAAAAATCCTGACTTTTCAAAATCCTTACATTTTACAAATCTTGAATTTATCAAAATCCCAAATTTATCAAACTACTGAATTTTTCAAACTCCCGACTTTTTCGAAAATCCCAACTTTTTCAAATATTCCAACTTTTTTGAAAATACAGACCTTTTCTAAAATCTTGATCTTTTTCAAAATTCATGACTATTTCGAAAATCCTGATGTTTTCAAAAATTATGACTTTTTGAAAATCTCCACTTTTCGAAATATCGACCTTTCAAAAATTTTGACCTTTTTTGAAAATACTAAAATTTATGAAAATCCCAAAATGTTCGAAGATCCCTACTTTTCAAAATCATGTCTATTAAAAATTCAGACTTTTCTAAATCTCAACTTTTCAAAATCCTGGCTTTTTAAAATACAAAATTTTCAAAATAGCGTCTTTTTCTTACTCCAGACATTTCAAAACTCCTTTTCAAAAATCCCAAATTTATCGAAAATCATGACCTTTTTCAAAAATCTTTATACGTTTTCAACATCACGACTTTTTCATAATCCTGACCTTTTCACATTTATGTCCTTTTCTTAATCCGACGTTTTTAAAAATCCTGACATTTTCAAAAATTTCAACCTTTTCAAAATCCCGACCATTTGAAAATATTGACCTTGTTCAAAAATCCTGATCTTTTCAATGATCACGACTTTTTAAAATCTTGACTATTAAAAAATCCCAACTTTTTCAACCTCCTGACATTTTCAAACACCCGACTTTTTTGAAAATCCTGACTTGTTAGAAAATTCCAACTTTTCTGAAAATGCCGACCTTTTTCAAAAATCCTAACTTTTTAAAAACCCTAACTTTTTCAATAACATCTTTTTCAAAATCACGACATTTCTTAATCCTTACATTTTCAAAATCCTGACCTTTTAATAATCCCACCCTTTTCATAATCTTGACATTTTCAAAAATCTTAATGTTAACAAAAATCTTGACCATTTCAAAAATCTCGACTTTTATTTTAAATTACAACCATTTTCAAAAATCTTGACCATTTCAAAAATCTCGACTTTTATTTAAAATTACAACCATTTTCAAAAATCTCACCTTTATTCAAAAATCCTGACTTTGCAAAATCTTGTCATTTTGAAAATCCCAACTTATCAAAATCATGACTTTTTATAAGTCCCAAGTTTTTTGAAAATCTTGATTCTTCAAAACTCCTGACATTTCAAAAATCCTAACTTTTTGAAAATCTTGAATTTTAGAAAAGCTTGATTTTTCTAGAATCCCAACCTTTCAAAATCCTGACATTTCAAAATCTTTGAAATCGGGACTTGAAATTCAAACTTTTCAAATAACCTGACTTTTTCAAAATCTTGACTTCTTCGAAATCCTGATCTTCTTCAAATGTAGACTTTTTCAAAAATCCCAACTTTTTCGAAATTATGACTTTTGAAAATCTCAACTATTTTCAAATTCCCAACTTTTCAAAATCCCGACTTTTTGAATATCAAAACGATTTTTCGAAAATTATGACCTTTTTCAAAAACCCTGATCTTTCCAAATTAATCCCAACTTTTTCAAAATCCTCACTTTTTAAATTCCTAAGTTTTACAAAAATCCTGAATTTTTCAAAAATAACAACTTTATAGAAAAACTCAATTTTTGAAAATCACGACTTTTTAAAAATCTATACTTTTTCGAAATTCTGACTTTTTAAAAATCCTGACAATGCAAAAATTCAGAAAAATTCATTTCAAAATCCCAACTTTTTAAAAATCTCAACTTTTTCAAAATAAACCCATCTTTTCAAAAATATCAACTTTGCCAAATTTCATCTTTTCCCACTCTTGATTTTTCAAAAAATTCAGCTTTTCGAAACTATTGACATTTCCAAACTCCGATTTTTATGGAAATGCTAACTTTTTCTGAAAGTACAAAATTTTTCGAAATAAATGCGGACTTCTATTAAATCCTGGCGTTTAAAACAAAATCCTCACTCTCGAAATCCTGACTTAATTGGAATCATTATTTTTTAGAAAATTATGACTTTTCGAAAATCTCTACTTTTTCAATATCTTGACTTTTTTAAATCGTGACTTTTTTGAAACCATGACTTTTTCAAAATTCCCAACTTTCGCAAAAATCATGATTTTGTCGAAAATCACAACTTTTTCAAAATTGCGAGTTTTTCGAAAATCCTGAAATTTTAAAAAATCGCGACTTTTTTTCAAAATCCAAACTTTTTCAAAATTCCATCTTTTTTAAAATTACTATTACAAAAATCAAGATTTTTTAAAATCTCGAGTTTTTCAAAATTCACCATTTTTTTCGTAAACTCTGACTTTTTCAAAAATGTTGGATTTTCAAAAATCCCGACTATAGTGGTTCCATTTCTGTTATTGGTTATGGCATTTATAACTGCATAACAACTCTAAAACTGAAACAATACACTATATATTTAACACATGCTTCATACACATAGCGCGTGATGTATTGTCATTTATTGGTTAATAGATTCGAACTAATCAACTAAATGACCATGTTAATCAGAGATGTAATGTGTCCATGTTTATCTGATTCACTATTATGTTAGTCAAGACTACCATAATACCTGAAACATTTATCCATTACTCTCGTCGAACATGAGCTCAAAATTTATCCATTATTTTGTATGGGAAGTTTTTAACACAATCTTGCATTATTTTACATATACTTGTATATATACATATAACAACTTAGAGTAGTTGATTAAAAGAACTCTTAGCTCTGTCCGTCTGACAAATTTTTCTCCAACTTTATCTCTTGGAAAACTTGAGCTGAATTTATTCCTCATTGAACATAAACGCAAACTCGAACCTTGTGACTTAGGGTGCCACCTTTAAAGGAAAATAATTCACACAAATCACATGAAAGCCATGAAAAATGTCCCAATTTGCATGTTGTTTACTGCTCCATATAAACAGATCATCCACATGGGTTTATTAAAAATGGCAGAGAACATAACTACTTAAATTTGACACTTATTCTTGGTCACATTTCTATGCATTCTTCTTTTGACGTTTTAACTATTATTTTATCACCAATCAAGGTTGTCAAAAATCAAGCTTGTCACTCTCCTCAGGCCTTCGGCAATATCTGCTCAGAATTTTAACTATTATTTTATCACCAATCAAGGTTGTCACTCTCCTCATGCCTCCAGCAATATCTGCTCATAATTTTGAATTAAATTGCTCAACAAATTGAACTTACCAGTGCAGACCAAGTAAGATAGTTAAATTACCTAGTGTTAGCCTTTAGATTAATGGGACATCCAATCTGTTACGTGCTCTAAAATCTAAAACATTTACAACATCGAATACTCCTTACAAATGACATTCTTTGGACATTCTTTGTAGGCCTTGATATGGATGCAACAAGAATGTGTCTTATTTCCTGCTATTCTATCAATCTCTTCTCGGATGGTTAGCTCAGAAAGAACTATTTTTTCCTTAGTGAAAGGATGTTGCGCAAGCTATCACACAAAGTTCTTAGAAGAGTGTGCATAGATGGGACTTCACTGCTGCAATGGGAATTGGGACAAGTAAAACTGCACGCACATGAAATGTAAAGAACTTACCAAAATAGGGCTGAGTAAGATTGCGAAGAGGTCCAAGGGGAGAAAGAAGGTGTGCGTAGAAGATGGAGAATTGAGACGTGCAAGAATCCAGGGAAAGGGGAGAAGACATTCCCTCATGAGTGTTAGTATATGTTATATCAACTATTTGTTGTATCCACATGGATGTGGATACAACAAATAGTTGATATACTCTACCAAAAAATGTGATTCTACGCATACTACCTAACACCTACATCTTCAGGGAGTGTAAGGAATAATAATTTTGTGGACAAGGTATAATGTGGCGCGAGACAAGTTTTACCATTTTTTTACCTTTTGATGAACAGATTCCCAATTATAAAACCTATCAGTTGGCATACATGATGCGGCCATAAAATTGAGCGCGTATTCTGGGTGATGCCATAACTATCAGCTTTTAGACCATAAAATATGCAGGTATCTATGGGCTCCACAACTGATTTTATTTTGTTTGCATTTGTCATTCTTTCGTTGTATAACATACTAGCAGTTGCTCCACTTTGAGGGGGAGCAAGGATACGCCATGCAGAGGACAGCGGGAGGGTTTGCTGGAAAATGTTGTGTATGCCAACCAACATTTCACCGGTGTCCTTTGCCAGCATGCTGCGTTAATCATAGTTATAGCAGAAGACATGGGCATTCTCATGCAGCTTTGCTAGTGTCCAATCTGATCAGGGTATCTTTGCTAGCATGCTACTAGTCTGTGCAAAAAATAGGAGCTTCGGAATAGGCTAAGGACATCTGCTGAAGCATTATGGAGAAGGGATTTTTTGTAGACGTTGTAGTTGCAGGTGCCTTAGGAGATATGTTTGCAAAATGGGAAGCATGCACACTGCATGTGAACTGTTTGACTTAATGCCTAGAAGAAATGTGGTCTCATGGATTGCAATGATTACGAGATATGAAGAAAATGATTTTGTTGAAACCGTGTTGGAACCTTTCAAGCAAATATAGTTGGCAGGGTTGATGCCACGATCCACAACCATTTCTGTTGTGTTCTATGTTTGTGCTGAAATGGGATAATTAGAACAGCATGTGGACAATCATTCAAGCAGATGTGGTCTCATGGACTGCCATGAATGCAAGCTTATCAAAGTTTCGTTCATACTTGGTCAAAGTCGTACAAAAATGATAGAATACTCAGTGGCTAACTGTCGTTTTGATTATTAGCAACTAAGCCATGGGATTCACCAGACTCCATTGATGGAATTCAAATTCGGTGAAAAGCACAACATGTAATTTGTTAAAATTGGCATTAAAATTCGTTCAGGTAATCTATCTGACATGCCAAATCGTAGGTGTTTGAAGAATACTATCCAATTGTAGGCAAATTCTTGATCAGAATCACTAGGAGAACTACCAATCTGAAAAGATAGAGGAATTTTATTAGATGTTGTAGTTGCAACTGCCCCAGTACACATCCATGCAAAAAGTGGAAGTCAAGAGAAGACAAGTGAACTGCTTAACAGAATTCCTCAAAGAGGTTTCTGCATAACATTGACTGCAAGAAGCAGGAAACTTGGAATACAATAAATAAATGAACCACCTCCTCAGATATAACTATGAGCACGCAACAACAATAATTCCTAACCACAAATGAAAGGAAAAATACATTTGTGGCTTGCAAAACTAAATTACATGTAGCTGTAATAGATGGAAGCAAAATAAACAAAGCTGCAGACTTTGGGCCGGGAAAATTTGTGGATGGCTAAAGCCCTTTCAAATAACAGTTTCTGAAGAATTACATCCTTATTGAAATATGTAGCTTATGAACATGAAAGAGTAATGGTCTAATTTGGAACTGTCAGAGAAGTTCGTCTTCCTAGAAACTACTATGTCTACTGTAGACGGTATTTCTTATGTGAGAAAATTCCATGTAACTTGGAGTGCTTTTTGTTTCACTTTAATTTTATATAGCTAAAAGCAAGAGAACCTTTTCTTGCTTCTTGTTGCAGCAACATATAATAATTTCCATATTGCTCGAAATCAACCCATTTCTACATTGACTGCGATGGTTAAAACACTTTCATTCCTATGGTCATAGTGGCCTGCGAATGAGCTCAGAGAAGAGGCCAACCAAAACCTTGGATTTCTTTATAATTTTTAGATCACCATATGCCTAACTCTATATTATAATTTCAAGATATAATGACAGTGGCCTAAGGAAAAGTGACATCGCCAGCTCAAGAATCTTCAATTTCTCTATGTTATGGAATGAAATTAATTATAATAATTGCAAACATGTTTCACGATGTGCAAATTCCTAACATACATGGATGCCTAACTCAATATATTTAAAGAACTTGTGACAGCGATTTAAGACTTTAGGATTTCCTCAACCGTTGCACTCTATGACATCATATTACCTGAAGGCATTTTGTCAAATGGTTCAGAGGCCTTGTGCTTTTGTACACATGTGTGGGCCAACAACAACAGTTGCAAATGGAAATGGACACGGCCTGAAAATTAAGCTACTATACCTAATGACAAGCTAAGAGTTGTAAATGAGGGGGTGTTGCACTCTAATTTTTTATGTTGCCTTGCCTATATAACAAATTACAGAAGCATCAAAACAAATGCAGAAATGGTATGAATATGAATAAGTTATCAGTAATAGAAGATCTCCAAGCTCCTAAAGCAGGATAGGCATAAAACAACAAATCTATTTGTAGCCAAAGGTGTAAGGTTCTCTCCCTCTCTCAAACGTGCACTAAAATAATAAAAAAAAAAAAGATAGTGTCTGTAGATAATTTCTCTAGGACATTTACTATTCTTAATTTATTAAGCAAACAATTTTTTTATGACTTGCAAGAATGGTAAATGGAATTAAAAAACATACGACTTTAATAAATAAAACACAAACCCAGTTAAGAACCTAGCAAGTACAGTTCAAAAAAAATCCAAAAAAAAAGTTCAGTACCTGCTAACAAACCAGTTGTTCCTCGAACACCAACAGCTACCTCTAATGACAAGCTGCAAACATACGAAACACAGCAGGAAGAGAGATCTGAAACCTTGGTTTCCTCCTCGTTGTCAAACACCAGATTGATGCTCAAATAGAATGAGTCCGTTGATCCATCCATCACCCTTGAGGCAGCAGAAATGGCGACTGTTGAGGCAGGATGATAGGAGGAAACAGGACCAGGATCTCATATAAGTGACGAAAAGATTTGTTTTTATGGATGCTATGTTTGGAGGCTATATCGGTGTATGTAGTGCAATGGAGAAGTAGGTGTCCGAGTCAAAATGCTGGGATTTAGTAAACCACAATGCAAAAACAATTTTATTTAAGCACTCTGCATGTGATTCCAATGCACATCATGGTTTAATTTTCACCAATTGGCTAATTCGTAATAAATCTTATAAATTCTAGTTCCGCTAATACCTACCAAATTTTATTATAAAATGTATATTACTTTTATTAATTTGCTAAAATAGACATGTATTGGACTTCAGTAGTAAATTCTATGCTTTTCCTTTTGAGTTCACCTTGGACACACATTTAGGTTTTTTTATCTAAAACAATTTTCCTATAATAAAAATTTCCACATCTGGAAGACAATATTTTTTCGAAATCAAAATTCTCCCTCCATTAAAAACAAGCATACATCATATAGTCCCCTCGTTCTTGGGAAACTACTGCAGAGGTGAATTGTACATATCTTACGGAACCTTCTAGAGGCACTTTCATTCATGAAATTTCTGCGCTTTTATGGCTAATGTTTCTTTTAGGGAAAATTTGAGTTTTTTGAGCCTTGATATGTACATGAGGTTGATAGTCCATGTTCTTCTTTGTATGTCAAATTGATTGTAGATGTTGTTTTCTCAATTGCATTGAATACCATGGCTTTTGTCTCTTACAAGATTTACAAGCAGCATGGTTCATTTGACAGTAAGGACACACTCAGTATTTAGCAATCACTCACATAGAATTTATGAGCAGTCACATACATTGTGGAGATCAAGTAATTATTAGTGTCTATCAGTGTTTTCTTTTGTAAAATTGTTTTTATTTATACCGTTTATTAGTTTTTGACATCTTGTTAAAAATGGCTTCCACCATTAGAATCACGATAATTACATAATATTGTAGAACCATGCTAACCCCCGGGCCCCAACACAAGCTCCTAAGCTCACATTGTTTTCTTTTCAAGTTTTCAAATACCACGACCATTATAGGGAAAGTAGGGGAAAGACTATTTAGTAATTTGCAAGTGGTGCAACGCAAAGATAAGAGCCAAAAACAGAAATAAAAACAAATGGAACACACACACCAATTTCTTTTAGAAGCTGATTATCATCTACAAGAAGGATCCCCAACACTCTCAGATATTTTCTGAGGCATCCCATGACAAGGTATATCATGATCAAATAAGGTATATATCAGTAGAATTTTCCATGACAAGTGTTTAATTAAGCAGTACAGAAAAACATTACCGAGGAAACATCAAGTTCTACTTTAAAATCCTTAAACCAGGCAGTATTGAGGAAAATAAGCAACCGTTGTACTGTAACATAACCATGATATATTCAAATCCAGATAACCAAATGGAACGAGCCAAACAAATGGCTAAGTCATTTTAAGTTCTAGTTGAATTATAAATATAGATAATTGAATGGTCTGACATTAGGTGGAGCAGAGAGAGCATCCTGAATCATAGCAGAATTCTAGATTGTTAAATAGCTTTAGATGGGGCAGAGATATATAAACCACCAATACAATAATAAATCAGCAGATATGATTGCCATTCATTACCATTATAATAGATAGAGGGTCTAACCAAACCAAAGAGTTTGAGAAGTTGGAAGTTAAGTTTTACCTAAGAAGCCCGAGATTGAGGATTCCCCAAGAAGTGTGAGGCCATGAAATCCTTTGCCTTCATGACCAACACTCTTGTCCATGCAATCCATCCTTCCCATAACATTCTCTTGTACCAATTTGTACCCCACTCTAACATGAGCTTTAATGCACCCTCTGCCTCCGTTTCTCCTTCCTCATACTTCCTAGGGAAAGATATATATATCTGGGCCAAAACAACATGGGGTTCTCTTGCAAAGGGATTAAGCTCACAAGATTTTACAAGAAGGGTTTGGGCATTTTCATGGGTTTTCTCCCAGGAGCCATACAAACAACCTCCCAATACAAATCTCTTGCAGTAATATGATCTGAAGGAGATAACACAGCTCTGCAGTGATTAAACATGGGGATCACAAGGTCTATTTTTTCAAAACCCCTATTTCTGAGGGCTTTTTCATTCTTATTCTTCGCTTCTCTCTGATAGAGCTTCTCCTCCCTTACAATCAAATTATAAAGAGCAACCATTCTGGAAATAGAATTCATCCATAGCCCCGGCTTGCCATCTCCTAGCCACAGGACAGACTAGTTGTTCCCTGACCATTCAAGCCTCCCATTACTGTTATCAAAGAAATTATCCTGGAAACTAAACAGCTGATCTATAAAATCTGCCATGGTCATGAATAAAAAGATTGCAACCAATCTCCTCGGCACCTGAACATCCTCCCCTGTTTTGATATGCTTCACAGAAACTCCCTCAGGGGGCAATATTTTCTGAATCTTTCTTCTCCATTCGGGAAGGAAAATCTCATCTAACTTATCCTCCAATTGGGTTTTGAAAATCTCAAATTTCCCCTCAATTTTATCAATCCAATTCCCATTTCTTTCCTCTAATTGCAATTTCTGCAGCTCCAGATCATCTGCCTCAGCTTCTTGCAAACTTTTCTCTGCTTCCTTCAGTGCAGAGACCAAGTCTTCATCCGAGAACTGAAATAACATGTTGTCATGAATAAGAGGTTGCCTGGGCACAATACAGAACATGTCCACAAGCTCCTCTACTTCATCCCCAATAAGATCTCTCACTTTCTGCCTGTCAACATTGGGCTCAGAAATTGCAAGATTGACATACGAATTAGAATAAGCAGAATGAAATAAACCACACCTTGCAATGGAATCAGGAGCATTCCATAGCTTGAGATTTCTATAAACATCCATGAGATGTTGAAAGAAATTGCCATGTTTCTGCGAGCACTCGGAGGCTCCCACTTCTAACAGCACAGATCTAAATTTGGGCAATCCCAATGACATTGTCTTCATCAAGGAAATCCAGAATCTCGTATTCACCGAATCCCAATCGATGAAAGGAAGTCAGCATCCACAAAGCCTTGTCCATAGAGGCTTTAGTGTTGTTTTCGCTTTTGTTCTTCTTCTGTAAAACCAGGCAAGACCCACTATCAAAATTATTCCCGCCAATGCAAAAAAGCACCGCAGAAGTCATCCCGTGCCCCGCTGCCTGGCCAAACCACAAGTGGCCGTGCCGTTCAATCGGGTTGTGATGCACAGCCCAGGGTTTCCCAAAAAACTCCGATCATCAGCAGCATTTTCAAGCCCAGGAGGGACTGGCTCAGTTAATAGATTATCAGATACGTTGAAGGTATTCAGCTTTAAATTGCCCAGCTCCTTGGGGATCGGCCCAGTTAGAGCATTTTCGGAAAGATCGAGATATGTAAGCCCAGGCAAGGAGCCTAGAGCGCTGGGAATTGAACCGGTGAACTTGTTTTTTCTAAGATTGAGCTCCATAAGCTGCTGCCATGAAGTGATTTCAGTGAGAAGATTACCTGATTCTTGCTAAGGTCCAGCCTTCTGAGGCTCCAGATATTTGCCAAGCTCGGAGGCAGCGCAGCAGGTGGAGGGAGGGCCAACGGCCAAGCAGCCACATACCAGTTTGCACAACTTCAAACGTGGCTTCCCAGCAAAGCCCAAATCGCCGCCTACGGAACCAATCACATACCAAAGCAAGAACGGGAAAAAACGGAACGCCACAGATAATGTGCTGGCACTGAAACGCCGTTCCAGAAGGTGGACAACGAAAACGGCGCGAGTGCCTCCTGCTGTGAAAACGCCTACGGCGTAATTATTACTTTTGTCATTTTGTTTGCTTTTGTCATTCTTTTGTTTGCATTTTGTTTGCTTTTGCCATTATTTTGGAGCCTAGCTAACTCCTATTAGGAAACAGACACCTGGTGGGAACTTATCTTCCAAAGCAGGCGTATTATTGGCGGTTGGATTCAAATGATAAACATCCCAACACAAACAAAACAACACGTTGCATATTGAAAATGATTAAACTGTGCATATTGAAAGCTTGTAAAAATGACGGAGGCCTGTGTATCTCTTGAGGTCTCTATTAGGAAGGAATCTTCCTGAAAGAAATTTCACAGTAAACCGTTGTACAGATCCCCGGAAACCTTCCCAAATCTCACCAATTAGCCATGGAGATTAATTTCTTGAAAGATATCGTTTACGAATGTTTGAAAATTTAAGACGTCGAGCGCCACGTGGTCATGATTGCGAAGAAAGTGGGACCCATGCTAATAGACAAACGTGGTTTTATAACAGATTTGTAATTATTCGAAAGGGATAGATGTGGACAGTGGATTTTAGACCCTGGAAAATATTCCAAGACTCATTGGAGAGGTTTATTTGAATTTGTTATCGATATGTGTGTGGGTATTTGTGTTTATATGGTCGTAAAAGTGCATCGCAAAAGTAATAAGAATTTGTATGTTACTAGCAATCACATGTGAGGTGTGCGATGTCAACGTCGAAAGAGAAATATTGGCGAGCGGAAGAGGAAATCAAAACAAACAACAACAAAGCAACATGTATCGATAAAATTTGTTGACGAGAAATACCAGCAAACAAGGTGGATGGAATGAATTGTCGTAAACAATGATGACGATAGAGCAAGGAGCACAATTTACAAAACATGTTTCAACCCACAAATTTGCGCAAAGCATGACTTTCTGGTAACCGCAGAGAAAAAGTTTGTGTTGCAATTGATCCATAATCAACCTATCATGAGTCAGTATGCTTGGTAATTCGAGAAATGGATCTGGAAACGGGAGAGTAAAGGGCTTTCAACAATTGATGGTTGTGGTTTTCCAGCTCGTCATTACTTGTAGCTACTAGGAAAATACACAATTTCTTTATTTTCTGGTTTATTTTCCTTCTTTGCATCACTCTGACACTTCTACTTCTCTTTTTGCTTGCCCTATGTTTTCTATCGCATGCTGACTAAGGTCTCCATGGATGGCATCCTTGTTTTCTATGGTCAACATGAAACCCAAAAATCTGAGTACATTCTGAAAACCATGTTCGACAACTACCCAAATTCACAACTTTTGCAAAAATTGCAAATTTTTAAAAATCATGACTTTTCAAAATTGTGACTTTTTTAAAATCACAACTTCTAAAAAATGCGATTTGTTGAAAATCCTGACTTTTCTTAAAATTTTGACTTTTCTTAAAATCTTGACTTTTTAGAAAATCTTGAGTTTTTTGGAAATCGCAATTTTTTAAAAATCTTGACTTTTTCGAAAATCGTAGCTTTATGAAAAATTGTGACTTTTCGAAAATTCTGAAATTTTCACAAATCGTAACTTTTTCAAAATTTCTGACTTTTTCGAAATTCCAAATCTTTTGAAAATTCTGAATTTTCATATATCCCGACTATAGTGGTTACGTTTCTCTTATCGGTTGTGTTCCTGAATTTATAACTTCATAAAATCTCTAAAACAAATCAATACACTATATATTTAACACATGCTTCATACACATGGCACTTGATGTATGGTCATTTATTGGTTAATAGATTGAACTAATCGGCTAAATTAGAGATGTAGATGTTCATGTTTATCTAATTCACTATTACATTAGTCACGACTACCATAATACCTAAAACACTTTGGTTGGTGCAACCTATCTCACAAGGTTCTCTAAATTTTATCGAAAAAGTTCTAATTTTTCTAAGCATTACTCTCGTTGAACATGAGCTCAAAATGTATCCATTATTTTGTATGGGAAGCTTTTAACACGATTTTGCATTATTTTACAAATTCTTGTATATATACATATAATGACTGAGAGTAGTGGATAAAATGTAATCTTCAACATGTCCCTCTTGTTCCAACTTAAAAAGATAGGAACAATATTGTTCCAACTTAAAGACATTTTTTCTCCAACTTTATCGCTTGGCAAACTTGAACCGAATTTAATCCTCGTTGAACATAAACATAAAATAGAACCTTGTGACTTAGGGTGCAACCTTCAAAGGCAAATAATTCACACAAATCATGTGAAAGCCATGAAAAATGTCCCAACTCGCATGTCGTTCACTGCTCTATATAAATAGATCATCCACATGGGTTTATTAAAAGTGGCAGAGACAGAACTACTTGAAATTGAGACTTATTCTTGGTCACATTTCCATGTATTCTTCTTCGGAGCTTTAACTATTATTTTATCACCAATGCAAGGAGTGGTTAAAATCAAGATTGTCACTCTCCTCATGCCTCCAACAATATCTCCACAAAATTTTGAATTCAACTGCTGAACAAATTGAACTACCAATGCAGACCAAGCAAAATATTTAAATTACCTAGCATTAGCATTTAGATTGATGGGACATCCAATCTACTACTAGGTCTAAAAACTAATACATTTACAATATCACATTCACACTCTTTAGACAAGCTCGTTTGACAATAAAACTTCTTAAGCGGGAGACAACACCAGATTTTTCGAATACGATAAAACAAAACTACAAAAGCCTCATGTGGCTTTCCTTCACATGCAATCAATGTGATTAACTAGTCATCTGTATACTTGCATGGCATTTTGAGAGAGCAACCAAGTTGAAAATTAGAAGTAAGCAAAAATGGATTATATCATAGTTCAAGATTTTTGTAGGCCTTTTTATGGATACAACAAAAACGTGTCTTATTTCCTGCTATGCTATGGTTTTCCTTATCAAATCATTCCACGCAGTAACTGCTCTTATATATCTTCTCAGACGGTCCTCTCAGAAAGAACTACTTTTTCCTTACGTCGTTCTAGCCTCCTAATAAATGGTAAAGTGCAACAAATGCCTCAAATAACAACATATAGAACTCTTAGGGGAGAGGACCCGGCCAGGCAGGTCCATTAGTGGAGATAGTAGGTGAAAAGTCATTCACCTTTTTTTTAACATATTTTGAATGACATGTGAAGTTAATACAACCCAATTGTTTTCTCCCCTATCATTATTAATTAAACATGGAAGCATGAAATGTTGAATAAGACAGTTTTTAAATTGGTCAATATTCTCTTATTCATTGATAGAACTAAAAATATATATTAATTTATATACAAGTGTACAAAAACCAAAGTCTATATAGTCAACTATTCATTAAGTAATATTTTCATTGTATGTACATCATATCTATTACAGTCACTTCAACAAGTCATTTCTCAAGACTTTCCAACCCAGATCTCAAATCCCATGCACTAGTTTTGATGTAAGAGTCTTCAATCCAAGTAAACACCGAATAACAATAAATGAAATTATGATCACCTCACCTTTCAAAGTGTTTAAAACTCAAGACCATATGAACAATAAATTGTGTAACCATTGCATAAAATAATAAAAATGACCAACTAAAATATTATCCATTCGATTAAATCCCAATAAATCTCAGCCATTTGATTGAACTTTCATAGTGAATCCATGTCAACTAACATCAACCAATCAGAATTTAGGATGATAGAATAAAAGTCGGAGGATGGATTACAATTCCATTTGTTCATGTAGTTTTCATCTCTCCAAGTCAAGAAGTGAGGAGCAAAGCATGGGATTGGGTAAGACACTTATGAATTACAAACTATTTCATAATTCAAGCCCTCTATTTATTTTTTCAAGTGTTTCGTATATCAGTAAAGAGAGTTGTATATGCCAATTGCATTTGCTTTAAAGTTTATGAAGTCTTTTCAACAAATCTAATTTGTGCATATCCTGCCATCATGGCATTCTATGAGACCAAAAACTACAGACTGAATTTTTGAGAAATTAGGATAAAACATATATTTGAAGGTGGCAGTGAGGTGGCGGTGCAATGTTGGAGGTCAAGAATTTGGTGCTGCATCCATTGGTGGTGTTTTTACTCTATAAATTTTCCCTTCCATATTTCTAACGATTGGTAACAGCTTAGCTCTAAACTCTATAAATTTTCCCTTCCATATTTCTAATGACAATTCAGAAAGGATTGGTTCCATCGAGTCACATTAGATTTTTTTGATGAAGGATTGGACAATAATGCTGCTAAAACCATTATTAGCTAGCAAAAATTTATACATTTCTTCATTGCCTCTCTGCAATAACATTCTCCTGGAGCACAAGCTGTAGGTACAAGGTGCTAAATCATTTTGGCACTAAACAACTGACAAACAGATCTCTATCCATGATAAGTTAGTGCAGATTTGATTTTTTTTTTTACTCCTAATATCACATGTTATTATTATTATTCCAGCTATAGAGAAAATGGAGCTTATATACACTGCTATGTATCCATGAAGAAATAGCTCTTTAACTAAAAGCCCCTCTAAGAGTCACAAAACTCACTAAACAAAGTTTGCACAAAGCATCCCTAACTAAGTACGGTTTTACTCACTTGGCAACAGATATAGTATGGCATAAAAGTTCTTCATTTGCATCTTTACGTAGCAAAATTTTAATACATTTCTCCATTGCTTCTCTGCAATAACATTCTCCTGGAGCACTAGCTGTAGGTAGAAGGTGCTAAATCATTTTGGCTCTAAATACTTCAATGTTAGTTGCATTAGAATATTTAAAGACATGGCTGGAGGCAACAACGTTTATGTCAATCCATTATATGTCAGATATTTACAATGAGTCCATTAGAAAAAACATAGAACTATGATCAGCGCAAGAAAACCTTGCACATAAACATTTGCTTACACACAAAGGGCAGGAGTTGAAACCTGTAATGTAATGGTAGGGATTTGATCTTTTCCACATTGATGATCAGTATACAGAGAAAGTGCATTATCCAGGGAGTTGTGAAAGACACACGCTTCTCGCTGCACATTGAGGGCCTGCTCAATTAGAGATTCCAACCTCTTGGTTCCATCGAGTCACATTAGATTTTTTTGATGAAGGATTGGACAATAATGCTGCTAAAACCATTATGGATGAAGGAAATATTCAACTGGACAGTGATACATTTAACTGGCAAGTAACAAGTGCAGTATATTTCGTATAAAGCTAATAATAAAGAACCTTTGCTTTTTGAGAACTCTTAATAAATGCTAAAATGAAGATTGCTACATGGAACGTGTCTGTCATCCAATGATGTAATGTGATATTAGCATAAGTTTTATTGTATACATAAAAAGATGGAAAGTATTCTAGTTACATGTGCAAAATTTATATTGAAAACATAACTTTAAATACAACACTACTGGAATATACAGCTCTGTCGGAATATGACCACAACAGCGTTCTATAGTCCAGCAGTGTTGTATATTGCATTTCTGAATTCACTGTATTGTTCATTTTTTCCAGATATCTCATTCTCCAGTTGAAAAGTATTTTTTCCAATCATCACTGTGATATTGGCATAAGTTTTATTGTATACATAGAAAGATGGAAAGTATTCTAATTACATGTGCAAAAGTTATATTGAAAACATAACTTTAAATACAACACTACTGGAATATACAACTCTGTCGGAATATGACCACAATAGCGTTCTATAGTCCAGAAGTGTTGTATATTGCATTTCTGAATTCACTGTATTGTTCATTTTTTCCAGATATCTCATTCTCCAGTTGAAAAGTATTTTTTCCAATCATCACTGTGATATTAGCATAAGTTTTATTGTATACATAGAAATACAGTAGTTTGTCAAGTTCTCGTTAGAAATATGGAAGGAAAATTTTAAATTCTATCAATGAATAAGATAATATTGACCAATTTAAAAACTGTCTCCATTATTGGACCCTGCACCACAACCGGTGCCTATCCCCTAGCAATGCTCACCCACCAGCCATTAATGTTTTCATTATAAATATATGCCTTCCATATTTCTAACGACAACTTAGCTTTAACAACTAGGGGAGAGGACCCGGTTGTGGTGCACCATATCTTTGCACAGTCACCGCGCCACGTCACTGCCACCTGGGCGAGTAAAAACACTATAATTGCAGGTTTCAAAAGAACTGGTATTTGGCTAAGTTGTTACCAATCCTCTCGACAAATCCTTTTCAAAAAATCTAATGTGACTTGATGGAACCAACCCTTTCTTTGAATTGTCATTAGAAATATGGAAGGGAAAATTTATAGAGTTTAGAGCTAAGTCATTTTACCAATCATTAGAAATATGGAAGGGAAAATTTATAGAGTAAAACACCACCAATGGACGCAGGACCAAATTCTTGACCTCCAAGATTGACCGCCACCTCATTACCACCTCCTGCCACATGGACGATCCGCGTCGGTGAAGATATCGAAAAAGTCGATTAATTGCATGGGACCAAGTGTTGTCCACTCGCCGTGGCGCTTGTTGTCCGGCTACCGCCATGCATCAATGCTCACCCACCACCGTTAATGTTTTCATTATAAATTTTCCCTTCCATATTTCTAACGAACAATATAGTGAATTTCAAATGCAATATACAACATTGTTGAACTATACAAAGATTGTCATAATGAAAACTACAAGTCAATTAATTCCTAAAAATTAAACAAAATCA
>CM031237.1:12969434-13017017 GCA_018340775.1 Taxus wallichiana var. yunnanensis
AAATACGCTTCCCCATGCCTATTTGCGTGCTGAAGAAGAAAGAAGGGCAGATCATATCAAATATTGTGGTTGGAGCAATCAGATTTGCTCATCAAATCTCATAAAGAAGTTTTCTCATTTCTCGGCCTACTAAAAGCTGCCAAGAATTTGAATTTGAATTTCTATGCTTGTAGGCTGATGTCAACAAATTTTTACAAGTCCAGGACACATGCCGGTCTAAGTTTTGTAGCAAAATATATGACTATAAGAAGATGTTAGAGTTTTTAGTGCTTGCAAAACATGTGGCGCGCATGCATTAGTTGAAATGATGGCCAAATGTGTAAATATTTGTCATTTCTACCACATGTCACTTGCTGATTTATTTGTAAGGATTCAACACCTGTTGGTGTGCTTTGATTGGTTGCATGTGGCACACTCAAACATGTCAAAATATGACCTGACATAGAGGGGCATGATGGAAGGGCACACGGAGAAAATAGAGTAAGGCGCAAAGGGGGCACACATGATGTGCATGGGGAAATGAGGCAAATTGGTGAGTAGATAATGTATGGTGAAGGTGCAACTATTACAAAGTAATGGGCATGGCATGTGAGAAGGTGGGTGCAAGGGAGGAGTAGAAGGAGAGAAAAGAAAGGGGCACACATGAAAAATGTAACCAAGGGAATGCGATAAGTGAGCTTGAGCATTTGTAACACTACAATGAATAACTTTGAGCCGAATGTGTATGCAAGTTATCCAAATTACTAGGAGAGATATTTGGATAATAGTTTTGGAAACTTTAGGGTCATCTGCCTAGTAGATGAAGGAGACCAGCAAGTATGGAGCATCTATTGGGCATGGAGTCTACTTATGTAATTATGAAACTGCCCTTGTATCCACTTTGAGGATCATTTCTTGAATCTGTTATGAATCTTACAACTGCTGAAAGAAGCTCTGCATTCTAGAAGCAACAAAAGAGTGTGCACAGGAAGCATGTGAGAGGAAATAACTATGTACAAACAAAATGTGCACGGGCGCACTTAGAGGAATTGAAACTACTCTAATATATACAACATGATGTAGTAAACTTAATGGAATGGTTTGAGATAGATCCCATTTACTGGGATTTTTAGTGTGTTTCCATCAAGATGAGTTAACTCGAAATAGTAATCCTCTTTGCAGGAATTGATGATGTATGGGCCACTCCAAAGTGCATCAAACTTTGAATGACACCCTAGTTTAGCTCTGTCAACATCCCATTTTAGAACCAAGTCCCAAATTTTGAAAGCTTGAGGCCTATCCTTTCTATTGAACCATTTATTTTTTTCTTGTTGATGTTGTTCTAGCTTCATCATGGTAGAGTTCCTGATTTCTTCAAGATTAACCAATTTTGCCATTCTAATTTCTCTCTGGTCCGCGCCTTCAAATTCAAGCCTGCTAAGAAAGTGCTAATGAATTTAGTTCTAGTGTCAAAGGAAGGGTAGCTTCCTTGCCATAGACAATCTTGTAAGGTGAAGTTCCTATTGCCTTTTAGACTATGATTATATCTTCCTAGAGTGCGAGTGAGACATTTGTATGCAACTATCTTTGGTTGATGTTCATTGTGCACTTTATGATTCGATCGAGGTTCTTATTTGTGGATTATGCCGAGACCATTTCTGGAGGGTAATACTTGGAAGAATTCTTGAGGTAAATTCCCAAAATTAGATCCCAATTAGTGATTTTAGTGCAAGGAAGGCTTTTACATTATCGAGATAATGGTTTGAGGAATGCCAAACCTTGTGGCTATACCTTTAATAAATTCAATGATGAGTGACTCGGTTGAATCTTTAAATGTGATAGGTTTGTCCATCTGGTGAAGTAATCTATAGCTATCAACACCCATTTATGTCTAGCACTTGAAGGTGGATTGATCATTCCTATGAAGTCGATACCCCATTGTGCAAAAGGTTGATCCACTTGGATTAGTCGAAGGAAGAATTGTCAATATTTTCTTTCCTACAAAGAAAGAACATTCCTTACATTTGTGACCCACCAGGTGTGCATTTGCAACCTGGGTAGGCCAAAAATACCTTCCATTATGATCTTCATTGTTGTAGTTTTGGTAGATAAGTGTCCACAGAGAATCCATCATGAAATTTGGCTAATAATTTTTCAATCTACGCGTCATTCATACATCTTAACAACATGCCATCAAGATTCCTGTTGAAGAGAAGTCCATCAAACGACACATATGGGACAGATTGTAACCTCGGATGTCTTCTCTTTTCTTTATTTAAACTAGGAGGGTTTTCACCTTGGAAAGTAATGTGATCACATCCTCATCAAATGACGTGCATCGGGGGTCTTTATTATACTCAAGCTCTACGCGTGCGGAAGACCTTCATCGGAAAAAATGAAGCCTTAGATTCACTGTGCATCCTCATCAATCTGCCTACTGAGCACACTACCTCTTACTAGATTTGTGGTCTTGATAGTCACATCATACTCCATCATTTTGGTCACCCATCATTCTCTTTCAATTTCTCTGATTTCTACTCCCATGTTGAAGTCTCTGACTGAAGAATGGGAGACCAACACCTTGATATGATTGGTGGTGAGCATACGGTTGAATTTCTTGAGCGTGCATGATGGCGAAGACCTAATTTTCTGTATTACTGTATTTTAGTTCATAATCCTTGATGTTTGACATAAGAAATCCTTTGGTTGTTCCAGCCCTTGTTCATTTTCTTGTGTCGGGACAACATCAACACTTGCATCAATGCCATAAACGTAAAGGATAAAATACTTGGAATGATGCGGGTTGATAAGTGTTGGTGCACAAGTAATTTCCTGCTTCATTTTGTTGAAGCTTTCCTTTCCTTATGTTGTCCATATAAAGGCTATGTCTGTTAGAATTTGAGGATTATAATAAATACATATTTAATCAACTTACATATTATATAATGTTACAATAAATATTTAAATAAACATTACATGATAACATTACTAAATAAAGAAATACTTACAGAAATAAATAACACATGTGACACGATATTTATAATGGAAAACCCCAATAGGGTAAATACCACTTTGAAAATAACCTTTTACTTCAGAGAACTTATTTTACATCTAGTAAGATCACCTCCTCCTTTAAAACCTTATTTACCAAGGGTAAAACCAAATCACTTGATTTGCACACCTTTGATATATTTCTGAATATATCAAATGAGGACCTAAAGTACTTTTTATATAAGGTGATTGGGTATGTCTCCGACCCACATTTTCAAACTAAAATAGTTGACACATACACCTAAGTTTATATTATTTAATATTAGAACTATAATCATTTCATGATATTAAATATTTAACCTAAAGTATCTACCTAGGTTATCATATTTAATAATAGAAATATAAATATAAATATTATTCAATATTAACTTATATATTAGTGATGGACCCATATACATTAAGAGTTGGAAAGACCACTTAATCATTATGTTCCAACACTCCCCCTTAATGTTAAGTGGGATAATATAACATATGCCAATAGATTACCTTCCCATGGTACACTACAAGATTTACAATCCTTAAACCATAAAGGTTTTAGGCTAACATATCGGTTGAAGGAATTATAACACCTTCATCATACTCAATTTACATTTTTGTACAAAAGGATTTTGAATCCCAAATATTATCCCATGATTAGTGGGTAAGTATGATTTGTGAGTTTTACATGTTCTCATAGGTTCTCATAAAAGGTTATTGAACCCAAGTATATAGAAGCCTTTTACAACCAAGGACCTCCTTAACAATATGCTTATACTGGATATTTACCAATAAACTCAATAACACTAAAGAGTTTACTGAATACCTCCTTTAACATATTTCTACACTTCTTTCTAAAAAAGAAGTTTGAGGAGGTATATATGCTCGAACGTCTTTTACACTTGTTCGAAGGTCTTTTTCTACACTTTCTTAAAGGTCTTTTACAAATGCCTAAAGGTATTTTCAAAAAATCCAAGTTTCATTAGGAGGTGACATTGTCATGCACACTCCCCCTCAATGGAAACTCTGACAATACAAGATTTTCACGAAAGTGAGAAAACTTTATAGTACTTGGGACTTTATGAAGATGTCAACAACCTGCTCTTGATCAACATGAACTTGAAATTTATGTCATCCCTTAGCACCTTTCTCACGGGTGAAGCGTATATGTATCTCAATGTGCTTCATCCTATGATGTTGAACAGATTCTTAATCAAGAGTAATACAACTCGCCACCACATAGAAGATGAATACTTCCTTTAACTTTCATGTGTATCTCTACCAACAGCCGTTGTAGCCACATGACTTCTTTACTTCTTCCATTGTAATTCTCTTCCTCAGTAGAAGAAATGGATACTATTGATTACATTTGTTGTTCCAAGTAATGGTTCCTACACCAAAAAACTTGAACACATATCCAATATATTTTATAACACAACATCAATATGGTTAGAATCACAAAATCCATATAAAATAGCATTTTCATTCTTAGTATAATGTAACCCATAATTGATTGTTCCTTTAATATATCTAAAAATTCTTTTTGTAAGATTCCAATGATCTCTAAAAAGGGTCTGCATAAACCTTGAAGTAATTCCTACTGTATAGGAAATATCTGATCTAGTTATAGTTAGATAAATCAAACTATTAACTAACAACATATATAAAATATGATCAACCTTTTTCATATGTAGATTTAGGGTCAATATTTATTCCAACTTCCATTGAAGTAGAAAATGGTTTACAATCAATCGTAAGAAATTTTTTTAATACAATGGTTGCATATTGTGTTTTGAAAAATAAAAATAGAATGAAATACAATCATACAAAGAACATGATGTGAGAGACCTAACTCATTCATTTCAAAGTACTACTTCAATTTCTCTTTAATCCTATGAATTAAATCAGAATTTTCACTAGACATAAGAAAATCATCAACATATATACATATAATGATAATATGTGAGTCTTATTGCTTAATGAATATATCATTATTAGAAGAAAAATTAACAAAACCTAACAGTTTAAAGAAGGAAACAATTTTTGCATACCAAGCTCTAAGAGCTTGTTTTAAACCATACACGGATTTCTCAACTTAAAAATATATTTTTCTTTACTAGTTTCTTCAAATCCTTTTAGGTTGAAACATGTAAATTTCTTCTTTTAAATCACAATTCAAAAAAGTATTTTTCTTATCTATTTAGTGAATTTCCCACCCAAATTTAGCTACGGGGAAAATGTAGCTAAATATTTAGCACACTTCACGTGGGCCATCAATAAATTAGCCCATTTTTTTAATTCACTATTTATACCCGAGAATTCCATATTTATACCTGAGATATTATCTCATTTTATTCTCCACTCCCACTCTTATATAAAATAAAACCTTTAAATAGGTTTATTTATATAGTTTTTATAAACTATAAGATATAAATGAATGGGGCCACCCCTTACATGGATAATATAAATGGTTAGGGACACATGTTAGGTTTTATTTAATAAGTATTAAGATTTAAAAAGTAATCCCTTCATGGCCAAACAATAAACATGGGCCCCCTTACTAAAAAAGTAAGCACTTAGGTTTTAAAAAAACATATATAGACCAAATCTAATAAAATTTATATTTTAAGCATGATTTAAACTAACCATATATATAAAATATGATTCAAACTTAGGTTTTTTTCTTCTTTTTAAAACTATATATGCCTAGATTTATAAGTTAAGTTTAAATATGATTTAAACTTAGGCTTAGAATATGGTTTGTTGACTCTTCCCCCAATCCCATGTAATTTTAATATGGTTTAAGGATTTTAATATATAGTTTTTTTTTCAAAACTATATCAATTTTAATATGATGTTTATATAAATTATTATATAAACCTTATTCTATATTCTATATATTTTTATTTAAAAATAATAATATAGTTTTCAAATTATATAGGATATAGTTATAGATTAACTATAAACTATAGTTTTCAAATTGAATCTTTTACGAGGGTCCAAAGAACATGGGTATGAATTTACCTTCTGAAATATTTAACTTGCAAACATTTTAAATTATAGAAAACATGAAAACTATTTCATATAGTAATAAATCATTTCCTTTTTTGTATGTGATTTTCACACAGGTAAATATTTGAAGCCCCTTTTACTGTGCACACATCAATATCCAAACAAACATTAATTCCATATAATTTACAAAATGTAAATGAAAGTAAGAATCATATCATATTATATCTCCCCCCCCAAAAAAAAAAAAAAAAAAAAAAAAATTAGGGATTTAAAATTGAAAAACACTAAAAAATTTATCAATATTTTAATTACACAAATGTAGTGCCAAAATAAATTGGGGAAAAAAAGAAGGGGACCAGATACTTTTAAATACCCTTTCGGGTTGGTTGAAAAAACCCATACAAATTAAATAAATAAAATACAAAACATTTGATCTTAATTTATTTAATTTACCTCACTCTGTTACCATGTTAGAATTTGAGGATTCTAATAAATACGGATTTAATCAACTTACATATTATATAATGTTACAATAAATATTTAAATAAAGATTACATCATAACATAAGTAAATAAATAATATCAAAACCATCATTGACAAAGCTATAAAAAGTAGTTGTAGATGCTTCGTTGTCCTTGTATGTTTTTTTGTTACATGGACCCTTTACTACTTTTTAGTAATTTTGTTGTTATGTTTCTTCTTGGTGTAGCTGTTTTTGGCTACTTTGAACTTCATTGTAACATTTGGATTCTAATCCTTTTCTCTTTGGTTCTCTTGCTTATTCGGCTTTAAACCTTCTTTTGTAAACAAGGGTATAGTCTCTTTCAAAAACCCAATAATAAAAAAAAAAATATAAGTAAATAAAGGAAATAAATAACACATGTGACACATTATTTATAGTAGAAATCCCCAACAGGTAAAAACCACTTTAAAAATTACCTTTTACTTGAGAGAACTTATTTTACATCCAGTAAGATCACCTCCTCCTTTAAAACCCTATTTACTAAGGGTAAAACCAAATCACTTGATTTGCACACCTTTGATATATTTTTCGAATATATCAAATGAGGACCTAAAGTCCTTTTTATATAAGGTGATTGGGTATGTCTCGACCCACATTTTCAACCTAAAATGGTTGACACATACACCTAGTATTATATTATTTAATATTAGAAATATAACAATTTCATAATATTAATATGTAACCTAAAGTATATACCTAGGTTATCATATTTAATAATAGAAATATAAATATAAATATTATTAAATATTAACCTATATATTAGTGATGGATTCATATACATTAAGGGTTGGCCAAACCACTTAATCATTATGTTCCAACAATGTCCTTCTTGAGCATCAAGGTGATGGGTCGAACCAGTCCCACAAATTTAGGGATAAAACACTTAACAAATTGATCTTGCAATGGAAGGACTGTAGGGCCTTTTGTGCGTCGGCGAGGGAAAGATCTAGGATGGCTAAAACTTGCTCGAGGATCAATTGCAATGCCATCCTTTGAAACCACATGGCCCAAGAGCTTGCCCTGAACCACCATAAAATTACACTTTTTGGGTTAAGAGACACCCCAAATTCTCTACATCTCTCAAAGACCTTCTCCAGGTATGTCATGTTATCCATGCTCTACTTTGAGAAGACAATTATATTATCAAGGTAAACTAAGATGAACTCATTAATGTATCCTTTGAAGGCAACATCCATAGCTCGCTAAAATGTGGCACTCACATTTGATAGACCAAAGGAATTTTTGATATGCATATGTCCCCCACTTGGTTGTAAATGATGTTTTGAAGTGATCTTCTTCCTTGATCGGGATTTGGTTAAAACACGAGTACCCATATAGCATGGAGAATTTTTGTGCACCAGCCACGGTGAGCGAGAATCTACTCCATTGAAGGTAAAGGATAACGATCCTTTAGAGATGCCTCATTCAAATCTCCGAAATCAACACGGTCGATTTCACCATTCTTCTTGCATACTAGAACCAGATTTGCATGACCTAGGTAGAATGTTTGATAGGAAAAATATTTTTTTCCTCAATGAGTTTGGATAATTCCTTCTTCATGAGGGGCTCTATCTTTGGATTGACTAGTTGTTACTTTTTCTGATGGGCTTGATACCAGGATCAAGGTCAATGGAGTGTTGAGCAACACTTGGATCAAAAAATTTGAGGTCTTCATACTCCCATGAGAAGATATCACTGTATTTTTGATAGAGAGAGATGAAGGCCTATTTTTCTTCATGCTTACAAGTCTCGATGAGAAAAAAATATTTCCCATGCACAATAGTGACTAAGGAGTAGTCTTCTTACATGGCACACATATACCTTTCTTCACCCTTGAATTCATCATTAGGGATAAAATTTTTCTCTAAGGTGACCAGACCTATAGGAAACTTATTTGTTTTTAGTTGTATCATTTGGTCACCATAGCTATCATGTAAGTCAGCTTACATACTTGATGAAAATTCAGCTTTATTATTGATAAACTGGATGATCTGCGTCACTATCAAACACTTTCCAGCTAGTGTTGTTGTTTGGAATGGATGGTCTGATCACCATCAAGATGTGCTGAGTGTTTCCTTTGACAAATTCCTCCATAGGAGAGAATTGTGAACTGAGCACAACAATATGGTCAGCTTCCTTGTTCATTCTGGGTGGCACCACATGTAGATTAAGAGCAGTAATGCTCTCAAGGAGGTCCCATACTCTATGCTTACAAGCTTTGAGAATCTTATTCTTGGTCGACACTTGTTGGTGACTTGGTGGACAAAAATTTCTGTTTACCTAAAGATTTATAGCACCTTAATTTTCTTCTTCTCAGCAATGAGAAAGTCATGCATAAGCACTTCATACTTTGCCACATTGTTAGAACATGCAAATGTAGCCTATGCATGAAAACAAAATTCTCATCCTTAGGGGAAATGAGAACCTCTCCTACTCCCGCACTATTTCTGCTTTTGGATCCATCAAAGTATAACTTTCACATAGACAATTTGAAATTTGTCTTTCTTGAGATTGTGTGGAAACATACCATCTTCTTCTAGAATGCAATAAGTAGCAAGCCTAGTTTCATAAGCTTCCAGTTCTTCAGCATAGGGATAAAATTTATGGTGTCTTTCCACCCATTCATCAAGTACTAGGTTAGGAACAGAGGGTGGAAGAGATTTCTCTTTAGGAACTAAAGCTTGTTCTTCTTGGATTAAAAAGTTGGCTTAGAGATGGGATAGGAGATATGCATCTACATGATAGGAAAATATAGGATTAGCTTATATGGTAAATTGGGTACCATGCATTGTCTTGAGTAACATATGAGACCTATCACAAGACAAGTAACCACCCACTTTAGAAGTGAAATCTCTTGATAGACATAGGGAAAATAAAGGATGTAGGTCAAAGATTGACACATCTTGAGTAATAGTTAGACTTGGGCATGCATGGAGGGTTAACTCAAGATCTTTGATGACTCTTAAGATGGTGACAATTGAGCCATCAAGTTGTAGGACTCCTTTAGAAAAGGGGTTATAATTAAGGCCTAGGCCATCAGCTATCTTCTTGGGCATAACATAATTACTAGCACCTAAATCAATCATTCAATTATGTACTAGGTGTTTGCTTATGATCAAGGACATATAGAAAGGTGAGGTTTTAACAACTTTACTTACTTATTTCTCCTCTTCTTGGAAAAAATTGATAGAAGTGTGTGGCTTCTGCATAGTTGGATCAGTATGCGGGAGTTACGTCAGAGCTTCATGCAACAGATCCCATTGAGATGGAATGGTCAGGGCATCCCACATTGTGACATTTATGTTTTTTTCTTCATTTGGTCCACAATGCTAAATGGAAGGCCCATAGTTTTGCACATTTGGGGACCAACATCCCTTCTTGAGAATTTAGGAATGAAATCTTGAACTTTAGCTAGAGCGAGAGGCTTGACCTAAAAATGAGGGGCATGCGCTACTTTAGAAGGAGATTTGCATGGGGCCTCCTGCGTAGGGACTTTAGCACTTTTACTACAAGATACCTTGTCTGCATCTTTCGATTCTAAGGATCTGCTTGTGTTCTTTGGGATTGTGACTTTGCGTCGACTCTAACATTATTTTCTTGTATCTTATGTTGTCCGCAACTTGGGCATGCGATCTGTTTGTATCTTCTATAGCTTGGTTGATTGCACAGAATTCCTCCACACTAAAGAACATAAAATTTGTCATTTGGAGGAGCTTACGGTCTTTTAAGGTTATCTTCTTTAGCGGAACTTATCGAAGGCTCACAGGTGGAAGAATTCTACACCATGAAGGCTTGTGCGTGCATGGAATTTAAAAATGATATGGACTATAAGGCATGTTGCAAGGGAAGCACCATTCTGACTCTTATGGAAAATTGTTTTAAATTGGAAGAAACACCTAACTCACATTGGGCGCTATAAGAGTAGGCACGGGAGGAAAAACTTACAAGAGAAGATGTGTATTGGGCTGTCATCTATCATTCTATTGGTTAGGTGCATATCTTTTATTTCCATACTAATTCCACCAAGGATCATTTATTTTCCCATGCACATGATTAGAATTGCCTCTATAGGCTTGCACCTGTTTCTTTTCTAATGATATGATCTTGTTTGATAAATTTCTAATCAAGGCCTTTATCTCTTCATATTCCTTCTACTGCACTAAGGAGTAGGATGTTAAGGCAACCTGTTGTGCACTTTTCTCAGGAACGAGAATAGAGGCTACAAAAGCTAGGGTGCTTGTGACATTTACGGGAACAAGGGCATTAAGTCTAAGAGCCAAATTTCCCACCTAAATAAGATTGTTTTTTTCCCTTCCTAAAATACTATAAGCATTGGTAAGGTTCGCCTCCCATGGATTGGATCATGATTGAGATATCACTATTGTGCACCTTCATTTAATAAAGGAAAGCATGTTGAGATGTAGGTCTTACCACAAGAGGGATCTTGTCCCAAGTCTTCTAAAATATGATGTTGAAATCAGTCATCTGCTCATTGGGTGCTCTCTTTATTGTTGTCAGTTGCTCCACTAGGGATAGGTGATCTGACTTGTCTTCAAAGTAGTTACAAAGAGTTATTCCTAGCTCATCCTAGGTGGTGATGGATCCAAGTCTCAAGCCTCGGTACCATTGAAGTGTTTTCCCTTTGAAAGAAGGCTGAAACGACTTTGTTGCTACATCATCATGTGTGATCAGATAGAGTGAACACACATTTTCTATATCCTAGATATGCTCTTGAGGGGTGACTTGATTCTCACCGGTAAAGTATGGAATACTCTTGAGCACACCATTTGGCATATCATGTTTGCACTGGCCGAGAGTAAGAGGAATCCCTCCATCAAAGTTTGAAATTTTTCTTAATAGAGGAGATTGCTAATGTGCCATTGTAGGGCACATAGGTTATCTATTTTGAGGAGGAGTTGAATGGGATCAGTGCATTGGAGATGGAGATGTGTGCAAGGAATTTCTGGAATGAAATCTTCTCGTGGATAGCTAGAGGTATTTAGAAGAATATTCAGCCATCGTACTTCTTCTTATGTGCACTCTTCTCATGAAAGGCACTTAGGACTACTAAAACAGAGATCTTAAAATATTGGGAGTCACCAGATGTGTTGAAATGAGCCTCCAAAGGCTTGAAATACTAATTCCACACACCAGAACTTAGAGATATGAAATTAGAGCTTTCAATGCTGGTCCCACCAAGCATTCCGAAACTTTGGTTGCTTAAACGTGTACCCACATCTTGGATCTCGTAAGTGTTGAGGTGTTTGAGTCCACAATGGAACCGTCTCAAAGTTGTGGGACCTTACACACTTGGGACTGATCTCTGGTGAAGGCCAATTCCTCTATCTAATTCTACTACTACTGCTACTCCTAGTGGTGAAAGGGAAAACTAAGCTAACAATACCAAGGGACTAGGGAAAGAAGGATAACATGAATGAAAACCTACACTAAAAGGTGATAGCACTAGAAAGAGGGATGAACACTACCTATTCTGAGTGAGAATGAAAGGAAATGCATGAAAGGAGGCTAGGCACAACTAGCACAGCTAAACACATATTTACCATGTCATTTTCATGGAAAACAACTAAATAAAGAACTACAAGGGACGTGAAATAGAACAACCAACACACAACACAAAATAAAAGGGAAGAAGAAGGAATGTGAACACATTAGGAAAGAGAATAGTCAAAAACAATGCTTATATTACTTTTAGAAATTCATAGAACTTTTATAATGATGAAGGAGGTTGATATCCACATGCAAGAGCCAGATATAGAGGTCTGTCACTCAAAATATAGAAATTTTGGAGTCCTTAACAAAATGTGTATGGATCCAGAGTCTCTAACATAACAAGTGAGCCTTGCTCTTACATTTATAGATGAATCCATGGAGGAAGAAGGGAAGAAGGAGGGAAAACCCAAATTTGAAACACAACCAACAACAAAAAGCATTTAATGCCTGTAAATCCTCTTGGAGATCTATGAAATACACTTCCCCACACCTGTTTGGTGTCTTTGAAGAAGAAGAAAGGGCAGATCATATCAAAATTGGTGGTTGGAGAAATCGTATCCACTCATTAATGCTTAGAAATACATTTTCCCATTTCTCACCTACCAAAACTACCAAGAATTCATATTTGAATTTCTAGCTTGTAGGCGATGTCAATGAGTTTTCTAACTAGTCAGTGTGTGTTCCATCCTAAGCTCTATAAGAAAAAGATAAGGATGTCAAAAGATGTTAAAGTTGTCGGTGCATGAAAAACATGTGACATGAATGGATTGGCTGAAATGTTGGCCAACTATGCAAATATTTGTCATTTCTGCCATGTGTCACTTGTTGATTTATTTGCAATGATTCGGCACCTTGTTAGCACGCTTTGATTGGTTGTGCACAACACACTTAAACATGTCAAAATATGACCTAACACAAAGGGGTGTGAGGGAAGGGCACATAGATAAAATAGATGAAGGCACAAATGTGGAGTGCGCATGATATGCATGGGGAAATGAGGCAAATTGGTGAGTAGAGAATGTATGGTGAAGGCGCAACTATTGCAAAGTAATAGGCAAAACACATGAGAAGGTGGGCACAAGGGAGGATCGGAAGGAGAGAAAAGAATTGGGTGTGTAGGGAAAATGTGACCAAGGGAATGTGTCAGTGAGATTGAGCACATGCAACAACACTGCAATGAATAACTAAGAGCCATAATGTGTATGCAAGTTGCTAGAAGAGATATTTGGATAATATTTTTAGCAACTTTCAAGGCCATCTGCTGCTAGATGAAGGAGACTAGTAGCACTGGAGCATCTATTGAGAATGAAGTCTTCTTATGCAATCATGAAACTACCCTTGTAACCACTTTGAGGATCATTTCTTGACTTTGTTATGAATCTTACAATTGTTAAAAGAAGATCTACATTTTGGATGCAACAAAAGAGAGCACACATGAAGCACACGAGAGGAAATAACTATGTACAAACAAATAATGTGCGTAAGAGTGGACTTAGAAGAATTAAAACTACTCTAATATATACAACGTGATACAACAAACTTAATGGAATGATTTGAGATAGATCCCATTTACTAGGATTTGTAGTGTATCTCCATCAAGATGAGTTAACTTGAAAGAGTTAGCCTCTTTGTAGGAACTTATGATGTATGGGACACTCCAAAGTGCATCAAACTTTGAATGGTTGTAACACCCGACTGCTGTTGTTACTTTCTCCTAAGCATTCAAGTGTTGATATGTGATT
This sequence comes from Taxus wallichiana var. yunnanensis, assembly GCA_018340775.1. Lineage (NCBI taxonomy): Eukaryota > Viridiplantae > Streptophyta > Pinopsida > Cupressales > Taxaceae > Taxus > Taxus wallichiana. The sequence continues at coordinate 12,983,229 of CM031237.1, forward strand.
TCTAGTAAATGGATTGTGTACCTCGATTGGAAATCATGCTTGATATGTATTAAATTTCTTGCAGATTGCGAGATCTTGGTGAGTCAAAATATTAATAGACTCTTTTATTTATTTCATCTTTGTGATCGAATATTAATCGATCACGGAATGAATTATACGGTATTCATCAATAATATCTAGACTTGGACAAAGGAATTGATCCAAGTAATGCTTTAATTTTGTGAAGTGATAAAATTAGATCACGAACCTTGACGCAGTTGCAAGGTATGGAAGCATTTGGTAAGGCTGGTGGGAGTATGACTCGAGCGAGATCTTGAGAAATGAAACGGTTCCCGATATCTGGTATATCTGGAAGGTCTCGATTAAAGACCAGGTAATAATTCATTGACATACAATTCTGTAATAAGAACAGGAGTGACTCTGTTCTAGAAAGTATGATGCAGGTCTCTCCAGAGTTTTCGGGAGAAGGACCAAACTGAATTACTAAGGGTTAGTAACCTAAAACAATAACCTAACCTAGGGGTTAGATTATTGTTAGTCTAACCTAGACCTAGGCTATGTGTTATGATCCTAAAATAATAACTAAGTGCAAAATGGTTAGCATGGTTCTTACCCTAAAACTCTAACCTAAGATACTAACCTAGCTAACTAAGAGTTTATGAGAAGGGGCCTTTGAAGGGTGGCGAACCATGGGCACTATTCTCTATGGCAATAAATGGGAAGGATAAGGATGAGGGACAGGCGGATGGCGGAGGCTTGGCGGCGGTAACCTTGGCGAGACTTGGCAATTACTAAGTCAGAAGTGAACTTGAGTTTTGGATGGTGTCGCCAATTTTGGCGGTCGGTGGGGGTAGAGATTAGGCGGGAAAATTGGTTTAATGGCATTTATTGTTTAGGGAGTTGAGCCCGGAGCTCGCGAAACGGCATGCAAACGAGAAGTTGGAAGGTTTGTTTGGTGTATCGCGATTTTCGGTCTACTCTCTCTCTCTCTGCTAGTTTACTGGTTCTTCGCACCAGTTCTCTTTGAGTTGCATGGCGAGAATGAATTTCTCTGGCTCTTTTCTCTGCCATGGAGGATATATTGTAAACGGGACAGCGAAATTTTGTTGGTCGCTGTGTTTGGGAAAAAGAAAAGGAAGTTTGAGCTCTTCCTGTGGTCTTCTTCGGAAATTCGATCAAAATACAGGCATGTTAGGCCCTATCCTTTAAATATTTTGCTGTCTTTCAAATGTCTTCATTAAAACAACTCTGTTCATTTGTTTGTGAAGATTAGATAAATTTTCCTATGAAGATTTAGTTGATTTTGGCTCTGTATCTCTTCTGGTTCGATTTTTGGCAATTTCCGCTTGTTGGGTGTTTGTTGAAATCGAACTTCAACTCTGTTTGTTGTGTATTCCTTCTGGTTTAAATATGAGAGATTTATATTTATAAAGGTTTGAATGTTTCGGCTTTGTTTGGCGAGAGCCGTCGAATATACTTGTGAAGGGTATAGATCACATTGTTTCTTTGTCGACTTGCGATCGTCAATCTTTGTTGTGAGCAGTGGGAATGATCTTGGTGTACCATTTGATTGTTACTGTGCATTTGAAGATTTTGAAGCTCTGTCATGGCTTTGTTAACAGCGATTAATGATACTTTATGGGTTTCATTGTTTTCTAATTTACGGCTTGGAATAGGCAATGAGATGAGTTACCATAGTCTTTAACGACTCGGTGGTTTTCATGATTGAATCGTTTGATAATCTCTTTGTTGTGAATGTAGATTCATCTTGAGTTTTGTTATTATATGGTCGTGGAAGCCTTGTGGAAAAGACAGAGTTTTTGGCTCTTTATTATTGTAGTAAATACGAGTATTGACTTTTTGTGGATGTATTGCCTTTCCTTGCGAAAATTGTTCGAAGGTTTTGAAAGCGATTCGATTTATTTCATTGTTTTGGAATGAGTATATTGATTTGCTTATACTTGTTTCATTCGGAATGTTTGTCTTGAATGGCATGGAAGGATTTATCAATTAATTCTATTTTTATCTTTGTTGTTGGGTTTGTGATTATGGGCGCAAATCCGTTATCGATATGTAGTGTGAATTAGTGGATTTATTAGGATTGAATTCGAGCGACTGTGAGGAGGCGTTTCAATGTTCTATTTCTATTTTAGTCCTTTGTTCAAGTTAGAATGTGTATATACTGGTTGTTAAGTGTTGATCCGGTGACTTGAAGGAAAATCATCTTGAAGACCTCTCTGTATTTTCTTGGGGTACTTTGTGTTGCATGTTGCTTTGGTGGTACTGATTCCTTAGGTGAGCAACTACATATTCAACCTGTTCTATTTGTGCTAAATTATTGGCGAGTACTGATCGGGTTTCTTGGTTAAAATAAGAGCTTGATTGTTTGTCTCGATTTTTATATCGTCATTGATGATTGTTTTTCGCATTAAGCCTGTTTGGGTGAGTTGCACTAGGGATTTGCATGCACCGGTAGGGATCGATTGATGGTGTTCCTTTCCGTTTGTTGATCGATAAAGCGAGAAAGTATAAGTATGCTAAGTTCCTTTTGTTTGTTCATCGATTTGGTGATCATGAATTGGAATCAATGTGTGGTCACCATAGCATAGTTTCTCGGAAACCTTAAAAGGCTTAATGTTATAGAGTTGTTGGTTACAGCAATACGCTTGAAGCTCTTGCTTTCGAACTTGGTTCGAAAGCCTTACTGTGTTTAGATGAAACTAGTTTTGGACATCGGATTTGATTTATGGATAGTTGATGTGTTAGTTCTTTGTCAAGAGATTTCTTTGGGTTTCTATTTTCGTGATTTAGAACAGTGATCTTGATTTCGGCCTGTCTAACTTGTTCATTTATATACTGGATGACTGTTCTCATAAGTGAAGGCAGTACAGTGATGAACTTATGTAAAAAGGGAAGTAAGAATGGATTGATTCTTTCTCTTCCTTTATTTTATATTATTGATAATGAACTATCAGTAGGAAATTAATTTGGTAACGTTTTGGTAGGAGACCAAATTGTTATGTTATTTCTTTTTGGAAGATTGCAACAATCTGACCAGTGTCGTGATTTGGATTCAATGATTGTTTATATGCATTCGTTCTTGTTTCTTAATATTTGAAGAAATATTAGAAAGTGTTTAAGACTATTCTGTAACAATGATAGAGTTACATGTTTGTAATCATTTAGTATTACAAGGACATAGCCTGAATATGTTTTCTTTTTGGATATTTGATCTCATTTAAACAGGGTGTTTAATGGAAACAATTGATGGATTGCAATTGTTTTAAAAGTTAGTGCTTATCATGCTCGGTTCATTGAAATGACTCATGTTGACTATTTTTGCGAGATGGTTGCCGTAAGAGGTAAATACAATGCGAGATCTGGCAGATCCGATCAGATAGTTTATTTGATTTATTATGAATTACTGACTTGATTTTATGGATGTACTATATGTGAAAAGATGTTTCTTTTCCGTTAGCATTATATCAAGTATCTTTGTTGCATAAATGTAATTGTCACGAGTTTCAAAAGGAATGAAAATAAGCGTTTGATACTTATGTGTTGTATTAAATTATGAATGATGAACTTCTTCGGTTTACGTAACGAAGAGGCATAGTTATCTTTGCATAATATGGATGCTTTTGTGATTGACAATGAAAGCTTGTAAGTAATTAGACTAAATTCTTATGAGTATTTAGTAGTTCTAATTTGATCGGATAATGCAATATTTTAATTTAAATATTGTCTCTCTCTCTAGAGGATAGGTTAAAATTGAGCCTAAAAGATAACGCTAAACAAGTTGGATTGAATTACTAATCCCTAGTCCTAAGTATAACAGGACAATAGTAAATTGGATTCTAAATCATTTATATCTTTAAACTAAAAAGTATGATATAAATTCGATTAAGAGAAGCGGTAGGCAATCAATGGAATTGGTGGCAATCTCAAGCATAGGTTATGAGATATTATGCAGAATCATTGTTTAGAATCAGACGTATTCTAATGACTCCTTGATAGAAGCTAGACCTTAATACCTCTACCAAGTAATGGGATTAATGGAGGAGGGTCGCCTTAAGAAAATGAATCCAGGGATTGGAAATGGCTAACCTTAGGGAAAAGTCTTAAGAAGTAATTTAATCTTTAGTGCGTAACGCTTGTTTTCGGGTAGATCTTCTCGAGGCGGATTTAAAGGATGACGACATAAGGTCGACTGCAGGGTTGTACCTCCGAGAAGATTAGGATCTTCTCGAAGTTACAACAATGCAGGTGACTTATGGCGACACCCCTTGCATTGATCGTTGAGATTTACACTTGATTTCGCACGAGTTACCCTGGGACCGATTAAGAACGTGGTCATGTTATATGGCGCCTCGGAGATTTGGGGTGTCATGACACATCTTGGATTGAAGCTGCAAGGTTGAACCAAGTATGTCATCATATCCCTAACCCTCGTGGGTATCCATATAACATTATCACCTTGTTAATCGCCTCCGGGTGATTCGATTGTGGAAGGAAGGATTTGTGATAATCGGTATAAGACATTCTATATAACATATGAATGGGGTGAAGGGCGTATTCAGTTGACGAGTATGCCGTTAAGGAATACGAGACATGAAACTGATATGTTTCAAATCTTTGGCCAAAGTATCGCATGGCTTTGATTGCGTTGTCTGATTCACCTAGTCTAAGGGATGAGATGCCGATGGATAATGGTACTTGATTATTCGAGTTAGATTCCTTGGACAGAGCATTCTGAATTCCCAGATTAGGGAAGAGAACCGCAAGAGTGATGTGTTAAATAAAAACACCGACTCTTATTACTCATGAATAGATCGGTAGATTACCGAGTCATGGAATGAATAGATCGGAAGTACTCCGAGTCATTACAGCTGCATATGGTTGCTTATTATATGAATGGTTATTTGAATTGTGAGTTCTAAATTATGTATTTAGAACCAGTATGCAATTATCAAAAAAAAAAAAATTCATTCACTTGTTCTAAAGTTAAAAATGAGGATGTTACATCTTGGTATCAGAGCTGAAGGTTGCAGCTCTTGGACCTATTGAGTCCATAATCTGATAAAAACCTGAATTTTCTTGTAACAGAAAATGGTTAGAACAAGGGGGAACGTTGCGAGTAATGCTCCACCTGAAGGAGGAGCGGCAACAACCCAGAAACTGGATGAGATCCTTGCTGCCCTGTTGGACACAAGAGATCGCTTGGCTGTACTTGAACAGCAGGTGACGGGGAATGAGGAGGATGAAGAAGCTGATAATAATAATCAGCAACCTCACGAGGACAACCCCGACACGGGTGTTGATGTTATCTTGTGAATGCACATGTGCGAGAAAATAAAAAGGCAGTTGGCAAGCGAGAACTCACTAATGATATCAAAAGGATAAGTCCACCTAAGTATGATGGCACCACATTAGGAGATGGAGCTGAGAACTGGCTCAGCGAAATGGAGAAGTACTTTGCTATAAGGAACTTCTCAGAAGAAACCAAGGCAATATGGGGAGCCTATCAGCTTTCTCACGAAGCATCTTCGTGGTGGGATAGCCGAAAAGCTGAACTAAATATTGATGAGACCAATATCACTTGGGATCAATTTAAAGGCTATTTTAGGCAACGTTGGCTGCCACAACTTTTCTATGATCGAGAAAATGACGAGAATTTCAGAACTTGACTCAAGGGAAGTTAACGAAGAATGCAGGAGCGGTTTACAAAACTTCTCAAGTATGTACCTTGATACCAAAGCTGACGAAAAGTTCGGAGGATACGGAAATTCATCATGGGATTGAATCTGTGATAGGGGAGAGGTCGATGTTCACGGTCCAACCACTATGGAAGGAGTTGTTGAAAAGGCCATAAGGCAAGAACAGAAATTGAAGGCTATTTCTCGCTCATAAGGAGGAAGTGCGGAAGAAGGCAAACCCTTCTTCAACCTCTCTTGCACCTTAAAAGGACCATGGAAAAAGTTTGGGAACAAGAGTAAGTTTCGAGGAGATAACAATAAGAAGGCAGATAAATAAGCTGCGGGAAATGTGAAGGATAATTTTGCAAAAAAATTATAATAATGGTCGAGAAGTCCTATGGAGGGCGCGTGACAATTATAAAGCTGGAAGCAACTTTGAGCCTAAGAAGGGACTGTAGGAGGCTGCTACACTTGTGGTAAAGATCATTACGCAAATCGGTGCCCTTTGAAGAAGGATGATCGTGTCAATGGCATAAGATACATCTGCGGTAGCGGACAAACAAGTGAAAAGCAAGTGACACCTATAGAAGTTAGGGTAAGTTATTCGGCATACTGTCACTATTCTTTTTGATACGAGAGCTCTTGAATGTTTTATATCTAATAAACTAGCTTCTAAACTTAAAAGAAAATTTGGAAAAATGGATAAATCTTGGTACATGCAGTATGGTAATAAGTCTGTTCATACGGTGAGTATGTGTCTTTTGGAGCGGTCCTTGACTTACCTAACTTTTCCACGGAAGTTGATCTCTATGTTGCACCTTTGGGATCGTATGACATTGTCATCGGTGTTAATTGGTTAGCTGACCATAAAGCAAAGGTAGATTGCTATGAAAAGAACATAGAATGTTTAGATGATCATTTGGAATCAGTAGAAATTCAAGGTGTGAAACGAGAAATTACAGTTAGAAAGCTGTCAGCTATGCAGCTTAAAAAGGCTAAGAATAAAGGATGTACCCTTTATGCAGTAAAGATATCTGAATCTTCTGAAGAAGATAGTGATTTCATGAAGCAAATCCCACTTTATTACAAAGTTTCAGGATGTTTTCTGAGGAATTACAGGTTACCACCCAAGAGAGAATTTGATTTTACTATAGAAATCAAGCACAGAGCGGAACCTATTTCAGGCGCCTTATCGGATGACTACTATTGAGTTAGTCGAGCTAAAGGCTCGATTACAAGAGCTTTTGTCAAAGGGATTGATTAGACCAAGTGTTTCACCTTGGGAGCACTGTTATATTTGTGAAAAGAAGGATGGAACTCGAGGCTGTGTATTGATTATCGGATGTTGAACAAAGCAACAATTAAGAACCGATACCCACTTCCTAGGATCGATGATCTGTTTGATCAAATGCGTGGAGCAGCGGTTTATTCTAAGATAGATCTTCGATCTGGTTATCATCAGCTAAGGATTAAAGAGGAAGATATTCATAAAACAGCTTTCCGAACAAGGTACGGACATTATGAATTCACAGTTCTAGCCTTTGGGTTAACTAATGCACTGCTGGCCTTTATGAATTTAATGAACAATATTTTTCAAGAATACGGACAAGTTTGTACTTGTATTCTTGGACGATATTCTCATTTATTCTAAGAGCGTTGAGGAGCACAATGAGCATTTGAAGATAGTATTGGGAATTCTGAGAAAGAGAAAGCTGTATGGTAAGTTATCCAAATGTTCTTTCTATGATTCTGAAGTTCGCTATTTGGGTCATGTCATAAGCAAGGAAGGAATCGCTGTAGATCCTTCAAAAATAGTGGCAATAACTGAGTGGCCTGCACCCAAGAATGTGCATGAAGTAAGAAGCTTCATGGGTCTTCTTTGAGTTCTTATAGAAAATTTGTAAAGGATTTTTCTAAGGTATTTGCACCAATAACTTCATTGCGAGAAGAAGGATAAGAAATTCATGTGGAATGACAAGTGCGAAGCGGCTTTCAAAAGTCGAAAGACCGGTGACTCTGCGCACCTATATTGGGTACATGCAGACCCTAATGGAAATTTTACGGTGGTAGCGATGCTTGGGAAGGTCTTGGAGGTGTTTTGCTACAAAATGATCAAGTCATTGCTTATGAGAGTAGAAAACTTAAGATTCATGAGCTGAATTATGCCCCTCATGATCTGGAGCTTGCTTTTGCCATTGTTCACGCACTTCAAGTGCGGAGACACTACTTACTAGGAAACCTTTTGAGTTGGGCGATCACTTGGGTCTGAAATATATATTTACTCATTGATTTGAATGCCAGGACAAAGAAGGTGGTTAGAATTTCTATCACAATATGACTTTGATATCGGTTATATCAAAGGAAAGGAGAATAAGTAGTAGATGATGCTCTAAGTCGTAGGAGGCACATTTACTGCTCTTATAACGTTGAGAACTCGGTTTAAAGACGAGGTAAAAGTGCCTCGAGAATCGGATGCATATTTTCAGCAAGTGAAAGCAGCGCTTGCTGCAGAACCTAAAGATAAAAGGTATGAAGGTTTTCATACGGATAATGAAGGAATCTTGCGTTATGAAAATAGGGTATATGTACTGTCTTTGAATGAATTGAGAAAGAAGTTGTTAGTTGAATTTCATAATTCACCTTTCTCTGGGCACCCGGGTATCACAAAAATGCTAGCTGATTTGAAACAGCAATACTTCTGGAAAGGTATGAAAAAGGATGTGATAAATTTTGTGACTCATTATGCGGAATGTCGGCAGGTGAAAGCGAGCATATGCATCTGCTTTGGATTGTTGTATCCTCATAGCATACCGCGATACAAATGGCAAGTAATAACCATGGATTTTGTGCAAGGACTACCCATGTCCGAGGAATAAACATGATGTTATCTGGTAGTTGTAGATAAGCTAACTAAGGTAGCTCATTTCATCATTTGGAAATCTAAAGGATGATTCTCTAGTGCTAGCCAAGAGGTTCGTACGAAATTTTCAGATTGCATGGTGTACCGAACTGATTATTTTCGGCGGGGATCCTAGAATGACGTCAAGGTTTTGGCAAAGCGCTTAACGCAGCCCTAGGAGCGAAACTAAACTTCGATTACGCATATCATCCGAGAAAGCGGATGGGCGGCGAGAGGGTAAATCAAGTGTTGGAGGACATGTTGCGAATGTATTGCATGGATCAATGTATAAATGGGAAGAGTATCTCCCATTGGTTGAGTTCGCATACAACAACACTTATCACTCATCTCTTAAGATGGCACCTTTTGAAGCACTTTATGGAAGAAAGTGCGAGAACCCCTGTAAGTTGGGGCAGTGTAGAGGATAGAGTGGTAATTGGACCGAGAGATTCTCACGAGATGGGCAAAGAAGTTAAGCTGATTCGTGAGCGATTAAAGAAGCGGTGGATAGACGAGAAGAGCTATGCTGACCTTAAGCGGGTTGATAGAAAGTTTGAGCTTGGTGATAAGGTTTTTTTCTGCGTGTTAAACCCGAGAAAGAGTTCTATAACTTTTGGCAAGGCTGCAGAGTTGTCACCACGATACGTGGGACCTTTTGAAATTGTCGAGATAATCAATCCTGTAGCTTATCGTTTAGCATTGCCTCTGCTCTATCTCGTATGCATGATGTTTTCCATATTTCTTTGCTTAAGAAATACGTTTCAGAATCTGTCACATGTTTTAAATTGGAATTCCTTGCAGGTCAGGACCCGGGAATAATCGTGGTTAAACCCACAAGAGTGCTGGAAACTCTTGATTGCATTTAAGGAATCGTGATATTCAGCAATGTAAGGTCAGTGGGACCGAGTTTAGCGAAAAGAAAGTGCAACTTGGGAAAACTGGAAGAGATGGCTGCTTTTCCTTCTCTTTTTACAACGAGAATGAAATACATTGATGAAATACTTTATGGTGATTGTTTTTAAGTATTTATGAAAGCTTTGATTGAAAGGCGAGACTTTATTCGGAGTTGAATAAAAGTGAGGTGACATTGATTTGAAACTATTAAATATGGAAGTAAACACATTGTTTGTGTACTAATAAATTGATTGACCGAAAGGTCAAGTTATTATGTAATTCATCGGGACGATGAATCCTTTTAGGAGGAAGCATGTAACACCACAACTGAGTGTTGTTACTTTCTCCTAAGCATTCAAGTGTTGATATGTGATTTCTAGTAAATGGATTGTGTACCTCGATTCGGAAATCATGCTTGATATGTATTAAATTTCTTGCAGATTACAGATCTTGGTAGTCAAAATATTAATAGACTCTTTTATTTATTTCATCTTGTGACCGAATATTAATCGATCACGGAATGAATTATACGAGGTATTCATCAATAATATCTAGACTTGGACCAAAGGAATTGATCCAAGTAATGCTTTAATTTTGTGAAGTGATAAAATTAGATCACGAACCTTGAGCAGGTTGCAGGTATGGAAGCATTTGGTAAGGTGAGTCGGGAGTATGACTCGGGCGAGATCTTGAGAAATGAAACGGTTCCCGATATCTGGTATATACGGAAGGTCTCGATTAAAGACAGGTAATAATTCATTGACATACTGATGCTGTAATAAGAGCAGGAGTGACTGCTGTTCTAGAAAGTATGATGCGAGTCTCTCCGAGTTTTCGGGAGAAGGACCAAACTGAATTACTAAGGGTTAGTAACCTAAAACAATAACCTAACCTAGGGGTTAGATTATTGTTAGTCTAACCTAGACCTAGGCTATGTGTTATGATCTAAAATAATAACTAAGTGCAAAATGGTTAGCATGGTTCTTACCCTAAAACTCTAACCTAAGATACTAACCTAGCTAACTAAGAGTTTATGAGAAGGGGCCTTTGAAGGGTGGCGAACCATGGCGCTATTCTCTATGGCAATAAATGGGAAGGATAAGGATGAGGACAGGCGGATGGCGGAGGCTTAGGCGGCGGCTAACCTTGGCGAGACTTGGCAATTACTAAGTCGGAAGTGAACTTGAGTTTTGGATGGTAGCATCGCCAATTTTGGCGGTCGGTGGGGGTAGAGATTAGGCGGGAAAATTGGTTTAATGGCATTTATTGTTTAGGGAGTTGAGCCGGAGCTCGCGGCGGCATGCAAGCGAGAAGTTGGAAGGTTTGTTTGGTGTATCGCGATTTTCGGTCTACTCTCTCTCTCTGCTAGTTTCTTGGTTCTTCGCACTTTTGATTCTCTTTGAGTTGCATGGCGAGAATGAATTTCTCACGGCTCTTTTCTCTGCCATGGAGGATATATTGTAAAGCAGGACAGCGAAATTTTGTTGGTATTGTGTTTGGGAAAAAGAAAAGGAAGTTTGAGCTCTTCCTGTGGTCTTCTTCGGAAATTCGATCAAAATACGAGGCATGTTAGGCCCTATCCTTTAAATATTTTCTTTGTCTTTCAAATGTCTTCATTAAAACAACTCTGTTCATTTGTTTGTGAAGATTAGATAAATTTTCCTATGAAGATTTAGTTGATTTTGGCTCTGTATCTCTTCTGGTTCGATTTTTGGCAATTTCCGCTTGTTGGGTGTTTGTTGAAATCGAACTTCAACTCTGTTTGTTGTGTATTCCTTCTGGTTTAAATATGAGAGATTTATATTTATAAAGGTTTGAATGCTCGGCTTTGTTTGGCGAGAGCCGTCGAATATACTTGTGAAGGGTATAGATCACTGTTTTGCTGTCGACTTGCGATCGTCAATGCTGTTGTGAGACAGTAGGGAATGATACTGGTGTACCATTTGATTGTTCTGTGCATTTGAAGATTTTCGAAGCTCTGTCATGGTTTTGTTAACAGCGATTAATGATACTTTATGGGTTTCATTGTTTTCTAATTTCTGGCTTGGAATAGGCAACAGATGAGTTACCATAGTCTTTAACGACTCGGTGGTTTTCATGATTGAATGCGTTTACGATAATCTCTTTGTTGTGAATGTAGATTCATCTTGAGTTTTGTTATTATATGGTCGTGGAAGCCTTGTGGAAAAGACGGCAGGTTTTGTAGCTCTTGTTATTGTAGTAAATACGAGTATTGACTTTTTGTGGATGTATTGCCTTTCCTTGCGAAAATTGTTCGAAGGTTTTGAAGCAGTTCAGTTTATTTCATTGTTTTGGAATGAGTATATTGATTTGCTTATACTTGTTTCATTCGGAATGTTTGTCTTGAATGGCATGGAAGGATTTATCAATTAATTCTATTTTTATCTTGTTGTTGGGTTTGTGATTATGGGCGCAAATCCGTTATCGATATGTAGTGTGAATTAGTGGATTTATTAGGATTGAATTCGAGCAAGTGAGGAGGCGTTTCAATGTTCTATTTCTATTTTGGTCCTTTATTGAGTTAGAATGTGTATATACGGTTGTTAAGTGTTGATCCGGTGACTTGAAGGGAAAAATGCATCGAAGACCTCTGTATTTTCTTGGGGTACTTTGTGTTGCATGTTGCTTTGGTGAGTACTGATTCCTTAGGTGAGCAACTACATATTCAACTGTTCTATTTGTGCTAAATTATTGGCGAGAAACGGTCGGGTTTCTTGGTTAAAATAAGAGCTTGATTGTTTGTCGATTTTTATATCGTCATTGATGTTTTGTTTTCGCGTTCAGCCTGTTTGGGTGAGTTGCACTAGGGATTTGCATGCACCCGGTAGGGATCGATTGATGGTGTTCCTTTCCGTTTGTTCGATCGATAAGGCGAGAAAGTATAAGTATGCTAAGTTCCTTTCTGTTTGTTCAATTAAATTGGTGATCATGAATTGGAATCGATGTGTGGTCACCATAGCATAGTTTCTCGAAACCTTAAAAGGCTTAATGTTATAGAGTTGTTGGTTACAGCAATACGCTTGAAGCTCTTGCTTTCGAACTTGGTTCGAAAGCCTTCTATGTGTTTAGATGAAACTAGTTTTGGACATCGACTGATTTATGGATAGTTGATGTGTTAGTTCTTTGTCTGAGATTTCTTTGGGTTTCTATTTTCGTGATTTAGAGCAGTGATCTTGATTTCGGCTGTCTAACTTGTTCATTTATATCTTTGGATGATTTGTTCTCATAAGTGAAGGCGATGCACTGGTGATGAACTTATGTAAAAAGGGAAGTAAGAATGGATTGATTCTTTCTCTTCCTTTATTTTATATTATTGATAATGAACTATCGGTAGGAAATTAATTTGGTAACGCGTTTTGGTAGGAGACCAAATTGTTATGTTATTTCTTTTTGGAAGATTGCAACAATCTGACCAGTGTCGTGATTTGGATTCAATGATTGTTTATATGCATTCGTTCTTGTTTCTTAATATTTGAAGAAATATTAGAAAGTGTTTAAGACTATTCTGTAACAATGATAGAGTTACATGTTTGTAATCATTTAGTATTACAAGGACATAGCTTTGAATATGTTTTCTTTTTGGATATTTGATCTCATTTAAACGGGGTGTTTAATGGAAACAATTGATGGATTGCAATTGTTTTAAAAGTTAGTGCTTATCATGCTCGGTTCATTGGTGACTCATATTGACTATTTTTGAGATGGTTGCCGTAAGAGGTAAATACTGATGCGAGATCTGGCGGATCCGTCGGATAGTTTATTTGATTTATTATGAATTACTGACTTGATTTTATGGATGTACTATATGTGAAAAGATGTTTCTTTTCCGTTAGCATTATATCAAGTATCTTTGTTGCATAAATGTAATTGTACGAGTTTCAAAAGGAATGAAAATAAGCGTTTGATACTTATGTGTTGTATTAAATTATGAATGATGAACTTCTTCGGTTTACGTAACGAAGAGGCATAGTTATCTTTGCATAATATGGATGCTTTTGTGATTGACAATGAAAGCTTGTAAGTAATTAGACTAAATTCTTATGAGTATTTAGTAGTTCTAATTTGATCTGGATAATGCAATATTGTAATTTAAATATTGTCTCTCTAGAGGATAGGTTAAAATTGAGCCTAAAAGATAACGCTAAACAAGTTGGATTGAATTACTAATCCCTAGTCCTAAGTATAACAGGACAATAGTAAATTGGATTCTAAATCATTTATATCTTTAAACTAAAAAGTATGATATAAATTGATTAAGAGAAGCTGGTAGGCAATCAATGGAATTGGTGGCAATCTCAAGCATAGGTTATGAGATATTATCGAATCATTGTTTAGAATCGAGACGTATTCTAATGACTCCTTGATAGAAGCTAGACCTTAATACCTCTACAAGTAATGGGATTAATGGAGGAGGGTCGCCTTAAGAAAATGAATCCGAGGATTGGAAATGGCTAACCTTAGGAAAAGTCTTAAGAAGTAATTTAATCTTTAGTGCGTAACGCTTGTTTTCGGGTAGATCTTCTCGAGGCGGATTTAAAGGATGACGACATAAGGTCATTGCGAGGTTGTACCTCAGAAGATTAGGATCTTCTCGAAGTTACAACAATGCAGGTGACTTATGGCGACACCCCTTGCATTGATCGTTGAGATTTACACTTGATTTCGCACGAGTTACCCTGGGACCGATTAAGAACGTGGTCATGTTATGTGACTGCCTCGGAGATTTGGGGTGTCATGACACACTGGTTGAACTGCAAGGTTGAACCAGTATGTCATCATATCCCTAACCCTCGTGGGTATCCATATAACATTATCACCTTGTTAATCTGCCTCAGGTGATTCGATTGTGGAAGGAAGGGACTGACAATAATCGTATAAGACATTCTATATAACATATGAATGGGGTGAAGGGCGTATTCAGTTGGACGAGTATGCAGTTAAGGAATACGAGACATGAGCAGATATGTTTCAAATCTTTGGCCAAAGTATGCAATTTGCTGATTGCGTTGTCTGATTCACCTAGTCTAAGGGATGAGATGCCGATGGATAATGGTAATGATTATTGATTAGATTCCTTGGACGAGCATTACGAATTCCCAGTTAGGGAAGAGAACCGCAAAGTGATGTGTTAAATAAAAACACCGACTCTTATTACTCATGAATAGATCGGTAGATTGCGAGTCATGGAATGAATAGATCGGAAGTACTCAGAGTCATTACAGCTGCATATGGTTGCTTATTATATGAATGGTTATTTGAATTGTGAGTTCTAAATTATGTATTTAGAACCGTATGCAATTATCAAAAAAAAAAAAATTCATTCACTTGTTCTAAAGTTAAAAATGAGGATGTTACAATGGTGCCCTGGTTTAGCTCTGTCAGCATCCCATTTTAGAACCAAGTACCTAATTTTAAAAGCTTGAGGCCTAGCCTTTCTGTCAAACCATTTCTTTGTTTCTTGCTGATGTTGTTCTAGATTGATCATGAAAGAGTTCCTTAGTTCTTCAAGATTAACCAGCTCTGCCATTATGATTTCTCTCTGGTTCGTGCCTTCAAATTCCAGCTGCTGGGAAAGTGCCAATGAATTAAATTCTAGTGTCAAAGGAAGAGTAGCTTCTTTTCCATAGACAAGATTGCAAGGAAACATTCCTATTACCTTTTTGATTGTGATTCTATCTACCCAGAGTGCATGTGAGACCTTTGTATGCCACTGTCTTTGGTTGATGTTCATTATGCACTTCATGATTTTGATCGGAGTTTCTATTTTTGATTCTGCTCGACCATTTCCACGAGGGTAATAGTTGGAATAATTCTTCAGGTAAATGCCCAAACTTAGAGCCCAATCAATGATTTTAGTGCCAAGGAAGGATTTTCCATTATCATAGATAATGGTTTGAGGAACGCTAAACCTTATGGCTATACCTTCAAGAAATTCAATGATGGTGACTCGATCCAGTTGCTTAAGCACGACAACTTATGTCCATCTGGTGAAGTAATATGTATATTTCAACACACATTTATGTCCAGTGCTTGAAGGTGGATTGATCATTCCTATAAAATCAAGACCTCATTGCACAAAATGCTGATCTTCTTAGATTGTTCGGAGGGGAAGCACTATTAATATTTTCTTTCCTCCAAAGAAAGCACATTCCTTGCATTTTGTGACCCACTTGTGTGCATCTACAAATAGGGTAGGCCAAAAGATAGTTGTTATTATGATCTTCATTACTGTATTTTTGGCAGAGAAGTGTCCACTAGAGAATCCATTGTGAAATTTTGCTAACACTTTTTTAGTCATGCACGTCATTGATACATCTTAACAACATGCCATCAAGATTCCTTTTGAAGAGAAGTCCATCAATCAACACATAAGGGACATATTGTAACATCAGATGTCTTCTCTTTGATTTATTTAAACTAGGAGGGTATGCACCCTCGAGAAAGGAATGTGATCATTTCCTTCATCCAGTCATGCACGTCAAGGTTTGTATTATGCTCAATCTCTATGCACGGAAGACCTTCATCCGAAAAATGAAGCCTCGGAGTTCACTCTGCGCATCCTTAGAAATCTACCTACAAAGCACACTACTTCTTACCATCTTTGTGGCCTTGATATTCACATCATACTCCATCATTTTGGTCTTTGATCATGCTCTTTTCTCACTAATTTATCCTCCCATGATGAATTCTCTGGTGACGAATAGGAAAACAACACTCTGACATGATTGGTGGCGAGAATACTCTTGAATTTCTTGAGAGTGTGCATGATGGCGAAGACCTACTTTTCCATGTGACTATATTTTAGTTCATAATCCTTCAACGTCTAGCTGAAGAAAGCCAATGGTTGTTCCAACCCTTGTTCATTTCTTGTGTCAGGAAAACAACAACACTTGCATCAGTGCCATAAGTGTAAAGGATGAAATCGGGAATAATATGTGTTGATAAGTGTTGGCGTGCAAGTAATTTCTTGCTTATTTTTATTGAAGATTTCCTTTCGTTCTAATTTCCATCTAAAGGATATGTCCTTCTTGAGCATCAAGGTTATGGGTTGAACCATTCCCACAAAGTTAGGCATAAAACACCTAACAAGATTGATCTTGCCAAGGAAGGACTGTAAGGCCTTTTTGTGTGCCAGAAGGGAAAGAGCTAGGATGGCTGAAATGCATTCAGGATCAATTGTGATGTCATCCTTTGAAACCACATGGCCCAAGATCTTTCCCTACGCCACCACAAAATTACACTTCTTGGGGTTAAGAGACACCCAAAAGTCTCTACATCTCTTAAATACCTTTTCTAGGTGCACTATGTGATCCGTACTCTGCTTTGAGAAGATAATTATATCACTAAGTTAAACCAAGATGAACTCATGAATTTATCCTTTGAAGGTAACATCCATAGCACGCTAAAATTTTGCATCCGCATTTGAAAAATTAAAGGGAATTTTTTGATATGCATATGTTCCCCACTTGGTTGTAAATGTTGTTTTTAATTGATCCTCTTCCTTAACTAGGATCTGGTTGAAACCTGAGTACCCATCTAGCATGGAGAATGTTTATGTACTAGCCACGATCTGTAGAATCTTCTCTATTGAAGGCAAAGGATAATTATCCTTTAGAGATGCCTCATTCAAATCTCCGAAATTAACATAAAGTTTGATTTCACCATTCTTCTTGCGTACTGGAACAAGATTTGCAACCGGGTAGAATATTTGATAGGAAAGATTATTTTTCCCTTGATGAGTTTGGATAATTCCTTCTTCATGAGGGGCTCTATCTTTGGATTGACTAGTCATTGATTTTGTCTAACAAGCTTGATACCAGGATCAAGGTCAATGGAGTGTTGGGAAACACTTGGATCAAAACCTTTGAGGTATTCAGACTCCCATGAGAATATATCACTATATTTTTAACGAGAGAGAGATGAAGGCATTGTTTTCTTCATAAATAAAAGTCTTCTTTGAGTAGTAACTCTTTCCCACGTGCAACAGTGACTGAGGAGAAGTCTTCTTGCGTGGCATGCATAAGCTATCTTAACCCTTGAATTCATCATCATGGATAAAAATTTTCTCTAAGGTGACCAAATGTTTAGGCAACTTGTTTATTTTTAGTTGTATCACTTGGTCACCATAGCTATCATGCAAGTCAACTTGCATACTTGATGAAAATTTAGCTTCATTGTAGATAAACTAGATGATCGTGCATCATTTTCAAACACTTTCTAGCTGGTTTTTATGCGGAATGGATGCTGTAATCACCATCTTGATGTGTTGAGTGTTTCCTTTGAAAAATTTCTTTATAGGAGAGAACTTTGAATCAAGCATGACCATCCGGTCGACTTCCTTGTTCATTCAGGTGGCCCCACGTGTAGATTCGAGAGAATCAAATATCTCAAGGAGGTTCCATACTCTATGCTTATAATATTTGAGAAGCTTATTCTTTGTCTGGAACTTGTTGGTGACTTGGTGGATAACCAATTCTATGTCCCCAAAGATCTGTAGATCCTTAATTTTCCTCTTCTTAGCAATGAGAAAGCCATGCACCAACGCTTCATACTCTGTCACATTATTAGAACATGCAACTTGTAGCTTGTGCATGAAGAATTTTTTCTCATCCTTAGGGGAAATGAGAGCCACTCCTTCTCCCGTGATATTTTTGCTTTTGGATCCATCAAAGTACAACTTTCATAGACCATGTTGAACTTTGTCTTTCTTGAGAGTGCATGGAAGCATACCATCTTCTTCTAGAATGTAATAAGTAGCAAGCCTAGTTTCATAAGCTTCCAGCTCTTCAACATAGGGATCAAATTTATGGTGTCTTTCTTCCCATTCATCAAGTACTAGGTCAGGAGCAAAGGGTGGAAGATATTACTCTTTAGGAACTGAAGCTTGTTCTTCTTGGATTAAAAAGTTGGCTTAGAGAGGGGATATGAGATATGACTCTACATGATAGGAAAATATAGAGCTCAACTTGTATGGTAAAATGGGTACACACTACCTTGTCTTGATAGACATAGGGATAACAAAGGAGGTAGGCCAATGATTGACACATCTTGAGTAATAGTTAGGCACAGGCATGCATGGAGGGTTAACTCAAGATCTTTGATGACTCCTAAGGTAGTGACAATCGAGCCATCAAGTTGCAGGACTCCTTTAGACAAGGGGTTGTAACTAAGGCCTAGGACATTAGTTATCTTCTTGGGCATTACATAAGTAATATCACCTGAGTCAATCATTCAATTATGCACTAGGTGTTTGAATTTGATCAAGTACATAGAATGGGGTGGGGTTTTAACAACTTTACTTACTTGTTTCTCCACTTCTTGAAAGAAATTGATAGAATCATATGGCCTGCATAGCTAGATTAATGTGTGGGAGTTGTGCAGAGCTTCATGCAACAAATCTCGGCGAGATGGAATGGTCGGGAATCCCACATTGTGAAATTTATGTTTTTTCTATTCATTTGGTCCAAAATGCTAAATGGAAGGCCCCAAGTTTTGTACATTTGGGGAACAACATCCCTTCTTGAGTGTTCAAGTGCGAAGCTGAACTTTAGCTAGAGTAGAGGCATGACCTACCAAAGGAGGGGTGCAGGCTACTTGGATGGAGCTTTATGCGGGGCCTCCTGTGTAGGAAATTTAGTGCTTTTAATACAAGATACCTTGTTTGCATATTTATGGTTATGAGGATCTACTTGTGTTGTTGGTATTGTGACCTATGTGATTGACTCTAACATTATTTTCTTATATCTTGTGTTGTATGCAACTTTGGCGCCACACGGTTATTTGTATCTTTTGGAGCTTGATTGATTGCACAGAAGTCCTCTGCACTAAAGAACATAAAATTTTTCTCTAGAGAAGATTTTGTTCTTTCAAGTTTATGTGCTTTAGGGTAACTTATCGAAGTCTTGCATGTGGAAGCATTCGGACCATAAATGCTTGTATGCATGCGAAATTGGCACAATTATATTGATTGTGAGGCATGTTGCAAGGGAAGAACCATTATGAATCTTGTGCCAAATTATTTTGAACTAGAACAAGCACTTGACTCACACTGGGTGCTAGAAGAGTAGGCATTGGAGGAACAACTTGCAAGGGAAGATGTGTCTTGGGCTACCATCTATCATTCTACTGGTTGGGCGCATATCTTTGATATCCATACTAATTCCACCAAGACTGATTTATTTTCCCATGCGCCTAATTAGAATTTCCTCCATAGAATTGCACCTATTGCTTTTCTAATGATATGACCTTGTTTGATAAATTTCTAATCAGGCCTTCAACTCTTCATCTTCCTTCTACTACACTTGGGAGTAAGATGACGAGGCAACAAGTTGCGTGCTTTGCTCGGGAATGGGAATAGAGGCTAAAAACGTTGGGTGCTTGTGACATTTCTGGGATCAAGGGCATAGGAAGTCTAGGAGCTAACTTTCCTGCATGAATAAGATTTTTTTCTACCCTTACTTTAATACTATAAGTAGTTGGTAAGGTCCTTCCTCCCATGGATTGGATCATGAATGATATATCGCTATTGAGTGCCTTTAGATAATACAAGAAAGCATGTTGAGATGTAGGTCTTACCACAAGAGGGATCTTGTCCCAAGTCTTCTAAAATTTGATATTTAAATCAGTCATCTACTCATTGGCCGCTCTCTTTGTTGTTGTCAGTTGCTCCACTAGGGATAGGTTACCTAACTTATCTTCAAAGTAGTTACAAAGAGTTGTTCTAGCTCATCCTAGGTGGTGATGGATCCAATTCTCAAGCCTCAATACCATTTAAGTGTTTTCCCTTTGAAAGAGGCTACAAACAACCTAACTGCTACATCATCATGTGTGATCAAATAGAGTGAACACACATTCGTTATATCTTGGATATGCTCTTGAGGGGTGACTTGATTCTCACCGATAAAGTATGGAATACTCTTAAGCAAGCCATTTGGCATGTTACATAGCTAGTAGTAAGGGACTCGCTCTAGAAAATTTTACAATGCTTCTTAATGGAGGAGGTTTTTGATGTGCCATTGTAGGGGAACGCAGTTGTCCCAATTTTTGAGGAGTTTAATGGGAGTGGCACACTTTGGAGATGGAGATGCACACATGGAATTTCTAGAATTAACTCTTCTCAAGGATAGTTGGAGGTATTCAAAAGAATCTTTAGCTACTACACTTTTTCTTGTGTGCACTCTTCTCATGAAAGGCACTTACGACTACTGAAACAAATATTTTAAAATATTGGGAGTCATCAGATGTGTTGAAATGAGCCTCTAAAGGCTTGAAAAACTAAGTCCACACACCAGAACTTAGATATATGAAATTTGATATTTCAATGTTGGTCCCATTGAGCATGCCGTAAGCTGTTGGTTTCTCAAATGTGCATATGCATCTTAGATCTCGAAAGGGTCAGTAGTGTTTGAGACCATAATGGAACTATCCCCAAGTTGTGGGACCTTACGCATTAGGGATGGATCTTCAGAGAAGGCTTGTTCCTCTATCTAATTCTACTACTATAGCTACTCCTAGTGCTAAAATGGAAAACTAAGCTAATAATGCCAAGGGACCAAGGAAATAAGGATAACATGAATGGAAACCTAAACTAAAAGGTGATAGCACAAGAAAGAGGGATGAAAACTACCATTACGAGTGAGAATGAAAAGAAACCTATATGTACCCAAAATTGTAGGGTACTGCACCACTGAAAAGATGTTACACATACCCCAATGATGATACAGGTCTCCTTGCAAGGTGTTCAGAATCTAGAAAAGCTCGCCAAGTATATGTTTGTATCCCATATGCCTCACTTGGCCTCCACATGCTTTTTTTTTCCCTCTGCCCCCCTTTTTCCTTGCATTTTGGTCTTAAGTGACGAGACCACCGCCTTGCCTAGGCGGCGGTCCGTGACCGCCGCCCAGGACAGGGTGGCGGTCCCATAACCACCACCCTGCACAGGGTGGCGGTCCTATTCGCATTTTCCAGAAAGTTCCAACGATCACGTCAAATGTAAATCTTCAATTTCTACCCACATTCTTCAGCTACTTTGCTTTGCATTTATGTTTTGGCTGCCCTATGAATAGTGTTTTCCTTTGTTTATAGTAAAAGAGTTCAATTGGGAGTTACCCTCTGGTAAATGCATTTGCTATAAATAGCCAACTTGTTTTCAAACAAATGGCCCCTCTCCTTCTCTATTTAATCATTCAATCTTTGAATTTCTTGCTTAGAATTCCACTAGTTTCATGTTTTGCATCAATTTTAGCTTTCCTTTGTTGTTTAGAAGTCATTCAATCTTCTTGTTTCAACTTACTTCATTGTTGTTCCATACAATCAACTTAGCATAGAATAGCTTCATTTCTAGATTAGAATCCATTTAGAGTTACAAGTTTTGTTTTGTCACAAGGATAGATTCTAAAACTCTCAACACATTTGTGTTGTATTCCCACAATAAATCCCGCTAGGAATTGCATAGTCAAGCTCTGTTCACTTGCACTATCTCTCTCTTACTCGCATTGTATTTAGTCTATATCTAAAATCTGCCATTGTTCAAGTTCCTTATTCTACTGATACTATCATATACACACTTTTATGGATTCAAGAGAACACGAAGGAATGAGGAGATCACACTGAGGGGACAAAGTCACACACAACTAGATTTACCACTGTTTTGTAAATGCCAGGTTTGAGCTATCAAAGTTCTAGTTACAAACGTATCAAATAGAGTAGTGAATCATTTTATTTTAGTTAAGCTCACTTTCAATATTGCCAGGGAAGTTGTGGGGAATGATAGTTTCTGAGAAACTATGATTTGTTCCTCACTTCTGAGGTAGGATTGAAGGTTTTCAATTAAGTTAATTAACTATCTTTTATCTAGATTCACACATCTGCATAGGTGAATAACCACACCAAGTTATCTCACTTGTTTAGTTTTAGTAAAAAATAGTTTAATTGTTGTTCGTAATTATAACGTTTCAATCATATATTTTGTTTAGAGTAGTTTCCTTTTCAGTAATAGTATAAATTGTTATTTTCAGTTTAAGTTAATTTGGAGACTTCAAAACTAGATTAACACTTAGATCTTAGGATAAACCACTAGGGAATTTATGCTACCCATTCATAGCCTCTAAATCTCCCCTTTTTCATTTAGCTATCAGGAGATCACACTACCAGATCTTAGTCATTGATCCTCCTACAATTAGCTATAGGAAGGTTACTTGCCGATTCTCATCCTTTCCTGTAGCTTTTCTATCGTTGAAAACTATCCATAATGCCGGTTGTGGCTTTGTCTAAATAACCCACATTATAGACCACCGGATGTCTTGGCACAACCTCGAGAGGTCGGGTACGGGGAAAGTCACTTGTCGATTATCATCCTTACATGTAACTTTTTTGTCATACAAAATTGGTGAAACCAACGTGAACCAACAGATATTCTCTTTTGTTTTCATTTCTTTCATCCACCTTCACTCTTTCCCATTATTCTGTGGGTATTCATATACCCCCCGAATATGTCAAGATATGATGCATATGGCAGACCTCTCTCAGGTCTCGAAGAAAACTATAGTCAAACAAATAGACAACCATCACCCTTGCTTTCTACATGGGCTGATAACTATTCAAGTAATTACTTGTCATCTCAAACTCCCCCTCATAGAACTAGTTCTAGTTCTTCATTCTGAATTGAGGAGTTAGATCAACTTGCACAAACAAACAAATCAGAGCCATCAGGCTCTAACAATATGATGTTTACTAGAGAATCCATTTCATCTCCTTGGGTCTTGTTTAGACCATAGATCAGTAGATAATTAGATCCACTCCCATTTTTGGATGAGGAGTACTTAGCATGCTATGCTAAAAGTGAACAACATTTCCAAAATATGTATCCACCTATAGGGAGTTTGCAAACACAATATGATACCCTATTCCAAGAAAACACCCCCATTCCTCCACCTATGGGAAATACCTCAATGGTGAAGCTTGGCAGGGTAATGATCAATTCATAGCAGGGTATCACACCCCTTTACAACCTCAAGGTATATAAAAATGCCATTAAAAAAACTATGTCTTCACCAATAGAGGTCATTTCAGCCTTAGTTGAAAAGGTTAGAGGGCTAGAACTTGCTCAAGCAAACCAAAATGCATATTTTAGGCAAACAAGAATCCCCAACCCTCCACATCACCCCAAATCAAGTTGACCTCCTTATAGAGCAGGCACGTTAGGCATGCATCCTCAAAATTTGTATAGTTATCCACAACAAACACCAATTAGGACCGCATTTTCAAACACCTCTTTAGTTGAAAACATGACACCTCCCGGCTTGGCACCAAACAACCCATACCAGAACAATGCTCCTCCTTACTTAAAAATTTATTCAAAGTCACCACAAGGAGACATGTTCTCTTCTCCTAGGATGTTCGTTCAACCATAGGGATTCCCTTATGTCCCTACAAACACATATGCTATGCCATATCAATAACCCTTTCCACCTCCACCCCTTAGCAAGCACCATCGATGGTTGAGGCCTATGCGGTAGGGAATTATTCAGAATATTTAAAAGAGCCCCTAGAATTCACCATACGAAGTGTTATGCTTCCAAGACCTCTTCCTGATTTACCCAAATATAAAGGGGAAGGTGATCCAAACGCACACATTAAGGCCTATGCCACAACCATACGAGGAATTACTCCCTTGGGATGGGGTTGTTGCTAAGATATTCCCTAAAACCTTAGAAGGTATTACCCTTGATTAGTATTATAGAATACCTGAAGCCTCGATACACTCATTTAAACAACTCGTGTCAGAGTTCATCAAAGCTTTTGATATGAACAAATTGTTAAGAATGGGAATCAGGGAGTTCTTGCATATTAAACAAGAACATAATGAATCCGCTGCTCATTTTATTCAAAGATGGTGTATAGTTCTCTACTCATCAACAAGTGCTCCAAACATGGATCAAATGGAACTATGTGATTTATTCCTTAATTCTCTCAATAGAGAGATAAAGGAAGAAGTCCAGAAGTTCCCACTAAGAACTTATGATGAAGTACTTGAGAGTGCTCTCCAAATCAACCAAGAAGTGATAGATAGTGGTCGTAAGACATATGGGAAAAATGGGAAATTAACCACTCCCAATCAAAACACCGTGGCCTATCCTAATACCGGGAACGCTAATCAAGGACCTAAGATCCTTAACAAGAATTGCGGAGTTACAACAGATGGAGTAACTGACCAAACTAAAAGAGCAAACATTGTAAACATTTCACCACTTGTTAATAATCAGCAAAATAACAATTTTACTCCAACAATCAACGCAGTGGATTTTAATCATCCACCGTGACCAAAACAATAACAATGACAATGAAAAATCCAAACACAAGGTCCAAATCAAAACCCAACTGGATATCAGAGTCAAAACCAAAGGCAACAACCTCAAAATTTTAACTCTAACAACCAGCAACCTTATTAGAATTTTGGGCCACAACAAGTTTTAAATCAACAGCCTCGAAATTATAATCCCAATTTGTATTGTGGCTTCCACAAGATTCAAGGCCACGATACTAGGACTTTTCATGACTATAATAAATTCATGCAGCATTTTACCAAAAGATCAAAAAAATCTTTATAGATATGTTTTTAGCAAATTATGTAGTACCCACGCCAAATGCTTATACAGGGCAGTTTCCCCTCAAAATGCACCCCTCAAGATCTTTAATGATCCACTCCCAAACCATTCTAACAATAATAGGCTAGATCCTAATAGAACAAATAAGGGTGTTATAATAGGAAATAATGATCATGAAGCTTCAACTTCATTAAATCCACCAGTTGCACCCCAACTAGGAACTCGACCCCAAACTAAGATAGTTGGTCTAGTGGAGTTAGACACCGAACTACCCATAGAAACCATAACAAGAACATGGGATTATTCTTCTCAACCAACTCCAAGTTATCCATTGGAGCTAGAAACATTCAACAAACATTGGTAAAACCCATAGGCACCTATGATTTAATTAACGACTTAACTAAAACCTTCTCTCACATCTCCTTTTTGGATTTTCTAAAGAACTCTCCCACCCACAAGGCTGCCCTCTTAGAAGCATTAGGCCTTGGTCATTTAATCAACATCACTCCTCCTCTGGAAATGCAAGTAAACCATGTAGACTTTGATGTTTATCCTCCGGGGCAGCCAAATAGGGATACTGAATTTATATTTGATATAAGCAAAATGCCAATAGATGCTAAGATTGCATGAAGAGGTGACCCAAATTTACATTTACAAGTATGGATTTACAATAATTATGTTAAACATGCAATGGTTGACGATGGGGCAGCAATTAACATAGTCCCCTTTGATTTTCTTCAAAAGTTAGGATATGGAGAGACAAATTGTTCCACAACACAAAATACATTAAGAGGATATGATAGCCTCAAGGCCACTTCAATTGGAACCATAGTTTTACCAGTCACTTTAGGACCCAAGACCATCCTCACTAAATTTTATATTATAGATCAGGAAACCAACTATAATATGATCCTCGGTCGGCCATGGATACACCGTATGAAGGCAATCACTTCCACGTTATTTCAAGAAATAAGATTTCTACACATAGGGAAAATATTTGTGGCGCAAGGTGACCCAAAACCCTTCGATATACACGCTAGCTGATTTGAAGAAAAGACTGGGAATTCACTCCAAGTTTGAACTCCCAACAAATCAACTCATCAAACAATTAATTCAAAACCAAAAGAGAAGTTGATACCCACCATAGAATTGGAAATTACAAATCTAGCTGATGAAGACATTCTAGCACTCAAGAATGAGACCAACGTTATAAAAAAATGTCACTAGGGACTACCACAAAAATTATCAAGTTTCTAGAGAAAGACTTACCTATTCTCCTACCCTTTGATTCTATGGGTATGGGACGCACCCTGGGAATTGATTCTCTTCCATCAGAAAAAGTTTTTATGGTAGAAGTAATAGAAGTGAAAGAAATAGATACGACGAATATCCCAATATCTAGTTTTCCAAGAAAATATTGGACTCTCCACTTTGATGGAGCTAGATGTCACTTTGGAGCTGGGGCATGAGTGATCTTTACTTCACCTGAGGGAAATATCCTACCTTTCACCTTTAAATTAAACTTTGAATGTACAAACAACGGACTTGAGTACGAAGCTCTCCTCCTTGGCCTCATCCTAGCCAAAAGAATGGGTGTCGATAACATTAGAGTGCTAGGAGACTCGCAACTAGTTGCAAACTAAGTCTCTTAAGTATACGAAACTAGGGCCGAGCATTTACAACTCTATAAAACAGTGGTATTAGATCTAAGCAAGGGATTTAACTTCATATCAATTGAAGAAATCCCGCAAGAGTAGAACCTTCTCGCAGATTCAATAGTAACCTTAGCTTCCCGTTTCACTCCAAATAGTGAGTTGGAAGATACAAATTTCACAGTATCACTTCATACTGAACCATTAATACGTAAAATACCAACAAACCCACTCCTCACTCATGGAGAAGCTAAGAATGATTTTCCTATCCTAGATCACTTTGACAGTGATAGAGTCACTCTCGAATATCTAAACACCTATGCGAGAGCTACACCTTGCTCACCGCATAGTGGATCTTTCCCTAATACCACATTCCTCTTCCTATTTTGGAAATCCCATGGTAGAGTCTCCTCCATAAAAGGATCTCAATATCTATAAGGTAGAAGATGGAGAAATCTTGGAACTACCTCCACCCCACGAATTTCAAGAAGGTAATGCTTCTTTAATAGAAAAAACCATTGACATAAACATCAAGGACGAGAGGAAGAACCAAAATTTTGAAGTTGGGATCCTCGTTAACTCTAGAGGAGATATAAATACACACCCAAGTCCTCAAATAACATCAAAGGGATTTCACATTTAGCTATAAAGAAATTAAGGGCATTGCACCACATATCGCGGTACATAACCTTGTCACTAAACCATATGTAAAACCAATTAAACAAAAGTCAAGACCAATGAAGCTAAAAGTGTCTCTCATGGTAAAAGAGGAAGTAATGAAACTTCTCCATGTGGGATTCATCAAACCCATTGACTATTCACAATGGGTATCTAATATCGTCCCTATTCTAAAAAAATGGGAAGATACACATTTGCATTGACTTTCAGGATATTAACAAAGCTTGTCCCAAAGATGACTTCCGTTACCATCCATTGACGTTATTGTTGATGCAACACTGGATTTGAATTGTTGTCCCTCATGGATGGATTCTCAGGGTATAATCAGATTAAAATATCTAAATAGGATCAAGCCAAAACCACGTTTATAACTCCCTGGGGAACTTATTGTTACGCTGTCATGCCCTTCGGTCTTAAGAACATTGGTGCTACATATCAGTGGGCAATGACATACATATTCCATGATCTTATCCATAAAATTGTGGAATCCTATGTGGATGACTTATTGGCCAAGGCCAAGAAGTGTTGTGATCATCTAGAAGTACTCTGTATCATCCTCTCATGATTGATTGAATATGGCATCACATTAAACCCAGAGAAGTGCGTGTTTGGTGTGACAGGAGGCAAACTTTTGGGTTACATTATATCTTCACGAGGGATTGATGTTGATCTAGCCAAAATCTAGGTTGTTCTCGAAATGATTCCACCATCGGATGAGTTTGGAATCAGGTCATTTCTTGGGAAACTTGGTGCAATCCGAAGGTTCATCCCGATTTAAGTTTTGCTATTCATCCAATCAACAATCTATTAAATAAATATTATAGCATTGATTGGACTGAAGAATGCAACGAGGCCTTCAAAGCAGTTAAACACTTCTTGTTGTCTCCACCCACGCTAATGCCTCCCAGACCAGACCACCCTTTGATCCTATACTCATGCCACTGATGTCTCGCTAGCTTGCATGTTGGCTCAAGAAGACAATGATAAATAAGAACATGCGGTCTATTTCATTAGCTGAACATTACTCAATTATGAAACACATTATACACAAGTAGAGAGAGAATGCCTTGCCATAGTCTTTGCAAAAAAATGTTTAAGACATTACATGTTAAACCAAGAAACAAGGGTCATTGTAAAGACAGATCATTTATGAACATTCCTCATGCAAGGGTCTTTATCTAAAAAGGTTGGGCATTTCATAACCTTAATGGGTGAATTTGAGTTGACATTCGTAAACCAAAAATCTGTTAAGGGAAAATCATTACAGATTGGTTAGTTGACAATCCACTAGATGGAGGCGATCTGGTAAATCTAGATTTTCCTGATGAGTGCGTATACTTCATCGAAACTAGACCCCCCATCTCTACATGTCCCCTGGTACATTGATATCATCAATTTTATCATGGACCACACATACCAGAAAGTACCACATCACAACAAAGAAGGCGATTACGCATTATCACTACTAAATATGTTGTTTTAGAACAATTACTCTATCGTAAAGCCTTCGATGACATGCTTCTAAGATACGTTGACATAATAGAATCCAAGAAGATTCTTTATGAATCCTATAGTGGGTTATAAGGAGGCCACTTTGGTGGTCATGCCATTATTCGTAAAATACATCGAATGGGCTATTTTTGGCCCACTCTTGAACATGACGCAGTAGAGTTTGTACATAAGTGCCAAAAATGCCAAGAATTCTCTCACTAGATTCATATGCCAGCACAATCCCAGAAACCAATAGAAGCCCTGTGGCCCTTCTCCACGTGGGGTCTAGATTTGATAGGGAAATTCTCTCCCTCATCAACTAATGGCCATAATTTTATAATTACAACCATGAAATATTTTACCAAATGGGTAGAGGCCATGCCTCTCACCACCGTACCAGGTTTAGTAATTGCCAAGTTCATTCTAAACCAAATCATTTGTAGGTATGGTGTCCCACAAGTCATTATCTTAGATAATGGCACATCCTTTAAAAATGATGAGGTCATGAGTTATGCAGAAAATTCAAAATAAACCATCACATGGCCTCTCTTTACTACCCTCAAGCCAATGGACAAGCCGAAGCAACAAACAAAACATTAAAGGCTATTCTCCTCAAAATAGTTAAGGAGAACAAGTGAGATTGGCATTTAAAACTATATCCGGCCTTGTGGGCCCATCAAACCTCAATAAGAACACCAACAGGAGAAACCCCTTTCTCGTTGGTATTTGGGGCAGAAGTAGTTCTCCCACTTGAGGTTGAAATACCTAGTCTCCGCATCTCATTACAAGGGATTTTAGATGAAGAAGCTTATAGGGAGGCACACCTCTCTCAACTAGAAAGCCTCGATGAGGTCATGCTAAATGCCAAACAATGACATAGAGCCTATGCCAACAGAATGTGTTGGTAGTATAACAAAAATTCTATGGGTGAGAAATATATGAGGGAGATCTAGTTCTAAGACTAGACAATGGATCGATAAGAAAATCGGTGAAGGAAGGAAGTTCCGGCCCAAGTGGTTGGGCCCATAATGAGTCATGAAAGACTATGAAAATGGTGTGTATCTCTTATGCACACTAGAAGGTGAGGAATTCAATGAAACTATCAATTCCTTGCATCTTAAACGGTTTTACACATAAGACATCAGAATCACCACTTTTGCATTATAGCTACCTACATCACATTGGTTATTTAGTTGTTTCATTATGTCCACTCATTTGTAAAAATTGTAGTCAAGGAGCTTACTCTTAAACAATCTATTATAAATTTATGAAAATATTGGCAAAAGCATTCAAAACACATCTCTTCAAACATCATCAAGTATTTTCAAATCTTCTCATCAAGTTTGACAGACCAGAATTGATAAAAACCATACCAAGGCCTGCATACTTGGTTTTTCTCTTTCTCTCTACTAGGTGAAGTTGTCCTTACCCATGGTACTGTTCTAAAGCTTCTTGGTGTCACATCTATCCCTCTTAAATCTCTTTGAAAGAAAGGATATCCCAAATTTACAGGTCAGAAAATTCAAAATCAAATGGAATCAAAGGCACCAAGCAAACAAAATATTTTATTTTACACACTTCTTTGTCCCATCAACCTTTAGTAATAAGCCTGCATCTCTTACTGGTGGTGTGAGGTTGGGAAAGGAAAGAAGTGCCCTTACTTGCCTATATCCCACCTTTGGTGACAAACCCATGCTTCTTACTAGTGGCATGAGGCAGGATGTGGGGGGTCCATTCACACAAATTAACAAATCTTGGTATGCTAGAAGCACAAATCAAATTCTATTAAGAGAAGACAAATGTCTAAATTCAAAAGAGATCAAATCCTCAAAACTAGATTTTGTCAACTAGGTTGCCATTTATAAATCTAAGTCTAGATAAATTGGAAAGTAAATGGCCTTCTAAGCTTGGTGGTAGTTTTGAGTAGGGTAAGTGTGTAGGTCTAAGTTTGGTTTCTGTCACTGGTTTTTCTATCTCTCATCATTCCATTCAGTCAAGCTCATACAATTTGTGCCCTTCCTAACTCTTGGTGTAGAGCCCTCGCATCTTACTAGTTGCGTGGAGCTAGGAATGGGGCAAGTTCATCTCTTTATCACTATACATTCATCACATTTTGCCAACATAAGAAGAAATCACAGACATTGCCCAAAGAGGTCAAAAGTTCAATACTACAATGTGTTAATCATCACATATCAACATTACAAAAGCATAAAAAAGAGAAACATTCTGCTCAACATTTGTTATCATTTGTCATCCATTGCATACATACTGAAAAGCATGAAAGCAAATACTCTAAAAACATCTAGTATACATGTGGAAACAAGTCACAAAATTCTAGGCACCAAAAGTCTAGATCCAAAAGATATATATATATATATATAAGGTTTTATATACAATGCCATCATGCACTAAGCATGGTCAAAATGCTCAATGAGCCTGAAAAGTACAAAAACACTCATATAAATATCTAACAAAACAATACAAAAATGGCCTCTCAACCCCTACGGGATCCCTTAGAAGGTGCATGACCATTTATAGGACTTCGGCTACGCCGGTGCTGAATGCAATGAGGGCTTGCCGTCACAACTAGTAGCTACCATCTCACTATGAGAATGACTCCTCCTCATCAAGTGCTCGGCCATCCTATATCTAGCTACCTCAACATGGAGAGAAGTCATGATCTTCTCCGCCTGCCAGATAGAGGAGAAAACATCGGTATGCCTACCGGCTACTGAAGGCTCCCCCACATCCTTAGAAAGATCAGCACGAGTCTTCTCTAAGGGGAGTAGAAAGGTATCTATACATACTTGGTGAATCAAGTCTCACCACTCATCAACAGTCATTGCAAATAAAGGAGAAAACAAGTTAGAAAATGATCAAAAATAAAACCAAGAATAAATGAAATGAAAATAAATAAAAACTAAGACAATTCTAACTAAAACAAAGTCAAGAGAAGAGTGAAAACTCACTCGGATCTCCAGGCCTCTAGGAAGGATCTCTAGGATCCGCGCACACCGATGATGCCGGCCGACCGACATCTCTCTCCCACGGCTAGGGAAATGTGACGGCTTGCATGCACTGGACTCGCCATCTCCCCCTAAATCCTAAGAGGGAAACTCCTCTGAGACCAGAGTCACCCTCTCTACGCTCCACTCCGCCCTCTTGGCTCGTAGGATATCTTGAGTTTCATGCCACTCAGAATCACTATCATCCTCCCCACCCGACCCTCCGATCTCTGTCTCCTCTATCTCCTCCTCTTTCTCTCCCCCAGTGAACTCCTTAGACTCGAGTCCATGTTAATGGGCTCATTGCTGCTATGGGCGGGATCGGTGGCAATCTCAAGTAAAGGTTCCTTAGGAGCACCGGCTCCCCCTCGAGCACGTACCACCCTCCTGGCCACGATAGGAACACGAGGGTAATAATAGTCTAACCCGGCCTCTAGGACCTCCCCGAGCCTCATGAACAGATCTATACACTAGCCCCACTGGAGGAAGCATGTCAATATATGGGAGGCCAAACTGCTGTGGTACTCTATCAAAGGGGTGGATCTCCAACTTCCCCACCCTGTCTATTAGCTGACTAGTAGTTTGACAAGTAATCAATGTGACAGTCTCCTCTCCCCATAACCCCTGCCATGGCCTAATAAGGAGTGGCCTCCATGTCTGTAGTGGTCAAAGAGGCCATTGGCTAGTGAGGTGCTCTAAGAATAGTCATTTATGTCCACCTCGCTAGCTATGGCGATGGCCCTGGGATCCTCTGCCTCTACACCTCTCCCATACGGAGTGATATGCTCATACACCCAACTCATGACAAGAGTGGGGTGGCTCAATGACTATCCCTATAGTTAGACCACCCTGTATAAATCATGGTAGGTGGTCCCGAGGATGTCTTCTCCCCAAGCATAAACATGTCCATGGCCCTCAATCTGTGTAATAATGGGGCCCAACAATATAAGAGGGTGTCCCCTCCCTTGTCCCCAATCAATCTGAAGCAAGGATGCCCATAATAGCCTTGCAGAGCACAGGAATGTCTGACTCAATAATGGAGTGGATCCTCACCCCCTTCTTGACCCCATCGAAACAACTACATCCCCCATATAGGTGGCCCACTAAACCACCTGAGATCTTGATACTATTGTCTTAAGAGACAACCGCTACCCAAGGATTGAACCCCCAATATATGGTAAACATCCTCTAGGGTGATGGTCCACTCACCCCTAACTCCTAGAAATTGAAAGGTGTTCGATCCACATCCCAGTATGAAAATAAGTCACATAGTATGTGACTATCAGTGTAACATGAGGGACTGTGTAATCCTCCAAATGCCAGCCCTCTGAAGAGTATCTCACTCTGCCTGAGTGAGTGCCTCTAACACTGCTGGGAGCCAATCACACTCCCTCTCTCGAATCCATCTAATGTATTCCGTATTCTTCGCATACACCTAAAAACAAAAAAGGAGTAAGTTAGTATCAAAATCTGATTGGAAAAACTATCAAAAACACGTAAAAGTGCTAAAAATGCAAGAATAAGTAAAGAAAAGCATTGTTTTTTTCTTTCTATCATGAACCGTCGCCTTGTTCGAGTGGTGGTTCCATAACCATCACCTTCTAAGGCGGTGGTCCCATAACCGCTGCCTGTGCGGCAGGTGGCGGTCTGTCCCGAACCCAAACAGCTCGGAAGCCCTAAAAATTCCCAAAACAAGTAAAATACACCATTTTAACTAAAATAGGGACCTACCCTATAGGCGCCCCCTTTGAGACTCATTTAAAACTATTATTTTCAAAAATACCTCCCCCAAGACAAATATTTCATCATTTCCACATTTTAGGTTCAAAAACAATAAATTGAGAAGAA
>CM031237.1:13017117-13089248 GCA_018340775.1 Taxus wallichiana var. yunnanensis
GAATATTTGCTTCATCATCAACAATTCTCTCGAACCCCAATATACTTCTATTTGCTTGACCCAGCTTATCCAACTTCTCTGCATTTAGCTCTCCAAAGATACATAGGCAATTCAAACTTGATATCTAACTTTAATGAAAGAAAATCAGATTTTAAAGAGTCTCTTTTTGGAATGTCAGAACTAGAGCTTTCTTCTTTCTTACCTTCTCTAGTTCCCTTTTCCCTTTTCCTATCTTGGTACATTTCTTCCACCATTTACTTCATCTGTTGGAAGGATTGACGAAAGTTTTGTTCCACTTCCTCTCGATCTACCATCAGTAGGGACTTCGAGATCATCTGGTACCAATTTTGGGATCTCCTTCAACTAACTCTCCTTCACCCTTCTTAGATCGAGACCTTGTTAACATCCAACACACAACTTGCAATCCAAAACACGTTAAACTAAACCAAAAATCAGTCAAAACCAGCTCTGATACCAATGATCTGAAAACCAAATTTAACTAGCAATTATGCACTCACATTATTCTTGCTTTGTATTGATTTTCGATGTAAAATTTGAGCATTATATCCTTTTTAAATTTTAATAAAAGAATAAAAACTACAAGTACTGTGAAAATATTGAAAGAAATGAAGAGGATTCACCAGCAATTTGACGCAAGAATTGATAACGGAGTTCGGCGCTTGAGGCCTACGTCTCTAGGTCCAGTTGAATGGGACTGATCTATTAAAATCTTGAAAATAATTCTTTACAAATAATTCTACAAAATTCTGACCTTCTCACAGTCTTCCTCTGTCAAAAATAATAGGGGTTGCTTTTTACATCTCCTCCAAATTCCACTCCTAGCTCAAGTTATGAGCATTACAATAATTTTACACAGTCCCGAATACCATACAAATACAATATACCTCCTTTTATATTGTTTCCAAACAGTTGGCGCATTGGTTAGGCACCTATACTTTTGGATGGGAGGTCAGCTATTCCAATCCCCTCCACTTCTCCTCCTTCTCCTTAGGCGCATTTTAAGTGTTTTATCCCACATTGTGGGGGCATTAAAATGGTAAGCATTTATAAATGCATGGAGGGTGGTTTTGAATTGGCTTAAGAGCCACCTATATGCTTATGTGGAGGGCGCATTTCTTGGGATAGTGCATGGTTTTATTTTTAGGTGCTAAAACTCAGCCAAGGATAATGTGTGGTTTACTTGGATAATGAATATGCGTGGACAATGGTATATGCAATGCATGGAAACTAATAAAAATGCATGGAAATGGTAGTTAATAACAAATAGGCGTGGGAAATTTGCATAATTTAAATAATGCATGCCTAAATGTCCCACATGCATGGCACAAAGGCAATTATAGGAGTTTATATACACAAGTTGGTTTAATGATTAAATGAGAAGGAGGCCAAGGCACCCCTCCATAATCGAGTGTGTCGAACCTGGCTGAGGGCCCCCAGCCAGTAAATAGTGGGGTCCATTTGTCCAAGAACGAGTGTCCAAGACCGGCATTCCAAAACCCATTTTTTTAGTACGTCACACAATTCATCCACGTGTCACAATATAATCGAAACACTTGGCGAGCGTGCACACGTCCAACCTGCATAAAACCCCAAATTTTTCTAGTTGCCGAAAAATTTTAGCGGGCTATAACTTTTGCAAACGAGCTCTATTTCCTACAAACAAGATGTCGTCGGAATTGTATAATTTTTCTCCACGCTTTAAAAATGACTACAACTTATTCTGAGAAGATCTTAGATCGGTGTTTCTCTATGAGGATCCTCCTGGATCGGTAGGGAATGTTTGTTTGAGGGATGTTTTGATGATAAGAGAGGTTAGGTTGATAAGGATTATTTTGATGTGAAATGTTATATTGTGTGGCACTATGTTGCGTAA
This sequence comes from Taxus wallichiana var. yunnanensis, assembly GCA_018340775.1. Taxonomy (NCBI): domain Eukaryota; kingdom Viridiplantae; phylum Streptophyta; class Pinopsida; order Cupressales; family Taxaceae; genus Taxus; species Taxus wallichiana. The sequence goes on from CM031237.1 coordinate 13,019,012, forward strand.
TATTTTTTTGAGGTGTGTACTATTCGTGAGGAATGTTTTGTTGAAGGGTGTTCTTCTAATAAGGAATGTTTTGTACTAGGATGTTTTATGATGAGATATTTTCCTAAGGGATGTTTCATTGGGGGAAAAAATCATCTTGGAAAGCACTAGATTGTGAAGTTTGAATGTACTGGTATGGTGTTGATATTTGCATAAGAGGATGTGAATATAATGTTTTGGGGTGGTGTATAAAAAGCTAAAGATAATGGTGAGTGTTGTGGGATATTCTATTGTTGGATGTTTTGCAATGGTATGGAATGTGGTAGACAAATCAAAGGTTGAGAGGGTTGTGGCATGTATTGCGAAGGTGGGATGTGTTCGAAATGGAAATGGTGTTAATCATTGGTGTTGTTGAAGGGATAGACATGGTAATGTTTTGGATGGGGATGGTAGTCTGTTGAGATAATACAAAAGTAGAAAGAGGAACAAAACTTAATGATGATGTTGGTACATGTGAGGAGACCGAAAGAGCCATCACGGAGGCAGTGGTATTATTGTATGGAGGTGTAGACCTTATAGAAGGACTTGATGAAGACATGAATTGTTAGGAAGACATGTTTTGTGATGAGATCATATGAAGATCAAAGATGATGCTTTGAGGAAACATCAGATGCTTTAGGTTAACTTACAAAAGGTTTTTCATGTAATGTGTCAAATGGATTGATAGAGCTAGTAGTGTTTTGGGATTGACTAATGTTTAGCATTTCGGATTGAGCTGAAGTATCAAAAAATAACTGCTGAATAACGGGTTCTTGGTTTTTCTCAATGAGTTATACAATTGAGGTTAAAGGTTTGTGAGCATGTGGAAAAAATTGTGGTGTGAATGAATGCATTAAGAGAAATAGGATTTGAATCTAACATCTCTTCAAAAATAGGATCACCCCCATTATAAAATGGGAGTTTGGTGCAATGGGAGAAAGCCAATGTTTTGAATCATTTCTATAAAGAATTCATCCATGGTACTGTTGCGGAGAATGAAAGGATTGTTGTCTAGTTTGATTGTTATAACCAGACCCTACTTCACTCCATGTTTGTATGTCAGAAAAGGGATTGGATGTGTTTGTTTGATAAAGCACTTCTTGAGGCTGCATAGGTGAATAAATTTTTACTGGGAGTGGTCTAGTGCAAAGTGGGTCTTGAAGTTGAAATACAAGTGTTGAGGTAGACATGTTTTCAAATAATTGATTACGTGCTTTTTGTTTAGTAAGTATCCTAATAAACAAACAGACACAAAACACAAAGCACGTGATTAATAACTAATGTTGTTAATTTTCGAACAAGTAATGACAAACATAGTATTTATTCTTATGTTGTTTATATTATGAAAGAGGAAATTTGTAAAAAGGGGTTATAAGGGTCCTTAGATATGGCTTTCTAAAGATGGTTTCAGGTGTGTTTAAAGGAGTCATTGATATACTCGAAGGTATGTGAGGCACTAATTGAATACTTGTTGTTGGTACATGTGTGGTATTGGGGTCTATCGCCTCAGTTCACGGTCCCACTTGTGATAAGGGAACTAGTTGCTAAGCCAAAATATACTAATAAGAAGATGTTTATACTTGTCCAAAACACCGAGTTGGCCTCCCATTGGGGTGATGGAATCACAATTAGTTTCACCTAGGGGGAATTGTTTTAAATTTTTTTTTGATGTCAAAGTGGTTTGGTTGTGTGTGTGGGGAAGAAATAAGTGAATGCAACAAATTTCCTTCTTAATTAGACTACGTGATCAAGAAGTATGTGTTAATTCATTTTAAATCCCAAAATGAGATGTTGATTTCGATGAGGCCAAACAATCAATGATGCAAGATGGGAAAGAAAAGGAAGGGTGTTATAGACTCATCATCAAATTGCTCCAATATATATAATTTTTATATTTTAGCAATTTAAAGTCATTTATTTAGCAAATCCGTAAAATTAGAGTTTCCAAAGATGAGAAACATGTGATTTTGTTAAGAACAACAACAAACAAGGAAAAAAGACTGCAAATTGATGAAATTTGTTAGAGAAAATTAAACAAAGAGAATCGCAAGTGATCAAGCCAATCGCTAACAATTGGCAATCAAGGAACTTAGTGTTAAAATGATGATGAAATGACAAATTTACAAGGGGTTGGGTCCCATCAGTGCATGCCTAAAAGTCTCGCATGTTTTTTACCTGGTTTTCTTGAAGTTTCCAAGGGGTAACAACTGAACTCAACATTGATATGGTGGGGTTTCTGGGATACCCATGGATGTTGATTATGTTCTTGTGCACCATGTTTAGAAACAATCAAAACAATTCTATGCACTGAATAAGACTCATGTAGTAAAAGCTACAATGATATGTTAAGACAAATGTTATTGATCAAGATGAAGTACTCTGATCTTTATTTAATACATATAGTTGTGTATATAAAAGAGCTTGCTAAACAACATATGCTTATCACTTATTTAAGTACATATATGATTTGAGAGTAATTAAAGATTAAATCCACAAGTATGATTTTCATTAGTATAAATATGTTCAAATGTCTTAAGGGTGAAAATAAAGCATTATGACTTGATAAGGTATTATAAGGTTGTTTTGTAGGTTTAATAAGTGTGTGTGTGTGTGTGTGTAGTGTGTCATAGGTCAAGTAGGTGATACAAGAATCAATAAATGTGTACAAATGTTGTAAAGTGCCTATTTTGGCTAATGAAGGCACATAATGAGTTGTCATGATTCTTGAAGGGAAGTTATGCATCTAGAAGGTAAGATGGAAGTTCAAGAGTCACAAATGGTAGTTAGGAATCATAAATAAGGAGTTACATGCATGAAAAAATTGAATATAGGAAGAGGAGAGGTGATTAGGAAGATTCATTCCTCATGGAAGGAGGAAAGGGAAAGTAGAATGAAGAATGAAAATGTAAAACACTTGATATGAATGCATAGTATTTGGTTATGAAAACTTTGTTTAAGCACATATATGAGTTTTCTTGTGAAGTATAATTCTCTTCTTATTGGTATTACTATCATGAGTGAATGGTATTATTTTTTTTGATTACATGCTTCTAAACCTTGTTTTAGGTAGGATGCACAAATTGTGTGTGAAAGGTAGATAATCTGACTCAAACAATTTAACATAACGTTTTTATTTTAACTCAAAATGAATTGAAATTTGGACCATAGAGGATAATATCATTTTTAAGATGATTTTTGAATGGTTTTTCTTTATTATCAATATTTTTTGAGTTATGAAAAATTTTCCTAGCTTGACGAGAGGATGCCAACAAATTATTTGTCAACATATATGTTTAATAAGATGAATGCATATCCCATGATTTAAAGATTTAGGTCCTTAATTTTAGAGGATATAATTTTTCAATAATTTTGCAATTGGTTATTTAATATTTTGTGATTTTACCTTTCTATGAAAATTTATGAAAATCTCTCAAGTCAAACTAATCTTAGGCATGGGTTAAGATCCTCAAATGCATAGTAAGGATTAAGTTTGATGGCATGAGGATTATTTATTGGTTCAATGTGTGATTGAATTTATTTTCTCTACATCCTTTGGTATCAAATCTTGGTATTTATTTTTGAGTGACAATTGATTTTTATTTCTAATAAGAAATTGTGAAGTTGTTGTGATTGTAAAGTGATAGGTGAAGAGACAAGGACAGGGATGGACCAAGAATAACTAGTGGTGGAGTTGGTGAAACTGATAGGGAAGAAGGGAGAGAAATAAAAGAGAGAGAGAGAGATAGGAGAAAATAAGAGTAGATATATGGATAGAGGAAGAGTTGAAAGCATTAAGAGAATATGTACATAAACTAGAAGAGGTGATAATGATGAGAGACCATATAGTAGTGGGATATGTCATGACAAAAAGGGTAAAATGGAATATAGATCATATTTTCAAGAGGAACCAGAGGCTACATTGAAAAGGATTGTCCGTGAAGAAGAAGAAAAAGATGAATCAAATAAGGAAGCATGCAAACAAAGAAAATAAAGAAGAATTCAAGGAAGTTGTGCATGAGAGCATTCAGAGGATGGATGAAGAAAATTAAGATGCAGCATCAATATATCAGTCCATGAATAAGGTAAGTGAACCATTTCAAATACAAAATCAAAGTTTTTAAATGTAAATATTCAAGAGTGTAAAAGGTTAAGTTTGATAATCTTTTGAATAATGAATATACGTGCAAATTGAATGTTGAAAAGAAATAAATGAGTCTAGTAAATTTTATTTTGATGATGGAACTTAAGAGATTATTATTGAGAACTACCTAACAAGGTTAAATAAAATGAGCAAAATCAAGGAAAATTGACAATGTAGAGTATGGAATAAGTAAAGAAGAAGGTGAAGAGGTCTTAGATGAGGCCTTAGACATGTTTTTATATTTTGACTGCACTAAGAGAGGTATAATGCATAAGAAATTATTTGAGAAAGAAGATTAAGAGAAGAAAGAGATGAGAGGAAAAGAGATTGCAGCAACACTTGAGGAAGAGAAACAAGAGAAAAGTGAAGATAGTGAAGAAAGAGAAGAGAGAGATGGAAGTGAGAATGAAGAATCTCATGATGAAGAGATTGTGGACCTAGCAAAGGGTCTAATGGAGGAAAAATTAGTTGACGAGGAAGATGAGGATGGTGAAAAGATGTAAGATGAAATTTTTGGGCAGCATACTATCCATTTAAGGAAGGAAAATGATGGAATCATGTCGAACAAAGGATATGAAGAGGTGGAGAACATTCTAAACCATTAAAAGTAATGCATTTTTTTTTATTTGTGTTTAATTTTACTAGTAAAAATGATAAAGGATTTAAAATGATAAAGATGAAGAAGAAGATCAAGTAGGAAAGTAGCCATTTCAAAGAAAATGCAAAGCTAAATAACCAAGTATGGGATCCATGAGGTCTTAAAGTCAGAAAGGAAAGTGACAAAATAGAAAGAAGAATAAAATCATACAAGGAAGATGAATGTGTTAATATCTAAGCAAAGGACATGGGTTATTTTTATTCTCCTTGGGAGTATGATGTGAGGGCATTAGTGAAATACTACAAAAGTTAAATTTTACTTGTTATGAGTTCAAGGGATGAGTTAGGAGGCTAGAGAGGGAGTGTCAAACTTTGAATTTTTGAAATTTATTTCCTTCCATTGATTTTGTGTTCAAATGTTTCAATGGTGAAAATGAAAGGATTGTGACTTGATAAGGTATTGCAAGGTTGTTTTGTAGGTTTAAGGAGTGAGTGTGTGTAGTGTCATAGATAAAGTAGGTGATACAAGAAACATTAAATGTGTATAAATATTTTAAAGTGCCTATTTTTTCTAATGAAGGCATATAATGAGTTGTCATGATTCTTGAAGGGTAATTATGCATCTAGAAGGAAAGATGGAAGTTCAAGGGTCACAAATGGTATTTAAGAATCATAGAGGAGTTACATGCTTGAAAATTTTGAATATAGGAAGAGGGGAGGTAAATAGGAAGATTCATTCCTCATGGAAGGAGGAAAGGGAAAGTAGAATGAAGAATGAAAATGTAAAAAACTTGATATGAATGCATTGTATTTGGTTATGGAAAACAATTTAAGCACATATATGAGTTGTCTTATAAAGTATAATTATTTTCTTGTCGGTATTATTGTTATGCATGTTATTCTCATGAGTGAATGGTAGTATTTGTGTTGATTACATGCTTCTAAACCTTGTCATAAGTAGGATACCCAAACTATGTGTGAAAGCTAGGTAATCGTTTTCGAACTAGTCAACATACATTTTTGATTTTAACTCCAAATGACCTGAAATTTGTACCAAAGATGGATAATATCGGTTTTCAAATGATTTTAAAATGTTTTTCCTTGATGTTTAGTATTTTTTGAGTTATCACAAATTTTCCTAGATGGACAAGGGATACACACAAATTATTTATCAAAATATGTATCTCAAAAGTTGAATTTATATCCTATTTTTTAAAGAGTTAGGTCTTGAAATTTGGAGTGTAGATTTTTGCAGGAATTTTGTAAGTGGGTTTTAAATATTTTGTGATTTCACTTTCTTAGTAAAAGTAATGGTAAAATTTCAATCAATTGTTCTTAGGCTTGGGTTAAGATCCTCAAATACGAGTAAGGTTTAAGTTACTCTAAATGAATCTTCTTTATTGGTTGGATGTGTGATTGAATCTATTTTCTCTGCATCGTGATGAGTGAACCTCACTCAAATAGGCCATTTTCTAAAGAAGTTTTTGGGACTAAAGAAGTTCAGCATTAACCGGACAAGATTTTCCAAATGAGTATAAAATGACCAAACTAAATTATCATTATGTGAACTATGTGAGATTTTTATTTATGTACATGATGGTTTTTGTTCATTTTTATGCTGATAAATGGTCAAATGTGGTTCATTTATGTTGACCGGTCAAAGTGCGCTTTGGGGAAGTTTCATGCGGTTTGTAGAGATCATCTTAGGTGAAGGCCTTACAATTAATGTTGGAAGGAGTTCGAATATGTTTAGGTAAGGTAATCCAGATATATTTCAATTGGTATGATTTTGGTATCATTATGAGTTGATTTGGTTTGGTTTTGGGTTCATTTATAAGCAATAAGGATTCTTACTTTTCAAGATAGAAATGTTTTTATTGAAAGAATGAGTTTATCGGAGCATGCAATGGATGAGTTGAAGTTTAATGCCACTGTAATGTTAATAGTCATGTAGTTTTAACCTATTGAATCAATTTTGAGGTGTTGAAAGTGGCAGCAATGGTGTTAACCAATTTGGTTTTGTAAAATAGGTTTTTAGGGAGCTTGATTTGTTGAAGGAGAAAGTTGATGTGCTTTGAACAGTGATAGTTCTATGACCTCTAACTTTCATAAATTTTTTTGAATATTATTGTATTTCCATTGAGTGGTCACATTCTATATTTTAGTGTATCTTAATTGGTATTAAGGCCCAAAGGTAGATTCAGTTGCTAGAAATAGTTGTTTGGTTCATGTAAATTGAGACCATGTACGATATTTAAATATAGTATTATTCATTTTTTTGTTATTTCTAGAGCTTTACTAAAAATATTTTTGTTGGTAGGGTATTTTTCTCATTCCTACGAGGAGTATTTAAGGATTTTTTGGTGCATGGAAAGTGGCTTTTGGCTAGACCCACATTCTTGGGTCACTTGTGATTGTTGTGATAAATTTTATGGGATGTTTTATATATGATGATTTTTTTAAAAAGGAGGGAAACCGACTTCATTTGAATTTGAATCAAGAAAAAGCAATAAAAGCATAGTTTTGGGTGCTTTTGTGAGCTAGTTGAGTGAGTGCAAGTGTGACCCAGTGTAATTTTTTTTAAGGTGTATGAGAATTATTTGAGAACTAATAAAATGTATGACAGTTAAATATTTATAGAAATAATGTGTGTAATATTTTTATTCTTTGAGAAGTGAAGAAAGAGAAAGATAGTGCAAGTTTGAAGACTCGAGGTTTGATGAAGGGTTTAAAGTGTTGTGAGATGAAATTGTGATTTATATCAGCTGTGGAAACAACAATACATTAGAGGTATTTTCATAAGGTGGTTGAGTTGGTGCTTGATTATCTTTGGGGGTGGTATCCTCCCTATGGAGTTTTTCTTGAAAAACTAGGATTTGGTGCTCGTGTAGCATTATAGCTCTACTAAAATAGGGGTTGGTGCTCCTTGTGGGGTTTTTGCCTCACTAAATTTGAAACATATCAACATAAATAATGTTTTTCAGAGGTTTTTCTTCCCCATGAAGGTTTCTCACTCATGTCTTGTGTCTTGTGTTGTTTCTCTTGTTCATGGTTCATTGCAAATATGATATTTGATAGAGTGCACACATTAATGGATGGCTATGTGGTTTTATGTTTTGAATAATCAATCTAAAATATGATATATTTTTTTAAGGATTGATTCACCTCCCGTCTCAATCCATTGTTCTTCCAACAATTGGTATCAAAGTAAGTATTTTTGGAGATGTTTGATCACTTGAAAGGAGATCCTTGAAGCAAAAAATGGCGAGTGGTTCCTCTACTGGAAAGGTACCATTGTTTGATGGAACAAACTATGATTTTTGGAGTCTGAGGATGAAGACTTATATTATGTCTCAAGGGTTTGATGTTTGGAAAGATGTGGAATATGGATATACTCCTCCTACTACTCCTCCTACCAGTAAAGTAGACAAAGAGGCATATGAAAACAAATCTAAGGTCTTTAATGATATCATAGATGGTCTTGGAGAATCTTAGTTAGGAAAGGTAATTCATTGCAATTCAACAAAAGAGGCATGGGCTAAAATACAAGTGTTGTATGAAGGTGACTCAAAGGTAAGAATTTCTAAGATTCAAACTTTTAGAAATCATTTTGAGTCTCTTAAGATGAATAATTATGAGTTTATTGTTGCATATTTTCTTACACTTAAAAAAGTGCTCTATAACATGAAAGGGTTAGGTGAATATGTGAAAGAATAATTTGTTTAAAAGGTTTTAAGGTCACTAATTCCTAAGTTTGATTCTAAAGTTTTGACATAGAAGAAGAAAATGATTCAAATAATTTGAAGATGGATGATTTACATGGTACTTTGACTGCTTATGAGATGAGGGTAGTTGATTCCAAATCAGATAAGAGAGAGATTGATTTCAAATATGAATTGGAGGATAAATGCAAAAAAGTTAAGGATGATGATGTTACTCCTGAAATTGAATATGAATAGCTCTTTTCTATGATGGCTAGAAGATTGAAGCTTGGATCTGGTAAGTATAGAGGTAAAATTTCATTTAAGTGTTTCTACTGTGATGAAGTATGTCATTTTGCAATTAATTGTCCTCATAGGCATGAAAAGGAAGATGATGAAGAAGATCATGAGGTTGAACATAGAAATAAAAATTACAAATTTGGTAAAGGTAAGAAAAGTTTAAAGAAGTTTGATCATAAGAGGAAGATAAAAATAAGTTTTTAAACAAAGGAATTTGGTGAATTATATAATGATAGCAGTGGTGTTCCTGATTTTGAATCAAATGCATCATCATGAGGATGTAGGAAATGAGGTTTTATTCAATGCCAATGATGCAATAAGGTCTTCTAGTGATGGATCTTATTTATTAGGAGATTTTTATCTGGTTATTATAGCTACTTTGATTAAGATTAAGTGGAATTAAAATATCTTCTTGAAGGCGTTCAAAAGGAATTAAAATATACTACAAAACATAACAAGAATCTAAGTTTGTAGGTCAAGGAGTATGAAAATAATATTTAAAAACTATAAAAAAATTACAAGTATGAATCAAGAAAACTAAATTATTCAATTAGATTATTATAAGAAAAGTTAAAGTATCTTGTCTTGTGAAAGAATGTATGTGTTTGAAATTCAAAAAGATATAGAGTTCATAAGGGATGAGTTACTGAAGTTGGCAAGAATACTATGTCCTTTGATAATTTTAAGAAAAGTTCCAATGACCTAGATTATCTACTTGGAAAACAAAGACTAGCAGGTGATAGAGCTGGTTTGGACTTCAAAGAGGAATCTAAAGGTAAGGAATTCAAATAATTAGGCATGATTTAGAGCAAGGAGGTATGTTAACCTACCATCAAGGAAGAAAGGAAAAGGTATTCATCAAGGAAAATGAGAAGAACAAGCCTATTAGGAAACCTAATGCCTCATGGTCATTTGGCCATGGGGCAAGACAGTATAGAATATATTCTAGAGACACTCATCCATCGAGAGACAATAGGAGTGAGTAAGCAAAGAATTATATATTGTATAATTGTAAGATATAGGCCATGTTGCTAGTATTTTCTTGAATGATTCATCTAGTCATGTTGATGGTTACAAGAGGAAGAGTTTTGTGGTATGTTAGAACTGTAATGGTGTTGGACATGTTGCAAAAACTCCTATCGTGGCTTCTTAAGAAAAAAACATAATTTTCAAGGTCATATAGTGTAAGGAGGTAGCTTTCAAAGGACAAGAATGCATAATAACAATCAAGGAAGGAATTGGGAGCCTAAGATAGACCAAATATTCTCTTCAAATGTTGGAGTTGATGGAAGGAAAGGCATAATTTAGGGGTCAACTTAGAATCATAAAAATGGAGTTCTACTAGTGTCAAAGAGGGATTGGGACCTCTTCAAGATCTTCTTGTAGGTCTTATTAGTATTAATTTTCCACTACTATGCTTCTTAGAGGTACTTCAGTCCTTGTGAATCATTCGAGTGAGGGGAGTTGTCTTGGTTTGTGTGTAACTCCTCCATAATGTAAAGGTATGTCCTTCAAGTCATTAACCATGTTAATTTTTTTATTATTGTTTCTCATGTAATAAATGTAAAGATCTCAGCTTTGTTGTCTTTGAAGTATGTGAGTATATTTTCTTGAAGTCAGTGTTTGCATTTTCATGGCATGTTGACATTTTGGTATGATTCATTGAATGAAAGAGTCATGATAAAGTCACATAAGTGGTTTGTAAATATTATGTCATTCATAAAAAAAAATCTTCTTTTAGTTTGAGTCGGTAGTTAGTTGTGTAGGATTAGTCTATGGTCTGTGGTGTCTCAAAATTCAATTATAAGGCATGAAAGGTGTATCATGGGTCTATATTAAACTCTAAAAACATGAATCAAGTATTTCTAGGTGTCTATGATGAATTAAAATGATGAAAGGTATCAAAAGTAAAGTCATTGTGTGAGTAAGTATTTTAAAGCTTCTTGGTTGTTCATTAGTGTTTTAGTAAATTTAGGTGTATTTTAGTGAAAATATGCATGGTTATCTATCTATATGGAATTCTTGTAATGATGTCAAGTGTTCGAATGCATTAAAATTTTAATTTTTAAGATGGTATGTGTTATAAATTATGATGAGATGATTATACCATCACTTCATAAGTCATCTATAGAAGTGGTGTGGTCCAAAAACGTAAGCTCAAGTGAAAACCAATGTGGATTCAGGTAATAAAATATTATTCATGAGTCCAAATCATGTCACAAATTCCTTAGAGTGTTAGGATATGTTGCTACAATGTTGGTGGTCAAGTTTGAACTTTTGAAATCAAGTTGTGTGCATTTTTAATGCATCTCTATCTCAACCGGTTATGAGTATTCTTAATGAGCCATATGGAAGAAATGATTAATTTCAAGGTGAAAATGTAGACTCCAAAGTCAATTTATGGAATAAATCTCCTTGATAGGTGGTACTTCATCATTCATGAATTTTTAGACCCTGAAAATGCATAAAAGTTTTGGGGATCTTGATAATATAGTAAAGTTTACAATGTGAATGTAAAAGACTGTTTGTCAAAAGAAGAAACTACAAAATAGCCATGTTCTCCTTGATTATAGTCCTCAAGGTTCATGGAGGGAATTTTTTTGCATAATGGGTATCTATAATGGGTGAGATTTCATTACGAAAATGTGAATGATAAAATTTAGACATGGAAAACCTATACAAAAGGGCTAGCTATTTGAGTTCGCAATATGAAAGGATGTAAGTGGTTGAAAAATAATCATGATACTCTTGGTTGGTATCTTAAATGCATGAATATGGCTCATATATATCTGTGTATGAATCCTTGAAGTCGTGTTAATAATATATTCTATGGTATAAAATGTGTTGGGTCCTAATTTCCTCAAACTTTGTGAATTTGGTGGTTCAATGTGCTTAGGGCATGGTATCAAGCTTCTAAAAGTAAGAAATGTTCTTCCAACATATTTAATGGTGTGTTAAAAAGATTTCAAGAGTCATATATGTCTGGGTAGTATATATATCACCTCATAAGAACATGAGGTATGGCTAGATGGGCTATACTATGATTGAGTAATACAGTGACATGACTCAAAGGTAATTTTTGTACATCTAAAGGTATGGGAAATGGTATATTACAATTTCTGATATGTCTCAGATTTAAGAAAATGGTTATGTTATAGTGAGGATGTCATTGGGTTTTGAAAATGTGTTGAAGATGATCTCATGGTTGATAATCTTGATTCATTCACTTGATTAATTCTTATGTAAAATAACATGTTATAGGATAGGTATAGTGCATATGAAAGATGTAGAACATGTGACATCATCAGCTAGGAGGTAAGTTGGGAAGTCATTGAGATAATATAATTACTCTTAAAATAATTTCATGGAGGTGACAAGGTGATGGGGTGCTAATTTGCTAAGGTTAGATAAATTCGGGTCATAATGAACTCAGAGGTAAAGAATGAGATACTACATGTACAAGGTATGAGAAAAAGGCAATATTTTATGGTTCTACATGTATGTGGATTGTATCAAGTCCATATATGTTGTGGAAATGTGATCTATAAGGTGGATTTCATCTAAGAAGAGGCCAAAATTGTGTCTAGTTGGCTTCATTTGTGAAGTGGGTGTTTGATGCTTGTTGCTCAAATATAGTGAGTATAAAGGTACAATGCTACAATTTTGAAAAGATGTTTGAATAGGTGAAATTTGTGTGTCAAGACCATCTATGGCATGTTAAATGCATTCAAATTGCTATGTAAGGAAAATAAGTGAATATTATGTCCAAAGAAGCAAATGTGTGTCATGTGGACTATGATATGATAGGAAATGATCATTTTAGCACAAAAATGCATCCTAAAGGCATGTAGGTGATTGATTAGGTATGATGGAAGTTATTTTTAAGGGATACAGTATCTTTTTGCTTCTTAAGGATGAAAAAATAAATAAAAAGTGGAGAAGTTGATGACTAGGTATATTAGTCATGTTTGCGTAAAAATATGCCTCACAACTCACATTCAGTCTAATATGATGCTACAGTTCTTATAATTGTTGTTTAAGTGTGCAAAATGTCTTCATGACAAGGAGAGAAAGTGGTTTTTCTTCTATGAGGTGTTCTTGACAATTTTAAAGGCATTTAAGGTATGTTTTTGAGTGTTTTCTCAAAGTAAGCATGCTAGTACCAAAAGTTGCTTTATCTCATTCAAATGTGACTGTATTACATTGAGAAGATGGTTTAGGACCTAGATCAAGTGTTTGAGCTATATCTATGGCTTGTGTAAAAGGTAAGGAGTAAATTTTTTTGGTATTTAACTAGAATAAGATGGTACTAACTTAGGGGAGTGATGGGAAGTTGAGCTAAAGGGTGAACAATAATTTGAAGCAAGTCAAAGTTAGTCTTAAAACCAATGAAGAGTCTTCTTAGGGATATATGTTCTTAATGTAGGATGATGACAAGAAACACGTGACTAAATAATTTTTGTGCCTCCTAAAGCTAGGATAACTCAAGGTTGAATGTATGCATTTAATTTTTTGGTCCCCAATCAGTATTTGTGGCATGATCATGAGATGTTTCCATTAGTTATTACAAAATTCCTAAATTTTTTTTTGATTGAAATGACTTGTTTGAAATTTAGAATGAGACCTTTTGTTGATGTTTCCAACCAAGATGTGACCCTGTGAATTGAGAAACATGAATAATATACATGTACATGTATGCCTTTGTCATTAATGTAATAAGGGGTAGATGTTCATGTGGTTTTCCATCAATGAAAAGGGGGAGATTATTGCCATGTTGTTGTAAAGGTGTTATCATTGATGCAAAACATGATTAATGACAAATTGTATGAATTGTATAATGGGGTAGGGTCAGATCATGCTGAGGATGATGATTACATGATGATTCAGATGTTTTCATGGTGATATCAGGTGATTCAATGAGGATTTCTTATTCTTGTAAGCCTATTTAGGTGACCTAGCTAGCCTAGGTGACAATGCATGGTGGTATGAGATTCTTGGTGGCTTGAGAAGCATGTTGGAATGATGGAGAGCATGATTAGAGAGTTCTTTGGCACTCACATGAGTTTCAAGGTGTAGATACAGGTTGGTGACCATGTTTTAGGTGTTCATTTGGACTAGGTATGGCTACTAAGAAGTAAGAGATTGAGATATGGAGCTATATGGGCAAATGGATGCATATATTCAGATGTATTATGATTACAACTAGGTATGTTAGGACTTTTTGAGTGATTTCATGATGTGTTATGAGGTTGTTTCAGTTGACCCTAGCCTTTACAGTGTAAAACCCTAAGGGCTAGCTATGCAAATGAGATAGGATGGAGATATGGAGAGATATATAATGCATTATGATGATTATAGATGATGATCAGAGACATTCTTGAGGTGTGAGAAAAATTTGTAATCATTCTAAAGAATAATTTGTAAAATATGTCAGTTTTGGTGAAATAGGGTAAAGAAGAATGACATTTCTAGCTCGAATTACACCTTCTGATACTCGTGCCCTTAATTGTGTCCTTTTCATGGGACCTTGTGGCTTTCAAGGATATTTTTATATTTATTCTAGAAGGTTTCACAAAAATAATGAGGTCATTTTATCGTCACATGTTTTAAAAATGATTGTTAAGAAGGTAAACTATTTTTATGAGTTTAAAACCCTACTGAAAGCAAAAAGGAAAGAATCACTTCATAAGTGTCTAGTTTTATGGATATTACATTGATGATTTATATGACTCCTCTAGAATTATAGAAACTTAAGATAGAGCTTATGATGATGAGTGAAACCCACTCAAACATGCCGCTTCTCAAGAAGTTCAATTTGGGACAAGGTTTTCTAAAGGAGTTGCAAATAAAATGATCATTTTGTTAATTATATGAGTTATTATTTATTTCCATTGTGGTTTTAGGTCATGGTGATGCTGATAAATTCAAAGAGAATGCTTCATTTATGTTGACTCGTCAAAGGGCATTTTGGGGTAGTTTCGTAGTTTAGAGATCAACTTAGTTAAGACCTTCCACTTATATTTGGAAGGATTTACAATATGTTATGGAAAGATAATTACACAATATTTCAAATTTTATATGTTTGGTATGATGATGAATTTATTCAATTCTTTTTCCCAGTCAGATTGTGAGTGAGAAACATTCTTGCTTTTAGGACAAAATTGTTTGTGCTAAAAGAATGATTTGATTGGAGCATCGAATGGATGAGTTAAAGCTTTATAACACCACTAATGTGAAGAGGGGTATATTTGACACCTATTGAATCCATTTGGGGGTCTTTAAAGTGGAATAAATGGTGCTTACAAGTTGGTTTTGTAAATAATCTTTTTAGCCAACTTGATTCGGTAAAGGCAAACATTTATGTGGTTTCAACTAGTGATTGTTTCATGAGATATAACATGTTTAGAAGTGTTCTATAATTTCTAGGGTTTTGATTTAGTTGTCACATTACATAGCCGACTACATCACATGGGGTCTTGATGCCCAAAGTTAGATTCAGTTGTTTGAAAACCATTATTTGGTGAATTTAAATAGCCACTAGACCCATTAAATTAAATAATTTGATTGGTTTATGTAAATTAAGACCATGTATGACTTGTAAATGTCATATTACTCATGTATGACTATTTTTAGAGCTTAGCTAAAAATATTTTTGGTGTTAGGGTATTTTTCTTATTCCAATAATGGGGATTTGATGATTTTTTGTGCATGGAAAGTGGTTTTTGGTTAGGCTGTCCTACTATGGTAGCTTGTGACTATTGTGATAAATTTTATAGGATTTTTTCAAGATGACGGGGTTTAAATAAAGGATCAAAACTGAACCTCATTTGAATTTGAATCTATAAGAAGTTATAAAATCCTAAGTTTGGGTGTTAGTTGAGTGTGTGCAAGAAGTGCGACCTAGGTGTGAGAGTTTTGTAGGTGTACGAGTATGATTTGAGAACTGATCAAGTGTTTTATAGGTTGAATTTTGAAAACAAGGGTTTAAAAGTTTTGTGAGCTGAAATTGTGATCTCTATCAGTTATGGAAGCAATAATACATCAGATATCTTCTTCATTAGGTTGTTGAGTGGGTGCTTGATAATATGTGGGTGTTGTAGCCTCCTTGTGGAGTTGGTGCTTCAAAAAACTAGGGGTTGGTGCTCTTTGTAGGGTTGGTACCTCACTAGATTTGAAACATATAATTATAAATATTGTGTTTTGGTAGGTTTTCATCCCTTTAATGGTTTCCCACTCATATCGTGTGTCTTGTGTTGTTTCTCTTGCTCATGGTTCATTGCATATGTGTTATTTGATAGTGTACACACATGAATGGATGGTTAAGTGGTTTTATGTTCTGAATAACCAATCTGAAATCTAATTTAATTTTCTAAGGATTGATTCACCCCCCTGTCTTCCCATTGTACTTCCAAAAATTTATTATGTTGTAGGTTTGAAGAACAATCTTACGAAAATTGTTAAATTGGTATAGAATGGAAAAAAATTATCTATTGAAGATAATTAATGTGTGATTTTGGAGAAATCCTGGTATACAACTAGTTATAAAGTATAAAAGAGTAACGATAGATTATTTCTTGAGAGGTTAAGACTAGCCAAGTCCAAACCTCACTATATAGTTTCATCCGAAGCCAAGTCAGAGCCATATTAGAAGATTCATTTAGAGCCATGTTTAAAGCTTTAGTTTCACCCAGAGCCAAGTCCATATCTATAGTCTCATTTAGAGCTAAGTCCTGAGCCACATCCAGAGCTAAAGAAATTGAATCAAATTTTTAGTCGATTATGTATGATGAATCGTGGCTATGACATCTCGGGTTTAGACATTTAAATTTTGGAGGTTGGAAATTTTTATATCGGAAAAATATTGAAGTTTTTTTCCTTTAATTGAAAAATCAAAGAAATTTAGTGAAGGGTGTATTTTGGGAGGAAACACAAAGAAATATTCCTACTTGAAAAATTTGTAAAATCATAGGAACCACTAGAACCAATAGAAATTATTCATTCGATGTATGTGGACAAAGGCAAACACCTTCAGTGGAGGTTGATCATATTTTTGACATTCATATATGACAATACCAGCAAGACATGGGTATAATTTTTGAGACACAAATTAGATGCACTTTATACATTTTAGAAGTTCAAGGCTTTATTGGAGAAGCAAAGAAGATAGTACATTAAACTTCTAATTTTTTGCAAACATAGTGGTATACATAAGTATTTTATTTCTAGGTATAAACCACAATAGAACAATATGGCAGAGATGAAGAATATAACCATAATGGAGATGGAAAAATTATGATGAAGGCCAAACATCTATAAAATGAGTATTGGGTAGAAGTAGTAAAAAAATTGTTTACATTTTGAATAGGTGTCCAAAAAAATTGTTATAAATACAATTCGTTAGCATGCTTGGACTCATAGAAAACACAATGTTGCTAATTTTGGAATATTTGATTGTGTGGCATATGGGCATGTTCGTGATGAGCTAAGGAATAAATTAGAAAATAAAGGAGAAAAGTGTATTTTTGTTGGATATTTAGAGAATAAGAAAAACTACAATTTTTTTGAATCTAGTCGCAAGAAAAATTCATAATCGATAGGGATTCATAACTTGTTTAAAATGAGGCAGAGTATGTAAGTTTAGAAAAAATAGTAAGTATAGTAGTAACGATTTTTCAAGATGATATGGAAGGGGGAGAGCTAGCACCACAAGGTATAATACATTTTTCCACTCTTGTACATACTCCTCAAGTTGTAGCACAATCTACACCTCTATCAACAACTAAGATGGCTACAAGATTAAACTTAACTTCATCTATGTAAGAATTACCATAAAGAACACTAGAAGAAACTCCTTCAAAGCAAGAAGTTCACTTCAAAGCATACCATATTCAAATAGTTCATTCCAACAAAAAAATCGGTCTTAGTGAGATTTATAATGTTGAAACATCTAGATCTTTTTCATTTTTGCATTATTTTCTCAAGTTGCAGATCTCGTTGTCTTGTGAAGAAGTAATGAATGAAAAAAATGGGCTCAAGTCATGGATAATGAGATAAATGCAATAGAGAAGAATACCATACTTGGGAATTGCTAGATCTTCTTAAAGGAAATGATGTGATATGAGTAAAATTGGTTTATAAGACCAAGTATAATCACTATTATATAATAAAAACACAAAATGTATATTATCTATTCAACTCCGATTACATATAGACAGAATATGTCTCCAACTAACAAGGTGTTTTCCTTATTAATGAGACTCCACGAATTACTCAACAATAGCATACATTCTAACTATATGTGACATATTGTTATAACATATAATAATTTTTATTATAAATAATATATTCTAATAACTAATCAAAATAACATAATTGTAATTAAATGATATTTACCATACTTGTAAACTCAAACCATGTAGATAAATATGATATTTATAACATTTTTCCCTTAGTGCGAACATGGGAGAAAAGAAATTGCACTTCTATTATATAGCTTGTCATCCATGTGTGCTCACGATCTAGATGGTTTTTAGGATATCTAACAACCTTCAAGGATGGTTTTACTTTGGAAAATAACTCACAAGAAAGGATGGTTTTCATGAAATCCAACAACCTCAACAAGGATGGATTTTCAAGTAGCTTATCAACAACCATAATAAACCATATTTTATAGGACAACCAATAACCTAAATATTATGTTGTTGTATTTCATTATGCTTTCACTCTTGAGGTGGTGGTTTTAGTATTAAGTTTTTTATTGGATGATGTCATCTCTTGTGGGAGATGGAGTTCGGTATATATACACATCAGGCATTGATATTTAATAAGGAAGATAGATCATAAGAACTAACCATCTAATCTACTCTTTTCTCGCTAAATTCACATCTTCTCAATTTGCTCTTAATTCATATTGTACTTGAATTATATTGACACTCTTCCTCCTTGGATTTTTTTGTTTTATTGGATCATATATATTGAGTCTAGGATATGAATGTTGTTCCCTTTCTCCACCCATATCAATTCTCAATTGGTGTGCTTCTTCTCTTGAGATATAGATGCATTAGCGACCACCCCATAGGTAAGTTCTATATCTCTCTTTTCATTTAGCATAGATTAGTTAATTTACATTCCCCATTTCTCTATCTTAGCTTAGTATTATATGTACATCAGCTGCTAGTTAGCATAGTGTTTTTATATGATCATATATTTAGTTTTCTTTTACTTATATTTCATTCACATTTCAATTATGATGTAATGGTTATATTTTTCATGCTTGTCTTATCAACCATCAATCTATACCTCTCCAACATGTACTGATATCGTAGGAGGGAACTCTCCTCTATCTTGATGTGGACCTTGAAAACCATAAGAGAACCTACTATAGGGATTACTTCCCTCTTGAAATGTGACCTTAGTGCTCATTGTATTCCCTCTAAATCAATCAATTGTGCATTCCATTTGTGTCTCTTATTTGTTTCCTCATACCGTAATGTGTTGAAAGACATAGAAGCACAAGTCATTGAGATGCATTCTTGGCCCACCATATATCTAATGATTGTAAACCTCCCACAATCAAAAAAATATGCTTGCAAAGTTTTATTCCTAATGCGCAGCCTCGCATGGCAACAATTATGCCACATGAAAAACCAAAATATGAACTCAGCTCACACATTAAGAAATTTGGTCTCTCATGTATGGTTTGGTAACTATAATATAGGAAGATACAACTAAATATCCTTATTTTGAAATAGCCATCAAGAAGAAAAAATTAATAATCTTATTCAAAAAAATTAATGAAGAAAAACCACACATTTGAGACACCAAAACAGCCTAAGAACCATGATAAAAACTAAGCATTTTTTATGAGGACAAGAAAAGAACACTATTTTGAATATGTAGATTAAGCCTTATATGCTCTAATTTAAGCCAAACAAGAAAGTGGATTCTTTTTTTAACCACGTTGACACATTGTGGGGATCATTCCTAGCACTGAGATTGGATATCGTAGATGATTTTATCATTCCTTTTTGTAGAGAAATACATACCGAGCATACATAAATGTTTCAACAAAGATCAAGTAGTTTGAGTATACCATAAACTTTGAAAAGGTGGTGAATATGTTGCGACAAGAGTGATGTGGGAGCATAACTTGCAGAGACCATAACTTTTGATCCGACCATTGATCATCCTAAAATTTTACAAAGGTGGTAGATTTACATTAGTACTTATGCTTTGGGTGAAATTTTCATATTGGCACGTTTTCGGGCCCAGATTCCTTCATCTAGGTGCCTAAAATTGGCTCGTAATGTTTTTTTCACTTTTGACTAGGTCTTAGAACTTTAATAACTTTTGTTGTGCTTGTTAGAATAAGTCCAAATTTTGCGTGAGCCCTAATTTATGAAGGCATATTTGGCACACAAAATTTGGGGTCCATCCGAGTTGTTTTTCTAGTAGGTAATTTTTGGCATTTTAGGGTTTTTAGAGTAGACATGAAATAAAAGGAGGATTGTAATGATGTAATAGATCAGTGTGGATTCCATAAATGAGAAGTAAGCTATTTTGAAGCTCTTGGTTTTTATTTGCAAATCTGTTTATGTGTGTTTTGGAGGTATTTCAACCTCTTGCACTGATTCACATCAAAGAGGATTCCATGTTCAACAAATATTAATAAGAAGAAAAAACACTTCATTTTTACTAGAAGGGAAGAAATGATTTTAGTCTTCCAATAAGTCTTAGAAGAACAATAATCATCAAGGGAGAAAAAGTTTTTTTTTTGTTGAAAAATGGTCATGACTTGGAATATTATTCAATAATATCAACATGGAAAACAAAGCAATAAGAAAAGGAAGAAGAATAAGAATTGGAGGAAGAAAATCCAAAAATAAGTGAATGTTACTAAACATGAAGATACTTGGGATAATGGAATTCCTTTATGTCACTCAACCCAATGAAACAACCTCTTCTACAAGTGGAATAAGGTACATTGATTTATTTCCTACTCAACACATGACCGGATGTAAAGACTAGTTCTACACAATGTGTGACACACCAACCAATAATCATGTTTCATTAGGTGATGATGCATGACACACCCACCAAGAATCATGTTTCATTAGGTGAATTATGTTTCATGCTTCATCTCTTGAATATTTTTACCTATTGGTACACATAATTTTAGACTATATGATGTTTTATATGTATGTGGTTTCACTACGAAGATTTGATCATCCAATAATAATTTAGATCATAATTTGATAATTGATTTTGATTGCAAAGGAAGAAATAAAATGTCTCTCATTAGAGATGAATAAAGAAGATCACAATTTCTTGCCATAAATTATAATGTAGGTTGGATGTACCAAATTGATTATTTCCAAAGAGATGATCAAACACTTGTGGCAATAGATACCTCCCATCATGGTATTAGATACTTGGCCATGTTAGCTTCAAGTATATCGATCCACTCCTCCAATACAACACCTCCAATATGACATGGTGAAAGGACTGCCACCACTCAATAAAGACATAGATAAGTTCCTAAACCACCTAGTAGCTAAACAACATCGAGCACCATTCCATATAAATACATTTCGAACTGAAGTTAGAATTGATTTATTGCATATTGATATTTGCATGCCCATAAGACCTTGTCATTCTAGATTATGGAGTATTTTACACTCTTTCTTGATGATTTTTTATGTAAAATGTATAAAATAATTAGGGATGCTGTCGATGGTCCTCTGACACATCCAATCCTAGACCACCGACTCACCATAAAATACTTTTCGTTACTAAATCTTTGATCCCTTTATAGTTCACGAATCCCTACAATCCAAACCTCGGAAATATGACATAAAGTTGAATATCAATAAATGATTAAAAAGAACACTTAACATCTTGTTGATCTTTCACCAAGGAAGAATACCATTGGATCTAGATGGATTTTCAAAACTAATTACAAAGCACATAGTGTCATTTACAAGTACAAGGTGAGACTAGTAACAAAAGGGTATGCTTAGAAGGAAGGTATTGACTATAAGGAGAGTTGTTCCCATAACTAAAATCAAAGTGATCAGAATGGTTCAATGGGAAATACCAGGGCGAATAAAGTCAAAATAAGTGGAATCAAGACAATGACACTCTAATAGTAGAAAGAGTGAAGACATAAGGGATGACAGAACGAAAAAGCGTAGTCA
The DNA here is from genome assembly GCA_018340775.1 of Taxus wallichiana var. yunnanensis. NCBI lineage: Eukaryota > Viridiplantae > Streptophyta > Pinopsida > Cupressales > Taxaceae > Taxus > Taxus wallichiana. The sequence goes on from CM031237.1 coordinate 13,040,965, forward strand.
TCCCAAATGTGTAGAAACAAATTTGGGGCCGAGAGCCCAAGCGAATGCAGAGATCAAGCCAAAGAATGAAAGACAAATGCACTCAAAGTACTATAGATAACTAGCCATCAGGGAAAAAATTGTAAAGTATCAGTATTATATTTGGGTGTGAATGATATGCCAAATGTCATTCATAGAGTCCCATTATATCCTACCAGATCGCCACTCATAGGTACATCAAGCCCAGCATGCATGCTATGTCAACTCACGCTAAATCACCAGAAGAACCATATACATGAAAAAAATCAAAATTCAAACGTGCGAATGGAAGTTTATTTAAATAATTCAAAGGGATGCTGCACGCACAATGTGGGATAAAGACACCAATATGTTAAATGTGCTCCAAAAGCACTTATCCAAGGTCGCGCGAATTATGGGATTCAAACAACCGACATACCACATCACACAGAAGCGTCCTAACTGCTCCAACATCCGCCCATATTTTAAGTTCAGCATCTGTGATATGGATTTTAAATGAAGATCGGGACAGTAGAGGCTTATAATAGGACCCTTTAGGCATGTTATGAAAATGATCATTTGGGATGAAATTTATGACAATGTAAATGATGAAGGCATATTTCAGTTCGGCATTTTAATTAAGAGGAAACTGTATAGGGAGATTATAGACATTATTTTGGGGTTTTGAGAAGGCATGAGGTTCTACAGGAGCTTTGAAAAGACCTTACCCTAGTAGTATTCATTGATGTTGATGGAAAAAATTACCATTTTGAATCTTTCAGGTGTTACAGGAAGGTTGGAGGACATCAATTAAGGTGATTAAGGTCTTCCAAAAGGTCTGTGAGCATAGTTTTGCAGGTTTATATTATAATTATTGTAATATAAGGTTTATAGTTATTCTTGTAATCATTTTTAATGGATCGGTTCGTTAGTAAAAAAACGCAAAGAGTAGGAATTCATCTATGAACTTTGTTATCAATATTTTTTTCGTGTTTTCTGGTGTTTGATGACTTGCATGCTATTTTGATTGATTATTTACAATGTTAATTTCTAAAAAATTTAAAAACAATTTAAGGATCCATTTTCGTAAACCTTCTATAACACGGGATCAGTGTTAGACAAACCAATGTCTTAGTGATAAAACATTATTATATTATTGGAATTTTTTTAAACAGTCCACATTCGTTGTTAGATTCTGCATTCCGTATACATATTTGTAGAGGTGCTTGCAACACCAGATAAAATGTTTTTTCATTTTCTAAAACTCTTAATATTTTGCACGCTTGTGTCATATCTGGATATGTTTAAGGTTGTGCTAATTTACATATTGTGTTAGAATAATGCAAACATTAGCTATAAATAAATATGTTATGTGGTTAAAAGTTTAATTCTTATGTGTTTTCTATGGAAAAGACTGAAGATTATAAATCTCAGCACTTACACTATACTATGTATACATAAATAATAATAAATTTGCAATTATAAAAAATCTACTCACGAGGTGAGTGAACAACTATGCTGGAAAAGAAAAGAAAATCTTCTATTCATTGTCTTGTTCTTCTATTGTACGTAGAAGTCTGGAATGTACAAAATTTATTTAAAACTAACTAACAAACTGCAACACCTGATTAGGCAGAAAATTGGAGATGTCTGCTAAAATTACAAACTAAGTAACTAAGAATGACTATAATTGATTATTAACTGAAATTACAAACTAATGATGTATGTAGTCGAACTGAATAGTCATTGGAAGTGAGGATGACTGAAGAGTTGTTCATTCATCCTTCAATATCCCCTTGCATGAGCAACGGGGATGAGTCCCAAATAATTCCTCAAAGCAAAAAATTGGCTGTAGGTAGAGATTTGGTAAAAATATCAACAACTTGCTCATTGTAGGAAAACCCGTAATTCCACCGTCCCATCTTGAACTAAGTCTCGTATGAAGTGATGTCTAATCTCAATGTGCTTTAACATAGCATGAAACACATGATTTTTGGTCATTGTAATGGTACTATTGTTATCATAGTAAATAGTGGTTGGATGTTCCTGAACCAATTACAAATCTTCCAAAATCTGTCAAATCCATATGGCTTGACAACTAGTAGTTGTTGTTGCAATATACTCTGCTTCTACAAAAGAGAGAGCAATGGTTTCCTACTTTTTACTACTCCATGAGACAACTCCAAAACCAAGTGAGAAAATATAACTAGATGTTGATTTTCTATCATGCACTAAACAAGCCTAATCATAATCCATGTAACCACATAGCTAAAAATTATGTGTGCAAGAATAATGAATGCCAAAATTGTGTGTACCACTCACATACCTTAAAATTATTTTTACATCACACTAATGAGACTCATGTGGATCCCGCATGAACCGAGAGATGAGGCTCACAACATACATAATATCAAGTCTCGTGGTAGTGAGTTACATTAGGATCCCAACCAAACTTCTCGTATAAAGTAGCATCTACTTTGTAACTTGCATCTTCTTTGGTAATTTTCACCAAGAGAAACAGAGTGGAAAATGCAAAGGTGTGACATCATTATAAACCACTTCAATAGATCATTCGCATACTTGGTTTGAGAAATGGATATACCTTCAGATTTTTGTAGCACCTCCATGCTAAGAAAATAATTCATGAGTCCCAGATATGACATCTTGAATTCTTGTTTCATGTTTGCTTGAAATTTCTCCATGAGAGATGGGCTATTACTGTATGAATGAGATCATCAACATAAAGGCAAACAATTAGAATATCATTACCAAGATGTTGGATATAGAGGGTTGGCTCGAGGAACTTCGAATGAATCCTTTGTTCAAGAAATAATTGTCAATCCTTGATACTACTATGAGGTGTTGTTTTCAACCCATGAGAGCCTTTTGCTTGTAAACAAAATGTTCTTTTCCGGAATAGAATTCGAGAACAACACAAAGAAATTAATTTTTTTTTGACTTGTAACACATGACGCAACATGTCGTCACCAAGTATACAACTAACACTCGAACAACTTGATACAAGGATGGCCATAAAGGCAACATGGAAATGTTCACTCATCAAGGACAATTTACTTTTCTTTTTGACAAGACAACATAAAGTCCATTCACATAACACACTTACTCAAATCATTAGGGCCAACCACAAAGAGTTATTCTTTACATAGGGTTATTTATTTTAATAAGATATCTTGCAATTCTTAGCTTACATTTTCCAAGGAGGCTCAAGATATGATCCGTATAATTCAACTTGCCAAGCCAAGATTATTCCTTTGACATTGATTAATTATCTTTAAATCTTCTCTATTATGACATTTATTTACTTAATTCGCTTATCAAGAAAAAGGAGTATTTAAATTCCACAAGGCCATCTCGCTCACCATTAATGCTACTAAGATTCGCTTCTTGCTCACAAGACAACATGGTTTTAAGTTCAACATACTTAAGAGAAGAGATACAAGGTGCCTTGAAAAAGGGGTAGAGGGAGAAGGTCGAGATGAAACATTTTTAGGACCTCATTAGTTATCGCGTATAAATTGAAGCTAGGCTCTTAACCGTAATTAACAACAACTTTACTTAGGCTTCGCTAAAAGTATTAACAAGAAGTAAAAATTTACTTTCCAAATGGCGGTGAGAAAGATGGTGAGGTCTCCAATTTGTTTTCTCTGGCTTATTAAATCTTATCATCTTCAAACAACTAACAGTTCATTTCACCTTAGGGTCATTTTACAAATTTCACCATAAAAGGAAATAATGTTCACTAGAGGAGCTAGGGTTATCATGATATAAAGTTTACTTGCAATGATAGTCTTGCCCTTGTTTACTTAGAGAATTTCTTGCTCTCAAGTTGGTGACCCCTACGTTACTTTATTTGAATGCAACTTTTAATTTAACTTCCGTATATTAAAATCCCATGTTAGTTTACTTATGACACTTTATTACTAAGTCATATCAAGGTTTAACTCAAAATTTATTCTCAAGGCAAGGTCAAGCAACACTCATTTATGAGAACAAAACAAGATTACATCATTTCTTAAAATACTGATACTCCACAAGTCCCTCAACCACAATAACCAAATTTTCTTATAATTTCAATGATGGTCAAACAATACAAGGTTTCCAAAGTTTAGATGACAAAGTCCACAATACTTTATACTAAGACATTAATCCTCTTTTAAACTTTCCACTGGACGTTAACAAAAGTTGAACAACATAAAAAGGTTTCGAGCAAAGGATCTTCTCAACTGAGGTTGATGACAAAAGTCTACAAATCTATCCCTCATCTACATGCAAAATCCATCTGCAGCAAATTTTCTACAAGAGTCAGTTCACGAGAACTGAGCAAGATAAGGCTACACAAGACCACCATAACTATTATCTAACAATATCATGAAAAGAAGCACCTTATTACAAGAATTTGGGTCAAACCTCTAAACACTATGAGCACATCAAGTTATAATAAAGTCTATAACATGTCGATCAAAGAAGGAGAAGACCTTGTACTTCAGTTAGGAGCAAATGCAACGAAAGTAACAATCATATGAGAATGGCCCTTGGCCCTATAAGGAGAAAACAAACAATCTAGCAAAAACAGAATCCCCATCAAGTAAGTGATTAAACAATAATTACAAGATTGAGATTTGATACATATACCAGTCATCTAGAAATTTATCAAAGGTACCAAACGCATAGGCTAAAATAATATTTTTCCAAAAGAACAAGAGTTGATCGGCCCAAGAAGGGGGAAACACGGGTTTTTGAAATTAACACAAAAGCCATGCATAAATGAGTTTCAAACTGAAATCAATTAGAGTATACACACAACATAAGTTTCGAAGCGAAGGCAAAGTATACTAGTTTTGACCATTAACTACAAGGAGATTTACCAATCATCCAGAAGGGTCAAAGTCTTACAAAGCAAGTAAAGAAACACACGAGAGAAGAAGGGGGTTCCGTCCAACAAGAGTATACAATAATGTCATCAAATTTTTTTATAACACTAAAGGTTTGCAAACCTCCATTACAAGACTAATGTTTGGTTAATTTAAAATAAATTGCCCACATCCCAAAACAACCATATTTTATGGAAACCCTTGGTAACACAACCAACCGTCGCACAAAGATACAAACATAACTTCAAAGTGACATTATCAAAACAAAACCTTCGCTATGAATCCATAAGACTATCAAATGAAAGCTGAGTTTTTCCTCGAAGGTTAATCACATTTAAGGAAATTTCCATCACAAACTATTACGGTAATTACGTGCATAAAAACCACCAATATTAATTAATAGCGTTAACATTACAAGGAGAAAATAATGCAAGTTAGGAAAATAGAAGAGCGCCATCAACAATGATTCTAAGAGGGGATTAGACCAACTATTCTAGTGTCAACGAGGTATAGGATTCGCTCAATGAAACCTCCACTTAGTTGATTCGAAAAGCTATTTATGGTTCAAGTTGATAGGGATGGTCAAGGCACTTCCCGAGGATGGCTTTAAAATCCTAGAAACAAGATGAAAGATAGTATAAGAGTCTAAACACGCGAGACAGGAAAACACGTTGCAAAAACCTTTTCATTCTACCGCTTTAATACCAAAACTCTAAGTCGACTAGCCCACGCATTGCTCACACAATCCTACAACCTTTCTTTCTCGATGCCAAAAGGTTATCAAAGGGACTTGCAAGGAGCTAACAAAGAACGCCAAGGACAAACTTGGGTGCTACGAAGGGGGTTTCATAGTTATCGTAAACTTACTTCCATGATATCAAAAATACTAGCTTGATCAACATAATAACTCGCAACTCAATCGCCGAGAAGAATTAATACAAAAAAAAACACATATGAAGGTCTATCATTCGAGTAAGAGAAACATAACATTCGTGAGGAGAGGGCACACGCATCCTTTCGACCCACATACAACAACGATAAAAGCTAAAACAAGAAGAAACAAGAAGAAAGGGAAATCTCCCATCATGACATCCAACCGACAAATCAATGCAAGGAAAAGTGGTTCAATTTCACAATATTTTTAAATAAAATAACAAAAGAGAAAAGTGTAGAAATATCTTGCCAAGCTTCTCCACTTCAATAGGTCGTGATAAAACTCCACACACGGCCAGATAAAAACAATAGATGAGACAAGGATGTGAGTACTCATGCCGGCGATGTCAAAGGGCCAAATGTGATAACCGGATGACAGATGGGGCAAAAATTTAACAATAGCTTGAGTCCTTTCACAAATCCACCTCACACCGCCTCGTAGTACGCTCGCATTGGAAACAACTCGAGGAGATTGTCTTCCATCTTCCCTCGCTTCAAGCAGATTCTATGAGATCATCAAGGCTATTATCAACCAAGTACTCCTTGAAAAATTCTGTGATGAATAAAAGCACGATGCCCTTGGCCACAAGATTTTCTTTAAGCAGAGGTTGAAAACTGCTTTCTAGTGGAAGCCCAGATAGTTTCGAGAGAAAGTGAGTGCGTGAAAATAAATGCCTTCTTTCTTTCATTTTCCTCAAACAGCTCAAGGGACTGTAAATACTTTCGCATAACATTTTCAAGATTCTTGATTAGAAAAGGTCTCCTGCGTAATATCTTCTGAATATAAGAACAAACGGCAAGATACTCTGCCTTGCCGGTTCACAATTCCAAACAGCAAAGGTATGCCGGTCACATTCTTCAGGCTTTCAATAAAACAGCTAAAATGCCTTGTCTATGCTCTTCAATCCCCAACAAAAGTCGAAGCTACACAGCTGTCACGTTTTCCAGCAGGTTCAATAATTGCAAAGTAAATTGTGCTTTCATGAATATTCTGATATGAAACAGATCGGCCTCTATGAGGTTCACACTCAACCATGTCCTGCTTGACGATTGAGGCGTCTGATTCCTCATAACTATGTCTGGGTTCAGATTTATAGTCATAGGAAATAGCATCTGTACTTACAGATTGATATTCATCATCAACCCTTGTAGCCTCTGGACTGACCGCAACTACATCAGATTTTGTCATATCAACTGAATTTAAGACAGTCTCGCATATCTTCAAATTTTCATCACAATAAGCTGTCAAGCTATTTCCTTTTTCTTCTTTCTCTTCCAATTGATATTCACTTGTTTTTGAATGTATTTGATTTGCCATTTTACCCGAAATATGGAAGACTTCTTCGTCAGAACTGATTTTGGCTTCCTCTCCAAGTCTGTGCAGGGGAGGATCCAGACCCTCACATTGAATATGTGCATCCCCCGACTCCATAGGCTCTTTTGAACTTAATATACTAGAGTGTTTCTCCACCATGCTTGTGCCACAGAGACTCGATATCATCATTTCATCTTTGTCAAATGAATTTTCTGGCTTTGCTTCTGCCTCATCTCCAAGTCCAGGCTTCTGAAAACACGCAGAGGAATCCAGGGCTTTTGGTGCACTTATATCTATGCTGCTCTCATTCAACCCGTGAACAGTGTGTGTGGTTTCAGAGTCATCTGCTGCACCTTCCATTCCATCATGGTACAAAACCTCAGAACTCTGTAGCACTCCCAAAGGACTCTTTTGGACAGAGTCGACATGTTCCATGTGTTCCTTTTGGGTGTCAAGTTCCATCTTTTCTGGTTCCAAAGCAGATTTATGCCCTGCTTGCAAAACTTGCCTCAAGATTTGATCGAGCTTCTTCCATGTTAAATTCACCACCTGGACGGAAGTGACTTTCCAAAATGAAAAGGCAAGACAGCTCAACTAAAACTTTATCTCGTTCTTCTACTACAGCTGCAAGATTTTGCAACAACCGATCATGATCAGGGTCGCGTGTAACCAAAACATCGAGGATCAAAACCAACGGTTCCTCGGGATTGCCCCGCAAAGCAATTGTCCGCACTTTAACTCTCTCTCGGAGGCCACTGATTTTCTGGGATAAGTTTACTTCTCTACCTTGTAGCTGCTGCATAAAGCCAATCACTTCCTCACGGCACTTTCCTAGAGAAATTTCTGGTTCTATGCTCCACTAAAACCGCCCAGACAAAGACGATTTTGAGAGTCCACACCCACCCACGCAACATCGTGGGTGATAGACCTTCATTTCATCATCAATGAATCCACTATCCAGAACACGCTGTAGCAATTCATCTGTTACAACATCTGATGGAGCGCAAACAAGCATTCGTGGTTCAGGGCAGGAAGAAGGAGGCGTCTAGGAGAAACCGTGAGAAAAGGAACTTGACAGACAAGATTTCGATGCCTTCTCAACCACTCCACATGCAGGCTATCCAAGGGAGATCTCACGCGGTCCGAGAGGATAAGCAAGCAGGTCAAACAAGAAAACAAAAAATTTGCAAATCAGAAAATCAGTGGGTGCGGCCACCAACAAGGATTCCATCACGTCAGAAATTTAATGTCTCCATCCTCCACGCAGTCCAGAGATAATGCTAACCGAGACAAGGTAGGTTGGGGGCATTATAGGAATTTCATAACCAAGAGTTTTTTATACATATAATTTCTCATCAATAAAAACATTTAGGAAGGCTGATTTTACATCCATCCGATAGATTGGCCATTTGTGTTGTGTAGTAATAGCTAATATAATCTTAACTCGTATCAAATCTTTCAATTGGAGCGAAAGTCTCTCGAATAATCTACTCCAGAATTTGTGCAAATCCTCGGGCAACTAATCTTTCCTTGTGTCTATTCATAGAACCATCAACATGATATTTCACCTTATAAATCCATTTGACACCAATCACTTGTTTATCTTTAGGAAGTTGCATTAATTCCCATGTATTGTTTTTAACAATTCCATGCATTTCTTGATTCATAATATCAATCCATACTTGTTCTCTCACAACTTCTTCATACATATAAGGTTCAACTTTAATGGTACTAAACAAAGAAATATTGGAAACTAGACTCACATTAGAACTCCTTTGATAAATTTCATTTAAACTTTGTACCTTTGTGAAGAACTTGACTTGATTTTGACTAGAACTATCACCCGAAGAGGAACTTGGTAAACTTGGTGAAGTGGGGCTTGAACTTCCACTTGATTTTGTGTGGAGAGGAGGAACTTGATCATCTTAAATATCCATGATTAGTGGTGTAGTTTTTGAACACCTTTTTCCATCACATACTCCCCTTCATCAAAAACCACATCTTGACTAATAATCCATTTCTTTGTGTCAAGATTAAAGAATTTGTATCCTTTTGTGTTAGGATTATAGAATTTGATCCATTTGTTTGGAATTTATTTAAAACTAACTAACAAATTGCAATATCTGATTAGGCATAAAAGTGAAGATGACTACTAAAATTACAAACTAAGTAGTTGAGGATGACTAAAGCTGATTATTAACTAAAATTACAAACTAATGATGTATGCAATCGAACTAGAGTAGTTGGTGGAAGTGAGGATGATTGAAGAGTTGATCGCTCATCCTTCAATCTTCCTCGCATGAGCAACAAGGATGATTCCCAAGTGATTCCTCAAAGTAAAAAAATTGGCTGTACATAGAGATTTGGTAAAATATCAGTAACTTGCTCAATTGTAGGGAAAAACTGTAATTCCACTGTCCCATCTTGAATTAAGTCTCGGATGAAGTGATGTTGAATCTCAATGTGCTTTAATCTAGTATGAAACACTTGATTTTTGGTCATTGCAATGGTACTACAGTTATCACAATAAATAGTGGTTACATCTTCTTGAACCAATTATAAATCTTCCAAAATCCATCAAATCCATATGGCTTGACAACTAGTTGTCATTGCTGCTGCAATATACTTTGCTTCGCAAAAGAGAGAGAAGTGGTTTCCTACTTTTACTACTACATGAGACAACTCCAAAACCAAGAGAGAAAATACAACCAGATGTGGATTTTCTATCATCCATTGAACAATCCCAATAAGAATCCGTGTAACCACATAGCTCAAACTTATGTGTGAGAATAATGAATGCCAAAATTGTGTGTACCACTCACATACCTTAAAATTATTTTTGTAGGACACCAATGAGACTCATGTGGATCCTACATGAACCAAAATATGAGGCTCACAACATACATAATATCATGTCTCATGGTAGTGAGGTACATGAGGCTCCCAACCAAACTTCGTATAAAGTAGCATCTACTTTGAATCTTGCATCTTCTTTACTTAATTTTTCACCAAGGGCAACATGAGTGGAAACTGCAAAGTTGCATGACATCATTCTAAACCACTTCAATAGATCAGCCACATACTTGGTTTGAGAAATGGATATACCTTCAGATTTTTGTTGCACCTCCATGCGAAGAAAATAATGCATGAGTCCCATTTGACATCTCAATGTCTTGTTTCATTTATGCTTGAAATTTCTCCATGAAAGATGGGCTATTACCTCTAGAAATGAGATCATCAACATAAATGAAAACAATGAGAAAATCATTACCAAGATGTTGGATATAGAGGGTTGGCTCAAGAACTTCAATGAATCCTTTCTTCAATAAATAATTGTTAATCCTTGCATACCAAGCATGAGGTGCTTGCTTCAACCCATAGAGGGCCTTTTTTTATCTTTTAAACAAAATGTTCTTTTCTTGGAATTTCATAACCAAGAGGTTGTTTTACATAGACTTACTCATCAATAAAATAATTTTAGAAGGGTGATTTTACATCCATCCGATAGATTGGTCACTTTTGTTGTGCAACAATATCCAATATAATTTTGAATGTATCAAATCTTGCAACTAGAGTGAAAGTATCTCGAATAATCTACACCATGTGTTTTTGCAAATCCTCGGCAACTAATATTTCCTTGTGTCTATTCATAAAACCATCAACATGATATTTCACCTTATAAATCCATTTGACACCAATCACTTGTATATGTTTAGGAAGTTGCACTAATTCTCATGTATTATTTTTAACAATTGCATACATCTCTTCATTCATAGCATCAATACATATTTGTTCTCTCATGGATTCTCCATACACAGAAGGTTCAAGTTTAATGGTACTAAACAAAGAAAGATTGGAAACTAGACTCACATTAGAACTCCTTTGATAAATTTCATTTAAACTTCGTACCTTTTGTGAAGAACTTGGACTTGATTTTGGACTAGAACTATCACCTGAAGAGGAACTTGGTGAACTTGGTGAACTAGGGCTTGAACTTCCACTTGAGCTTGTGGGGAGAGGAGGAACTTGATCATCTTCAATACCCATGATTAGTGGTGTAGTTTTTGAACACCTTTTTTCCATTGTCATACTCCCCCTTCATCAAAAACCACATCTCAACTAATAATCCATTTCTTTGTGTCAGGATTATAGAAGTTGTATCCTTTTGTGGAATCTAAATAGCCAAAAAGATACAAATTTTGGATTTTTCATCCAACTTATTCTTCTTATTTTCTAGAACATGAACATATGCAGGGAAACCAAATACACAAAAGTGAGCTACTAAAGGCTTTCGGCCACTCCAGGCTTCCTTGGGAATGATATTTTGAAGTAGTTTCATTGGGATTCAATTCAAAGTATAAGTTTTGTCATACTACTAAACTCCCCAATAGAAATTAGGAATGTTTATAGACTTCAAAAGACTTCATGCCATATCCATAATGGTACGGTTATTTCTTTTGCAATGCCATTCTATTTTGGGGTATAAGCTACAAAGTAAGTTGTCTCTTGATTCCATGAGTATTACAAAAATCAACAAACTCATTGGAAGTGAATTCTTCCCCTCTATCTATTCTAAGTATTTTGAGAGAATACTCTCTTTGATTTTCTACCATAGCCTTAAAGTGATTGAAGCATTCAAATGCCTCAAATTTTTTCTTAAGGAAATAAATCCATGTGTGGCGTGAGAAATCATCAATAAATGTCAAAAATTAAATATTCTTATGAAAATATTCCTCTTGCATGTCACCACAAATGTCACTATGCAGAAGCTCTAGAGGATATTTTTACCTCTATGATTTATTCGCGGAAAACTATCTTGGTGTTGCTTGCCTAGTGCACACCCTAAACAAACTTCTTCTTTTACCGAATTGTAGGAAGTCATCTCACCATGTGTTTCTTATGAAGAAAACTGAAAATATCATGCTATAATTTTGGCACATGAAGTCCTCTCACCATGTCTTTCTTATGAAGAAAATTGAAAATATTGCAGGAAGTCCTCTCACCTTGTAATTTTTTGCTACAAGTTGCCTAATACTTAAAATATCGTGCTATAATTTGGGCACATGAAAATTTTCATGAATAAATGTAGTTTTTCCTTGCTTAGTTTTGAATAAAAGGGTAACTTTTCCCATTACATCAACCTCTTTATCATCACCAAATTTTACTTCACTCCTTACAAATTCACCTAATTTGACAAAGATATCAGATTTACCTATAATATGATTTGAGAAACCACTATCTAAGAACCAAACATCCTTTTTAGGTTTTTTTGCCAAATCAGCAAGTGAAGAATGTGGAGTGATTTGTGTTTTCAAAAGAATCTTCAGTATAGTTGGATCTTGATTTATTCAAATCAGATTTTTCTTTTTACATTCAGATTCATAGTGACCATACCTTTCACAATATTGGCACTTGATGCTTCTTCGATCCTTATAAATTCTTCCTCTTTTTGTCATCTTCATCTTCCTTTGCCACGTCCCGATGTAGGGTCATTTAGATCTATCTTTCTCTACAATAATCAAGAGCTTGAACTTGCCCTATTACTCCATCCACCCCTGCTAGAGGATCATTAATTGATGTTCATGCAACATCATCTATTTGTTCTTATCTCCTTGAGGTAGCAATGAGACCTAGTGCATGTTACTTCTTTGCACCATCTTGACTAAACTCCTAAAATTACAACATTTAGAATTTCATGAATACCCAGAAGGTCTGATAAGATTAATTGGCTCTCATTTCCCCATAAAACCTTGCTCCTAAAGTTTCATGGCTTGAAGTTTTGTCTAACTCCCTCCATCTCATTGTTTTCTTGTTTCTTCTTCTTGAGAAACTAACTTGTTTGGGACAGTCCTAAATCCTTCATAACTTTTCTGGGTCTTTGTTTTAGGACTCAAAATTTTACACAAGGTATTTATGTGCTATAACCCTCTCCACACAAAATTTCAGATCTTCATCATTCATCTAGCTCCTTAAATCAAGCATTTACCAGTCTGGTTTCTGAATCTTAACATTTAGATCAGCCACAGTCATGTTTTACACAAAATGAAGGCAATATCATTAAATATTTCTCCTTATAAGTAATCAAACATATTATTCATACCTTGATAGGTGTATTTCATCCCTCATGCATTGGCTCTTGACTCCATTTCTCTAATTTAGCTTTTGAAACCTCTTACTATGACTTGAGACAGTCATACAAACCCTGCACAGTCAGTCTTTATATGCAATAAGGGTAATTGCTTCATTGATTCACCCCTATGATCATTCAAATACATCAAAAATACATGGATCCACCTTTGATAACAATCTAAGCTCGTGCTTCATCTAATTATGAACCAAAACTTGACTGTTTGCCTTCAAATATGTGCATTGTACATTCATTGTTTAACTGAAAAATACAGTCATGTATATCTCGAGCGACACAAACCCATTCTCTTTGAAATTTGGACAGATGCTATATCTTATCAGGACAGAGATTATGTGAAATTTACAAGTAATTTCACCGATGCAATAAAAATTTATCCCAAGCCCTATGTCACGCCCGAAAATGAACGCCGCACTTTATTTACGACGACGGCGATTTGCGGCGCCACCATCCGTCCCGAAAATGCGACAATTTTTTTTTGGTTTTGCAAAAATAAACATTTCTTTCCCACAAATGACAAGCACTCAATTGAGAAAAGTTCCTACCATCTTTTGAGGTGTACCTAAAAAAATTACAAATGTTCGCATTCCTACCTGATGTCCTAAATTGTCACACACGAAACGTGCAATTTATTGGGAGAGTCCTTACCTCCACTATTTGTTTATTCAAGTGTGGTTTCATTTATCTTCTCTCGCTAAATTTGCTAATTTATAATTGTATTACATAATGATAATATACTACTATATATGTACACCCATCATTTCTTGCAACTCTATGCCAAAGGAAAAAAAAATCGTTTTAAGGTCAAAGCTGAAGCTAATCGTTGTGAAGGTATGGGAACTACATTGTAAAATAGCATTAGTCGTGTATTATTGATTTTTTCTTGATATATTCTAATATATAAATTTGTAGAGACATAGTATCAAGATAACCCATACGTTGCTATTTTGTTGACACTTAGACAACTTTCACTATGGGTCCTTAGATATCTCTTTTAAGGGATTTGACGCTTGTACTTTAAGTGGTATATATATGTAGATATATTAACAAATTTTATCCACAAAACCGCCTACATGCTATTCATACATTAGAAATTTAAACATTAAATGAATGAGAGACAAATCGGAGGGGAAAGTTTATCAACCATACGTAAATTTGCTTGGTTGGGGCAATGGTTCTCATCTACCACCTGTCCCCCACAAGACCCCCTTGCCACCTAATTCTCTTTCAATTATTTCACTTTGAAAAGAAATGCAAAGTTTAAACTCCACACAGCCGCGTGGCTTAAAGAGGCAAATGAATGCAAACCTAACTCGGACAGGCGTTTTCAACCATCCTCGGGCCGCATAAACAATCACTCTATTTAGATTTCACAATTTCCCTCGCTGTACAGTCGTCCTCTTGCTGTCCCAGCCACGCGAAGGCGAGGGTGGTTGAAAGTGAAGACACGGATCAGAGGGAGGGCGAGAGATCATGTTGAATCGGCTCTTGGCCGTGCAAGCAGATAAGGAGGGAGCGAAAGACGATGCAGGCAAGGAGGAGGCGAGTTACCTCCACTGCAAATGGCACTGAAGGGTGCGTTCTGGTCCGAATCCATGGCCGCGGCCTGAGACAGAGGTCGACCAGGCAGGGATAGTCAACGGCAAAACAAAGCTATTTGGTTCCTGGGCTGTTTTCCAGTCATATTTTCTCTCTTGCATCGTGATAACTAAAAGATGTCGCTGCGAATGCAAAATATGTATTGGAAGACTGGTCGATTATTAATTTGGCTCTGATTGGTGGGAATCGCCACTGCAATATGCCCTCCTGAGAGCTGTGGATCAACGAATCTGAGTTACCCTTTTTGGATTCACGATGTTAAATGTGGATACCCTGGTTTTCAGATTAAAAGCATGGAAATTTCTACTGGGGCTCACTCCGTTTCTTCCTGCGTCTGCATGGTGTGAAAGGGGCGTTACAAAATGTATGGCTTAACGATAGGATGAGAGCATTTTAAGCTAGAAGTTGCAGGTTCCAAACCAGGATAGGCAGGTGATTTAACTTTTCCTGAGTTCAAAGTCAATGGAGACTGGGGACAGCTTATTGAATGTGAATATATTTCTTTTGAACCATCAATCAACACCGACACACGAGCTGTTTATCCTATTTCTTTTTACCCATCATATATAGCCTTTAACTAGTTCATTAGAATTGAAAATAAAGATATACATACCTTGGAATATATGGGTAAGAGTTGACGTAGAGCAGAAAATATGTCCTTCATTTCTTTTCTTCTCTTACGTTCAGCAGAGACATGATGAATATGAAGCTTGTCTTTATAACTATGCTTAGTTGTATTTACTGAAATTCTCTCACCATTGTCGTCGTCATGGAATTGACTGATTTTATGATCGTTGATGCAATTCAACAGTCGTATGCACCGTTTGTGTAAAGATTGGGAAGTGGAATTCAGATTCTGAGGGATAATTATGCCTTTCCATTTCACAAATTTTGAGTTTTTTCTCTCAGATCTGAAGATGCCCTCTTTCCTTTCACTAGTAATAACATCATTTTCCGGAAGCAGTCGGTTTTGAGATCCTGAACAGATCAGCATGGGTTCTTCCACGTTCTGTAATGGGTAAAATTTGCATTCCCACGAGTTGTCCATAATTTTTTTGTCCGAAGATGCATAAGTATCATATGCTGAAGGCCACAATCCATTATACTGTGGGCACTGGTTTTCAGATCCCGAACAGAACATGGGTTGTTCGACGTTAGAATCGGTGTCGAAGTGTTGTTGATCCATTGCAGTTAACGCCGCTGATAAGTCCATGGAAGAAGAAATGGGTGTCGAAGTGTGTTGTTCTTATCAAAAATTGATTATAGATCGAGAAAATGGATTTGTATAAACGAAAATTTAAAGGGTTGTTTTCATGACCGTGCTATTCCTTTACATTATTCCACTATTAATACATCTCCTTGTGAGCAACAAAATGAGATCTAACATGTATAGTCTTTGTAATTTTCTTTCCAACCTTCCACAAAAGAATTCCACAACATTTCCAATAAATTTGTAGAGTAAGAAATACTATCATTTCCATGCAACTTTTCCTTCAAAATCTTCTTACAACATATCCCACTTCATGTGGAAAAACAAATTTGCAATAATGGAAGCTAAAGAAAGCAAAACAACATTACATTTTGCCTCCACTCAAGGTGGGTAAATACATGATATTTTTACATTGTCAACAACAAGGTTCTTGTGTTCCAAGATTTTCTTCATCCATGCTCCAAGTTCCAAGTAGCTCAAATCACAACCAAGATAGGGGGAGAGGCAACACTCTCCTCCCAACCAAAACTCAATGGAGAAGAGAAGCAATCTCCTCCATTGACCCCCGAGCCCCAAACACAACACAATGAAGGGTGGTCTCCAACTCAAGGCAACAATACTTGCTTCCACAATACAATTTCTTCACAACATTCAAAGCTAAAATAGAAGAAACAAAAAGGAAACACAAACAACACAATACTTTTCACATTAAGGCTTTCATCCAAGCCAACAAGAGAAGGAACTATGGGAATGTTTTCCTTATGCCTCCCCATTGAGATGAGATGCCCATCCAAAACCCTCCACAATAAAACTCAAGCCCCTATGACTCTTATGCCTCCCTCAAGTACCCCTTTTTCCTCCCATACTCTTATGCCTCCCTCCTCTTATGGCTCCTCAAGAAAAGGTAAGAATGTAAACATTCTCACCCAAGATGGGCATCCCTCTCAAACTCCTCCATAATATCCTAATCTACTCTTATGCCTCCCTCATGAGTATTCCCATAGACCTCTCCTATACTACACAATAAGCATTCTATCCATTTTTTTCACAATACACCAAAGTAAACATGCATTATTCACAAATTAGCATAGAAGCAACAATAATATGAAAGCAAAACAAAGGAGAAGGTTTCCTACCTCTCCATTGAGAAGCCTAAACCAAGAAATTTGTCCAAGCTCCCTCCCAAAACAATCCAAGCATGCAAGTCCAAGCACTCTTTTTTTTTTTTTCTCTCAATTCTTTTCTCTCCCAAAATAACAAAAGAGAACTCTTCAACCAAACAAAAACAAAACTCCCACCCCCTCAACAAGAGAGGAAATTTCGATAAATAGACAAGAGGAAGAGTGAGGGTGATGTGGCTCCTTGTAGGATGCCACATCACACATTCTCAAGACCACCTCCCTTTAGTCAACTCAAATCCCAAAACACCATAAATGGGTGGTTGGGTTGAATGACATCTTTAATCCAAATCCATCCCTTCCCCATGTGTCCTAAGGCACAAGTAAATGCAAAAGAAGACAAGTGCACTCCAAAGTCACATTTTCCTTCCCAAAACAATAATTAATCCCTTTTTGGATTCCCAACCCATAGATATGGTTGGTAAGGGTTTTTGGAAGTGTGGGACAAGTTCAACTTGTCCCACAAGTCCCCCAAAATTGCCCAAAATCTCAAATTCGAGATTCAAAGGATTTGGAGTGGTCAACACTCAAAACCAATCATTCAATACATGAGGAAACACAAGGCTCAAGGAGCCAACCATCAAAATTAATTACACCCACTGACATCCCTCCAAAACTTAAAATTAAAACAAGTTATTACATTAATCTAAACACACTTAACAAAAGTAATTTTTTAAAAAAGAAACATCACAAATAAAATCACCTACTAAATTAAGTTAAACAAGTAATTAAAATTCTTACCCCTTGGTCACATTAGAAAATTTCCCCCTCATGGAAATTTTCTTAACACATAAAAGAATAAAGGTAACACAATACAATTTACTAGTTGCCTTGACGACCAAATGTTGTAACCACCCGACATCCTGTTGTGTTTGGTCCCCAATCCCCCTCATGGTTGTGATCATGCCGTGTTTCCTACAAAATCTAACAATACCTTCTCGCCTTGTGACCATATTAGTGACGTTGAAATAATAAAACACATGCACGTATACATGATAACAATTTACACCATTGAACAACCTAATTAAACCAATGCTAGAATCAATTAATTCACCAATTGTTTAATTTTCTAACATTTTGATTATAACAATCCATCACTGTGCACTAAGATCACAACATCAAAAATCTTCTAGAAATATCCATAATTTATGTCTAATACATCCGTACAGTAGTAACAGTTAGAACATCGAATACTGATTTAGGAATCAAGCATATAAATTTACTACAATAGTCACATCGTGTCGCAAGTATAACATGTATGTACTGTCTATCCAATAAGTAAAATGAGTGTATCAATTTCCATCTAGAAATGTTTAATTTTTTTTTTTTTTTACGATATCAAGGTCTAGGGATCCAATAAAGAGTGACCAGAACCTAAACAATACAACAATCGTAATGACATAACAATAAGTCTTTAACAAGGTAACTATTCTAGATCATCATCATCATATCCTTAAATTAATATCAAGGTCCACAATATGACATAGAGTCAAGGTAATAATAATAATCAAAACACAATATAAATCTTGGTGTCCACACCTTTTAATTTTCATGCTAACTAGAACATCATTCATGTTTACGATTGTAAACAATTTAGAAAATATGCTCATGGTTCATTTAGTATCGAAGGGAAGGAAATAGGTATTCATTAGCTAAGAATAGACCCTCTAAAGCTCCTAAACTGACTCCTAAGCCAACTCACACTCCTAGGAAGACTCAACCATCTTCTCAACATAGAAATCCTGTGTATATCACCTTAATACTCTCCTATAATCCGTACAAGGAAGCTATTACATGATGTCAAGGCTTAAAATGACCTTAATTAGCCTATATTACTCCTTAAATGCCAAGTCAAGTCACCTTACCAACTTCTTGCAAGCATATATTCGTTTTTACAACATATTTAACTCTAACACACCTATAGAAAACATGTATCATGGTCTTGTATGACCTTATTATGTCTTATTCCTTGATGCTCCTGCATCAGAGTGCCCTTGAGAAAAGAATTTGAGCTCCTGCTCAAATAGTTCTTCTTCTTTCTTGTCTTCCAATTCATCCTTATTGCATTTGCTGGTATAGTTTGTCTCCTCCATCTGCTCTTGCATTTCCTCTCCTCAATTCTACTCTTTTTGCTTGCTCCTGGCTTCATCTTCCTCTTCATGGTCTTTGTCTTCAATTCTACCTCTTGTTGGTCTTCTATCTCCTTCACTAAGTATGTTAACTCTGGTTTGTGTTCATAACAGCATGTAGTTACAGCTCCTTGATCATTGCTAAGAATGTTCTCATAAGACTTAATAGTCTTCTCCACCTGCTCTATCAATAATACTCTTTCTCTTTCATTTTTGGCGTTTTGATAAGCTTGCTTCACCTTAGGAATGAAGTGAAGGTCTGCAATGCAAAAATCTACCTCCTCAGCCTGTTTTGAAGGTTCATATGCCTCCTCAACTGAAATCTGATTCCCTTCTACCACCTCTTCACTTGTCTTATTTTTATCTCTATCTACATGAGTATCCTTGTCCTGATATATGACTTCCTCTAATGCTTTTAGTTCTTCTTTCAGCTGTTCCATGCTTATGTATTCAAAATCATACTTTGGTGCTTCTCTACCTTTAAATGCCTCAATTTCATCATCACATGTGTCTTCTATATCTTCTTGTTCCTCTTGTCTCATGAACTTTCTCATTGAATCATACACTTGATTCATCTCTTTGTCTGCCAAACCTGCATTCACAATATTAACAACACCATTAGAAGTAAAGGGTTGAGGACATGAAGCCTCTTGAATGTCTACAGAGTGCTCTTCTTCTCCATTTCTTTTTGTTTTTTCATTGACCATTTTCAACTTGGTCATTTTCATTCTTTCTCTCTCTTGATCTGCTTCCTCCTTCTCTAGTTCCTCTTTCCTTAATTGTTTCATTTCTTGCAACTTTTCATGCTGCTCTATCCTTGGCAACACCTCTTCTCTCTCCTTCTTCTCACCTGTTCTCCTTCTTCTCTCAATTTCCTGATTTCTCTCTATTTTCGCTGTCATTCTCTTCATCAACTCTTCTAGTATCTTCATTTCTTCTTCCAAGTCAGCTCCATCAACTTCTCTTTCATCTTCATCATATATAGGACCTGTTTTGTCTTCATCCTTCTCTGAACTCTGACCTTCCTGACTGTACTCAGCTCTTGCTTCACCATCTTTTGAAGACCTTCCACTTTCCATTACTTCATGTTTGATGACTTTGTACTGCTGCTCCTTGAAGCTCTTAGCTTTCCATACCTTGTTCTAGATGACCTTAGGTTGATACACCATTTTTTTCATGTTTTATTCTCCACTCATGAGTTAGACCTGTGTTTGTACTCATTTCTACTCTCTTGTGTACCGGCATACATCGGATCGATTTTATCTTGTAAATGGAATTTTCCTCCATACCTTTCCTTGGTTCTTCATGACTGAGCTCCAGTTTGATGGTCTCTTCCTTGGTCTCTACCTTCTCCTCTTTGTCCTTAGTTTTCTCAAGCCATTTAGGCATCACATAACCATGCTTGATCTCTTTGGGTAGCATAGACTTCTGATGACCTACTGATTTATCTTCATTCTCTATTTCCTTTAGCCTTCTAGGCATTGCATGATCACACACATCTTCTTGTGTTAACCTCTTATCATTATCTTGCTCTATGTCTTCTTTAATGTCAGAAACATCACTGTCATAAATCTGATCATCATTTTCAGTCATCATACTTACTTGTTCAATGGCTTTTAGCTTGCCTATATCCTCCTTAATGGTTTCTTGTCTGGCTTTACTCTCTTCCTGGACTTCTTCTTCACTTGGGATGATATCCAATGCATCATAATACTCCATGTTCTCTGTCATGCCTCCCTTGTCATCATGGAAGTCTTCATTCTTTTCATATCCCTCTTCAAGCTGGTCCTTGCAGTTGTCTTGTTCATTTCTCTTCATGGGTGCTTGGCTTACCCCATCCTTCATATTTCTCAAGCTCTTAAGCTTAACCTACATCAACAAGTTCTTCATACCTGCAAACATAAACACAAGCTTAGATATAAAAACAAGAGACCATAGTGTCTCCATGAGTGCTCCTTTCCTTAGCACCTTCCTCTCATTATCCTTTCCTTCCTTAAGTGCTTGTCTTGGCACTTTCTCTTCTTTCTTGTTCTCTACAATGAGAACTTCTTTCACCTCTTCTTGTTGCTCATTTGGCAACTCTTCTTTCTTCCTCAAGGCATCCTTTCTAAGCCTTCTATCTCTTTTCACCAATGACCTCATAGGCCATTTCATCTTCCCTCTCAATACTAGGCCACTCTTCTTCTGATGGCTCTCTTCTTCCCGCAACCGTAACCACATGGTGGTCACTTTCTCAAATCTCTTTCACTTCATCTATTTCTTTTTGAAGTGCCAATCTTCTTCTCATCTTCTCCTCTTTCCTCTTTTCTCTTTCTTTTCTTGTTCCTTTTGATAGCTTAAGTAACTTAACCAATTCACACACCTTTGCTCCTACCTCCATGACTGATTCAATCAAAAACTTTACAATATGGAGTTCTCTGAAAATTATAGAAATAAATAGCTTGAAAACATGTGTTTGTTACCTTGAACTCCGTGGTATTGGATCTACCTTTTGTTTCCTGTTATGGCTGTCCTTTGATCTCCTAACCTCGCTCTGATACCAAATTGATGCAGGGGTCATTTAGATCTGTCTTTCTCTACAATACTCAAGAGCTTGAACTTGCCCTATTACTCTATCCACCCCTCCTAGAGGATCATTAATTTATGTTCATGCAACATCATCTATTTGTTCTTATCTCCTTGAGGTAGCAATGAGACCTAGTGCATGTTACTTCTTTGCACCATCTTGACTAAACTCCTAAAATTACAACATTTAGAATTTCATGAATACCCAGAAGGTCTGATAAGATTAATTGGCTCTCATTTCCCCATAAAACCTTGCTCCTAAAGTTTCATGGCTTAAAGTTTTGTCTAACTCCCTCCATCTCATTGTTTTCTTGTTTCTTCTTCTTGAGAAACTAACTTGTTTGGGACAGTCCTAAATCCTTCATAACTTTTCTGGGTCTTTGTTTTAGGACTCCAAATTTTTACACAAGGTCTGTATATGCTATAACCCTCTCCACACAAAATTTCAGATCTTCAGCATTCATCTAGCTCCTTAAATCAAGCATTTACCAGTCTGGTTTCTGAATCTTAACATTTAGATCAGCCACAGTCATGTTTTACACAAAATGAAGGCAATATCATTAAATATTTCTCCTTATAAGTAATCAAACATATTATTCATACCTTGATAGGTGTATTTCATCCCTCATGCATTGGCTCTTGACTCCATTTCTCTAATTTAGCTTTTGAAACCTCTTACTATGACTTGAGATACCATACAAACCTCCGTACAGACATCGGTCTTTTATATGCAATAAGGGTAATTGCTTCATTGATTCACCCCTATGATCATTCAAATACATCAAAAATACATGGATCCACCTTTGATAACAATCTAAGCTCGTGCTTCATCTAATTATGAACCAAAACTTGACTGTTTGCCTTCAAATATGTGCATTGTACATTCATTGTTTAACTGAAAAATACAGTCATGTATATCTCGAGCGACACAAACCCATTCTCTTTGAAATTTGGACAGATGCTATATCTTATCAGGACAGAGATTATGTGAAATTTTCAAGCAATTTCACCAATGCAATAAAAGTTATCCCAAGCCCTAGTTCAGGCCCGAGAGGCAACAATTTGCTATAACATACAAACTATGCATTTTCAAAACATACAAAAATTACCAATGTGATCCAAATCACCTGTAGAATGTCTTCATGCTATAATCAAGATATTTACATCGTTTGAAGGTCATGGAGGGTTTCTATCTTGCTGTCCTGCCAGGGTTCTTGTACACAGTCCATTGAAACAAGCTATTTCATGCATTCCAGAGTATAATATCTTCTTTCAAACATCATACACATGTTGTTACTCATTGTTCCATCCTCTAAAACCTTGAGAACCCCCTGTCCTCTTCATCTCCATCGAATCACCTATGAAATAGGTATTCATTAGCTAAGAATAGACCCTCTAAAGCTCCTAAACTGACTCCTAAGCCAACTCACACTCCTAGGAAGACTCAACCATCTTCTCAACATAGAAATCCTATGTATATCACCTTAATACTCTCCTATAATCCGTACAAGGCAACTATTACATGATGTCAAGGCTTAAAAAGACCTTAATTAGCCTATATTACTCCTTAAATGCCAAGTCAAGTCACCTTACCAACTTCTTGCAAGCATATATTCGTTTTTACAACATATTTAACTCTAACACACCTATAGACAACATGTATCATGGTCTTGTATGACCTTATTATGTCTTATTCCTTGATGCTCTCCGCATCACGCCCTCTAGATGTAGAAGACTCCTTGATATTTTCTTGATTGATAGCGGTTGTAGATTTTTATTCAATTCTTATAGTAAACTCAAGGCATGAACTAGGTTCTCTGTAGAACATTATATATGCTCCTCATGAGATTTCAAAGAACCTATCAACTCTGTAACTTTGAATGTGGTTAGATATTTACTTTCTTCAATGGCTATAACCATTGGATCAAACTTTAGAGGAAGATGTCTCAAAAAGAAATTTGCAATTTTTTGCTCTGTGACACATTCCCCTTGAGTTTTGAGATGGTTCACAATACTTTGAGCCTAGTAATAAACTCTTGAATAGACTCAACTTCCTTCATACTTAAACTTTCAAAATCTCTTTAAAGAGTTCGAAGTCTTACCAACCTTATTTTGTCACATCCTTGGTATGAATTTTGTAGGGCTTCCCATACATCCTTCAACTTTGTCATACAAGCTATACGAGGAAAAATTCATATATCCAATGCAGATTGGATAGTAAAAAGAGCTCGATTGTCCTTCATTTTGTCTTCTTTCAATTGATTTTGTTGATTTGTTGTTAAGGCATTTAACAAATTCTAATCTATAGGTTCCGTGTATCCTCCTACTAAATTGCAGATATCTTGGGATAATAGTAGGTTCTTCATCTTTATGCTCCAAGAATCGTAGTTGTTCTCGATAAAAGAGAAAGATAGAATGTGAAATTGCCACCATTTGACATTCTCGATAATTTTGGGAGAGAACATTTAACTTCCACGCTTCAAAACAAATATTTTGTAACCTTCTCTCGATACCAATTAAGGATTATAAAACTCAACACTTACACTATACTTTTCATACATAAATAATAATAAATCTCCTCATAAGGTGAGCAAATAGCTAGGCTGGAAATCAAAAAAAGTTCTTATACTCAAACTATCTTGTTCTTCTTGTGATGTAGAAATCTGGAATGTACATAATTTATTTAAAACTAACTAACAAACTACAACAGCTAATTAGGAAGAAAACTAAAGATGACTGCTGAAATTACAAACTAAGTAACTAAGGATGACTATGGCTGATTATTAACTCAAATTACAAAATAATGATGACTCGCAACAAACTAATGATGGCTACAAGAAACTAGTGTAGTCGGTGGAAGTGAGGATTATTGAAGAGCTGATCGGGCATCCTTCAAAGACATTTCCCATTGGATTTTTGGTTCATGCAATTGACTCATAACAACCGAATGGATGGTGGAGATCTTTTGAGGTTGTATGTTGATATAAACTGGCTTGTTTTCCATTAATGTAATTTAAAACCATGTGCTTGAAACCTAATCCCATTGAAATAGTAATATTCCATTCCCCATTATCTTTGTAATCACATTTTGTGTGATGTATTTATTTAGTGAACAAAACTATCTATTGGGTCAAAACGTAGGTAAATAGTAATACAACATATAATGGTTTTTAGTACATGTCGTTTGGCAAAGTATACTATTGTTTTCACCTATTGCAATTAGTTTGTATGGATACCTGTGCTATTCTAAAGTTTCAAACAGATATTTCAAAAAATATTTCCTTTGTACCTACGGATTCCTCCAGGAAATTAATTTGAAATTCCTCTGATTGGTCTTGAGTAATTCCTTCATTGCCAAAATAGATTTGGCAGATAAGACCTATTTTGTTAAAGTTTTTTGGGCCTGTTAAACAAGCACACATGGATTTGTTACGGCTTTTACTTCCTCTATACTATTTTTAGATATTTTTAGATGTTGTTGACACTTGGATTCTTGCATGAAGCTCTTAGTTTGTTTGTATGTACATGGGGAGAAGAACAATTCTGTGCCCATGGTATCTATTCACTAGCAATTGTAGGTGAAATGTACGATGTGAACGCTGAAAGGGATCAAGAGAAGAAGTGAAACATGATGAAGAAAAAGAATGGGAGAGGAAGTGGGGTCGTGGAAAAAGGTGGTTGAGGTTGGAAAAGTTAATGGGAAAGGAAAGAGTTATCAAGGAGCCAATGTGAAAATATACCCCCTAAGAAGTACAAGACATGTTTATCCATTATTAGAAGGTGAAAACCCGTGTTACACAAGTCATTGATGAAATTTCCAAGGGAGATTTCTTGAAATTAAGTGCCAATTGGAGAATGTTGCCGAGGCGAATACTTGTTTGAATTTGCAGCTCTTGAATTTATTGGGTAGTCAAAAATGTAAATGTAAGGGGAATTTCACCTCTTGCACTTTACAGTTAGTTAGAACACAAATAAACGCAAGGTGAATTTACTTATTTGTTTCAAGGGTTAATTCAGAAATAAGGATATGTTGTGTGGACCTAAAATCCCAGGGTAGGGTTTGTATACACAATTACAATTAGGGTTTCTTTGTACCTATTAGGGGTATGAACAAGGTTTGTTTCGACCCGATAGGCACATAGTTTTTCCCATTGTGGAAGATGCAGGTGAAGTACACATGGAAATGTGAAGGATGGTGCAATGTGTTTTGGCCAGGAAGATGTTTGTAATCGAGAGGGGGTTTGCTGAGATTGCAACCCTTTGGATCAAGTGGAAAGGACACGTAAAAGGAATGTTCAAGGAAGAAAACACATGAATTGAAGGGCATTATCCGCATGAATGCAATTTGCATTTAAATGAATGAAACTATAAAAAAATAGGAAAATCAACAAAATTGATTCAAAGGAAAGGGCGTTAATTACAGTTGAATGGTTCATTTGGATCAAATTCTAGACAAAAAATTTCAAATATATTCTAATCAAGATTGATGTCAGTAAATACAAATTTGATCCATAAATTGATTGCACATTGAAAAGGATTAACAACTAAATTCTACACCTCTTATAGTAATTCTGAAAACCATTAAACTAATTCTTCACCATTCACTATTTCAACATTGGATTTAACTAAATTCAACATAGACTTCATTAAATCCGATTCATATCCATAGTAATTGTACGATGTAAATATTATTATCCATTTTGATTTTTCTCCATATGATATGGGGGAAGGACATTATTATTATCTATTTTGATTTTTCTCTTGGATATGACTTATACTTATGTTGATTAGCATAATGTTTGGTGACTTATATTTTGAGGAAACATTTGGATTATGATTGGATTTTGTTTTCATGCAAATATGAATGCCCACTCTACACTTAGTTGACATTTTGATTTATGGATATGGACATGACTTATACTTATGTTGATAATGTTTGGTGACTAGATATTATTATTTTGATCTATATGGATATATTGCATGTGTTCTAACATTGGATTTCTTCGCCATGATGAGTAGAATGTAGTTGTTGAATTTACATTACTATAATTTTGAATAATGATGAAATGCATAATTAAGTTGTGATTTAGACCTAGAAATAATGATTGCTTGAATTACGTATAGATGTTAATAAATTTCATGCATATGGTTATTTTGGATATTTTGACATGGCCGCAAGGCCGAAGGAGGTATTTGGTATTTTGCAGGAACCACAACATGATCACAACCTAAAGGAGGATTGGGAACCAAACACAACAGAATGTCGGGTGGTTACAACATTTGGTCGTCAAGGCAACTAGTGAATTGTATAGTGTTACCTTTGTTCTTTTATGTGTTGAGAAAATTCCCATGAGGGAGAAATTTTCTAATGTGACCAAGGGGGTAAGAATTTTATTTACTTGTTTTTAAGTTACTTTAGTAGGTGATTTTATTTGTGATTTCTTTTTTAAATTTCTCTTGCTAAGTATGTTTAGATTAAATTAACATCTTGTTTTAATTTTTATGTTTTGGAGGGAAGTCTAGTGGGTGTAATTAATTTTCATGGTTGGCTCCTTGAGCCTTGTGCTTGCCTCTTGTTTTGAATGCTTGTTTTGAGTGTTGACCACTCCAAATCCTTTGAATCTCGAATTTGAGATTTAGGACAATTTTGGGGGACTTGTGGGACAAGTTGAACTTGTCCCACACTTTCCAAAACCCCTTACCAACCATATCTATGGGTTGGGAATCCAAAAAGGGGATTATTTATTGTTTTGGGATGGGAAATGTGACTTTGGAGTGCACTTGTCTTCCTTTTGCATTTAATTGTGCCTTAGGACACATGGGAAGGGATGGATGTGGAAGAGAGATGTCATTCAACCCAACCACCCATTTATGGTGTTTTGGGATTTGAGTTGACTAAAGGGAGGTGGTCTTGAGGATGTGTGATGTGGCATCCTACAAGGAGCCACATCACCCTCACTCCTTCCTTTTGTCTATTTATTGAAACTTCCTCTCTTGTTGAGGGGGTTGGAGGTTTTTGTTGAGGAGTTCTTTTCTTTTATTTTCTTTTTGGGAGAGGAAAGAATTGGGAGAAAGAGAAAAGAAGGAGCTTGGACTTGCATGCTTGGGATTGCTTTTGGAGGGAGCTTGTGCAAAGCTTCTTGGTTTAGGCTTCTCCAATGGAGAGGTAGGAAACCTTCTTTTTTTTTGTTGCTTTCATATTGTTGTTGATGCTAAAATTGTGAATAATGTATGTTTACTTTTGTGTATTGTGAAAATGGATAGAGTGCTTAATGTGTAGTGTAGGAGAGGTCTATGGGAAAACTCATGAGGGAGGCATAAGAGTAGAATAGGATATTGTGGAGGGAGTTTGAGAGGGATGCCCATCTTGGGTAAGAATGTTCACATTCTTACCTTGTTCTTGAGGGAGCCATAAGAGGAGGGAGGCATAAGAGTATGGGAGGAAAAAGGGGTACTTGAGGGAGGCATAAGAGTCATAGGGGCTTGAGTTTTATTGTGGAGGGTTTTGGATGGGCATCTCATCTCAATGGGGAGGCATAAGGAAAACTTTCCCATAGTTCCTTCTCTTGTTGGCTTGGATGAAAGCCTTGTTGTGAAAAGTATTGTGTTGTTTGTGTTTCCTTTTGTTTCTTCTATTTTAGCCTTGAATGTTGTGAAGAAATTGTATTGGAAGCAAGTATGGTTGCCTTGAGTTGGAGACCACCCTTCATTGTGTTATGTTTGGGGCTCGGGGGTCAATGGAGGAGATTGCTTCTCTTCTCCATTGAGTTTTGGTTGGGAGGAGAGTGTTGCCTCTCCCCCTATCTTGGTTGTGATTTGAAATACTTGGAACTTGGAGCATGGATGAAGAACACCTTGGAGCTTGGGAAGACTTCTTCTCTCTTTTTTTTTTCCTTTATATGCATTATTGGTTGTAAAATTTGTATGTGAAAGAAAGTTGTATCATCTTGTTTCCATTTCAAAAATAAAGGACATTGTAATCTTTATTTGCCCCAAAGGTCACACGGTTGAATGCAAAATTGTACTTGAAAAGTGTTTACATTATTGTGAATTTGTTCCACATGAAGTAGAAAGTGTTGTAACAAAATATTGAAGGAAAGTTGTATTGAGATGTTAGTTTTCTTACTCAAAAATTTATTGGAAATGTTGTTGGATTCTTTGTGGTATGTTGGAAAGAGATTTCATAAGAAAATACAATTGAACACACATCCAACAATTTAAACTTTATCATATATGTTTATAATGATTATGACAAATTCAAGAGTACCTTAAACCATGTCTAAGAGAATTAAGTTTGTCCCTTATTAGAAACTGTTTCATTAATGGAGCAGTTATGAAACATTAATGCATTGACTGCCATGTATAGAGCAGGTCGCTTTTGGCAGTTTTGAGTGTCTCAAGGAAAACGCGTGTTTGTTTCTTACACGCTGTGTAATTTCTCGTTTCCATCTGTGCGCCAGCAGGTGAAGCACTGTGAAGAGCAAGCGAGTTTCCATGGCAAGCCGATTTAAGCTCTCTGTTCTCATGTTTTTTTCGCCTGCTTGTTTATCTTTTAGTTCGAGTGCTTATTGGCAAATAGAACTATAACAATGCAAATCTGTGGCAATGCCATAATCTATTTGCCAGAACTATTACCATAAGCTCCTTAAAGATACTATTTTCTGACAGAGATTAGGACAACAGATTTTGAACAATTTTTTTTTTACAGATTAGGACACTGCGAGTGGTCTTAGCTTCATAAATATCAAGCTACATGGCAGGCCTCGCCACTGCCCAAACAAGTGTAAAGTTAGTCTCAAAATCAAGACCAGTCAATCACCCTCAAATCGTGTCTAAGAGAATAACTGCTAATATAAAAAAAAATGATGATACGTTTCAGTAGATATGCCTGATAGACAACTTAATACACAAAGCACTGACTGCCACAACGAATATTTAAATTGTTGCAGTGCTTGCAAAAATGACCTGAACAGATAACAACATAGATGGACAACCTGCTTGTTGGAACCGCCTAGAGGCCTGCTTGTTGTTGCTTGCACAGTCATTCTGCTACTGCAGGCCAGGGCCGTAGATCCCTGTAGCCTCTGTCAAAGCATCCAAACAAATGAAAGATGCGTGGTGTTTAGTTCAGGCTTCCCGTGCTCCATCTTACTGGAGATATTATTAAATAAAGAACAAAAAAAAAAAGAAACAAAAGAAAAGATTGGAGACGCCTCCTTGCAGGTTGATAGACCCTGTCCCGACCATTCCACGCAGCTGCATGCGGTGACAGCTGAGTTGAGTCGCTTGCCTCCCATTCACCTCCTGTAACCCCCTCTGAAACCCGTTTCTTTTGTGTGGGCGCAATCAGTCAACACCCAACATGTAGCCGGATTTGTTAAATGCTAGATTTGCAAATCTAGTAGATTGTTTGGAGGCGTGGCGCACAGAGGGAGTCGGCACGCAAAGAGGCATAGTAATTTTGGTAGGTAGCTCGAACCCACCGTCCAACCATATACTTTAAGCAAAGTTTGAAAAGTTCTCCCGAGTTGACTCTTAATTCTTTGTATCAAAATTTCAAATTTAGGTTAAGCGCTATATAAAACAATAGCGGTGATAGGTAGTAAAACTTTCATATAATAAACACACTAGATATACGTATGGTAGTATGTATATCTAGCATATTAAAAATATACAAGGCAATAAAATAAATCAATGTCAAGTGCATACCGAAATGAGTATTTCCCTGTATAAATGTGTATATATATTATATACATATATATATATACATATATATATATATATATATATATCTATATTTATTTACATATATTGTAATGTATTAAATCAGGAGATGACGTAATTTAAATGAATAATAAAATAAAAAAAAAAAAAAAAAAAAAGAAACATAGGTTCTTTAGGTTCGACCCTTGTTCAAAAGACTAACTATTACTCTATTACTCGCTTCTTAAAATATTCGTCTAATTCATAGTTATACATACAAAAGGATAGTGAACAAGATTGTGGCCTTTCTTAATTCCAATTAATATTTCTTAACTTAAAACACTTAACCTTTCCGAGAAACATCTAGGAACACACATTTACAGATTTCTAAAATAGTCAACAAAATAGCAATAAATGTGTATTCTTTGTAACGCATTTCTACGATTATATATATTAAAATATATTATAAAAAAAAACCATATTCGATTTAGTATCATGCGGAAAGTGGGGAAGCTGGAATTTTTTTTTTTTTCGCTAAGGAAGAGACAAATTCAACAAATACTGAAGTAAATCTCGAGTGAGTGGAATTGCGACAACCATGTCGTTCTAGATTTGCGATCGGAATACAAAGTAAAAGATTGAAGCTTATCAGTTCCCAATATCAAGCAGGTCACAAAACTTGCGGATAAAATAAATCAAACAAGAACCACTACCTTGTTTAGTTCACAAAAAAAAATTGTCGCACTTTTCGGGTCGAATTTTTGTATTTGTATGCGCGACCATCGCATCGCCGTCGTTGCCGTAGCGTCGTCCCTTTTAGCGGCGTTACAAAATATCTTTGGTATGTTGCTCGTGAGCTTGTTATTTGATAGAAAACACCATCAAACTTCTCATACCTATCAAAATATGATATCAGGTCGTTGAAATTATTGAATGACAGTTGAACAAGCTACACGAGCTCGGCAAGGAGCTGAGAAATAGTGGCACCATTCCAGAAAGTAAATTGTGAAAATCTAGTTGTGGGGAGTCTCAAAGCCAATCATTCGAGTGGAAATTTCAATGAAGGAAATAATTGTGATAGAAGTCATCCACCATTGAGGGAGCTGAGCACAAGGAGCTCCATTCTCTAAATCGTGCAAGATTCGAATATGTACTTGGCTTCCTCAACCTGGGTAGAAAAACACCCACGTTATATATATTACAGCTCTATATGGCCATGAACTGATGAAAAGATAAAGGAACTTGGTGAGTCCAATGACAACCATACATATATAAAAACCAAGTCTAAATCACCTACAGGTCGAGGAGGAGGGGAATCTCAGTCTCTTCCACTTTAAATGTAGGCTAATTCCAACATGGTGGAAGGTGGATCCAAAGGTAAGAGTGTCCTAGAGATATCTCGATTGGACCATATTTTAGTGTTGTTGTTGAACAACTTTGGAGGAGATCTGGGAGCCATGATCGGCTCGACTTTGATTTTGACAGATAATTTGAAGAATTTGATGATTTTTACCATGGATTTGGTTGTTTTGGTTGCGTGTGTTTTCTTCTTCGTGTGGAGGAGGGAGGATCATATACATAAAATCCAACGGTGCAGGCGACGCCTCTAGTGAAGGAGGAAGATGAGGAGGACAAAAATGAAAAATCTAAGCGGTTTGCATGCGACAGAGACAGTGTGAGACCAAGAGTAATATAAATTTTTGTTATATGTTTGATGTATTAGCTACTTTAGAGTCATATCTTGTGTAAATTTATCCAATTTTTCTACGAAGAACCGCCTGGATATCACCGTCTTGGCCGCAGATTCCTTAAGCTTCAACACATTCTTTCTAAGTTCACTCCCTTGATGCCCTGTCATTAGTGCTTAAACTACTTTCTCCACCCCTATCTTTTCACCAACACGTCATTGTCTTCTAGCCAAGATTCGATATCCATCGGTATGTTCCATATCTCTTTCGCAAATATGGAGACACAAATTCAAGGAAGAATAATGGAAAGAAAAAAGGAACATAAAATAATAAGGAACAAATGTTGAAACTGTGGACTAAGGAAAATAAAACATAAAACCTATTTCTTCCATTTACGCATGGGTGGATTTCCCATCAACATCATCCATCATTATGATTATGATGCATGTACAAGGTGGCCAAATGCCTAACTTAACCCTAACCCTTGAATCATTTGATAGAGATATAGGGTGTAGTGTACAAGTCATTGAGGCGATAATATACTATGAACGATTAAGATCACTCACTACCACAAACATTTTCAGAAAGGATTTTTTTGTATTTGCGATTAAAACCATGGCATATTTGAAAATTTCATTTGCTTTTGGTTAGATTAAAATAATCTTGTTGAGGGAACATTTTATGACACACTAGTAAGGGTTTCTCCAAATTGTTTATATTGTTTTGACTTTTGTTTTTATGTTTTGTGTATTCCTTTTGAAAAATGCATCCTAATTAATGGACTAAGAGAGATTAATTTGTTTTGCAGTTAGCATTGAAGTTATGAGAAAAGGGACAAGACCAGCTTCCTACTTAGTCTCCAACCATTTCCTCAGATGTAGCACCGTTAAAACTGTCAATTATACTCTTTTTCCACTGTGATCATACAATAATGACTGCTTTGATTCCAGATTTGCTCTTGTTTTGTTCTAAACACTGTCAATTAAATTGAATCTCGGGGTAATGTTGTACTGCAGGTGAATAGTGTTGGGTTTGGTGCAGACGGTTTAGCTTATTATTGTTCTGAGTGAAAGTGGTGTCATGCATCACCACTTACGAAACCAGAGAACTGATACTATATTTGTTTTATCCTTCTAATGAAAATTGTTGATCTACAAATTCCACCTGGCATACTATCATAGAGCAGAAGCATCAATGTTTTTAATAATTGGATCTAAACTGAAAGTTTTGTTGGCATCTATGGGAGATAGACAACACATCTTGTCTGGTGTGATAAGCCGTCATCCACCACTGTTTGGGAAAATTTTGCTTATTGCTCTAATTACTGGTGGTTTATTTATAAGAGCAATAAATATTACTTATTGCTCTTATTGCTCTAATTACTTGTGGTTTGTTATTTCGCTGGATGCAAAGAAAAGTAACATTGTTGAAACCGAAATATTCAATTACAATAAAGTGTCGAGTCTCAACTGGAAGGATTTTGAGAATGTTGCTTGCTCCGAAGATTCTGTGGGCTATATAGAACTTGAGTGTATCGTGTGGAGGAAAATAGGGAGCGAGCAGACATTTTTCTCCGCATTTCGTTCGTCGAAACTTGCAAGCCGCACACGGATACGCTATCCCAGATGCCTCTCTTCTTTTGTCTTCCATCTAATTCAATGAAATAAGAATACACAGGCTGAATTACCAAGACCCAGATGTGGAGAATGGAATAATATTGTTCAGGCTTCCATGGTATTCTCATACAAAGTGGTTTTATTCCCTAAAATGTAGGGATTTTCACTCGTACATCTTCCGTGAAATTAACGACGTCACACAAACAGGAACAAAAGAAAACAATTGAATTTAGAAATATTGAGTTTTGCAACTCTGTGACCTAAAATGCCATGCAAATCTGTTGTTCCTCAGACAAAATGTCTGAGCCTCATTTTACCCCCTCCCTCTTTCACGCATTGGCAGAGAATGGACAAACTGAGGGTTTCACGCAGAGGAAGAGTGATAGACAAATCTTGCAGAGACATAAGTGGAATAGCGGGAACGGGAACTTTCAATGTCTTAATCAACACAACAACTACTCGAAATAAAAGATAAAGAGCAGGAAAATGAAGTGGCCTGGTTACTGTGTTTCATGAAAATGGAGTTCTGCACAGAGTAGAATACAGAACGGATTTTTTCTTTTTTAATATTAATTTGAGTTTATCTTTGTAGAAGGCAAAATGATAACTGCAAAGGATCTTTACAGCCTGCTCACGGTAGTGGTGCCGCTGTACGTGGCGATGATTTTGGTCTACGGCTCTGTGAAATGGTGGAAGATTTTAACGCCGGACCAGTGCTCGGAAATAAATCGTTTCATGGCCGTGTTTGCGGTGTCATTGATGCCTTTCCATTTCATTTCCACCAATGACCCGTACACTATGAATTTCAAGTTCAGTGCTGCGGACACTTTGCAGAAGGTAATAATGTTGTTCGTGCTGGGGATTTGGACCACATTTACCAGGAGCGGTAGCCTGGAGTGGATGATCACCATTTTTTCCCTGTCCACGCTGGTGATGGGAATCCCCCTCCTAAAGGCCATGCATGGGGATTTTTCCGCGAGCCTCATGGTGCAGGCGGTGGTTTTGCAGTGTATCGTCTGGTATACGCTTTTCTTTTTTTGTTCGAGTATCGCGCTGCGAAGATGACATAAATTTGATCTTGGGAACCGTGGAATGGTGAGCCCGCGTCAGTCGAATTTCGGCCCCTCAGATGCGTATTCGCTGCAGTCGTCCCGAGGGCCTTCTAATTTTGAAGATGATATAAATTCACAAAAACTGAATGCAAACACCCGTCTATCACCGTTGGATTTCAATGACGCTTGAAAGAGGAATGTCATCCATTCGATTTCTGACTTTTGTCAGAATCAGGAGGTCCTATTTCACTATATAACACCTTCGGCGTAAAAATGAGCAATCCATTGACTAGCCCCATAGGGGATTTCTTGGACACATAAGTCTGCAATCATCATAGGACAAGCAACCACAATACTTTTGTGGCATTGTTTTCATTTTTTGTGTTTTTAGACAGATCACTTGCCTTATGAAAAATGCCATATTTGAAGAGTTATCAATTTATCAATGATATCCACTAGGAAATAGATCATTAAATAGTAGACTAAACCAGATGAAAGACACCCACAAATGATTATCACCCTCAACCTGAGAGCATCAATTAAAATCATTCAAAAATACCATATACAACCATAACAAATGATTCTCACAATTTTTCCATTATAAAAGACTAACAAAATTATTTGGAGTGAGCTGTTGAAGGAGGCACTCTACATCCAACAAGCTTAGTTATTTCCGACCCGTGTTTTGCATTTTCTCAAAGATTTCCAAGGCATTTTTTGCAAATATGTCATGTTTTGATAAAAGTACCCTTATTCTACAAACAGAGAGGATATTTGCAAAGGGATATGGAATATGGATTTATACCTACCAATCGCATTTCTTGGGGCATTCAACACCCATTTCATGTGTACACTTTTAGAAACAACTAAACAAGTGCCTTACAAATTGTTATGTTTTTAAAAAAAAACATACATGTTATACAATCTTTCCACAAAGAAGTAGTTTTAATTTCTACATCTTCTACGTAGTTTATTAATACATTATTTGAGGAAATGGTGGGTAATCACAATTGTGGTAAAACAAAACTTGGCTCTGACGAGAGAAAGGCCCATGACAATGCACTACTTAGGTAGCGTTACAAGGAGAACAAAGACGAAATCAATAGGCATCGTCCGGCTCGTACCAGGACTCCAAAATCCTAGTAACATACTATAAGCACATGAATAGAGCAAGTAGGAAAGAAACCCCTTTGAAAACCCGACTTCATAAGGTACTTAAGTAATGCCCATATGAGTTTTCGTGCTAAAATAGAAGCATTACGGGATATGTCCATT
Organism: Taxus wallichiana var. yunnanensis; assembly: GCA_018340775.1. Taxonomy (NCBI): domain Eukaryota; kingdom Viridiplantae; phylum Streptophyta; class Pinopsida; order Cupressales; family Taxaceae; genus Taxus; species Taxus wallichiana. The sequence goes on from CM031237.1 coordinate 13,077,262, forward strand.
TGTGTTATTTGCCATGAATCCTACCCAAGCATGAAAGTTAAGGTTCGCGATCAATGCTTTAATTTGTAATAATAAGCATGATGGCGACCGGTTTTCAACATGGAACAATATAGATCGGGGGCCAACCTAAAGTACGTTGCAAGAACCATGCGCACAATTTATCCAAACAAGCCAACTTCAAATATCCCCACTTTTGCATACATCCCTTCCCAATACCGAACCATGCTTGTTATCTATTCAACAAGAATCCTCTTTAGAATCATTAGGATCCATGTCATTGTTAATCCGTTGCGCCTCCACTCAAAATGATTATTTATGGCACAACTAGCACTAGTAAATCATATCTAATCAGGAAAACCACATACATCCTACAATCGTTATCCCCTACATGCCCCACCCACTTACTACTCCTAGCCCCAATAGGTGTCACAACTTTCCATATTAAAGGCACCACTATCCATGTAGGCCTTTCAATTACAATCCATGAGGTACAACCACATCATGGCCAAACACTGCTCCACTTCCAAGAGAAGATGAAATATGTGAATTACATATTAATTGGTGAAATGAGTTTCATTAGCCCACGTCTACTAAATGATATCAACATGTAACTATGATAATCCTTCCCAAAAGTTGCAAACAAAGACTTTGGTGGTTGTTCAATCATCCTCGCAAGTGACCTCCCACAACTACCTCATATTAATGATGTGACAATGTATTCAGGCAACATAGTTGGCCATGCCTTGTGGAACAAATTCACCATAGTAATAATACTAGACACTAATTTCCAGTAAGCTAGAAGTACGCTTGCATGAGCCCGAGTTTAGAGCCTTACTTTCAAATCTCCGAACACACATGCAACAAAAGCTAACTTGTGCCTTCTTATGAGTAGGGCCCCACCAACCATTACAAAAGAGGAGCAACAAACATTTAAAATGCACACCCACCTATACGCTACTAACAAACTGGCATCAGTCCATAACAAATGCATACTTAAATCCCTAAACTTTCCTATTTCTCTTAGCTGCCGAAAACACCATGCTACCACCCAAGCATTACCCATTTCCCCCACCCAATTAGAGCCTATACTCCTACTCTGTGAAGGAACAAAATTCATATTAACAATATATATAGAAGTCAAGCTAGTAAACGACGCATGATTGGTAAAGTTGTATGCATAGTGTACAAAGGCCCCAAAAAACCCCCCAGCATCCCACTGTACGTAGTTGTTAAATTCACTTAATACCTAGGCCCCCCTGGGATATGAATAACCCAACCCACGTACCCATCCCTCCCATCACAAGAAAACAATTGTCGAAAAATCCAACCCAGAAGATGGCATGGGAACTCGACCATACATAAAGCACAAGGAATGATGCTCGAGAAATCCACAATCGACATTGGTGTCACCGGCTATTGTGATTGAGCTCACATTTACTATTATTTCTGAGTAAAACCCTTTCCAACTTGATTATTTCTCCCCTTTTCTCATTTGCATGGTAGACACGCAAAGCATTCAACAAATATGTGCCTAACTAGAAAAAATCCAAGTACCACTTTTGCTAAAAACATGGCCACAACCCTCTTATAAAACTCCACCCCCACTGCACTTCCCACCACACCTCCCCTACTACTCGGTATGCTACACCTACCACTACTTGTAGCCCCCATTTTTCTGATATCATTACTATGTGTAGGTCTATCGACTAGCCTCTAAAAATAGCCCTACTGAATAACAATGCCAAACCAGTGTGTAACCCAACACCTAAAGAGCACTCGAGTTCCAACCAAACATGCCCACCTACCACTACAATGGTGATTGCACACTGTGTACAATCCCATATACATAAATATTTCAAAAAGAAAAAAACATTTTATAAAAGCCAATTTGTCTCTATTGACATTGTTTACTATACTAATACTATTATTGTTCTCAGGTATTGTTTCTCCCCCACTAAAGAAAGTACACATGCTCAAAGGCCACAACAATGTTTTCTACAAATTAGCCACCAAGCTCAACAAGACACTAGTACCCTTCACCAACTTGTGTGCGAATCCATCAAATCCCGTGCCCAGAAACACAAACATTGTATCCGAAGAAGGCCTCTACACATTCCAACTTACCCTTGGAAAACTACAAGATACGACTCAAATGTTAACGTAGACCACCATCGTCGTCGAAGATACCTACCAAATTGTACACAACAAGGCCTACGAGCAATCTTTTGCTGAAAGGCGGATGTAAATAGTAACTCATAACTGTAGAAATAAAATATACAAATAGTAGGCATATCTTTTTGTAATATTAATACATATACCCAGCTTTATGTGATAGGAAATGTACTCATGAATTTGTATGTTTTCCACATGTTAATAATAGTTATATATGAATGCATAAAAAGGGTAGTTAGTAATGATCATGTATTGAGTTTATTTTGCACCAAAATTTCATTTCTGTAGCACCCATTTAAACATGAAAAAAAGACACATAATCAACACATTCCAATGCTTTCAAAAAACACTCCTAAAAACATAATTGCAATACACATAAAATAGGTGTCGATAAAAATATAAACCATTCATTCCTCGGTTAACATGTATGATATTGTTTCCGACTTTACCAAAGAAACTCATGAGTATTAGAGCTACTTTGGATGGACTATTTCATATCTACTTTATGTGCAAAACATATTTCTACACGAGTATACATGTGTAAATCGACAACCATTATTTACCAAATACCTATCTCTGTCAACACATGTTTATTACTCCTAATATATTTGGAATGCGCATTCAACTTCTACTTGCATTTTGAACTACAAACTATTGTTGGGTGTTAGAAAGAAAAACAATCGGTACATTATTATATTTTGTAAATATATAAGATATTCTTCTACTTTATCTTTCTGGATCCTCACATTTTCCTAATAATTAAATCTTAGGAATATGGTAATGTTTTCCATTTTTCGAAAAGGTTTTTCATGGACGCATTATGAGTTTAGTTGTATTGAAGAGGAGGGTATGCTTCTGAATTTTTCTTACGCTTAGCCTACATGTTAGGTTAGAACAATAATTTAGATTATGTTTATACACACAAATTTGTTCATTGTCTACTATATGTTTTTCCCTACTCTTTTCCACAACCATACTCTTGATAAAATAGTAAGAATCGTTTTCTCCTCTACCCATTGCTTAGATGCTTCAAATAAAAATGATCCCTCCAATCTTCTTCTTATACGTTATGCACTTTCTTTCCCCAATCCTTATCCACACAAATCTTTTAACAGTAAATATGATACTCGTCACAATTTTGTACCACAAATTGTCTTCAACTATTGTGATGTCCGTAGCTAGTGTAAATTACATTAATACAAAATTGACTTGGATTTTTACAAAACCAACACACAACAAAAACCTGCAACATACCAAAGTAACATAAAAACTACCACAATTACGAACTAATCCATGAATATGGTGCCAAAGAAACCAAAAACCACTACTTTTACTCTTCATCAAATGACATCACCTACATCAGCTTTTAGCCTTGCCAAAATTAAACCAACAACAATAAACTCATTTATATTCTTTTGTGTTGCTTAGCATTGAAACATAATGGCAGCGAATAGTATACTAAATTTGAGGTCTTACGGAGGGTCTTTTGTTCCAAATCATATGTAACTACATAGTCTATGAAGTTTCCTCAAACCTATTAGATGAGAAAAAAAAATCTTCGTTGTAATGTTCTACCTTCACATGTAGATTCTTGCCTTCAAATTGGTTCCTAACAATCAAGACTATGCATAGTAGAGCCTTTTGGAGATGATTCCTACCAAGAAATATCCAACTATAAGTGCAATTTACTTCAAGTGAACTTTAGCTCCACAACATGGTTTTTCCTAAAACAATTTCAGCCTACCTGGAATGTGAGCAGAAGCACCAACGTACCGCTTTGCTCGCAAACTGTAAAACTTCCCAATAATCCTTTAAACGACACTAAGATTCCCTAACTCACTCCGATTACTAAATTTAAAGTTACTTAAATCCCATAACCAGAAGATTTTGAATGCTCTGTTATCACAACAACCGCCAATGTGCCTACTAATATATTGAAATATCCCGTATGGGATACTACTTAAAAATGCACAAAATATTGAAAATTTACAGCCAAATAAAATACTGATTTTTATTGATTTTTACAATAAGGACAATGAACTAAAGAAAATTAAAATCTCCCAAAATATCCACTCGAATTACATGAAAATTTAAAGAAAGCTTGATATTATTATAAATGACGTTAGAAAATTGTATTTAGGATTTTACATAAATTAAAAATGTTGCCAAGTAATTACAGCGTGCCCTAGACAACTTGAACTCTTCTAGAATCCATAATTCTTCAAATACATGAGCATAAATTATGAGACTTTGGAGATAACATTGACAAATACAGGAAAGATAACTCAACCTTTAGATCTAAAAGTGGCTAACTGGAAAACCCTCCAAATAAAGGTTGCAAGTCACCTCGCTTGGAAAGGGGTTGGAAACTGATGGAGGCGCCTTCAAAGTGATGTTAAGCCCTGCCCAAATGGCTGTCGAAATCTGATCTAGGACCCCTCTGATGATCTTCCCCAAATGCCCCCAAAAATCCTCAAACCCTTCCTCTGAACTCTCTGATAATATCTCTATAACACAACCTTGAAAGCGGCTCCAAAATGATAGACTAGGGTAGATCTCTCACTACCAAAGAATGCCCTACTAGCTAGGGACAAGTCTCTCACCACCAAAGCTAGGGTCCCTATGGGATTTCACTCCACAAGCTATAGATGCGCAAACAACAGTTGCACGTGAAGGAGGATAAAATGTATGCGACAAAAGTTCTATTTTTTTCTCCGGGCTCCTTATATACTTCTCCACGGAAAAAGAGCCTCAATAATCCTAGACGCATTTCTTTCCATGGTGGGGCCAATAAAATAAAAGTAACTAAAGTTACTTTTTCCTTTTAAGTCGCCATGGTCCAAACATGACCCCCAAATGCAAAACGTGGATATCAGAACTACGTGGCCCCTTCCCAATAGCTCCCAACGTCCACAAACCCTTAGGTATGACCACGGTTTGACTCGACCTGGCCCTTAGGCCTTGGGCGTTGGAAAAGGAGACATTACATATATTACCCAATCCTCCAATAATCATTCACTTCATAGGGAACAAACTCATTGTACCCAATCTACTACACCAAACCACAAACAATAAAAAATGGTATGCCAAAAATACATAAAGAGCACCAACCCACCCTTAAAAACGGTATATCCTTGCTCCCAACTCAGGTGGAGCAACTGCTAGTTCTATCGCATGTGAACGGTTTTCTCCATGTAAATGCCTAGCCGACTAACATTTCCCAGCATTAAAGAAAGAATAAACTTGTAAACTGATTTTAAAAAGTGTTTAAAGACTGTTTCAAGCAGCCCAGATGCGTTTTACAAGAAACTTGCCTCTCAAAATCTTAGTTGTCATACATAAACCATCTACCACGGTTGTAGAATGTTTCAGAGTCAATAAAACTAACAATCACATGTGAGGTGTGCAATGTTAACACCGAAAGAGAGATAATGGTGAGCAGAAAAGTTAATTGAAACAGACAGCAAAATATTGTTTATAGGTTAAAGTTGAGGACAAGTATAGACAAACCAGGTGGATGGAACAATTAGTCATAAACAATGTCGATGATAGAGCTAGCAGCACCACTAAAAAGACATGTTTGAAGCCACAAATTTGCGCAAAGATTGACTTTGTGGTTGACGTAGAGAAACATTTTGTGTTGCAAAAGATCCATAATCAACCTATTATGAGTCAATTTACCAAGTGATCCCAAAAATATGAGTACATTATGTAAACCATGTGTGGCAACTACCCATAAGGAGTTTATTATAAATCCATCTTCGACTTTCTTTAGGGAGAGGGTATCATGAGCATAGACATGCCAGAGGGGGAGCACGTCGTAAAGAGCATGAGCTTTGTTCTGCACTCCCTCGCCTTTGCAGCTTGCAGATGCATTTCAATCCACTTCGCCGCTCCACCTCAAACATCTTCTTCTTCTTTACTCTTTCCACAATTGCATGTGCTTTGGTTTGAGGCAGCTTTGGGTTTGAGGCTCAATTGGTCGGTGTATGTTTCAGTGGGGCTATTGTGGGTAAATATTCGAAAGAATTATGGTCCTCCATGTTCTAGAGTCCCCTATGCAAACCTTCCTGACATGAACCAACTCTGCCCAGAAATATTCCTTCCTCTTCAATACCCGCAATGTGCACAGAAACATATGCGAGAGGTCCTCCGTTCTTTTCTTCAACGATATTGATATAGCTAATATCTCACATGTTGTTGGAACCACTTACACCTAAAGGGCCATGGATTGGGTGAAAATCAATTGCACTCGGAGCAACGGGACCTCTGAAACATTACAGAACATCATGGTGGTTTCTCAAAAAAACAAATTGAGTGGACGAGGGTAATCATTAACCCCAATTTTTTTATCAACATCGTCGATGACACTTTGTGATTCAAGAAAATAAAAAACTTAGTTTTTTTGTTTTGTTAGGACAGGCTTCCAGATGGAAATGTTGCGAAGTGGTTTCTTCTAAGAAACATAAAATGGAGGTTAAAATAAGAAGTTTCGGGAATCATGATGTTGTGTTAACACCAACATAGTTGTAAATGCCATATAATTTTGTGTAGTTTTATACATTGTATGGAATTTTTGTGTCTTCTTTGCACTTGTAATTCCACTTGGGAAAAATAGATGCGATACATGTTTTATATCTTCAACTCTGACAATGTGTAAACATTTTTTTTATGAATAAATGTGTGCCACGTGTATGGTGAAGGAGTGTCTGTACTTCATCGACTAACTGCTCATGATAATCGATGGTCTGCCGCTTGTCAGAGGGAGGGGTGATTTCCCTAATGAAGACGCCTTTTGACGTAATTAACTAAAATCCATAATAACCTCCTCATGAAAGATGTTCTACCATTGCCCCATCACTTAAATACCCTATTCAAACACCCCAGATTACGTCATATGTCACAAAGACAATACTTGTACATCCATTTGAGAAACTTCAATATCATTATCTGTGTTGGATTAGTTACATTCAGATGTTGCTTACGAAACCTGTACTGCGTATGAAATAATATACATGAAAGCTTCCATTTTAAATCTTAAATGACATTATAGCTTACTCGCACAGCTTTGAGTGTCTGTATTAACTGCCATCAACTGGGTTATTTCTCGATGCCTTGCATTCTCAACATTGTAAGGCTCCAACAATGAAGCACCCTTCAGAAATTTCAAAGCCGCATTGAAGTACAACCCAGTGCATTCAAGTTTCATGCCTTTATTCTGTAATATGCATCACACAGATGTTAAGAGACAAAAAGATTTCTCACAGTCAAGATGGTCGATGATGTAGAGTTTTTGAACCGTAAGATGTCTGTCACTTCTCAGCGGGATGGGGATTTCCCTAGTGAATATGCCTTTCGGCGTAAAAACATATGGATACAGAAGCTCATAACAGTCTGCACCTTACAAAGAGATGGTTGTGAATCATAAAAACTACTGAAACCCAAAGGAAAACACCATACCTATCTAAATTTACAACTTATTTGCATAGATATTTATCGGGCTTGCGAGGAGTGACAGGTGGACTTTGCAAAGAGGACGATCCTTTTGAGCAGCTCCTCTGTATTTTCTCCCACCATTTTGTACACCACCTGATTTTCGTCCTTCATAAATAAAAAGGTCGGCATCACCTTCACATCCAGTTTTTCTACAACACTCTGCACGACACCAACAACAACTAAAAACTTTAAAAACACCCCCAAGACACAAAATTTTATAGATTTGGATTCGAAACAGGGCAGAAAAATTACTTTGAATTCATCCACGTCAACTAACAGAAATAGAATAGCCGGGTACTTGAGAGCCACCTCCTCGAAGTAACCTTTCACGAATTTAGAGGGCGCACATCACTCCGTAAATAAATGAATCACAATTGGGGGTGTCTGGCAACCCCAACGATCCGATCGTCATTATGCCTGTCATAACTACTGCCAAAGCCAAAGATAATCGCCACCCCACCAGCCATGGATCTTTCTGTGTGTCATAATTTATCATATTGGCGACCAATATGCCGAAAGTGATAAACAACTGGAAGCACATGTTCAACGCTCCTCTCAATTTGGGCAGTGCCACTTCTAAGAGATACATCGACATTGACTGAAAACCAACATCAGAAATTAATTAATATTTAGCGACAAAACATCCTCGTCATAAACGACACAAAAAATGATGCAATCAAACTGTGGATGCGTAAGAGACGAAATTATTTCCCACCGTTTGATGGTTGACGATGCAACAATTTGGGATCATCGATTTTGTCAGACAGTGGTGGGTTGCCCACCTGTGTTTACGCATTCCGGCGTAGTAACGTACTAACAATCAGACGTGAGGTGTGTGATGTTAACGCCGAAACAGAAATATTGCTGAGCGGAAAAGGAAATTGAAACGGAGAACAAAGAACCATGTTTCGATTGAACCTGACAATGAGAAATAAAGGCAAACCATGCGGGAAGAATGAATTTCTGTAAACAGTGTTGTCGATAGACCTAATAACATCATTTACAAAACAAGTTTGAGCCCATAAATTTACGGAAAGTATGTGTTTCTGGTTGATGTAGAGAAAAATGTAATGTTGCAATTGATCCATAATCAACCTATCATGAGTCAATATGGTTGGTTTCTCTTGAAAAGAACTCTTCATTTAACTTGCTTAATGTGCAAGCTCTTGAGTTCATTCTCAGAGTGCAAGCACCATGACCTGTTTAAATGAAAACACCCCCTTAGAGGTTAGTGTTTGTGGACTTCACGCCGCCTCTACCGTAATTTCTGTTGTCACCACACTTCTCGCCACTCCAGCTCGAACATCTTCTTCTTTGTTTCTCTTTCCGCTTGATATGTGCATGTGCGGGTTTTAGGTGGTTATGGGATATTCAAAATTAGACGCCTAGAGCTCGCCATTAAACAAGCATTGGATGTGACAGTGCTCAGGTAATTTTCTTTGTTTCTTGCTCTTCGATCTCTTTCCCTAAACTAATCATTGGAGTGATATAAATAAGAAAAACAAAACAAAAAATAAAGAAATTGTGTATTTTCCTAGCAAGTATGAGTATGATAGCAATTGATGATAAGATGGACAACCAAACCTTCAATTTTTGAAAGCCCTTTACTCTCCCATTGCCAATTCCACTAGGCATACTGACTCAGGATCGGTTGATTATGGTTCGCTTGCAACACAAAGTTTTTCTTCTAGCTGTCGACCAAAAAGTCATCCTTTGTGCAAATTTGTAGGTCGAAAAATGTCTTCTGAATGTTGTTACTGCCTCTATCATCAACAATGTTTGGGACAAATCGTTCCATCCACATCGTGTGCCTGTATTTCTCATTGTTGAATCCGATCAAGACACAGTGCTTTGTTGTTTGTTATAATTTTTGTTTCCACTTACCATTATTTCTCTTTTGGCGTTAACATCGCTCACCTAGATTGCTAGTTTTTTTTTGGAATGAGTACTCAGGAAAAATTGGTTGGTTGGGTCGAAAAATGTCTTCTGAATGTTGCTACTGTCTCTATCGTCAACAATGCTTAGGAAAACTCATTTTGGACACATCGTTTTCCTGTATTTCTCGTCATTGAATTTGATCGGTATGCGTGCTTTGTTGTCTATTATAATTTCCGTTTCCACTTACCATTATTTCTCTTTCGGCGTTAACATCTCACACCTAGATTGCTAGTTTTTATTTGGAATGAGTACTCAGGAAAAGATCGGCTGGCAAATAACATCACATGCATTATGGGATTGTTTAATACACTCCCAAATACAGGTGGTAAAGCAGTGTGTCCTTCTTTTCGAACGCAGAAGTAGCTTCTTGCTTATCCAACCAAATCATCTTGGTCGTCACTGTATTTGTCGGTTTCTCCCATTGTAAACACCTTTCGGTGTAATAATGGTTGGCGATTCCGCTACTTCTTTTTTAGCCATAACAAAGAATTATTAAATATTATTTTCTCAACATAATATCTATTGGTGATTCCGCGCTTATTGTAAAAAAACAAACTTCCATATATGTTAACATTTTTTAATCTTCTTTTGAATATTTCTACATCACCAACCGTATAATTTAATAAACGTGTTGACAAATATAAATTCTCATACAAACTTTTTACACTTTATTTTCCATATATTTAAAAATAAAAATACTCAAAAACACCCCCAACACACCAAGGGAAAAAAACATTAAAATAAAAAAAGTGTGCTATGCTTTCAAACACTAACGATGTCAGTATCCTCTGCTCTTGGGCTTGACATGTAACTCAACTCTGTTCTTGACATGTGGCTCTTTGAAGAAGGGAATTCCTGCTGGTGAGAGAGAAGCCATCTGTCCACACATTCCATGTGGAAGTTGTGCCACACTAGTGGCAACACTTTTAATGTTTCCCCTTCTGCATATTCGGCCAAGCAGACAACACACTCCGCTACAATATTTGGGTCAGACCTCATTGTGCTTTAGATAATAGAGGGAAGTGCTTCTACAACTTTTTTCTTCAATCTGGTATTTTCTAGCCTTGCTAACCCGATAATAATGAAAACCGTGAATTTTCATTACAAAATTTTGTCAACATTCACAATACGAATGCGAATTGGTTTTATAAATTCATAGCAATGAGCCCGTCTTTCAGATTCAAGTCATTACATGCATTGTCATTTATATGATACCTACAATTTTCTTATATCCTCTTATAATCTCATTTATGGTGACAAAATGGACTCTTATTATCCTCTTATAATCTCGTATATGGGTAGGGCCCGCCGTCAAATCTCAGCCCTGACCAAAACCCTGTAATTTTTTCTTTTTTTGGTTGGACTTGGGCAAGATTTCAATAAATTTAATTTAATTTTACTTTGTCACTTGTTGTTTTAAATAAGGAGGGCGTCTAATTATTTGTGGTGTGGAGTTGGACAAACAATTCAACCGAATCCAGTTTTAATTTCATCGGTCGTCCGAGTACGTATCCCCTGTAATTTTTGTGTTTTTGGCCAGGTAAGATTTCAATCCACGTTCATTTCAAAGTGTTCGACATGGGTTTAATTCCAAATGTTCCCGATGAAATAAGCAAAGAGTGTCTGACGAGGGTGGGATATGAATCGCATAACACTCTGAGAGCGGTTTCCAGAAGTTGGGAGGCCTTGTTGAATAGCCCCCATTTTTATGAAGACAGAGAAAGGTTTAAGCGGGCGGAGCATGTGTGAAACAGAAATTGATTTTATTGGCGGGCTGGAATCACTACACCTTCCGGGAACCAAAACTGTTTTCATCTATGATTTTATCTCGCGCGCATGGCGCGCGCCGGCATAGACTCGCAAGATTTCCTTCGTGTGACTTCAATGCGTATAATTTCAGCCATGTGTACGGTAGATGTCGATGCGTACATCGTCGACCAAAAGATCATGCTCGCTCATGTCTTTGTCCTGCATCAAAGCCCCTCGGGCTTTCTAACTTAGAACACGCCTTTTCGGTGTAAAAATCCTTCAGGATGATGTCATGATTTTCGACTGGGTTCAACGTAATATAGCATCGTAGGAGGCGCTGAAGATCTTGATGGTAACGAATATTGTTCTCTTTTATCATTTCCACCATTGATTCTCTAAAATCCTTTTACGGATCACACGAGGATTTCCCCACTGCAATACTCGCACCCGATTCGCCACATTGAACATAATTCTTATTAGAAGTAACAATATGGCATTTATCTGCTACTTTAGACCTCTTCTGCTCGCTTTTTGTTCCTTTCGACCTCAGTTTTGCATTGTAATTCATGTCATTGGCCTTTGGAGAAAGAACTCTGGTTCTGCTTTTGTAATCGATTTGGGACCTTGAGTTT
>CM031237.1:13089348-13153711 GCA_018340775.1 Taxus wallichiana var. yunnanensis
GAAATAAGAATAAATTTTGCCAATCGCTAATTTTGACTTTCGCAAACTTCTCGTGGTGGAGGAGTTTCCGCAAGACTTTGTTTCGACGCGGGAATTTTTAATATTTAACCATTGGATAAGTGATGGATGGTAAAGTGGGAGTGAACATCCACTTCATTTAATCCATCGCTTATGAATTTAATTATTTAAAATGATCAATTAACTTTATTAATAAGATTAACATTATTAATTTAATAATTAAAGGATGACTTTAATTAATAAAATTAATAACATTAAGTATTAATTAACTAATTACGTAATATTAATTAATAACACTAATTTAATTAATTAAATTAATAGACATTAACTAATTAGTTAATAATTAAAATTAGAAATCATTAATTAAATATTTGGGGTATAAATTTGCAAAGGGAAGCAAGATACAGCAGAGGCTGAGAAGAACAAAGATATGATAATGACGGGAATGTGACAATGCAATAATGATAATGACTGGGCCGCGGGGAGTGGATGAAGAACAAGGACATTTCAAAATGTGTGAGACAATTAATTGGCATAATTTATTAATGCAAAAATTTGTATATTTTTTTGAAATTTTAGCGGAGTGCAAAATTTCTCGGACAACAAACATCATAAATCAAACCTCGAGCTCATCGATCACATCGGGCTTTTATGGCTTATTTAACATCTATTTGATGAATGCAAGGTGATTTTTTCTACCATACTCAAGAGTATTTTTGTATGGAGATGATTTTTTTATCACATGCTCGGGTAAATCCCTTCAGTAATTTTTTTTTTTATGATGTTAAAGACCATCGAAAATTTACTTCCATCTACAAAATCATGAAAGAAAAATAATTAATTGATTGGATTTCATCTACATTGCAACTTTCTCTTGTCTCTTAAAATATTGCCTTTATTATTTTTTGCATTCATTGAGTTTTTGGGCTTAACTCTCGCTTATACATTCTCTCAAAAATTTTATGGATAATTAGTCCAAGCTTGTCCCTTTGGAGTCTCGCTTTATGCTATAAATTTTTTTCGAGATTTCACATTATATTTAATGAACTCAATGGGAAATAAAGAACCTGCGAGGTTTTCAAAGTTCATTATAAAAGATAGACATAATTTTTAACTTGTTTATATAAGACAATTAAGATGATGTAGTGATGATAGCAATCAAGCCACTTTTTAAAATTTGCTTACAATTTGATTGATTTTTTAGTATTAGTTTGTTGACACATACAATAATTTATTACCAGCAGGACTTATTTTCACCATTATATCCTCATGTTTGACATCTCAAAGACTAAGTGCTTATCCCTTTCTTTCTCTTCTAGTGTTTCACTAAATCAACTCTCAAGCCCTTTTGTTAATATATAAAAAAGCATCTACATACATTGAACAATGTATCCATGAGTGCATACTAAATCAACATACTCAACTCCTCCTTTCTCGTACCTGCGCCATGTTCTCAATTTTAGGCTTCTTACTTGTAAGTAATTTTATTGAATATTCGATGACAAAGAAATTATCAGTAAATGCATCGAGATGATTTTGTTTTTACTTGCATGGGTTTGTTTATTACTATCACATTATCTCTATTTAAAATTATATAGTCTATCATGTTTTCCCACTTGTCAATAATTTTTCCTCATCCAAAACATCCATAGATCTTGTGTCGAGGACCTCAAACTATCTTCTAAGATATAACATCTTGTAGTTGTTGCTCACCTATAGAAAGATGTTTTCAAGACCTAATTAACACTATCCTTTGCTTTTTGTGTTTTTGTTAAGTTTACAAAATAAAACAATATTTGTGTAAGTTCTTCATTGGTAATAAATATGTAGACATGTTTTTAATTTTATAAATATTGTTGTGGTATTTTCTTATGTGTGGGAATTTAATATCCCCTATGTTCCCATGTATCAATATATATTATAAATTAATAATATTTAAAGTTATCATATTTTCAACAATCTTTATAATATGTGTTGAATTTTATTCATAATATACCATGTTTTTGTATTTTTAAAGCGTTTTATATTTTCATTGTGTTTATATATATTGTTGTGTATTAATCCAACACTCTATGTTACTAAAACGAATAAAAATGTTAAATGCGGTCATCCCAAAAAGTAACAAAATCTTTATCACTACATTTGCTCACAACAAATGGTTTCCTTGACCTATACAACCAAGAAATGTTAAGTTCATTAAATGGTTCTTATTGCTTTTAGAATGAATAACATACAAGATAAAATACTTTGTTCTGACTTCCAAATGTTTTTTGGTTATCAAATTTATTAACTACATCGAGTCCACATGGGATGATGAGTCCATATGACATGTCCTCTCGTTTTTATACTTTCTTGTGACAAGCACAAGTAATTTACTTTCTAAATGGTGTGGGATTTAGGTATCCACAAAAACAAAATGACTAAGCATTTAAAAACATCTTTCGACATTCATAAAAAGTGTTAAACGATATGGGTTTACTTTTTAGATCTAATTCAAGAATGTGTTCACTTAGGTCATACAAATTAAACGCCCTTTCTCCTTCGAATGATTCACAAACAAGCTGACATGGTCCATATCTCCACTTACCAAAAGAAAGCAAGAGGTTTAGATACATTCCTCCATTAGTTTCCCATACCTTCATCACCTCTCTTCCTCACTATAATGTTCTAACACTATCACTCCTCAACGCTGACTTCTTTATCACCTTCTCGTCATATTCATCGCACTACTCAAGATCAATCACTTAGTTTAAGTCTACAAGGTAGCTTTTATTAAAAGTGCATATTTGTATGATCAAACTTACATTAATTCGGGCCCATATAAATTTGTTCATATTTTTATATATGAGTAAGTAATTTTTTGTAGGAGGAAATTCCCCGTGGATTGGTGAATACTCAATTTGATTCAAGGTATGAAATCGATTAAAAATTGGGAACTAGAGTGAGTTCACTGCTCATATGAGTATTTAAATCTATAATATGTAATTTATAAAGTTTAGGCCCAAAATTTGTAATATGCCATAATAAGGCCAATGAATGCCACCTCTTTTAAGGTGAGTTAGATAGTCAGTAGATAACTCATATCAAAATAAAATATGAATTTACTCATACCATGTAGTAATAAGATAACAACATATTAATGTCATACACACATGCAAAGATAATTGAGATATCACCTTCTGTGTGTGTGTGTGTGTGTGTGTGTGTGTGTGTGTGTGTGTGTGTGTGTGTGTGTGTGTGTGTGTGTGTGTGTGTGCGTGTGTGTGTGTGTGTGTGTGTGTGTGTGCGTATGCGTGCGTGCGTGCAAGCGTGTGTAAGGCAGGTGAGACAGGCTACAGGCTGCTACAAGACGCTGCGTAACGGCGACGTGTATGTATTATACACACACATATATAATGCATATATTTATATGTGTGTACACACACACATATATAATACATATATTTATATGTGTGTATACATACACATATATTCTCATGGTTTCAAGGAGTGTATAAGAAAATCACTTGCACTAAATGCAGAGGGGATTTATGACAGACACCTAAATTTGGTAATTTATCACTGGGTAATGTTAGAATTGGTTTAATACCTTTAACCATGAATGTGAACCTATTATGATCCTAAATATTATATCCTAGTCCTATTGCAATACTTGATCTCCTCGTTATATCACTTTAGTCACTAAAAACGATTTACATCACCATATATGTATTACAATACTCATAATTATCATGTAAAATTTTTTACAATGTTTTACTTCCCTCCTCAATCGAACCATTAAGTAAGACCAAACCATCCCATTGTCATGTAAAATGTTTAGCATGAAAATTCATTTTTTGACATGAGAACCTAAGTCACTCCTTGAAAATCCTTCTCTTGGTCAATGTGTACTTGCCCTCCACCAACTCGATCAATGTGTTACCCTATTATGACATGGAGGGATGTGATAATATTAATTTAAAGTGTGTTTCATGCATCGATGTTATTCAAGTTGATTCATGCAGAATATATTTGGATCCAAGTGTTGGTGTCCATTTGATCCTCTACCGATTTTGACCTAATTTTTCCTTGGTTTACATGCTCAAACGCTTTTCTCCCAAAATTGGTGGTCTGATAACTTTTCCATCTAGATTTAATGCCTTGAAATGCTCACAAACTTATTATTTTTCCCCAACTTGAAAGAAAAATACATGCATGCCCTGCTTTTGTGGCCCTAATTTTTCCAAATCAACACCTCTATCATTTTTTTCACTTTTCCGGCCTTTGGAGCTCGTGATTGTTCGTTTTATGCTTATTTTCCCTCAAAATACCTTTCCATGGTGTAAATTGCATAAAATCACTTCCCATTTGTTTTTTGATCAAAAAATTCTTCACCCACGAAGAAAAAATCAAATTCAGGCATCTTCAGCAAATTTTGTGTTTTTTACGGTCATACAGTATACTTTTCCCATCAAATTCTATCTCAAATGCCATCTCCTATGTGGTCATGTTTTGTGGTTGGACAAGGTTCGGTGGGTTCTGTTTAAAAACTTAACATTTTTGTGTTTTGGCAAAAAATCAAAATTTCCCCCGCAACTCCGCAGGTCCCAGAGGAGGACACATGTCATGTTCTCATTCAAAGGTGGGATGGAAGGCTAGCAGAGGACTTAGACAATTTTTTTCCTTTTTGGTGAAAGGGACAAAGGTCGTGAAAAGGGCCATGGGTCCACCAGGTGAATCATAGAGGGACACGTGGAAAAAGGGGTAGAGGGAGTGCGCGGCCGTCAAGGCAAAAGTGATGTTTTTCTTTTTTGCAAAATGAGTCAAAGTGAAAATTTGAGGAGTGGCTCAGTGGACAAAGAGAGGAGACATGTGGCGGAGGATGGAATTGGAGGCATGGGTCTAGTGGAGGAAAAGTGAGAAAATTTCATTTGGAAAAAGGGGAGTTAAAATGTGAAATGAGCCCACATATCCTCAACGATAAAGAAGGTGACATGTGTCAAGGATGAGGCGGAGTGTGCACGGGCATGGGCAAAATTTTTTGAAAAATTTCCTTTTTCCAAAAAAGATGAAAATGTGTAGAATTGAGCCATGAATTTAATGGGACCCACAATGTGCCATGTGTCAGCACCAAATGTCAAGGGCGGAGAAAATTGTCAAAATTTTACATTTTTCCAAAAATGTTAAAAAGTCAAAAAGTGATCCCAAATCCATTCCCAATCGCATTATGACATGTGGAGGGCTCAGATTGAAGGAGAAAGGAAAATCAATGGTAATTGTGCATTTTTCAGTTTGGCCGCCATTTTTCTCTAGGAAGCTTGGAGATGTGAATTTTACATCATTTTTGATCAAATATTTGGCAAATTCATGTCATTTTGGCCTTCAAGGAACAATGGGATCAATTTGAAAATTCAATTTGCAGATTTGAGGCATTTTTCAAATGAATTTTTACTCTGGTTCGTGAAAAACATGAAAGATCAAATCAAGAAGTTGCAGAGTTAATTTTGGATGGATAAGGATGAAATGATGAAATGAAAGGGAGTCTCGTATGCTTTGAGAGATGAAAACGTGCCTCCACAATGGATAATGATGAATTTTTTGTCAACGATTCACCTTTTAAAAGAACAACTGGAAACTTTTGGTGAGTTTGTTAGATGTCATTTTCCAAAAATATAAAAGTTAGAAAGGTGCTCAAATATTCCACTTTTAGAGGGAAGATTTGAGGAAAAAAGATTAGTTGTAATAAAAAGTTATATATTGCATGAATTTGTCATGTAAATGTTCGAGAAACTTAGAATTTCATGGGAAAATCTTGGAAGAATCCCATTTTTGAGAAACCACCGAGAACCATTTCTAATTTTTTTTGCATCAGATTTGTATCATGTTGAGTTGGTTTCAGTTGTAAAGCCATCAACAAGCTCGAGATTTTTCTTATAACATTCCCTATTGATAAATTTGGTCATTTTAGATTATTTTGTGTTGTCTCTTGGCAAAATTTGCATACACTTATGTTTTCAGAATGTTTTCAATTTGTGTTTCTTGCTCATGTTGTAGATCTTGTGTTTAAAATCTCTTTGATCATACATGGTCTCATTTCTTGTTGATAGTTTAGTGGCATTTGCAATCTCACATTCAAAAGAGCTTTCATCGATAAAGAGATAAACAAATTGAAAATCACTTTACCTTCCTTGAATTATGAGATTGTTTGTAAACCTTTGGGTGTACCTTAGGTCATGATAAAATAGAGATTTCAGATACTTTGTTGGTTCATCTACTTGAGCTTTTGTGGCAAGATTGTCAAATATTGTATGGAAGAGTGCAGATCCGGGGCTTCCATTTATTGCACATATCCTGGTTGAATGAGTACCTTAACCCATTTTGAAGCATTCTGTTGTTTAGGTCTTACAAGTTTTTGCAAAAGGTCCTCAAAGAATTTGGTAAATTTCTGGTTAGTCTTGTCTAAAATCTCCCACCAAAATTTCATTCAAACAAACTAATCCTACCCATACTACCCCTACATTGCATTATGTGTCAAAAAAGGACAATCCATTTACAAAAATGCACAAAGAAAATCAGGATCCTACAATGTCTTTAGTTACCCTTTCCTTGCATTGAAATTATCTCCATAATCTAGGAAGTGACAACTTGTGAAAGTCATATTTGGAGTGTTGATCATATTTTCCCAAGGCCTCTTCATACTATTTGCACAAATGGAGGGATATTTTCATCTCCTTCACCATTTAAGGGTTACAAAATAGGTCCTCTTACCTTGGTTGAAAGGCACAACCTAAAATAGTTAGGAAAAGATCAAGTCATATTTGAGTGCTACCCATCTCTCCACAAATCTAAGTACCGGGTTAGATCACATCATGCACACAAAACGACATACATCATGATCTATCTGCCTTCAAGCTTCATGCCATATATCTTTGAACTGCTCAGAGTTGAAAGGAGAACTGATTTGGGTACCAACACCATGCATAGATAAGTGCTTTTGGAGGCCTCGAAAAGGCTTATTTTAAAGGGTATTCTTGTTTCAGATTAGTCATTGAACACCCTCCGGAATGAACAAAGAAGAGTCAATAAATTCAATTAGTGTGTGGAAGATATTTGTGATCACAAGATGCCTTTTATCAAATTCACATGCAAGAAAATCAGGTTTAGGAACAAGTTATTCAACACTATGAGCTATTTTCTAGAGACTTATGGTTTTAAATGTTAAATGGAAAAGCTAGTTAGCTTGTTCTGAATATATGAAGGATTAGTCGATGAATCGAAATCTAAAAATATACTCATTAGAAAATTAAGAAGGCCTACTTCATTAAAAATGGTTTCAAGAAATTCTATGGTACGCTTTTGATATATGGGTTAATAGTCGTAGATTAAAGATCAATTATACTCATCGAGGTTCAATAAAGGTTTTGGGAGTTCTAAATAAGATTTAGTATGATTAAAATTAAAAATGACATATGGCATAACCTATTCACATGGTTGGTTTTAATTTTCATCATAAACTTTGATGACAATAGCTTTACCGGTCAATTAGCATACAAAATGTCCGAACATAATTAAAAGAGGGAAAATTTCAAATTAGTTTCTCAAGGAAGATTTGGATCAAAAAAATGGTGGGAATGTTTTAAGAAGCCATTTTTGATTTAATATATATTTTTTTCCCTATGAAACTCCAGGAGGCTCCCGAGGTAAGAAAATGGGTTTGGATGACTATTTTTTGCTAGTAAGGTGAAGGCAGATTCCAAAAGTATTCCTAAAAACCTCCTACGAGACCCCACTGCTTTTTTCCATGTTTTACCTTTCCCAAAGGGACATGGGGGATAAACTATAATGTGCCACCATATGGATTAAAGTCTTGTGTCACTTAAATTCGAACTTGAGGTGTTAGGAAATTGTTATAAACTCACTTTGAGTTTGCCCCTCCTTTCATCCCATGCTAGGACCCATGGCACATTTTGAAAGCGAGGGTCCATTATTACCTTTTAAAAGGGAAAATAGGTACATGAAAATGCACCACCACATGGAGGAAATTTTTGCATCACTTAAACATCAACTTGAAGTGTTAGGAGCATGTTTTCAACTACCATACCTCTCAAAAGCTAGCCTCGTCCTCATGATACCAAGCTACCCATATTTGTATTTTTCACCCTGTTATCCCTTTTTCCCATTTTTAGCTTAATAAATGTGGTATGGGACATGAGGGGGTCTCAAGACTCCATTTAGTAAGTTTTGGCCACCATGGAGGAGTAGAGAAAGATATCACTTAATGTCTCAACATGACTTCTTTAGGTTGTGTCTTCAACTCAAAAACTTTTTTTTTTTCATTCTTCATGATAAATCACCCCATGGTGAAAAATTGAATAACATGTTTGATGTATAAGTTTTTCCTAACTACTAAAGGTGGTAAGGTACATGGGGACAATTCTTAAGTTCTTCCACCCATTTAGTAACTTTTAACCCATGAGTTCTCATCTTCACCAAATCATCAGTTAAAAAGGGTGAGTTATAATGGAAAATGGGAGGAAATTTTATTTTAAAAGTTTTTTGATCAATATGAAAATTTCTCAACACTTAGCCATTTTTATGTTTATCCACTATTATGGTTTCATTTAAGAACCAAACATCCACGATGATCAAAATGCACCTACTCTAATAACAATATTGAAATTTTTCATCATGAAGCTTCCTTATGTCAACGCCTTTGAACGAGTGTCGTTTATAAATTAAGCATTGATGATCCAAACCATTTTTACAGTCCTATTAAGTTATCTTGCCATAAAATGTTTCTCAGATCTAATGACAGTGAAAGCAAAAGGTACCTCAAAATCGGAGTATAGATCTGATTCAAAAATCAAATGAATATGAATACTTCGATACCTCATGAAAATGAGATACATCAAGATATGAATGACTTTTTTTTTAATATTATGCCCTATACATGGATGAAAATACATACCTGAAAGTTTTACTATAATTAGTGATTTTGTGAACATCCAGGATGAGAAAACCCCCTAAAATTCTGAGCAAAGCTTCCCATGTGAAGTAGAATATTTGGAAACCATTTTCACTCCGATCCGACATTGTATAGCTGTGATTGAATGTATATTTTTAGTAAGTCCCTATTCTTAACACTTACTAAGAATATCATTTCATCTATCTACGCATTGATTGAGGTGACTGTAATTCATTCTCAAAGAGGAAAAGTGTTCAAAAGTGACATTTGACAAAATTGCCAAAAGTAATCACAATCAATGAAGAACTTACTAAAAATAGTAAAGTGTCCTTAAAAGGATTGAACAAAATGGCCATGATTTTTATATCGTATCACATTAATCACTAATAAAAACCTTCCTGATAAAATAAAAATCATGTTTGTGAATATGGATGATGACATTGTGTCTCAAGTAGGAGATTAGACCTAATCTCAATTCCCAATTTTGGTCACAATGGAGCTATTCACGGTCTTAGTGTGTTTCTCACTTCACTTTCGATGGGTTGATAAAAGGATTGAATCATGTTCCATAAAATCCATTAACACTCATCAAATTTTATTAGACTACTCTTCAACTCATCTCGTGGATGGATTCATTTCCCAAGGCCATGGATCATCTAATGAGTTGAATTCTTTCTGCATAAGCAATGGTCTCAAGTTGCATCAAGAACTTGGCATTTTGGGAGGCATTGTAGTGTTTCAAAGGTTTGATTTTTTTAAGTGAGGTAAATAACCCTTCATTGTCTTCTAATAATTATTAATGTTTCATCACCTTTCCTTTTCAATGAAATTCAAATATGCTACAAAGGTGCATCATCATAGTGAGGTCTCAAGGGGAATTTTTTTCAAAGAATTAATGACCTTCATTACTTAGAACATTAATGTGTTGCATAAGGTCAACATGGATCAAATGTAAACTTCAACACCATATGAGCTGATCTACAAAGGGCAGAGGAATCTTCATTCATGCTTTGGAGCATTTCTTCTCTCCTCTCCTCATTCTTTCTCCTCTTCTCTCCCCTTCTAATTCTCCGTTGAAGTAATCATCATGCAACACTCATGCCTTATTTACTTAAATAAAATTTCTAAAGTTGTATTGTAAAAGTACCTTTTGATTTATAAAAGGGTACTTATTCAATCACTCCTAAGAATATGGAAAGTCACAAGTGGAATAAGAATGCAAAAGTCATTGGGGGTATATGAAGAGGCATGATTCACAATGCTATAAATGGGAACAAATTCTCCATTCCAAAGGATCTTAAAGTTTTAGAAAGTTCTTAGTAGAAATTGTGAAATGTGGTTTAGATGTTGAGATTTATATCACCAACTTTAAAGAAATTAAAGCTACATTTCTTCCATTTCCTTTCTCATGTGTTCTTCTATTTCCTCTCTTTTTTGCACTTGCTATAAGTATAGTGATGTGTGAACTTACATGTGATAGATGAAACTAAGGAACTGTGTGTCTATAATTTATTAGCCTCACTAATGGATTACATTATTAGAAAGTATGATTTAATTTTGAACTACTTAGTTATATGGGTGTGAACTCTACTATTTCCTGACATGACAATAACCTTCCCTTAACATCCCTAATTTCTCTCCTTTATGCCTCATAATTACAATTTCCTCCTATTGACCCCATATAAGGAACTTTTGAAACAAGTTCAATGAAGTGTGTTTGTGTGATCCCCAACCTATTTGGCCAGAACAAGCTAAACAAGAATCAATAACATGCATGCAAGTTTACCATGCAAGATCCAGTAACAGAGACATCAATAACAAGAATCCATCCACATAACTCCATTATATTAATCACCATAAAATACATCAATAGTAACTCCATAAGATTATGCATAAATGAACAACAACATAACCTCACAATCATTCACGGTATATCCATATAAGTGTGAATCATACATATATATAGGGGTGGGGACTTTCCCTTCACCACCCATGCACTCTCCAAAAATATCCCACATGCTAGAAATATCCATGTGTGTGTTACAAGCCAACTACAAGAGCATGTAAGCTCACTAATAATAGATTATATTCTAATATAAATTGTAGATATAATCCTATTAATAGCCTAAGCTGCATGATGCTTTAACTTCCTTCGCATGAGATCTATCTCAAAATATACTTTTCTTGAACTACAAGTCTTCATGCTCTATTCTTATCTCCAAAACTTGTTTGGCCACTACTCCAACCCTCTATCTTTCCAATTTTTCTCATGGCTCATAATGTGGCTAAGTATGGAATATAATATGTCAGGAGGCATGAGATTTTGCACATTGTCTATCTTACTCACATGTGCCTTTACACCTAACTCATGTGTGTCAAAACCCCTCACACCACTTATACTTAGTATATTTTTTAGGGTCCAACATTACCCCACACTAGCTTGGATTTCCACCCTGGAAATTCCTCGATCACCAAGTACAAAAATCTTCATGAAGATAAAAATTTTTAAAGCCAAAAATGAACATCATACCAAAAACCTTCAAGGCCTGGAGGATCTGGGAAACTCTCATCTACTTCATCCTTCAGCTTCTTCCACTCCTCCAACTCTTTCAAATCCTTCCCTAGTGCTGCCTCCACAATATCCGGTACTTGATCTGGTGTTATCTCCTCAACTCTCTTCTCTTCAGTTCTCTGTATGACCACCACTAGCTCTGCGCAAGCTCCATCAAAAACATCCATGTGTTCCAGTATGGAATTATGGAACTCGCCAATCCTAAACTCAATATTTTCACTTTATCTTGATTTTGTCCTTCATGGTGGTCTCAATAATTAGTTGAGTGCGCTCAAGTTTTTGGTGGGGACCTTTTTTCTTGTATGGCTTTCAGGACTACTTCCTCATCCACCACTCTAGCATCAATAAATGGCTCACACTTTTATGCATTGGTTGAAACCCACATCTACCAAGTGTACTTGCTTCCTTGAGTTGGGTGAGCAAGTCTTCCAACTTAGTGATCTCGGGCCTCAAATGTTATCTTGTTTTTCTCTTTTTCCTTGGTGATATCTTTAGTAGATGGTCCCACATGCCATTTTGAATGTTAACCAATAACATTCCCACCAAGTCCTCAAGATATTCCATTTCATCACCATAATATGTCCACACTACTAACCAAGGATGGACATTGTGCCAAAATATTATGAACTAGTGCACCAACCCTATCATATGCTTCTTTTTTCCTATGCCTATTCCCTTCATCCCCTTACACAATTATCTATTTCTCTTTCCTTCTCCTTCTTATCCACCACAAGTGTGTGAACAATGGCACTTGAATCCAATTTCTCTATACTACTTCGAGGAAACTTGTGCAATGCATTGCATGCTTGCTCATCAGTCAAGTGGTTTGGGTCCACCACTTTGTATGTCACTCCCTATTTATTCTTCAAGTAAATAGTATTAATTGCATGTTCATTTACCTCAAACTTTGGCTCCTCGGAGTGATTGTGTAGGTTCTAGCTCAACATCTTCTTGGTTTTGGATACCCCCCATCTTGGTCTAGTAGCTCCCACACATGTAGTTTTTTTTAGGCACCATGTAATTTTGAAGAAGCGTGCATGAAAGAACTTTTCAAAGGATCATCAATATAGTCCATATGTGGGGACCTTGGGGTCCACCACTTCCTTTGTGCCTTCTTCTTTTCTTTTTCTTTAGGTAGAGGTGTTGGTACCTGTTCCAAGCCCCTTGTCCTCCTTGATCACAAAAGTATCACCTTTTTCTTTCTCCCCATGCTCCTCAGGTTGCACTGGAGTATTTCCCTCATCTGGGATCTTATTTATCTTCTTCATCATCAGGGTACTTTCTTCTTCTCCTACCTGCTTCTCTTTTTTCCTCTCTCTAGCTCTCTCGTCTGCTCCTCATGAATTTTTGTTCAACTCATCCCCTAGTGGAATGCACCCATTTTCTCCAAATCTCTCATCTGGAGACTCTCTGTCTCCATCTCAAACTAGAGACTTCTTGTACTTTAGCCCTTTACTTATTTTTTTTTTTCTCGATGCTTCCCTTGTTGAGGTCCCATGCCCCCATTACTACTCCATGAAGAATAGTACATTATTTTATGGGAAGTGTCAAGCTTCCCTTCATCCTCATCTCCCTCTTCTTCCTCTTGCACCTCTTCCTCACATGGACTACCTTGATGGGTGGCACTGGTTTTGCCCCCGGCTATGGAAAAGTGGAGTCTGTGACCTCCACTTGACTCCTCCTTGAGTCTTCGGGTGTAGTTACACAAATATTTACTAATCAACCCTTTAATCATCACATTTATCTCAGTGGATGTAGATCAAAAAAATATATGGCTCAAGACCTCCAAGTATGTGGGCCTAGAGTCATATTTGTATGTGGCGCATAAAGTATGTAGGTCAGAATCCACCTTATCCACGTCATATGTCAATTTTTTGCATCCTTCAATCTATTGATGGAGCACTTCAAATACTTAGTTATGAATGCAAATGGGAGTTTACACCATGGCCCCATCTCTCCATTCACCATCCTGAATCTCGCAAGACTAAAGTGTTGCATCACTGCAAACTTCACTTGGTCTCCAACAACTATGGGAAACTCACGTGGAATGCACCATTCATTCTCAAAGGCCCCGTAGTCTATCATACCATTTGTTAATTATTTCCTTGTAAGTACTTGTGATGGTGCCATCACAAGTGAACCCCCTAAAAATGAACTATGGGTGATGGATCTATTGGTGGGTAAACCCACATATTCCCGTTCAGGCCCATCTGGAATGCCTATCTCCCAAAATATGATCAAGAGAAGGATGGAACCCCATGTAATATTTTCTCCTTCCTCATTATGTAGCTTCACCTCCTCTATGATATTGTTTGTAACATACTGGGCCAAATTGTAGTGTGCCCTCTTGAGATTTATAGGCCACGTATAAGAACCTCTTGTTTATATCAGTCTAGCACTCCAAAGCACCCAATTTTAGCTCATGAGTAAGAAGTGACCCTAAGTGTTGGATCATCCAAATCCATGATGGTTTTGCCCTACCTCCCTTCTCATAGCATAATTTCTTTGCAAGCTCCTCAATCTTAACTATGGCACATAAATCTAGAGACATATCCTCCCCCTCATCTCTTTAATCTATAACTCATCAATCAACTGGCATGTGAGACACATCCTTCTTCCCGTGAAGTAGAAGAAGTCTTTGTGCACTCGTGACATCAGCCACTGAAACAAATGTGTGGGTTTTGTGAAGAATGGAAGCTCCCATAATTACAAAACACCATTTTTTTCCATCTCTCTCTACACATAGTCATCAATTCAAGGGTTTCCAGCCTCATCTAGCTCTTGGGAGTACCTTTACTAAGTCTACCCTCATCTTCTTTTCATTTTCCTCCGTGTGGTGGTTAAACTCACTAATTTTACAATGAGTGAGCTTTGATTTCCACAATTCCACCCACAAAACACTAGGAGGGTACTACATTTCAGAATATATCTCTTCTAATGGCTCCTCCACCACCTCCACCTGAGGTCTCTTTGTTTGTACTTCTTCCTTGGTTTTGGTGCCATTTTACTTCTCACCACATGCCCTAGGTGTTTATATCCTTCAACCATTCTCTACCCAAGCCCCGTGACTTCTAACCACTTCAATTACATGTAACCCTTCACGCTCTCGCTATTTTAACTCCAACTCACCTCTCTCGCAAGGATCTACACAAGCTCTCAAGCACTTTTGGTTTACAAACACTTTGCATCACTTCTAAGCTCTTTTTCATTCTTCAATCCACTAGTAGCACTTTGATTTCTTCTTTGAAAATCAAGGTATCCAAATGACTACCCTAACCCCCTTATTTATATTTTTCATGACCTTCTTGTCCCTTTGACCCACACATTTTAAGTCACTTTTCAACAAAGTACTTTTTCCACTTAATGTTAACTTTCTGACTTCACCTCGTGCACCTGCAATCGTAACCTTTGGGCATGCTAAATACTACTTCTACCACCTCGGACCTCCCTCCGTGTGCCTCCCTGCACCAAAGTAAAAACCTCTACACCATATCCCAAGTAGTTTCCCATGCTACTACCTACCTCATGTTACACTACATGATCACTTTCCCTGTGTGGTCTTCAATCATCTCAACCTTCCTCAGAACACCTTTTACATAACACATATAACATATTTTCCTTTTCCATGCCAACATCCCAAAAGAAGCCTTCAACCAAACCAACCTATAACAAGAGGGTGCCAACCATTTTCATCTCTACACTTCAATCCACCCCACACTAAAAGTATGTGTGGTCCTCTATGCATGAAATCACTTAGATAGTAATCAGCTACTGGTGAAAAGCATGCTTATTTCACAAAACACTGAACTAAATTGACAAAGCATAGCAATGATGAAAGGAAACACATATAAAGGAAATCTAATCTACTAATGGAAATATTACCTTATTACAAACACCCAGAAGACTTATTTATAGTAGGGCTTCAACCTACTCCCATTAAAGTAATTGGGAAAATGTGTGCCATCCAATGTCTACAACTGGAAAGCTCCTGAATCAAGTATGTATGTTACAACATATGGTCCCAACCAATGCACTTGGAAATTTCTAGGGTGTGCAAAAAACTTGAGTCATATAGAAGAACCAACTTTTCCAACTTCAAGCTTCTTATTCTTAATATTCCTATCATGCCATGCCTTTTCTTTTCTTTCTTTTTCTATCTTCTAGCTCCAACGTGCTATGTGCTGCCACTCATCCAACTACATCATATTTTATATGCTCTTCAAGGGATTTCTCATCATCATCCAATCCCCACGTACACAATACATGTAGGAAGGTAAAAATGAATTTCTAATGGTAAAAACCTCTGCGCCAAACACCAAATTGAAAGGGTGTGGCCTTATTCAACCTCTTGTAGGTTGTCTCTGTATGCCCAAAGTATAAAAAGACTTTATCATCCCAATCCTTCCTTCCAACATCAAAATATTTTCAATGTATGTCCCAATATCTTTTTGAAAGCCTTAACAGTCCCATTGGCATGTGGGTGATAGGGTGTTGTCTTATGGTGTGCCACCATAAATTCTACCAATAATATTCTAATAGTCTCATTCAAGAAATGAGTACCCCTATCACTAGTCAAGCTCAATGGACATCCATACTTGCTGATGATGTTCTCCCATAAGAACTTTTGTAGTATACCCGTGTAATCCTTTCTAGGCATCACTTCTACCCACCGTGTCAGATAATATGTATAAGTAATAATGTAGCATGAACTAGTCCTGCATGCATGTGGGTGGGGAAATAGGACCCACAAAGTCAATTTCCCATTTCTCAAAGGTTCACACTGGCTATAGGCCTCAAAGGCATTTCATCATCTCTATGCCCAGGCTTTCCAAGGGCATTGGAAATGATCACATCCCTTGGCATACTCTTTACAATCCTTATAAATGTTTCCCCCACAAACCAACCATCAAAATCTTGCGTATAGTGGTAGAATTTCTACATAATGTCACCTAGCAATTCCACCATGAGCCTCCTCCATAATGGCTTCATGCTCATGCTCAAGTACACACCGGTGCAAAACCTCATCCCATGACCTAGCTTGTATAAATCTCCACTAATCAACATGTAAGGGTACACATGAATAACAAGTTTCTTTTCTCTATACTCTTCATTCCTTAGGCACCACACCTAGTATGCAAAAATACAAAATATCTAAATCAGAGGGCATCATGGTTCAATATGAATATCTATGCATCTAGCATTATATCCTCAATGTTTTTCATGTCCTCACTTGAGTTAATCCTTGACAAATGATCAGGTCCTAAGTTACTTTTTTCCCTAGTTTTACAACAATTGTAAAGTCAAATTCCTAAAACAACATAATCCAATGGCATATATGTGCCCCTGTAAAATAGGCTTATTAACCAAGTACTTAAGTGCCATGTGATATGTATAAAATATAAAGGAGTTTCCAACAAGTATTTCTAAACTTATGTAATGTAAATAAATCATGGACAATGCTTGCGTCGCGCTCTTGTAGTTGTATAATTTTTCTCACTCGGTGTTAATTTTCGCTTCACAAAATATATAGGATGATCAAAAATCCCATCTCTTTGGGATGTGCTAACACTACTCCAATGGCCATGCTAGAGGCATCAACATGCACATGAAATGGTTTATCCCAAGAAGGAAAGCACAAGATATGGGCGCAAAAGTAAGTCTTTCCTTCAATGTTTCAAATGCTTTTGTTGTGCCTCATCCCAATGAAACTTTCCTTTACTTCTTCAAACAATTCCTCCAAGGGCACAAAATATTAGCATACCCTTAATAAAATTTTATAATACCCTGTATGCCCCTAAGAACCCACATGCACCTCACTCTGATTGGTAGGTTCCTCTAAGCCCAAAATAAACAACCTTAGCAGGATCTACCAATAAGCCTTCTTTGCAAATAATATGTCCCAAAAAGTTCCAAAGGGTGAAAAATACACTTCTTAATGTTAAGAGAGATGCTTAACTCCTACACCTCTCAAACATGAGTCTCAAGTTATCACAATGATCCTTTACCAGCCCATACATAGTCCAATCATCTAAATAAACCTATAAAAACTTGTGAATAAAGTCTTCAAATGCTTATACAACAATGCACAAAAAGACTGTAGGTGCATTCTTCAATCCAAAAGGCATAATTGTATATGCAAAACTTCCCCATTAGTGGTGAAAGTTCCCCATTTTCTTGATCTTCTTAGCAACTTACACTGATGATAACTAGAGAATCCATGAGTAAAAGAGTAAATCTCATTCCCTGCTACACCTTCCAAGATCTCCTCGTAAAAGGTGTGGGAAAAGGATCTATGACACAAACAACATTCAATTCCCTGTAGTCCACACATATCCTTATCCTACCATCTTTATTTATACTTATCACCATGGGGCTAACCCACTTTGATTCCTCAATGGGCTCAATGATTCAAATTTCAACATCTTATCAATTTCTTCCTTAACCTTGACACGTAGATTAGGATTCATCCTGTAAGGCCTCTTCCTAACTGGGTGTGCACCTTCCTTTAACTTGATCCTCATCTCACCCAAAGAGGGATGCACTCCTTTTAACTCATGATAACCTCATGGAAATAAGTCTTGGAAGTCACAAAATAGCTCAATTATCTTAGAAACCTCTTGTTCAGACCAATAGTCACCAATAATGGCCTCTTTAGGTTTTACATATCTGTCCCAATGTTGACCTTCTTCATTTTCATAGGCTCATGATAAGTGTGTGCTTTTCATCCACACTATCTAAGACCTCATGTGTACCTACAATGTGGTCAACATCAGATTCTCCACTTCTTCATCATCAATCATGTAAACCACTTTCCTTTTTCTTTTTCTAGGAAGGCATGCACACAAGTTGTTCCTCATCTATGTCTCTTCTTCTTCAAATCGTGCCTCCAAATATAACTCTCCAAACATATCTAATAAGAGTTCCTTAACCTTTTCACTATCTCCCATCGTAAGGTTTTATAATCTATAATGTTTCATTCACTAGAGGTTTAGTAGAAAAATAATCAAAGGTCTGAATCATACCTGAGGTCATCTCCTGCCAATTAATTTTTTCTCTTGTTAATTCTGCATGAACATACCATGCATGCACATAACCACTGAGAGTGGTGTAGAACTTATGTACCCTAGAGTGATGGTGGAAAGGCCTCCTGCCCCTCATCCTAGAGTCTCTCACACTTTTGAATGTGATGTGAAGAAGAATCCTTCCCATGAAATTCACAAATTTGAAGGTACATTTCTCCTAAGAAACCTAGTAGAGAAGGTGATTCTCACTTCTCACCACTCTAAAAGGTTATCTCTGTGTGTAGTCCACCAGTGTAGTATCCTATCCCACAGGGTATAAACTAGCATATTTCTTCTTTCTACTTGATCTTGTCCACTGAGATTCCATGGCATGTAAAAATACATCAAGGTTTCCTTTTCCAATGTATCAAGGTACCTGGTTATGACCTAAAATGCCTGAACACTAATGTGCACTTTGATCACATGTGTAACTGTATTCTTAATCTCTCGCCCGACCATTTCATATGTTCCATGTGCCCAATTATCATAGAAAATACTGTGTTATCATCACTTATGGAATGAGCATCATCCTAAATAACACCTTCCTTAGATGGCTCAGTGCTTCAAGATCTCTAACTGTACACACGTATATCCTTGTTCAAATCCTCTTCACTCAAAGGTTCTACATAAGGTGCAACTTTCCCATCTATCAAAGGAATAATCACGCTCTTCTTCTTGTTCTCAAAACTGATATAACCTTTATTAAAGCACAAATCAACATTATTTGCATAACACCAAGGGCACCCAAGAAATGCTGGAAAACTATCTACTTTGGCAAGTGCCAAGACCTCAAAGTCCCCAAGTAAACTTGGCCCCTTGTATAGTAATAATGGCATCCTTCAATACTCCAATGGGCATGGCTTTAGTCATGTTTTCCATATACAACACATTTGAAGATGGTTGTAATGGTGGTCTTCCCATTTAATTCCACACATCCAAAGTGAGTACATTTACTTTTACACTTGTATCAATCAATATATTACTCAACAACCATCCATCAATAACTGCATTCAAAGTGATCTCTTTATCATATTCAAGACTATGAGGAGGTAAGTTTGCATAATATCTATCTCTCGTGCTCAACTCTAGCGTGGTACCTTCTCCCTTAACCATTCCCCTAATAAAGGAATGATGTTTTCTTGGTGCAACATCTTACAAACCTCCTTTAAGTCATCAACATATTTTGAGGAAGCTCAACTATCTTTTCCTACTCCAACTTCCATGACTACTCTTTCAAGCATTATATCTCACCCTAGCTAAGTTTCTAATAACCTCCATAGTTTCTGATAACTTCCCTTTTGATGGGAAGGATCTAGATACTTGCATGCAATACCTCCTGTTTTGTAATAACATGTTTCTTCTTTGGAGTCTCAGTGAGCACATGTGATACCTCAAGCACATGTGTAGTCACTAACACATGTATCATCTTAGGTTAGTGCTAACTTTGGACATCCATTGATCTTCCACACACACTGTACTCTAACCATTCCTTGTGCCTTATCTTACTTTGTGTTGCTTTCTCATATGCTCATACAAATCTGGGCATTCCTCAAACTTGTGATTCTTTCCACACCATGAGAAAATAATGTTCTGAGGAATTGCACATATAATGATCAGGGGATCCACATGTAAAACAAGTTCCTCATGGGAATTCACCTCTTCCACCACCGCGACCTGGCCTCTAAATCCTCCATGATAACCTCTACCTCTACCACCTCCATCAAAGTGCCCTTCATTGTGATTATGATTATGATGTTCACCTTGTTCCTTAGAATTTTTTGCAACATTGGTTTGACATACACCAGTTTCAATGACATCATGAATCTGATCAATCAATCTGTAATTCTTTATATCATGAGTGGTAGACTTACAAATCTTACAATAACAAGACACATTCTTTCGATCATGCACTGTTGCAAAAGGGGCACCTACTTGAATCATGATCCAAATGATAGATCTCACAATCCAAAGAACATGACACACACCGATTTATGAGGGAAACTATCCTTAGTATGTCCTTCCACCTCACAATCATACACCAAATACCACTGCACGTCTCATGAGTTGAATTGGCTGATAGTTTTTCTAATTATTTTTCATAGATGCAATTTACACTTCCAAAAATAGACTAAACTCTAGTGTCTATGCTTCCAACTACCTTAGCATGTGTGTGAAAATTGCTCCAAAGCCTCGCATGGATATATAAATGTCTTATGAGAAAACCATGTGCATGTTGGCTAGGGTGAATATCATAAGACAACTTTGATAAAAGTTTTAAACATGCATCATACTCCAATTACAATGAACCTAATGCCCTTGGCTTAATATCCTTCAAGTGCGTTGATTCTCTTTTTTCAAACTTAGGTATAGAAACTAAAATCAACTAAGAAAAACATCATACAAGCATTGTAATCCACCAAGTCTAGTTTGTAATCATACTTCTACTACCAACTATGTGTGTGCCTAAGATAGTAGTAAAAATTGACTTTTGTTCCTTATTATGAGCCATGATCCCTTACATACCATATAAATTCACACATATGTACATGCTAACTACATCTTTAATACCTCTATATTATGGTAAGTAGAAGATACATCTAGTAATTTAAATTGAGATGTATATTCAGGGGTTGAAGCAGAGGTTTTATTGGTGGTGGTAGATCCAAAGTTGATTACCTTATACCCTCCACCTTTGCACCACTAGATCCACTAGATCCGAAACCTTCTGATCCATGTGGTGGTTGACCTAATCCACCTAATGTGATGCCTTGTCAGTTATTGAGGAAACTTAATTAATATGGAAATTAGAGGTCGTTATTGAGTAGATAATGGGTACTAAACTCTGTTAGACGAACATACACAAGGTTCACGTGGGAATAGAAGAGTTCATGTTCAAAGCATGGTAGGATCAAAAGGAATCACACGGTGAAGGAGAGACATAGATTCGGGACTTAGCCATTTTCATGATAAAGATCTATTTTTGAAGATGGTGTGTGGAGCACACAAACCAATTAAAGACTTGTGTGACACACATTGATATTTTTGGAGGATCGGCTAATGAAGCGCTTTACATGGATATAGTATGAGAATAGATTTACTACTGGAAGTTAACTAGAAGTCTATTGTTAGCACTCACATGTGTATCTATTTTTGTAACAGGCGCAGTGGCTAATAATAGCATGTGACCTATTTTGGGATTAGATAAGCAGTGAAGGGAAAGTCCCCACCCTTATAAATATGTAATGAACTATGTAGTATAGAGAGTGGTATGAGAACTAGATTATTTGAGGTTATGTTGCCAAATCGATTGCACGCATGACTATGGTATCTATCTATTATAATAAGCTTTATGTATTTCATGTTTAATATAATGGAGTGTATTGGCTGAATCAGAGTATTAAATCCTGAGTATAATTGGTTCTTGCATGCTTGATTTCATCATGGTTATCTTTTAAGTCTGTTATTCTCTAGATCTAGATCTGAACATGTACTATAGAATGATATATTATTTATGGATTTGAATGCATTAAGTCTTCATCATGCTAACATCCTACAACAACAACCCTAAAGAGGGGCCTAGTTACCTTTGCATGCTTTGGGTGAGTGCTCTGGTCTAGGTGAAGTGATGTGCCAACGTGCCTGGGATTTTATTGGTGAATTCTAGGCTACATCATTGGTTCCATTTGGGACCTCTTTTCAGTTATTTTTAGGATGGTTCTGCATGAAGACATACTTATTAACCCTAGAAAGTGTTGAGGAGTGGATACATGACCTAGAAGAAGAATATGCACATAGAGGTTTCACTCGGATCTAAGTTTGATGCACGCACATGTGGGTGGAGAAGAATCTGTATGACTATTTATACGAGATATTCTTCACTATTTTTCTAGTAGAATTATACGAGTGGCTGGTTGCTTATGCATCTAAATGGAATTAGAGGTATCACACACTTTTCTAGATGTAGGAAGAATTTCAGGCCCTTTATGATGCTGATCTGATTTGGACTCACACTTGTGGATATGTGGTTCCATGGTGTTTTGAACAATTATATCTTGGAGTACTCAATTTCCACTTATTCATGCCCAGAGGTAGCTGAATTCCAATTTTTATGATATCCAAGGGGAACTTACCTGCAAGGCATTCCACTGGTGATCAAAATTTGATGGTAACCCTGAACTTGGAGAGTAAACCGATGGCTAACTAAACCCCACCACGCGTAGGGTAGGGAGAGAAAGCTTGGTGAAAGATGGCAGACCTAGCGAAGAGAGGTAGAGAGAGGAAAGGTGGCTTAAGTATAATGAGGCACAGAGAGGGAGGTAGAGAAGCAATGGGGAGGTTACAAAGTGAATGGCATTGTGGAGAGAGATAGTTTGGGAAGGATTTGAAGTTCACGCAGAAGATGTGGAACTCGAGCATCAGGAACTCCCCATTTGGGAAAGCATGATAGGGAACCCTCCTTGGCCTCATAGAAGCATGCCAACAGAGAGATGACTGGGCCATGGGCATGCATCTGAATCCACCTGGAAACTTTTCCCTTGTGCTTGGTCTTCCAATATCTAGTACAAAAAACAACAGCAAGCTAATTCAAGCAAATGGGAGAGTAGGAGTGAGTCATATAAGAAGCACATCGATGGCAGCATAAATGACTTCATTGTTATATGGGAGTACCTTTTGGGTGTATCATCCACACAAAATTCAGGTGCACATATTTTTGGACTCTCTTCTGGGAGTAGTAACACTTTGCAGACTGTATGGGGAGGTATAGTTCAAGTACTACTATTGGGACATAGGAAGTACATTTTCCGGTCTCGAACTCTACATAGGAGGTTTGGGATCAGGAGGTATAGGTGGCTCTAGCTTTGGTGGATCTGGTGGTTCTAGAGGTAGAGGAAACACAAGAGGTTCTGGATTAGGTGGGCAAGGTCTGCACCAACCCCAAAATAT
The DNA here is from genome assembly GCA_018340775.1 of Taxus wallichiana var. yunnanensis. NCBI lineage: Eukaryota > Viridiplantae > Streptophyta > Pinopsida > Cupressales > Taxaceae > Taxus > Taxus wallichiana. The sequence continues at coordinate 13,112,888 of CM031237.1, forward strand.
TTACATGGAGATGTCTCTTCATCTTCCAGAGTATAGGGGCATAAAGATGTTGCTAAAAACATACACATGTGTGAAATATCATGTGCACGTAAAAGGAATCATAACTTTTGAGTGTAGGGAAATTCAATTTGCTACTACATTACAAGGGCATGCACACAGCTAGTACAAAAAGTTTGACCCTGATCAGACTTGTGTAGACTATACAACTTTAAAAGATGCATTCCTTAAAGAGTTTCACATCCCTGAGTTTCAAGAAGAAGAGTATAAGCATGCTCAAGGATATTAAGAAAGGCACTACTGAGAGTGTCAGAGAGTATGATGCTCATTTCAAAACATTGTTATCTAAGCTTTCTTATGATATTCATGCAAGCCAAGCATGCACAATGGTTTTTTGGAGGCCTGATTACACCTTTTAGAGAGGGCACTATCACATAAGACATACATCGATCCATGTGAAGCACTTGAAGTAGCTTTGTGCGAGGTAGTTGGAAGTATAGACACTAGGGTGAGCCCATTTTAGAAGCACAGATCGCAGCTATGGCAAAGTAGTTGGAGAAACTATGGAAAATTCAGCACATGAGACACACATAGGATTTGGTGCACAAATTGTGAAGTGGAAGGTCACACAAAGGATATTTTCCCCACGTAGATTAATGTGCTCATTATTGTTGGACTATGAGATATGCCATTTAAACCATGATGTTAGCTGCTGCCCATTACTACAACATGTGATAAGGAAGAACATTTCATACTGTAAAATTGTAGGTCCATGACTCATGACATGAAGACTACCAAGCTGATTGGTCAGATCCATGATGCTATAGATATTGGTGTAGATAGGAGTTTTAGATAACTCTAAAGGAAAGAATGAGCATCAAGATTGGGATCACAATCAGGCACACTATGATCGGAATGAAGGGCATTTTGAAGGTGGTCATGGTAGAGGTCGAGGATACCATGGTGGATTTGGAGGATGAGGCCATGGTGGTGGAAGAGTGAGTTCCCTTGTGGAACATGTTATACATGTGGATCTCTTGACCACTACAGGCATGAATGTCCTCGAATATTACATGTTCTTTCTATGGAAAGAATCATAGTTATGAGGAATGCCCAGACTTGTATGAGCATCTTAGCAAGCAACATAAACAAGAAAAAAAGGTGTAGGGATGGTTAGGATACAACGCACTGTGGAAAATCAGTGGATGCCCAAGTTGGAACCAGAATCCGAGGCATTGCAAGTAAGGATCACTACCCATGCTAAAGCAGCACGTGCCAAAGAAGCATTACAACAAAAGCCTACCATCACTAAGGAGGAGGTTCTACATGCATGGTACCCAGATCCTACCCATCAGAAGGAGGTTTATCAGAAACCATGGAGGTACTCAGAAATCTTCAAGGTGAAATACAATATTTAAAGGAGACAATCACGGAAGATGGAGCAAAAGAAAGCATCAGAGATGGTCCAAACTGATATGGATGACTTGAGAGAAGTGTGCAAAATGTTGTGCCAGAGAATATCATTCCACTATTAGGGAATTGGTTAAAAGGAAACACTCCACGTGTAAGTACTGAGACTAGATGAAAGATCCTTACATATGAATCTTCCCCTCATAGCCTAGATTATGACAAGGAAATCACTTTGAATGTTATTGTGGATGGGTGGCTATTGAGTAATATATTGATTGATATAGGTGTGGAAGTCAATGTTCTTACTTTAGATGCATGGGTACAAATGGGGAGACCTCCATTGCAGCCATCCTCTAATGTATTGTTCATGGCTAATCAGACTAAGGCCACTCCCATCGAGTTTTAAAAGATGCATCCATTACCATACAAGGAGCCAAGTTCACTGGAGATTTTGAGGTTTTAGCGTTGGCAGAGTCAGATAGCTTCCCATCTCTATTGGGGCATCCTTGGTGCTATGCAAATAATGTTGATCTTCGGTTCAACAAGGGTTATATTAGCTTTGAAAACAAGGAGGAAAGAGTTATTATCCCTTTAACAGATGGAAAATATGTGCCCTATGTTGAGCCCTTGAGTGAAGAAGACCTGAATAGGATTTATGTACATGCATCATCCGGGATCTAGAGGTGCTTGAGCCATCTAAAGAAGGAATCATTTAGTGGGAGGATGCACAGTCTATTAGCGATACTACAAGTGTTGCTTGTGATAATTGGGCTCATAACACTTATGAGTTGGTGGGGCGTGAAGTAAAGAGTATATTTTCTAGGGATAACAGACCATGTTATATCAGGAGAATAGGTAACAACTCGGTACCTCATTACATTAGAGAAGGAGACCCTATGGTGTTCCATGCGCCATGGAGAAAATGGATAGAATAGTTGGAGAGAAGGAATATGCTAGCATATACCCTACATGGGACAACAACGCACTGGTGGGTGGTCCATAAGGATAATCTTGTAGGATGGAATGAAATTAGGATTTCTCTTGCTACTAGGTTCTTCAGGAGAAATGCACCTACTCAAATCTATACTTATCATGGTAATCAACCTGTTCAAACCACATTCAGAAGTGTGAGAGACTCGGATGAAGGGCATGAAGCTTTCCACCTTCACTCTTGGGGTGCACAAGTTTTATTCCACTTTATAAGGTTGCATGCGTGCTTGGTATGTATATGTATAACTCCATAGAGAGACTAGAAATTGGTAGATTTAATTATAGAATGACCCAGATGTTTGAATTCTTCTCTACCAAGCCTCTGGTAGAAGAAGCATTAAAGTTATAAAATGCTTAACTATGGGAGATAGTGCAAGGTGGAAGAACTCATTCAAGAGTTATTGGATGAAGGAGATTCAAGAGTGCATTTTTTGAAGAAATAGAGGTCGATGCCACACTACTTCAATGCGCTTGCCTTGAGAAAGAAAAAGGAAAAATGGTCTACTTAGTGGATGATGAAGAAGTAGAAAATCTGGATGTAAACCATTCAACAGAGGTAGGGTGAGGTGTTGGATTAGAGTGATAGATAAGACCACACGTGCCTATCATGAACCTATGAAGACAAAGAAAGTGAATATTGGATTAGATGTTGAGCCTAAGGAGGCCATAATTGGAGACTATTGGTCAAACTCTGAAGTGGAAAAAATCATAGAGTTACTATGGGATTATCAGGACTTATTCCTCGGGGTACCATGAACTTAAAGGCATGCATGAATCATTAGGGAGATGAAGATAAATCTTAAAGAGGTTGTGTGATGCATTAGAAAGAGACCCTATATGATGAACCCCAACTTGTGTGAAAAGGTCAAGGAAGAGATTGACAAAATGTTGAAGTCTAGAATCATCAAGCCCCTAGATGAGTTAGAATGGGTTAGTCCAATGGTGATCAGTATCAAGAAGGATGGACGATTAGGATCTATGTGGACTACAAGGAGCTGAATGTTGCATGTGTGACTGATCCCTTTCCTATGCCATTCACTAAGGAAATACTAGAAGGCATTGCAGGCGTGAAATCTATTCATTTACAGATGGGTTCTCTGGGTATCATCAAGTTAGGATTTCCCAGAGGATCAAGAAAAGACTACTTTTACTACTGAATGGGGTAACTTTCACCTATATTGTGATGCCTTTTGGTCTGAAAAACATGCCTTGCTGTATTTTCACGCATAGTTGTTCAAGTGTTTAAAGATTTTATTCACAACTTCTTGCAGGTTTATTTAGATGATTGGATGGTGTATGGACTTAGTTAAGGATCATTGTGACAATTTACGCTTAATGTTTGAAAGATGTAGATAGTTGAGTATCTCTTTGAACATCAAGAAGTGCATATTTTCTACACCATTTGGAATATTATTAGGACACATAATCTACAAGGAAGGTTTGTTGGTTGATCCAGCTAAGGTTGTAGTCATTATAGGCCTAAAAGAGCCTACCAGTCAGAGTGAGGTGTATGGATTTTTGGGTCATATAGGATATTATAGGAAGTTTATTAAAGGATATGCCAAGGTTTCACACCTTTGGAGGATTTACTGAAAGGAAAAGGTACGTTCTACTGGGAGAACGCAAAACAATGCACATTCAAGACATTAAAGGAGAAACTTACTACCGTGCCTATTTTGCATTTTCCTTCATGGGACCAACCATTTCATGTACATGTGGACACCTCTAGCATGGCCATTGGCATGTGGTGTTGGCTCATCCTAGAGAAGGTATTATAGATCATCCTATCTATTTTTCTAGTAGAAAGTTGACTCATGCATGAGCAAATTACACCACTACAAAGTGCAAAGCTTTGTCAATGATCTATGTGCTACATAAATTCAGATAGTACCTACTAGCTACACCATTTGTCTTTTATACAGATCACATGAATTGAAGTATTTGGTAAAAAACCCATTTTACAAGGGGTGCATATGTAGATGGGTACTCTTATTTCAAGAATTTGATTTCACAGTTGTGGTAAAACCAGGAAAAGTAATTCTAGACTAGACCATTTATCTAGAATACATTCAAGAGAAGAAGCACAGGAACCATTGAAGATACCATGCCCGATGTAATTATATAGTTACAATGAGTGCCATTGGAATTAGAGGACATTTTGTCTTTCTATGAATAGGTATGACACCAGAAGGAATGAAATCCTTAGAGAAGAAACAACTTGCTATATGTGTGACACCCTATATGTTGATTAGCGGTGACTGCATACAATTAGGTCGGGATGAAGTATTGCCACCGTTGTGTACTCGAACATGAGTGCACAAATATATGGATGGAAGCTCATGGTGGTATTGCAGTGGGCTATATGTGGTCTGATGCCACTCATTGCAAGATTCTACTCATTGGATTATGGTGGGAGACCCTGTATAAAGATTGTAAAGCATATTGCAAGGCTTGTGATCATTTATCAACATCTTGGGAAACTAAGTCAACGAGATGAAATGCCTCTAAGACCTATTACTAGTGTAAAACCATTTGAGAAATGGGCTATAGATTTTGTGGGTCCTATTTCACCATACGTGCAAGAACTAGATCGCTATATCATTACTTATAGACATAATTATACGACAAGGTGGGTAGAATCAACACCTATAAAAGATTATAATGGCTACAATAGTTAGGTTTCTATGGGAAAATATTATTACATGGTATGGATGTCCTTTAAGTTTGACCAGTGATAGGGGCACACACTTTATGAATGAGACAATAGAAATTATTGGATGAATTCATGATTACACACCATAAGACTACACCATATCATCCTCAAGAAAATGGAACTACCGAGGCTTTCAACAAAATTTTGAGCCAAAATTGACAAAAATATGTGATGTTGGAAGAAAGGATTGGGATGATAAAGTATCTATAGTAGTGCTTTGGGCATATCGAACAACATATAAAAGGTTGAACAAAGCCACACCATTTTAGTTAGTGTTTGGCAGAAAGTAGTTCTTCCTATAGAATTCATGTTACCTTCTTTGCATATTGTGCATGCATTGGAGGTCTAGTTGATGAACAAGCATTAGAAGAATGGATTGAAAAGTTAATCAAGTTGGATGAGCAACGATGAGCAAATAACACGTTGGAGTCAAAAACAAGAAAAGAAGCTAGGTAAAAGCATGGCATGATAGGCACATCAGGGGTAAAAAGTTCACAGATTGAACATATGGTGCTCCTTATGATTCTAATTTTTGTGCCATCAGGAAAACTCAAAGTACATTGGTTGAGGATATGTTATCAATCACATACTTGAAACAAGAACTTTCCGATTAGAGGCACTTGATGGAATACGCTATTACTGGAGTACTTCAATGGGGAGTAGGATGAAGCCCTATTATAAATAAGTCTTCTTGGTGTTTGTAATAAGACAATGTTGCCATTTAGATTAGGTTTTCAATTATGTATTTTCCTTAATGTATTTCCTTATTATTAGCTACATTCATCTTAGAGCTCAGAACGACTTCTAGACCAATGTATTCATTCATATAAGGAAAGCATTATAGAACATAGATGAATCATAACAGAAAAGAAATGCACATAGGGTTTACACCCACTCATATGAAATATACATATAACCATGTAGTAGAACTGGAACCACACATATATTCATATTAAGCATGTTGATAACCATATTACAATAACTCAGGAAATCACATATTCATATGATAATGCAGATCAATATCATGCATTAGAACTGGACTTGGGCCCTTCATAGTACAAAGAAAAATGTTCAAACCCATCCCCTTAGTACAATGTATTCCTATAGATCCTCTAAACCCAACCTATGGAGCTCTCATAGTATTCCTGCATGGCTTCACCCTCTTTCTCTCTCTCTATCTTTTCTCTCTGTGGGTGCTTGTATTTATAGCCTTTCTCAACATCTTCAAGCCTTCATGGGAGTTGAGATCCATTTCCAAGTGTCCAAGGTGGTCCTCCATGGGAGCATGCTTCTTCAGGCTCGAGCTCTCCACTCTTTGCAATGATGGCCTTCTAGAATCTTCCATCACAAGGTATATTCCTTCCATGGGCACCAAGCTGCAAGATGGCACCTTATCCATTCTGCATGCGCAGTCGGGTCATGCTTTTCTCATGTGTTCTGTCTGATATGCCAAATATGGCTAAGTCCCAAAACCTTTGCTTTGTCTTGCATGCTTTCTCCTTTCTCCTTGCGCCCATCTTCAAATAGGCCTTGCGTGCCCACATGCCTTCTTGTACTTGGCCAATATTTTAGGGGCCCAACATTACCCCACACTACGCCTGTTCTCCATCCATGGGAACATTTTCTCAAAGAATAAAGAATGACCATTCTTGAATGGCTTGGGAAAGAATAAAGGAATGAAGAATTTTGGGGAAGAAAGAAAGAATGAGGAACTATGATTATTTCTGCAAGAGGAGAGGGAAATATTTCGTTAAGTCAGCCTCCAACTTATTCTAGGTATCGACCTCGCTCTATGCCTGGTGACAAAGGTCACCGACTAGGTGCTCACCTCTTCAAAGCTTAGCCCTTCTCCTTGGGTATTCATTGTTTCCATGATCCCCTCCAACTATTTTTCCCAAATCCTCAAGCGCATCCATCCTATGAGTGATCTGGGGATACAACTCCTTCATCGGTTCTTAATTGAGCCCCACAAGGTCTCAATAGCCTCTGAATTTTTCTCAACCTGGCTAGAATTTTTTCACGTTCCACTCTATTCCCCTTGTTTTTCTCCTAGAATTCCTTGAGCTCCACTTCATGGGTGGTGACCAAAATGCTCACCACTCTATCTCTATTGGTGTAGTTGTCATAGGTGGCCTCAGTGACTTGGGTGGTGGACTTTCACATCCATGAGGACTTTCTTGTACTGGGCCACAATGGCCACAACCTTCATCTTGTCCTCTTTTTCTTTGTGCATCGATGCCTCCTCTATAGACTCCAAGGCCAGGGGTCATCTTTCCATTGTGAGGATGTGGGTCAAGTCCTCTAGACACTCCAAGGTGGATCCATACTTCTACGCGTGGTGGGTTAGATCTGGATGCTTCAAGAAAATGGCATCTGTGATCATCTCTGCTTTCTTGTAGACTTTGTGCACCCTTGCTTTCTCTTTTTAATTCATTCTTTCCTTAGCTGAGCACTGACCTAGTTCCTCATGTTTTAACTCCTTAGTTCTTTTCTCCAACTCCTCTTCCTTCTTCTCCAGCTCTGCTTCTAGAACTTCACTCTATCATTTCTCCCAAAGAGTCTGGCTTCTACTTCCACCAAAACTTTGTTCAGCGTGTTACAGATTTGTTCATTTGATAGCCACTGAGCATTTACCAAGGGGTTGTCACCTTTTGACTCTAGTACCTTCATTATTTCCCCTTGGCTTACTTTGAATTTGGTTCGTCGATGTGGGACTCAAATGCCCAAGAAAGCATTTTCCTTGTCCGAGGGTATGCACCTTCCTCATCAAATGATGCCATAGCCAAGAGTTGTTTCTCCATTGGCATGGTGCTTTGAAAACATGCATGTGCAACACCTTGTTTGGATCATCAATATAGCCCATCCTCTGAACCTATGAGTCTTGTGCTTCTTCTCCCTATGTGTGTGGCCTTAGGAAAGCTCACAACCAAATTGGGATCCCCTCCCATGCTGCCATATTCTTTTCTATGCTTTCCTCCTCTATTTCCTTCATCACTAGGTCGCGTTGTGCTCCATCTCTTGCTCTACTAGGTCTTCAATGATCTTGGCTACTTCCTTCTCTCATGGCCTCATTTATTTGTTCCTTAGTGAGGCTTGGGGTCCTTTGTTCTTTTGTAACTTCCTCACTTATCCCCCATGTCCTGAGTATCTTCTTCTTCCTTGTTATCCTCCCTTCTGGAAAAGATGTATTCATTTTCTTCTTCCTCTCCTTCCTCCTCCGAGTCATGAACCTCATAGATAGGATGGTCCTCACCTCTGGTTCATCTTCATCATCATCATCTCTCTCACCTCTATAGGCCTCCAAGCTCTCTATGTGTCCTCCGAGTCATTTTTTTTGTCACCTTCTTCTTCCTTGGCAGGAGATTCTGCTTCCTTCTCCTCCTCCTCTGGTGACTTCTCCTGGGTGAAGGGTTCTTCGTGCTCGATGCTTCTTCCTCTAGAGTCTTTTCCTTCACCGGGGACTTCTTTCTCCACGTGTAAGTACTGGGCTTAAAGTGCTTGTCTCTGCGTGCTTACTACTTGTGTAGCTTGAACACTTGGTGCTTTTCTGCACCTCTTCTCTTTCCCTCTTCTTTGGCGTGGGATTCTTTCTTCCTGTGGGGTCCTCAGGGATGGATACATCATTTTCTAAGTATGCACCCTTCTCAAATTTTGGCTTGATGTGAAGATATATTCTTGTTGCAGCCCTTCCAATGATTGGAAAAGTCATTGGTTTCATCATTATATCTCGTGGGAGACATATCTCTCCACGTATGCATGCACTTCTTGGGGTAAACCAACTTTTACATGTAGCTCTCTGTGGTCTTGATCTACTTCACTAAGGTCGAACCTTAGTCTTTTGGCCTCTTTAAACCTATTCACCCCTGCTTGGAAATATTGTGTGGTGAAGGAGAAGGGAAGCTTGCACCAGGGGCCCATGTTTTCATCTATCAACCTAAATCTGCCAATGCAAAAGTGTTGATATACATGAATTTTGCTTCTCCTTTTATGAGCATGGGTAGCTACTCTGGAATCCTCCATTCCACCCCGAATGCATCCCTCATGCACTTGTACCATTTTCTAAATGCGCCTTGTGAGTGGCTGTCATTGTTTCACAAGTATATTTTGTGAACCACTTCACGGGTGAGGGATCCTCTTCTGGGTACTCCCAAACAAACCTTTCTGGCCCATCGGGCACTCAATTTTTGAGAAGACAATTGTGAGGAGAACATTGCCAAATAGTATCTTCTCACCTTCTTTTGTGTTGTTGATGATTTCATCCATGATGAAAGTGGACAAGTTGTAGATGGTCCCCTCAGATATTTTCTAGCACATGTTCAACCATGCCTTGTTTACTTGAGTCCATCTCTCCGATCATTGAGCTTTGTTACCAAGCGTGGCCATCCTCATCATGGGGTCTTGGATCTCAGTGATGTCAAAGTATCGTGATCCTTTCTTATAGTCAAATGCAACAACTATTTCCTTGATGGCCTCCTTGTCACTTAGGTCATCATCAATGTTGTCCCCTTCACAGATAAGGCCCGTGAACTTGGAAATTAGCTGGGGGTTATGTGCATCTTGTGCCCCATGAAATAAAAGTGGTCTTCGTGAACATGTGCCATTAGCCATTGGTAGAGGTGCTCAGGTTTTCCAAAGTATGGTAGTTCATAAAGTTATAACAACCCTGCCTTCTCCAACTTAACCTTTACCTCATCACTGTAAATGGGCATGCCTTCTGGCGTTCTCTTGTTGGTTGGGTGAACCAACTCCAAAGCCATCTCTTTCTCTGTTGTGCTGGTGTGGTGATTATAGTCACACATAGTCATCTTTCTTAGGTGTGATTCCCATTCTTTTCCCAACAACACCCCATCTGGGTACTACATTTCCATGTACCATTCTTCATTTGTGCTTGCATGACAGCCATTTTTTCCCCTTACCCTTGCCCTTCTGCTTCTTTGGTGAGATGGTTTCTTTCTTTGGTGCCATTCTTTTGGTTAGGTTATCACTTCAAGCATCTTTTCCTTTTCTCTCTCTACCACTCTATCCAGCCCCAAGCTTGATCTTTGTGAAAAATCCTTCTAATTCCATGCCCTAGTCACCAAACCCTAACTAGAAAAACCCTTCCACAAGATGATGCTTGCTTACTTAACTTCTCCATGCCCATGTACTCCTTTCCTACTGGTTTGTGATTTTACCCTAGCTATGCACTTCAGATCTCTCAAATAATTCCTTCGATGCAAAGATCTTGCTTTGGATGCCCTAGTTCATGAGAGATTTCTTTTCTTCATAAATGCAATGCAAATAATGAAGTGCTTGACCTTTTATTTATAGTTTTTCTCTTTTCCCAACATTAAATGCTCTCTCACCTACCACCATACTTTGACCTTAAATGTGATTTTTCCACTAAGCTAGTCTTGAGTGCTTTTTCCCACATGCCACATATCTTACATGCAAACCCCTTTACAACCTTCTGGTGTGCAAAAATCCAACCCGACTGAAGCCTCTTCGCATGCGTGTTCCTAGCACCGAAGGCACTTCTTCTATCCTTTTCCTATTTTTCCCTCGCCTACCTCATGTTGTTCCTCTGCGCTCTTTTTTTTTTTGTACGTGGTTTCTTCAAGGCTTTCTTGACACCAACCATTTACGTCCATCTCTTCTTTACATGCCTATTACCCTTATGCACCTTTAGTTCTTTAACCGGGCCATTCACCATAACTTCTACTACCGGTTCAACTTGTATTACGGGCCTATACTTGCATCACTCCACCCCACACTAAAATAGATGTGTGGTCCTCTACACGCATGCACAACCTTCAAAAAGTAATGTGGTTACCAGTGCCCAAGGCACAAAAAAAAACAAAAAAAAAATGATGAGAAAGGGAAACACAGAAAAGGAAATTACATAAAGGGAAACCTAAACTAACTAGGCAACATGACCTTATTTACAAACACCAAGAAGACTTATTTATAGTAGGGCTTCAACCTACTCCCATTGAAGTGACCTGGTAATCTTGTCCCATCCAACGCTTGTAACTGGAAAGTGCCTAAATCAAGAATGTATGATATGAGGTAAGGTCCCAACCAATGGAATTTCAACTTCCCAGGATGGCAAGATACTTGGAATCATACAATAACACCAACTTCCCAACCTCAAACTTCTTGTTCTTGATATGATGATCATGCCATGCTTTTTGTCTTGCTTTTTCTATCTTTTGACTCCACCTAGCAAGTGATCACCTTTCATCCAACTGCATTAATTTATCAATTCTTTCTTCCAGCACTTGCTCATCGGCTAAACCTCCATGCATGCTATACATGCAATGAAGGTAACATGAATTCAACTGGTAAAATAGCCTCCATGCCAAACACCAATTGAAATGGTGTGGCCTTGTTCAACCTTTTATAGGTTGTCTGTATGCCCATAGGATAGGATGATACCTTATCATCCCAATCTGTCTTCCGACGTCACAGATCTTAGTTAACGTATGACTTAGTATTTTGTTAAATGCCTCAAGCAGTCCCATTTTCTTGAGGGTGATATGGGGTAGTCTTATGATGGGCCACCATAAATTCTACCAACAGGATCCTAACTATTTCATTGAGGAAGTGTGTACCCCTATCACTTGTTAAACTTAAAGGGAAACCATATCTATTGATTATATTTTCCCATAAGAATCTAGTAGTTATATGTCATCATGGTAATCCTTTGTAGGTGTTGCCTCTACCCACCATGTTAAATAATCAGTGCAAGTGATGATATACCATGAACTAGTCCTTTTGCACTTGGTGAGATTGGTCCTACAAAGTCGATAGCCCATTTCTCAAATGGTTTCGCACATTGGCTATTGGTCGTAAGGGAATTTCATCCCTCTTTCTAGGTTTTCCAAGGCACGAAATGGTCACAGCCTTGCAAAACTCAATACAATCTTGGTAAATGGATTCCCACCAAAGCCCCTATGAGTAGAATCTTCCATGTGGTTGCATTTCCCACATAGTGTCCTCCTGTGATCCCACCATGTGCTTCTTCCATAATTGCAATGCGCTCATGTTCTAGCATGCATCATCGACACAAAACCTCATCATGACCTAATTTGTATAAATCTCACTAATAAGCATGTAGGGGCATGACGTATAGCCAACTACTTTCTCTCCACACCCTCATCCCTTCTGGTGCCACACCTATCTTTAAGAACACTGTGATATCTTCCAAGTCTGAGGGCATGCACGTGCCATAATCTAAATAGTTGTGCATCTGGCATGGTATCCTCAATGCTTTGCATGTCCTCTCCCAAATCAATCCTTGACAAGTGGTCAGGCCCTAAATTATTCTTTCTTGGCTTTACCACCACCGTAAATTCAAATTCCTGAAATAGGAGGACCCAACGACATATGTGCCCTTGCAGAATGGGTTTGTTGACTAAGTATTTTAATGCCATGTGATCTGTGTAGAATATGAAGGGTGTTTCAGTAGAGATACTACCTAAACTTATGTAGCATGTAGATCATTGACAATGCTTCACGCTCAGTAGTTGTGTAATTTTCTCTCTTTGGTGTCAATTTCCTACTTGCAAAGCTCAAGGGATGATCGAAAATTCCTTCACCAGGTTGTGCTAGTACTACCCCCATTTTGTCCCTGAGGCATCCATGTGCACATGGAAAGGCTTATCCCAAGAAGGAAATGTAATATGGGGTGCCATTATGAGCCTTTCCTTTAAAGTGTCAAATGCCTTCTGCTTTGCGCCTCTCCCAATGAAAGGCACTTTTATGTTTCAACAATTCTTCTAAGGGCGTGGTGATTTTGGCATACCCCTTAATGAACTTCCTGTAATATCCATGTGTCCAAGGAATCCACACATGATGCTTTGGCTAGTAGGCTCCCCAAACCCACAATGACTACAACTTTGGTGGGATCTACTAGTAAGCCTTCTTTGCATATGATATGCCCTAATAAGGTTCCAAATGGGGTAGCAAAGACACACTTCTTGATGTTGAGGGATATCCTCAACTATCGACACCTTTCAAACATTAGTCTCAAGTTATCACAATGGTCCTTGATGAGACCATATATAGTCCAATCATCCAAATAGACCTGAAGAAATTTGTGGATGAAGTCCTGGAAGGCTTGCACTACAATGCGTGAGAACACAACAGTGCATTCTTCAACCCAAAAGGCATGACTGTGTAGGAAAAACTTCCCCATTTAGTGGTGAAAAGTTGTCTTTCTCTGGTCTTCCTTTGCAATCCATACCTGGTGGTACCCTGAGAACCCATCCGTGAAGGAGTAGGCTTCACGCCCGGCCACTCCCTCTAAGATTTCTTTAGTAAATGGGGTAGGGAAAGGATCAATGACACATACTACATTCAAGTCCCTATAGTCAACATAGATCCTGATCCTCCCATCCTTCTTGATGTTGATGACCATTGGGCTTATCCATTCTGACTCTTCAACCACCTCAATGATACCTGATGCTATCATTTTTTCTATCTCTTCCTTAACCCATACATGTGTAAATTTGGATTCATCCGATAAGGTCTCTTCCGAATCGGGTGTGCACCTTCTTTTAACTTGATCTTCATTTCTCCCAAGGAATGGTGGATGCCTTTGAGTTCATGGTACCCATGAGGGAACAAATCTTGGAATTCACACAATAGATCAATGATCTTGAAACTTCCTTTTCGACCAATAGTCACCGATGATAGCCTCCTTAGGTTTGGCCTCCATCCCAATGTTAACCTTCTTTGTCTTCAAAGGCTCATGGTAGGCATGTGCTTGCTCATCACCGTTGTCAATGACCTCATGTGTACCCTCCGAATGATCAACATCCAACATCTCCATCTCTTCCCCATCTATGACATAGACCAATTTCCCTTTTTCTTTTTCCATACACGCGTGCTCAAAATGTACTTCCTCTGATTCTTCCTCATAGAGGCATCTCCACATCAAGGATTTTCTAGTAATTCCTAGCAGCCTATCCTCAACCATGGCACTATCTCCCACTGTAAGGTGCTTGATTGTTTGCAACGCCTTATCCACTGATGGTTTGGTGCTTCTATACTCAAATGCTTGAATGAGGTCAACCACCAACTCTTGCCAATTACCATTTGATGATGCATCTCGAATGAATGTACCATGCATGCACACAACCTTGCAAGGTGGAGTACAACTTGTGTACCCACAATGAAGGTGGTAATGCTTCCGCTTCCCATCAGGCTTCCTCACATGCTTGGATATGAAACAAAGTGGTTTCTTTCCCATGGTAGTCTTGTATAGCCATGGGCATGCGTTGCTTCTTGAAAACCTTACAGAGAGAGTGTGATTCTTACCTCGCCACTCAGGAGGTTCTCCGATGTGTAGCCCACCAATGTGTTGTAGTCTTGAGTAGGTTATAGCTGAGCATTCTTCTTCTTTCATCCTCATTTCTCCATTGAGCTTCCATTTCCTGTAGGAAAATCTCAGGAAATGCTCCTCCCGAGTAGCTAGGAAACTTCTTTCCTCCTAGGCACTTGACTGAGCAGTGTGCCTTTGTCACCCTTGTTATCGGTTCTTTTAATTGTCACCCAATTAACTCATAGGTCCCGTGTGCCCAATTTTCATCACATGCCACGCTAGTGGTATCACTCATGACAGACTGAGTGTCTTCAAACTAGATGACCCCTCCATGGGGTGAATTACCTCAGGATCTCTGATGGAGTGCACATAGATTCTATCAAGGACTTCTTCTCCCAATGGCTCTATGTGTAGGGCATTGACTTCCCATCCATCAAAGGGATGACCACCCATTCTTCCTTGTTTTCAAAACTGATATATCCTTTGTTAAACCTTATGTCAACATTATTCTTGTAACACCATGGGCCCAAGAAACGTTGGAAATTTTTTTGCCTCGGTGAGTGCCAAGACTTCAAAGTCTCTAGTGAACTTGGCCCCTTGAATGGTGATAACTACATCCTTTAGGACTCCAATGGGCATTTCCTTAGTCTTTTTTCCATATACAACACATTTGAAGATGGCTGCAAATGTGGGCCTTCCCATCTGATGCCAGCATCTAAGGTAAGAACATTCACTCTACTCCTGTGTCGATGAGGATATTTCTCAGAAGCCATCCATCAACAACCGCATTCAGAGTAATCTCTTTGTCATAGTCAAGGTTGTGTGGAGAAAGGTTTACATGTAAAACCTATCTCTCGCTCCTCTCAGTGCGTGGTACCTTCTCCCTCAACCATTCTCCCAACAAAGGAATAATATTCTCTTGCCTCAACATTTTACATACTTCTTTGACCTCATCCAGGTCACTTCCTTGGAACCTCGTTATCCTTCCTTGCCCTACCTGCCTCGATTTCTCCTTGAGACATTGTATCTCCCCTTGTAAACTCGAATCACATCCATAGTCTCCTGGTATACTTCTTTCTGATGGGTAGGGTCTGGGTACTTTCCATGTAGCACCTCCTCTCTAGAAACTAGTGTCCTTGGTCTTGGCATCTCCTTGGCGTGCGTGGCCTCTACACGCATTTGTCACTAGTATAGTTCTAGTTCTAACTCATGCACCACTCTTGGCATCCATTGTGAATGGCCTTTTTGATGCTCACCATAGCAATGCCCTTATCTTTCCGGTGCTTGCTGGTTCATATGCTCATAGAGTTTCTAGACACTCTTCATACTTGTGCTTCTTCCCACACCATGAGCATTATAATAGATCAAGACACTCACGTTTATAATGCTCTGTAGATCCACAATTATAACATGTTCCCCATGGGAACTCACTTTCTCCCTCTTATGGTTACCGTGACCACAAAACTCCTCCATGAAAACCTCTTCCACGCCCCTCCATCTATGTGCCCTTCATAACATCGGTCATCATCCTTAGAACTACCAACAAGGCTAGTCTGGTGTATACACCAGATCAATAGCATCATGGATCTGATCAATCAGTCTGTAGTCCTTGGTGTCATGGGTTGTAGAGGTGCATATCTTGTAGTAGCAAGAAACATTTCATGGACACGTTGGAGTAGAGGGCATCTACTTGCATCATGATCTCCATGGTAGATCTCATAGTCTACCGCCATAGTGTGCACCGACTTCCGAGGGAAACTATCCTTTGCATGACCCTCCACTTCACAGTCTATACACCAAAGCCCACTACTATGACCTCATGCTGAGTTTTAGAGAGATTCTCCAATTTTTGGCCATTGTGGTGATTTGGGCCTCCAAAATGGACTAACACCAATATCCACACTCCCAATAACTTCAGTGTGTAAGGCAACCTCTAAAGCCTCGTGGGTTAGTGAACATTTTATGTGACAATGCCCTCCTAAATGGAGTGATCAACCCTCCAAAAACCATTGAGCATGTTGTGAGGGGTGGATGTCATATGATAGTTTGGATAGGAGAGTTTTAAACCATGCATCATACTCCCACACACTCTCTTCCATTCCCTGTTGGATCTCCTTCAAGGTGTTGATGCTCTTTTACTCAAACTCTGGAATATGAAAACTGTGAGGAAAGCATTTTTCAATGCTATATAATCCACCACCATTTGATGGGGTCATACTTCCTATACCAGCTATGTGCACCCTTGCAATGTAGTTACAAACTGGCTTTCCTTCCACTCTGGGCTAGTGATCCCTTTCACATGCCATAGTAACTCACACTTGTGCACATGCTCTGCAACATCTTCAATACCCCTATAGTCTGGTAAGTGCAAAGACATCTCAAAAAACACTTGGGGGGGTGGTTGGGGTCCTTGTCCTCCCGAGCCAGAGCCTTGGTTTCCTCTCGGTGTTTCCTCCATTGTTCCCTCCACTAGATCCACTGGGTCCACCAGGTCTATTCCTCCTGACCCACTAGATCCAAGATCCACGAGATCCACTGTGTCTGTTCCTCTGACCCACCAGATCCACTGGATCCACTAGGTCCCCAAGTGGTTGGTGTGCCAAGGGTTCCCAAATGTTCCACTAAACTACATGTGCACCGATGGTATGTGATAATGTCCCACTACCAATAGTGTACCCCGTGCCACTCCCAGATGTGAGACCAAAGGCTTGTGTATCCACACTTTTCCTAAAAATTCCTCCAAACACTGGAATGGTATGTGCAGCCATAGAAGTCCCAAATGAGAAATTATATCTCTGGGCATAGATCGGTCACTTCCACCGATACCAACTGGGTTAACAATACTCTTCCCTTGATCTGAAAAACCCAAGCACCAGGATCGGTCACTAGGTGGGTTTTAGATGTGCCGATGACTCTTCTTTCTCCATGTGATGAAACTCTCATAGAATTTGAAGGGGCTTCTCTTACGCACTTGCCAAGATGGGGTAGCACAAACTTCTCAGGCTCCACATCCTCACGTGAACTTCAACACCTTCGCAACGTCTACCTCCATAGATCCATCACACTTGCTACCTCACATTGTCTAGTCATCTCCCTTTCACGAGCTTCATTATACTTGAGTCATCTCTCCTCCCTTTCCTTTTCAGCCACAATGTCCTCCATCTTCCTCCACCCTAGCTTCCTTTCCCAAAGACTCAGAGAGCTTAGCCGGCCATGGGGAATGCTTCTAAACTCAAAGTAATGACCAAGATCTTCATAGCCAAGAGGAATAACACAAAAATGATCCTCTAGGCTCCCTCAGAAACTCAAACTTAGTGATCTCTGGGAAAGAATACGTCAAAATGGCATATTCCAAAGTATAACTAGTCAACACCCTCTTCCACCAATGATCAATAACACGTGTCCATGTTAGATCTACATCCTGCAGCCTCTGATAGTCATCTTGGGTCCACATGTGTGATCTATAGAACCAACTTGATCTGGATGTGTATGTTGAGAGCCATTCATATAGCTCTATTGGGAAGCAGCAAAATAATGTCTCATACAACTCATTGTATAGGTTCTCTTCTACCCATCCACATACTAAACTTAGGCCCAATGTTGAATCTTTGAGAAAACTCATCCTCCGTGCTCTTGAACCACATGTTTCAACACTTTCTAAAGTCATGCATGTTCTATCATTACACATCACAAAGACAAAAATATATGCCATTTCTCACAATAACTTTGAAAAGAGGTCCCAAGAAATGGAACCAAGATGTAGTCATTTTTAAGCCCTTCTCAAAGAACAAGGAAATCCCATGCATGTCACTGCCTATCACCCCAGTGGTGGGCTGGGTGCTCACCCGAGGCATGTGTGGGTGCCGAGTCCCTCCTTTATGTGAGTTGTGTGAGAATGCATTATTTATGATAGAAACTTAAGTGAACAGATTGGAAGGAACCATACATTCATCTTAGAGCTCATAACGGACTTCTAGACCAATGTATTCATTCATATAAGGAAAGCATTATAGAACATAGATATGAATCATAACAGAAAATAAATGCACATAGGGTTTACACCCACTCATATGAAATATACATATAACCATGTAGTAGAACTGGAACCACACATATATTCATATTAAGCATGTTGATAACACTACCTTATTCTCGGGGTTGGAAAAAGTTTGGAAAACATTAAGAGAAGGTTGATTTGAGTAAGAACACATCTCAGAGAGATAACACATCTTTAGAGAAAATTCCAGCGAAAAACTCACATGCAAGGAAGGAGATTGAGCATCTTCTCTTGCATAGCCATCCCAGCCATGATCTGATCCATCCAAGCAAAGAGGAGTGTACATGTAGCCCATGCGAAGCTTTCTTTCGGGTGACCACTTGCAGCCTTCAAACCCCTCATCAGCACCCCCATCCCTCACACATAGGCATTCAGGAATGGAATCCAAGTAAGTATAACATCATACTTTCCTGGTTTATTTCATTTTATCATCATTTTATCATCTATTGTTTACTTTGCCCCCTATTGACCTTCTCCAACGTTTTCACCTCCATATACCCATTAAAACCTCGCCAAAGCCTACTCCAGTCACCCAATACCTCATCTCAACTCACCAAATCCCTTTGTGTAATCACAAAAGGAGACCCAAACTTGTTTTGTGGCATTTCTAGATTTCCACAGTAATGGCAAGACTTTGGTTACACTGACCTCCGTCGGTTACCCTTAAGCTCGACATTGGTCTCTGTATTTTCCCATCTGACCAGGAAAGAGACCTACCCACCTAATTTCATCTTACCCTCACTTACTGCAATCTACGAGACCTCTGTCAAACTTGTAGAACCCGTGAACCAATCATTTGACCTTTGGATTCTATTTTATCTTAGCTTGTTAGATTAGATCTATTTCTTATTGTGTTTTAAGTGAGATACCTAAATCATTTTAAATAACAATAGGATTTACTTTGTTTACAACATTAAATTGTTTAAAATAGTGGGTAATGACCATCTAGGAAGTATCACACTTCCAGGATCTAGCATACTGCTAGCATGGTTCACTACCCAATATTGTTTAATTCCTTATGGTGGTCTTGTTTTCATTACAGGTAGTTCCTCCTAGCCAAAGGAAGCTCTCACAATCAGCTATGGATTCAGAAGTCATACGCATGCAACAACCCATCAACTAATATCTGAATAGGTATTCCTCCTACGCCCAGATTACCTTATTTGTTTCATCAACACTTCAAAGAAACGATCTAAGAATCAAGCTAAACACCGGGATGACACCTTATCCACTCTGCATGTGATCGGGTCATGTTTTTCTTGTGTTCTATTTGACACACCAAATTTGGCTAAGTCCCAAAACCTTTGCTCTGCTTACACACTTTTTCCTTGCGTGCCGTCTTCAAATAGGCCTTGCACCCACACACATTCTTGTACTTGGCCAATATTTTAGGGGCCAAACATGCCTGAGAAAATGGAAAAAGGATTAATTAATAAGGATTGTTGGTAGGTGAAGGAGCAATAAATACATTAACTTTTTGAAAATCTATAGAAGGAGGGGATGCAAGTTCATTCTTACCATTACAATCGTGATAATTTGAAAGAGCCAAGTGTGAACAAGCTACGAGAAGAGTATTCAAGTGTGAAGAGTGTGAATCAAGATGTGACGAGCATATTTGTGCGTAGAAGAAGCTTACATCCCCGATTCAAATGGTTTGAGCAAAGCAAGATGTTGTAAAGAGCTAGGTACATGATTTCAACTTGGGCATGCTAAATTGAGCTAGGGTTTGGGTTTACACATTGTAGGAGGAGAAGGAAAGTATTTTAAGTTAGAAGATTACTAGGTTATAGATGGCACCAAAGAAAGCACCTCTGCGGGGAGCTAAGGGGAAGAAGAAAGTGGAAGTAGAGGTTGAAATGACTCCTGAGAGTAATTTCTCAGAAATTTAGTATCTGGAGGGTGTGATTGTGGGTCAGGAATGGGATTCCCACATCTAGAAGAGAAAGATCTAGTGATTACAACCATCGTACACCTGAAAATAAGAAGGATCTAGATGCATTATTAAACACAAAGACAAATAAGCACACAGAAGACATGCCGGTGTATGACGACACTGAGGAGAATTTGTTGAAGTAGATTGGATTTTACCAGTTGTATGAGCTCCCCTACTTTGGTAAATATGAACCCTTATACCAGTGGTTGATGAGCAAGGGTACATGAAGATTTCTTCTACTTTGCAGGACGCAGGGTAAGGATCACAACCGCATTGATCTCAACAATAACAAGGTTGAAAGGAACATGGGTAGATTTAAATGGTGATTTAACTGATAAGGCCACAATCCTGGAGACAAGGAAGGAGTTGGGGTATACCAAGGGTCCACGTGGCATGGACATTGATAAACTAAAGAAGTACCCAATCATACAAGCAATTGCACACTTAGTGACAAAGTTGAATGACCAAGAAAGATGGTCACAAGTAAACACAATGTGGCTACACATTGCGAAGAAGATGTCATAGGGAGTGACTTACAACATCTCTAGTTACATCATGAAAAATATCATTGAAGAAGCACGCACAAGAGAGAAAATTAGTTTCGGGGCTGTTCTATTGTCTTTGGTGTTTATGGAAATTGGGGTGCCCGATGGGCCAAAGGAGAAAATATGGGAATACCCTATGGAGAACAAGTCACTTGCGGAAAGATTTGGAAATTTCTTGTGCGAAGGATCAATGAGTAGACCATTCAAGTAGAGGGCGAGAAGTGGTATGATAGGCTCTGTGTAGCATTTGAAGAAGAATGACACATACCTAAGGAGTTACCTTTGGTAGTAGGGAAGGTAGTGTAGTTCACGGTATACCAACACTTTTGCATCGCGTGGTTTACCATGAAAGATGGGGTTTGGAGCCCATGGTGTAAATTACCACATGTCTTCACAATAAAATATTTCAGGCATCAGTTCACTAGTTTTTGGATGCACGCACGCTTAAGCTTCAATGAAGAAAAGGTAGATTTCTACTACCATACACTGAGAAAGACATATGTATATCTAGGATGGACTACCTACATTGAGAGGCTTATCTTAGATGTATTAAACATGAAGTAGTAAGCTTTGCCATTAGAGACGTTGGAGCATCTCTTGTGTATCTTCACTTTCAAGCCCAAACTGGAGAACAAAAATATGTGGAAAATGAGTTCATGCTTCGAGGATGCCTAAGGGAAAGCATATAGTAGAAATGTGCCAACTCCACAACTTATAAAGACTATAGTGGTGGATGAAGAGGAAGAGGAATGAGAAGATAGTGGTGGCCTGGAGCATAGAGGATGAAGGCAACCTTTAGACAAGGTAGAAACAGAGCATGCGACTACACCACCTCAGGAGTAGGAAGGAGAAGATGAGGATCTAGATGCAGTACAAGGAGAGTGCCACTTTAAAAGGGTATTCAGGAGAACAAGGACCCAAGGTGCTACTCCATAATCAGTGCGTAAATCACCATGACTCTCTCCACAGAAGGATCCAACTGAGAAGAGAAGAAGGAAGCTAAAGTTGAACAAGGAGGCAAAAGATTCTGAGGAAAGCGTGCCTAAATCTCCTACACCTCCAGAGGATGAGGAAGAACCAAAGGATGAAGAAATGAAGGATGGAGGAGTAAAGGAGGTAGATGTGACAACATGCAAGAATACTCGGGGCATAGTAGAACAAGCTCCAAATCTTGACACTTAGGTTCCTAAGGGGCCAAGATTGAAAATAACAAGTGGAGAATATGTTACACCGGTCATGGGCTATGCTAAGGACACATGTAAAATTATGCATGCCCATTTTCAAAGCATAGTGACACTAAAGGAGTTGTATGGGTGGGAGCTGATGGATGAAGATATGACAACCATGTGCACAAGGAAGCAATTGTCATGGTCTATGCACACGCACATGGATGAACCAAACTTTGATGTATGTGAAGATTCATGTGTATCAAGGAGGTTAAAGAAGACACCTCAAGCCAGACACATAACAGTAAAGCCTATTGTTATGTTAGATGAACAAGTGAGTAATGCTTTGGTAAAAGTCTTGACAGAGGTGGCTTGATGAAATGTGGATAAGGCTGTAATAATTAGGGCACTAAGAGAAGAACTCAAAACTAAGGATGTAGAAATAGCATGCCTAAAGAAAGAAAAGGACTTGGAGCAAAAGAAGAATAGTGCATTTATAAACATGGCAAAGGAAATTGGAGACCTTTTCTGAAGGCGAGACCACACCTAGAATCCAAGGTATCGGAAAAGTTTCCTTCAGCAATGCATTATGTACGTACCTTGGTAGACTTGGTGCTTTAAGATGGACCTCTGCGCATTCCAGCACCAAAGGATCCAACATAGGAAGCGGAGAGGGAAAAGGCTTCAATGATGAGAAAGATTGCATCATATGAGGCATTGCTCTAAAGCTTGCAGGAGGAGCTGAAGAAAGTAGATCAAGCGTTGAATATTTATACATCCCCAAAAGTCGTTATAAGAACCAAGACCATGGTAGAGGACAATGAAATCCGAAATCCATGAAGGATGAGATTGTGAGCCATGCGAGAATGATTAGTGCTTGTCAAAATGAAGTGTGAGGTACTTGCAACAACATAAGAACCACACAAGGAAAGGTTAGATGAGCTCGGGAAACTCATCACGTAAAAGATGGAATTATTAGAAGGAAGAATGAATACAATGTCCATTATTGTTTTGGTTTTGTAGAATGAGAAAGGGGAGATTGAAAAGATGAGCTAGAGTCAATTGCAGTGTATATCCTAGAAAAGGTAGAAGTTGCACTCAATGATTGGCTAGACTTTAGAGGTGGAAATAAAAGAAGAATATCTAGAATTTATTCTTCTAGTTGAAGTAGAATATCTTTAGCGCAGGGTGAAGTCATTATTTTGTTCATAAAAATTCTTTCTATTCTTATATTCATATTCTTTTATTCATTTTGGAGACACCATTTGTAAGGCAACAATGCAATTAGTTTGGGGGTAATGTTGGTCAGCCAAAATATAGAACTTAGCCAAAAAAACATACAAAAGGTTTACATGGAATAACAAAGCTCATTCAAAAGCACAAAAGGGTTAGGAAAGAATCAAGTGCGAAGGAGAGAGATAGATTTGGGAATTAGCCATTTTCACGTGTATGGGTTATTTTTAGAGATAGTGTGCTAAACCCATAAATGAGTTAAAGAATTGCATGACACGCATTGGCTATTTTGGAGGATCAGCTACGAAGCGCTTTGCATGGGTACATGTTGAGAATAGATTTACTACTGATAGTTAACTAGAAGAAGTCTATTATTAGCACACTTGCATGTGTGGCTATTATTGTAACAACACATGGCTAATAATAGCATGTGACCTATTTTGGGATTAGATAAGTGGTGAAGGGAAAGTCCCCACCCTTATAAATATGTAATGAACTGCGTAGTAGAGAGTGGTATGTGAGAACTAAGTTATTGTGAGGTTATGTTGCCAAATCTGATGTGCACATAAACTATGGTATTATCTATTGTAATAAGCTTATGTGTATTTATCATGTTTAATGCAATGGAGTGTATTGGATGAATCAAAGTATCAAATCCTGAGTATAATTGGTTCTTGCATGCTTGATTTCATCATGGTTATCTTTTAAGTCTGTTATTCTCTAGATCTAGATCTGAACATGCTCTGTAGAATGTTATATTAATTATGGATCTGAATGCATTAATTCTTCATCATGCTAACATCCTACAAGATCAACCCTAAAGAGGGCCTGGAACCTTTGTGCGCTTCTTGAGTGAGTTCTCGGCCTAGGTTAAGTGATGTGCCAGTGCACCTGGGATTTTATTGGTAAATTCTAGGCTACATCATGTTCCAATAGTTATACTAAATTAAACTTCCATAGTCTATAAAGTTGTACTACCAGATGTATTAAAAATGTTATGTGCACCCACACCCCTATGCATATGATGTGTCGAGAAAATATACGCCAATAGGAACACCAAACAAAGAAGAATGCGTGGCCATATGAAAACTCCCCCGTATTAAAAGGAAAATGGAAGCTACTGTTGCTACCAAAGTAATTACACTAGTTTGGTTCTCAATAACTATCTCAGGGACTAGAACACCAAGTGTAAGGGATATGTCATAAGGTGGGATCCGATGCGTGCCTCACGAATCTTAATCGTTCTTCCTCGAGATCTGCTCTCATCGAAGTGGAGGGGGACCTTCTACCATGCTTTCCTAAGGATGAAATGACCAGATATTATGTATCCATGTCTTCCAGGGTGAGCTCCAAATCTTTCATGATCCATTTCCCTCCTCAACTCCAAATAATCCTCAATATCATGTCTCTTCGTCAATTCCCTCTCTCACGCTTCATTATACTTAAGCGACCTTTCTTCTCTCTACTTTTCTGCCACTAGGTCCACCATCTTTCACAACACCGATCCACGAACTTACACGCGGTGGGGTTTTGTTAGGTTGTGCCTGTTTTCCTATGTGAAAATGTTGAAGATTGTACACTAAGAGTATTGTTGTCTTGCTTAGGGGTTCGAGGGTTAACCCCAAGAATTTTTTTGACCTAAAAAATTATGCTTTTCTCATATGGGTGGGATTTTTGACCCATAGGTTTATGGGACGATTTTGGCCCATGGTTTTGATACCCACAATTTTGTAAAAATGCTAAAGTAATTGTCTACTTATGTGGTTTTGTGCATATGGTAGGTATGATGTAACATTATAGATGTGTCTGAATTCGGGTGTGAATTCTGTAGAGTTTGTTGAGCATAGCTCCAAATAGATCTAGGTATTGTATTGAGAGAGTGATGGATTGCAATAAAATATGAGAAAGTGATTCTTGGCGGACGTAGCCCAAATTGGGTGAACCATGTTAAATCATCTCTTTGTGTTGTGTTATTTTATTCTCGCACTTTCATTTGAGATCCAGTAATATTTTTGCATATTAGTTTCTCATTTAGATTTTGTGAGGATTGTTTCACATATTTTATCCCTTATTTCCTAATAATTGGTATCATAGCTTTGGTTTGGTTTTGCTAAAGTGTTGAATCACAGGAAAGTTTTAGCTTGAGTGGGAGCTATGTGAGATGATGGAAGATTAAGGGTTGATAAATTCAATGGGTAGAATTTTAGTCTTTGGAAGATGTAGATGGAAGATTACCTTTATCGGGGAAGGATCTTTATATTCCATTGTTTGAGAAGGTAAACAAACCCTCGAGCATGCCGGATGCGGAATGCGATTTGTTGATAAGAAGGCACTGGGACAATCCGGATGTGTCTTGAATCTTGATATTATTAATTGTTTCAAAGGAAAAGACTACAAAAGAAGCTGATGGATGCATTAGAAAAGTTGTATGGAAAACCCTCTCGCCTCTAATAAGATATTTTCAATGAAAAGTTGTTTAATATGAAGATGTTTGAGAATGGTTCGGTAGAAAATAATTTAAATGATTTTAATACGGTTGTAAATATGTTAACTTTGATTACAATCGAATTTGATGAAGAAGTTAGGGATTTATTAATTTTGTGCTCTTTACCCGAGAGTTGAAATAGCTTCAGTAATGGCGGTAAGCAACTCGGTTCCAGCTAACTCAAAGTTGAAGTTTGAGGATGTTTGTAAGGACTGATTCTAAGTGAGGAAATGTGAAGAAAAAGCTATGGGGAATCTTCTACTGAGGGAATGCTTTTACAATGGAAACTAGAGGGAGACATAAGAATAGAGGAAGCCGTGGAAAATCGAAAGATCGACAAGGTCAAAATCTAAAAGCAAGATAGGATGTTGGCCTTTGTGGAAAGTCTGGGCATGCAAAGGAATTTGTTGGGAGCTTCGGGATAAGAAGAAACAACATGAAGAAAACAAGGAGGTAAATGTGGCAATGGCTAATGTATGTTAGGATGCTTTGATTTTTCTTTGCACAAGATTACTGAATCTTGGGTTTTAGATTCAGGGCTTCTTTCCATGCTCCTCCACATAGGCATTATTTTATTGATTATGTTCAAGGGATTTTGGGCATGTTTTTCTTGGTGATGATGAGCCTTGTAGTATAGTTAGAAAAGGTCTACATTAGAGTTAAGATGTAGAATGTGAATACATGGATATTGAAGGATGTCGATATGTGCCTACTTTAAAATGAAATTTGATATCGGGTGGGTCGGGTTGGGAAGTGATGGTCAGATCTGTGATATTTACAATGAGACTCTTGGAAGGTTACCAAGGGTGCTCTTGTTGTGTGGCAAGAGGTAAGAAGGTTGGAACCTTGTATTTAACCACTTATAGCACTAATGTTTGTAATCTTGTGGCTTGAAGTAGATACACCATTGTGGTACTATAGGCTCGGTCATATGAGCCATAAGGGCATGGAGATCATAAAGAAGGATTTTCCCGGATATACGAAACATGTTTGGAGTTCTATGAGGGACCGCATATATGGGAAACCAATCGAGTAAGGTTTTTCAAGGTTAGACCTACAAAGAAAGAGAGTAAGTTAGACCTAGTACATTTTGATGTGTGGGGGCCGGCTCAAGTATCATATTTTGGGGTTCAAGTTATTATATTACTTTTATTGATGATGCAACAAGGAAAGTTTGGGTTTATTATATTAGAAACAAATCTAATGTATTTGACACTTTTGTTAAATGGAAAGCCTTGGTTGAGAATGAAACAATTCTTAAGCTAAAATGTCTCGGGTCAGGATAATGGAGGGAGTATTACAACAATGAATTTGATGATTATTGTTCTAAGAATGGAATCACAGGAAAAGACGATTCTAAGAACTCCACAATAGAATGGGGTGTAAGAAAGGATGAACAAAATAATAATGGAATGTGATAGGAGCATGAGGTTACATGAATAGACTCGCCTCTTTCTTTTTGGGTAGAAGTGGTGAGCACAACTATGTACTTGATAAACATAGGACCCTTAAGTGCCTTGGATGGAGGCATACATGAGGAAGCTTGGTATGGTAAGAAAGTTGATTATTCATTTCTTAGAGTCTTTGGATGTGAGGTGTTTGTCCATATAGACAAGGATGATAGGAACAATATAGATGCTAAATTAGAAAAATGTACTTTCATTGGTTATGGTGGTGATGAATTTGGATATAAATGTTGGAATATTAAGGATAATAAAATCATTCAATCTAGGGATTTTGTCTTTAATGAGAAAGTCATGTCTAAGCGAGAAGTTCATAGGAAGAAAAGGAAGAATCCAAGAAATAATATGCGGTAGTAGAGGATCTTCCAGATGGGAATGTGATACATGAATCGGTTCCAGAACTTCCTCAACAGGTGCCCCAAACTCCTATATTGCGGAGGTCTTCTAGGTCAGAAGAGAACCTGAATATTTTTCTCCTTCTCCTTATTATTTATTACTGACGATGACAATGGAGAGCCAAAGATATTCGATGAAGCAATACAAGTAGATACCAGAAGAAGTGGGAACAAGCCATGGATGAGGAGCATCAAGCTCTCATGGGAGAACTAGACATAGGATTTTGTGAAGCTAACCGAAAGAAAAAGAACATTATAGAACAAGTGGGTGTTTAGAGTCCAAGAGGAAGGAGGAAAGAAAAGATATAAGGGCTGATTGGTGGTCACATGGTTTGCTTGAGAATAAAGGTATAGATTTTGATGATATTTTTGTCCTGTAGTAAAAATGACTTCTATTAGATTTGTTCTTGGAATACTTGCAGTAGAAGACTTGCACTTAGAGCAGCTTGATGTAAAGAATGCATTTCTCCATGGTGATTTGGAGGAGGATATATATATGCAAAGAACTAGAGGACTATGGGGTGAAAGTTAAAGAGAAGATGGTGTGAAAACTAAAGAAGAGTTTGTATGGATTAAAACAAGCTCCATGTCAATGGTATAAGAAATTTGATAGCTTCATGATGGAGCAAGGTTATATTATATGCCATTATGGCTATCAGATGTATACAAAGAAATTTGGGGATGGAAATTATATTATCTTGTGTTTGTATGTGGTGACATGTTGGTTGTAGGTAAAAACATGTAGGAAATAAAATTACTCAAGAAAGGCTAAGTGAATCCTTTACTATGAAGGATTTAGGGGCAGCCAAACAAATCCTTGGTATGAGGATATCTCGGGATAGGAAGGAACAAAAGCTGACTTTATCTCAAGAAGAGTACATTAAGAAGGTCTTGGATAGGTTTAATATGCGGGATTGTTTCACTCAAGTGGGGAAATGTTTCGTTCCTTTTAGAAACAGATAAGGTTAGGGGCCAGGAGGAATACCCGTAGAATGTCGAGATGGTGTGCACGCTCGTAGAGAAAGATCAAAGCCGATCGCGAAGAACTCCTTTTTGTCTTGGAAGGACTACCGCGAATAAGAACACAAGACCACAAGATTTTAATTAGACAATAAATGAGGGAACTGCCTTGGGGCCGGGAAATATAAAACTTCCTTTCGAAGGTGGTCCTCTGCTAATATGAATTAACACAAAAGACTGTAAGATATCAATTAAGTTGCGTTGAACCGGGTAGGGAAAGGCTGGTTTTCTCGGGTTTTGATCGGAGAAACCGATGCGCCATTCATCGATAACCGATGCCGGGTTACTAATAACCGATACCGGTGGGTTCTAGGATCTTCGTAGCTATGGTGTTTGTAAGGCTGGTTTATGGATGATATTAGGAAATGAGATGATGAGGGTAAAGGAATGATAGTTAGATGCAATGGCACGTTGGGTAGTGGATTCAGAACGGATTTAGGAGGAATGAGATTCAAGAAGCATAAGAAATGTTATAACAGAGGACATGCAAGATGTAACTTAATGGTTTTGACCAGATGCAAGCTGATCTCCTTCACGTAAACACTTATGGTATTTCCACTCATCTCTGCTCGGTCAAGTGAAGATCTCGGACCTGCTTTCGCTCCCAATGCTCTCTTTGTTGATCCGTAAATCCTTGACTGATCCCAAAATGAAATTCGATCTGTTGTTTGGTTTGGGAGCCCATTTACGAGGAACCAAAGGTGGTTGCAGTAACCGACGGCGGTCGAGTAGAACCGGCATTGGTAAGGAAAAAATAGGCTATTTTTAGTAAAATAGCCCACCTTCCCGCTTTTCTCCCGAGATATTAGTTGCATGGGCTCGGGCCAAGTGACTAGAAGGTCAATTTTGGGTGCGAGAAAGGGGTCATTAGTTATGGGTGTAGGTGTGGACCAAGTTATGGGTCTTAAATAGGTTAGTTTTAGGGTTAGGGCTAGGTCATGATGAAGTGGCAAAGTGAGGTGGTAGGTAGGGTGATGTGGATTTATCAATTAGAAGGAAATTAATAAATAATTGTGTAAGGTTTAGGTGATGAGGTTATATCATGCGAGATGAGATGCGGGTCACAAGGGGTCAGTAAGACATGAATTTGGTGTCTACATTAGCCCCTTATTGTCGTGTAGTTTTTTTGTAAAGTCACATGGACAATAATATGAAGTGGTTTCTCTTGTTAAGGATATAGGTAATCCCCTCAAATCTATCATAGATTGAGTGAACGGAAATCGGGGATAGGGTTGATAAAGGGTGAATGTTCAGAGAGGATGGTAAGGTGGTGGGGTAAGTCCAAGGAAGCGACGCATGTTGAAATGCAATAGTACGACTAGGGTACATGATTTGATGAGAAAACCAAGCAATGTATAGCAAAGGTCGATAGTTTATCCAAACAAGGGTGATATAATCTTGTATCAAGGCATAGGAAGTAGCTCCAGTGGTATATAATGGGTAAGGTCAGGAACGTTTAGGCATGTTGGCAAAGTTCAAATGGTTGGTTTGGTTGAGATAAACGTCACGGTCTCAGGTCTCAGGCAAAGTTGGTCGACGATCAAGTCAAGGACCCTAATCATGCTAAAACATGAGAACAGTGAGCTCGATCAACAAAAGGTACATGATGGATGGATAAAATAAAATGTTGATGTGGGTATGGTATCAAGTGATACGGCCTTGGGTCGGGCCAAGTTGTTGGGTTGTGGCCTCGGGTCGTGCCATAAGGGTAGAGTGAGCCCTTGGCCTCGGGCCAAATAAGTAGGTTGAGGCCTTGGGTCAGGCCAAATGGTAGGTTGAGGCCTTGGGGTCGGGCCGAATAGGTAGGTTGAGGCCTTGGGTCGGGCCAAATGGTTAGGGTGAGGCCTTGGGTCAAGGCGAAACAGGTAGGTTGAGGCCTTGGGTCGGGCCAAATAGGTAGGTTGAGGCCTTGGGTCGGGCCAAACAGGGCAGGCCGAGGCCTGGGTCGGGCCGAGATAGGTAGGCCGAGGCCTTGGGTCGGGCCAAATGGTTAGGGTGAGGCCTGGGTCGGGGCCAAATAGGTAGGTTGAGGCCTTGGGTCAGGCCAAATGGTTAGGCGAGGCCTTGGGTCGGGCCGAATGGGTAAACAAATGGTGTTCAAGAAAGGTGGATATAAGCGATATGTGGTTAAAAAGGGGCAAATGGTAAATAGGGGCAAAAATATATGGGGGAAAGTTGGCGTAAAATCGATGTCGATTCTATATGACCGATATCGCTTAAGGGACCGATACCGTTCATTAGGGAAAAATGAAACCGATATCGGTTATGGGCGAAAAACCTATAAAAAGAAAAAATACGGCCATTATGTCACTTTGTTATTTTGAAAACCAAATTGACTTGTCGACGTGGGAGAGTTGAGATTCGAGGTTTATTGAGTGAGGTGGAGCTATTTTGGTGGAGGAGTGAGTTGCCAGCGGGCCCGAGTGAGGAGGAGGTAGCAGTTGATTGGCCGGGGACCCAGCAGATCAGAATTGGAGCTATGGCACAGGCAGGAGGAGCAGGAGGGGCTGGACCAGCTGGACCACCACCACCTATCCCACCACGACGACGTGTCGTAAAGACGGTAAGTTCGAAACTCATTTTGTGCATTTTATTGCATTATGTTGGTTTTGGGATTTGGGTAGGAATATAATGTTTTGTAGAAAATAATGAATAAATGGAAATGATTTGAAAAAGGGAGAGGGTAGATAGGTGAAATAGGCCAAGGCGTCGTGGTGGGTAGGTTTTAGGTGTTTGGGTGGGCAGAGAGAAATAGGAAAAATAAGAAAGGGGTAGCCGCGTACGGGTTCGGCGCTGGTGAAATTTCCAAAGGACCGATGTCGGTCACTAAACTGCTTCGACCGGCATCTGGCCGCAAATTTTAGGGCGGTGGTGGGTCTCGTGGGTGATCGATGCGTCTGGGCTGATCGCTGACCCGGCGTCTGGGAGGGGGACCGGGGTGGGCATGGGTGAGTGTGGGTTGGGTTGGGTTTTGCCGAGTGTGGGTTGGAGTTGGGTTTTGGGTGTGGGGGTTTGGTTTTGGGTGTGGGGGTTTGGTTTTTAGGTGGAGTGGGTTTGGGTTTGGGTGGGGTGGGTTTGGGTTTTGGGTGGGGTGTGTGGGTTGGGTTGGGTTTTGGGTGAGTGTAAAGGAGTTGGGTTTGTTTTGTGTTTTGGGTTGGGTGGGTTTGGGGTGTGGGGTGGGTTTGGTTTTTAGGTGGAGTGGGTTTGGGTTTTGGGTGAGTGTGGGTGGAGTTGGGTTTATTTTGTGTTTTGGGTTGGGTGGGTTCTGGGTGTGGGGTGGGTTTGGTTTTTGGTGGAGTGGGTTTGGGTTTGGGTGAGTGTGGGTGGAGTTTGGGTTTGTTTTGTGTTTTGGGTTGGGTGGGTTTGGGTGTGGGGTGGGTTTGGTTTTAGGTGGAGTGGGTTTGGGTTGTGGGTGGGGTAGAGTTGGGTTGTGGCCTGGGGGATAAAAGGGGTTTAGAGGGTAAAGTAGATGTTGTGATAAAAAGTAGGTCTAAGGATGTGGGTTGGTTTTGCAGCACGTCGGCCAGCTTAACGATGCGGGATAGGATGCCCCCGCTGCCAGTGCGGATGCGGCCACACATATCTCGCGGCTCATTGGGCGATCATACGAGGTGGGACTCGGTGGAGTCCAGAGGTATAGAGCGATAGAGAGAGATCACAACGATGGTCACCCTCATCGAGAGATGGGATCCGGTGATCAATGTGTTCCATCTCCCGACCGGGAGATGGCTATTACGCTGGAGGATGTGTATCGCATCCTTCGACTACCTATCGAGGAGAGGCGCCTTCCGTAGATTCGAGACCGCCATGAGATAGCATATTATAGGTTTTTAGAGATGCGGCCAAGGCTACTTACCTATCACACACGAAAGCATGGGTATGGTGACATGTATTCCGCGCATCGACACAGACAATTTTCACCGTCATTGGCCGATGATGATCGGGATCACCCGCTTCACCCTCCCGACTCGAGAGGGAGGCCGCTCCATGGGCATCGATGGGGGTGCTTCATGAGATGGGTGAGGAGCACACACTGTTATGCTGGGCACCAAGATATCCGGGGCAGCCTATAGAGAGCCTCGGGGTTATCGCCGGATGAGGCGATTCAGCATCTGTCTCGACATTTTGCTACATTGTTGGGCATATGAGCACATCATATGCATCAAAGCCAAGAGGGTTACTCCCAAAGAGCCGTGGCCATAGGTTATATACTGATATGGCTTTCAGAGATGGTCAGAGTCGTGGGGCAGCCACGAGCGAAGCCATGGGGAGAGACGTTGCCTACTACAGCATTTGTTAGAGGGCCCGACAGCTGACATCGTATGGAGACCTTACAGAGGTCATCACCCGCACTGCAGGAGGCCGAGCATGGGCTACGCCTGGATCCAAAGACACATTCCTGGATAGCAGGACTGAGGCCGTGAGAGTACGAGAGATACCCCTGCAGAGGGCACGCAGTGCAGATGGGGCTCACGACAGACGCAGCCACCTCCCTTCCCTCAAGACATGTGAGGGATGATGTAGAGGCCCCACCGCCCGCACCACAGCCTCTGATCCAGTTGATCAGTTGCCGAGAGGCCAACATATGACACAAAGAGATGATGCTTGTGTACAGGAGCATACAGGTGGTGTGGTGGGCAATGGTCGAGAGAGCAAGTAGGGTGAAGTACATCGGCCTGTACACAGCCAGACTTGGCAATGTGGATCATGAGCAACAGAGAGAGAGATCAGCCAGGGGTGGTGCAACTATTACAGTGGACATTGTCGCCGCACATGGCACGTATAGTGTCCTACAAAAGGCAGCTAGCCCAGCAGTATGCAGGCACGAAACAGAGCACCACCACTCAAAGAATGCGCAGCCCACAAGTCACAGTGCAGTATTGATAAAGCAAAGATTTCAAAGAAGAAGACAGTACCGCACCATCACCAAGAAGAAGACGTACCCACGGCCCAGCACAGTGCATGATATTACCGTCGCTAGTGGCATAATGCAGCCCACATGCCCACATTGTGCACCACCAACATAAGCACAAGTGGTACTAGTATTAGGTGCCAGGACCAGCCCAGCTCCTTCTCAAGTGGCTCGAGGGCGCTATATGGAGGTTAGAGGAGGCCCGATACTATCGTGGATATTCTTGATAGACGGAGTTGAGTATCGCCTTATGTAGCTCATAGAGAAGAGACCTCTCACAGCCCGTGAGATCTCAGGAGGCGCAAACATGGCACAGCCCGCGCATGTCCGTTACAAAAGTGCAGGAGGCGAGAGGCGCCACATGGGACCAGAGGGAGAGGTGCCGAGGGCGTGGTGGGGAGAGCCGAGGGATCCCCGCGTATTGTTTTTCAGATAGGCATGGGCACCGATGGTCTCAGCGAACCTGTTGGTTGACAGAGGCCTCGTGTGCCTACATTTATTCATGTATGGATTCATTTATTCATTATATACCGTCTCGCGAGTCGAGTATGGGTTGTATATTTGATACCGGTCACAGCCAGTATTTTTTTTTGATATGAGGGACCGGCCAGTGAGCCGAGTCGAGATTTTGGATAGTTATTGCGGCTTACGTGCCGGCTTAGTTGTATGATGAGATCACAGAGGCCCGATGCAGTACATTATATATTTGAAAATTTGTATATATATATATATATATATATATATATATATATATATATATATATATATATATATATATATATAGAGATGATGTTTTGATCCACATGCAAAGGTTCAAAAATGTGTTTAAGTATTTTGTCGATGGTTTGTGATATAGAATGTAGGATGAGTTTAGTTGACATGTTGATATATGGATGATGTTGATGTTTTTGTTTTTGCACGTATATAAGGATGACATGTTATATGATGAAATGTTGCATGTCAGGCTGGTTTTGTGGACATTGTGATATATGTATCGATGAGTTGGAATCAAATGTTGTATAGATAGATAGTTTTTTTTTGCTTTGTCAGGTATCCTTAAGTGATGACTTGTTTGTTTTTAAAATAGATGATGTTAACGAAATTGTAATGATATGTGTGGTGATAGACAAATATGGATAATGGTGTTGTGATGCAGAAAAGAGGCTAGCGCGACAAAAATTTGGTAAAAATGAAGAAAAGACCATGTTTCAAAAGGCTAAAAAGGGCGAATCCGTGTCCAGATCGGGTTAGGTAACCGACGCCGTAGGTAAGAGATCGATATCGGTTACATAACCGATACCAAGTTATTTAGGTATGAGATTTTCTAAAAATAAAAAAGCTAGGGTGGCAACTTAAGTTCTAATTTGAGAGCCACGCAAGAAGTTAAATATGCGAACGTGATACTTTTTTGATGACCAGAGATGTAATCGCATGAGAAATTTGGAGTGATTGTGGAGTAAAGAGACAGTGGAAAGTGATTGTGATCCGAGATTCGTAAGACGTAAAGCGAGAAAGTTTGAAAAAGGTGGTGATAATGGCGGGATGAGGAGAAACATCCATGAGGCAGGACAAGAGGGAAGACAAGGGCCACCTCAAGCTACCGCAACCCAAGAGGTAAACATT
Source organism: Taxus wallichiana var. yunnanensis (assembly GCA_018340775.1). Classification (NCBI taxonomy): domain Eukaryota; kingdom Viridiplantae; phylum Streptophyta; class Pinopsida; order Cupressales; family Taxaceae; genus Taxus; species Taxus wallichiana. The sequence goes on from CM031237.1 coordinate 13,148,137, forward strand.
TTGGTTATGATTTGACTTTTGCATGTGTTATGAATAAGAGATTGGGTGGGTAAGATATGAAAAGAAAACATGATAAAGCAAGGGTTATAAGTGTTAATGGGTAGGTAATCAGGGGTTTTAGGTATGTTCAGAGGTACAGTAAAGGAATAGATGCTCAAATTATTGTTGTAGGTGGTCAAGTTAGGCAAGGTGCGATGAAATTAATAGGACCGATATCGCGGTTAGGGATAACCGGTATCGTTACTCAACCTAAGATCGGTTAGCTATAAACGATACGGCCGATTCGTAGGAATTTTAATGTGAGAAAACCTGATGGATTGGAATGGTTGTTTGTTGTTTTGATGTACGCAGCTCGTAGGGCCGAGGATGAATGATAGTGTGCCAGCCGCTTATCGTCACTTAATCCGAGTTTTTTGATGTAATGCCAAATTGAATGGACATTGATAAATCGCTTCAGTTAGCGGAATCCGCTATTATTCACGAATCGCACGTAACCATGCTATGTTACAGCGTGCTGATCGAGAGATGGAATCCTCGAGAAAATACCTTCTATCCGGCCAACAGGGGAGATGACAAGAATATTAGAAGATGTGTTCCGTATTTTGAGACTCCCACACAGGAGAACCAAGATATTAGGCACTACCTCTAGTCAGGCACTGGGAGCGATAATAGACAGATTTGGTCCATACGCACGAGATTTGACACAAATGAGGCTTATCATTTACGTATGGGGTAATGTACGCAAAGACACCCGAGGAGACAAGTTAGGAAGGATATTAATGATAAAGTGGTAGGTATTATGACACGAGGCGTATGGGGGAAGATTTCCAAAGGCATTGATGTGTGTTATTCGGGGAGATGATAAAGGAACGTGAATTTGTATGGGCACTGCATATTTGGCTGAGTTTATACAGGGTTTATGGGCTTCGAGGTGAAATCATTGTAACGACACTCGATTGCTCATACTTATTACACCGTCATTGCCTGGCGAGCACATTGGTTGTGTGCGACCAATAGGCCGATCCATCCAGGTAGGAGAGACCTGGAGTACGCACGTAGGTTGGGATTCGTACGGGGTCCAAACAACAAGAGGCAAGATCTCAAAGCCGTGACGGTGACACGAGTATTACAGTGCAAGTGTGTGGGGAGAGGGTCACTTGGCCATGGGATATCATCGCTCAGAGGCCTTACTGAACTATATGGCAAACCGAGAACATAGCCGAGGAGTTGAGAGGTGTAGAGCGATTGAGGTGGATCACAAGCACTGAAGCCGTGTGAATATAAGAGGATTCCTTTAGATCGCACGCGCGACAATTTGGATTTGTGCAGGATATACCCAGCTTATAGACCATATATGAGGATTGACGCCGAGGCAGCATTCTCACCTCCCCGACCAACACCTCCGTGAAGGGCCCGAGGAGATAGCAATTCGATCGTAGTGTAATGGATGCCGGAATGACAGAGGCCTATAGGTTATGGTGGGTAAGCAGAGCTGCGAGGTGTACGCGATCACCCCGACATAGCTATGATTACAAACAGAGAGGGATCGGCTCGTAGCGCTTGGTTCAGCAGCTCCAAACGCAGTGAATGAGACAAGAGGATTGTTAGTGGTCATGAGTCACTAAAGAGAGACTAGAGGCTGGAGTCCTCATGCGAGAGGGCGTATTCATATGTTCACAGGAGAGATCGGGCAGATTAGTGGGTGGTACCAACACCGTGGCAAATTACCATTGAGGACAGAGAGGCCTCCCAGAGGGGTCGACGATCACGATCATCACCTAGTTCGGGATGAGGCGTGAGGGTCTAAATAAATGTTAGCAAGGTATAAGAATAAATAAGCGTACGCACTGACCAAGGTGTCAATGATAGAGAAGATGTATTTGTTTAACATCTAAATAAAACGAGATATGTATGTTGATTTGAGTTATAATAATAAGAATGTTTTGCTTTTGACTTTCGGTGTTTTGAAAAAGGATAAAGAGGAATGTGATTAAATAGAAAAACACAAAATATTTATATTTACCACACATGATAGGTTATGGTAGGGGATGGTCGAGCTAACCTGGGAGACCCCATGTTCCGAAGTGCTAAATCGCCCTACATAGCCCATTACACAAAGCAAAAGGAGGGGCCTCAGATCGATGTAGTTCTCCCTCAGACTGTGGAGAGGTAAATTTAGGCAATTTGCTGTGGTTAGCAATTTGTCGCTTGGCAAAAATCTGATGCTGGGTAGGTAATGTTGTTGGTGTTGGTAGGATAATATTATCATAGGTGTTGGTAGGATAATGTTTGCTGGGTGTAGGTATAGGTGAAGCAAAAGTTAAGATACCCAAGTAGTAGAGGGAATCGTGTCCCGATTAAGATCAACACACAATCCTGTGAGATGCAGGCAAAGTGGAAAGAGTGCCCGTAGGTGAAAAGAGCTAAACAAACCAAACAACATAGATCGAGCTTCAAGCCCTAGGTACCGTGCATGTACAAGAAGTCAATAGGTGAAAAGAGTCAGATGATCACAATATATCAAAGTGTACGTTACGTCCCCTCGAAATAAAAACAAATGGTGAGGTGAGGTGGATGATATAGCCGAGGTACAGAGAACTTGGTACACAAAGTGAGTGTTCCGACGTAAAGAGAACCTACCCTAAATAGACAAGTCCATGACCCAAAAGGTTCTTTTTGAATGAGGCTTTTATTTGACTAAATATAGACTCGATCGATGCGGGAAGTCTACAATGGGATATTGATTGTACTATTCTTGAGGTCTTCACAAAGCTGATCAATGCGAGAAGCTTCGATAAAGGATGACTCCGCAGTATAGCTGTCCTTCGAGGGCAAACTATTTATAGTAGCAGATATGATTTAGTGCAGATAGTCAGTGCCCTTCTGGGAGCAATACATGTAATGAAGAAGAATAATTGGGCATATAAATGTCCTTCGAGGGAACAATATATATAATTTAGATAGCTAGATGTTCTTTTTGGCGTGAAGCATCTAGTTTGGTAGGAAGTTTGACTCAAGAAAATCCCATAAGAATACCGCTATTTTAATACTTTGAAGTCATGGACTAGACTAAAAAGGGAAAGGCATCATCAAGGGAGGTGAGGAGTGATTTTGATTTTATTTTGAGATATAGAAAACAAAGTGTATGTAATGATGTAAATGAGCTCAAGGGACGAAAGTAAGAGGTAGATAAGAAGTGATATAACACTAGATTCAACAAGAGAATGGTCGAAGACGCAAGGCATTAGGGGTTCGTGCTCAGCCACTGCTTGCTTAAGCTAAACGATAAGTGCCCGATCCATAGGTGTGAGTGATTATATAAGGCCTAATCCAATCGGGGGAGCAAATTTTCCATGTTTGCTCTTTTCTAGTTTGGTGACATGTTGATTCTCTTGAGGACAAGATCACCAACCTTAAAGATACGCTACGAAGTTGCTTATCATAAGCACGCTGATGCGTTTTTGATAGATTTGAGGTGATCAAGAGCCGTAAGACGACGTTCACAAGTTAAGCTCCAATTCGCTAACTGCTTCTCGGGCGGAAATCATCATGGTGAGAATATCCCCAAGGGATATTCTGAGGGAGGGTATTTGTATTTCGAGAGGCAAGACGGCCTCGTACTATATACCAAAGAAAAAGGTGTAGCTGCTAGTAGAGGTACGAATGCTGGGCAGACGATAAGCCCAAAGGGCATGGGAATGTGATCGCCCAATTTCTTCCTGGATCTCATCGACACCTTTCATGAGGATTTTGGTTAGGGTTTTATTAGAAGATTCACCACCTACTGGCTCCGCTGGATAAGAAGGGCGATGAGAAACTAAGTTCGATACCAAAGTTGTCACAAAGGTCTCAGAAGAACTTGTTTTTAAAGATTTACCATTATCTCATATAAAGGGCGAAGGAGGAATACCAAAAACGACAGTAGTATAATGTGATGGTTAATGAATTCGACAATTTTTTTTTTTCTGACAAATGAGTGGAATGGCCTCCACCCATTTCTACAGGTACTATTCGGTTGCTGTGATTATCCAACAATGACGTGTAAGAGGTCGTGAATCTCACCAACAAGGTCTAAACCCCATCAGGAGAAAGGCCAAAGATCTGCGCGACTCGGCAATGATGGCTAGAGTATGTCAAGGTCGGGTGGCATGTTATCACATAACACAACGCTAACATATTCAGAAAAGAATGCTATCGAGAGTAAAGCACAATAATAACCTAAAGGCGAAGGATTCGCTGAGCGCCATGGCAAGGCTTACTAAAATGTCCACCACAAATCCCATCATGGAATCGTTGGATGGTATAGGTGACCTCCGCGCCTGCTAGATAGGCAACAAGGAGGATGCCATCAAAGCCACGTTTATAGAGGAGTCCCCCATGACAACATAACGAGAAACGCTTTAAGAAAAGCACGCTTTTCCGCTACTAGTAAGGTCAGGTGAGAACAGAGATCAGTAAGGCAAATGTCGAAATCGGTAGTACTGTATCCCGCGAATTAGCAGGTATTAATAAAGATTTATCATAAAAACTACCGGGGTCAACAGATGGCGCAAAAAGTCATTGACCAACGCACGAATAATTCAGAGTCAACAGGCGGCTGAATCTCATGAGGCTAGCAAGCCATAGTATCCGCAAATTTGTTAAAGGAGCTGGGAATGGTTCTGATAGAATAAGTGAGTAAAGAAGGCTAGAAGTGAATCCAATGTAGTGCTCAGTACTTTGAAGTTCCTCATTTTGCATCGCAGACGCCTATAACTCATCACTACCAACCGAGAGTCGCCAAAAATATTAACAGATTTGATGCCTAAGTGTATCGCAACTCGAGACCTGTAACAAGGGCCTCGTATTCCGCCAGACATTAGACGGGAAATCAAGCCGGAAGGAAAGAGGCATAGGTTCGGCCATTTAGAGGAATGAGAACAACACCGCCCTCCGCCGCTACTGCATTTAGATCCATCAAAGAAGAGGGTATTTGATACAACTCTTCCCCCGAGTGAAAGAGTGGCGATATGAGTTCGTCTGGGGAATATAAAATTGGTAAATTGTTCCCTGTAAAGGGGGCCTCCGCAAGTCGGGGTTCTGGCAAGAGTTTGTCCTTCGATTGACTTCTCGTTGTATAAACTCAAGGTCGAGGTCACGAGGAGCATGAGCCATCGAGCGATGCATCGTTTAGATGTGGTTTCGCGCATATATAATGAATGGGGTCCACGTTGGTGATGACAAAAGTTTTGTGATTCAGAGGTAATGTCGAGTTTGGTAATACGTAATGATAGTGGTATTAGAACAATTTTTCTACATGTGTATACCTAGTCTCGTAATCCACAAGGGTACGACCGACATATAATAAACGGCCTATTCTCGACGTGCCGAGTCCCGATGTGCAAGCATAGCTCCTATAAGATGGCCAAGCATGAAAGATAAAGGTAGAAAGCGGGCGGTCGTCCCGGGTGGGATAAGACGGTGGCCGTAAGAGATAAGTTTTGAGAGTCAAGGCTTCGTGACACTTCACCTATCAAAGGCAACGCCCTTTTTAAGAAGGTGATGAAAAGGGTGACATCGAACCGAGAGTCAGAGA
>CM031237.1:13153811-13205066 GCA_018340775.1 Taxus wallichiana var. yunnanensis
CCATTTCGTGGCTTTCTTCTCTTACGCGAATCGTATTTTCTCCTTCGTGGCTGGTTTCAGGGATTTCGTGGCTGGTTTGAGTTTACGTGACTAGTTTCAAGTCTTCCAACAAGTTGTGACCATTTCCAGCGTATTCATTAAACACTAGACATTATAAATTTAAATTTTATAATAGTATACTATACAATTACGTATACATTAACATACAATAATATATATTATACATTAACTTACATATAACATAAATTTATATGCATTAACTTACGTATACATCAATACACAATAATATTAATTAATACGTAATTTAATGTATAAATTAGTATTACTGTGTATATATATATATATAGTTAATACGTAATTTATTATTTACGTATACATTAATTAATTTATTATTATACAGAATACAACAATATACTAATAAATTTACAGTATATATTAATTTACTAATTAGTTTACAAACTTTGTACTCTTTTTTGGTCAAAACTTAATCGAAAATATGCATATGGGCCTATGACATTCTATAGAGTCACTTCTCACATCATTTAACATTGTTTTTACATTTAATTTAAGTTTATTTTATGAATTTAAATGTTTTTAAAAGTAGCGATAAAGTTGCCGATTAATGCCAATAAATTGCCGATTCCCGATTTCCGAGTCAAAATTTGGCTCATTTGATTAATTGTCGATAACGATTTTTTGAACTATGATTACAACATCTCTTAATACTGATGCCATTTTCTCTTGTAGTAATTTCTACCGATCACAAATAGTGCACACAAATGCACAAATAGATTGTAGGATCATTATTGGTATTAACATTTTCGGAACCTTAGCTACCAAGTTCAACTCTTTTAGGGGGAATATTTATCAACTTTTGGCAATTTTTCATAGGGACAAAATAAGTGGACTTTTAAAGATTTTCTTGGTGTGGTCAATGCCTCTTGACCAATGCCTACCACATTGATATGTATTTGTACTTCCGCTTTCACGCAAAATTGAAGCTATGATTTGTTTTGAATTACTTCTTAACTCGAAGTTCCTACATGTGTGCCATCACATATAACTTCTGCACTTTATTTTGCAAGGATCAAACCCTTGTACAAGAGACTTTGCTCATTTAAAATGCACAAATCCCTATTTGTTAGCATGTGTTGTATGTTTTGTATATTGTATACCCAGAGTCTGTGTACTTCTTCTTCCACAAGCGCGTTAGCGGGTCCGGGCTGGCCCCAACTAGGGGTTTAGAGGGCCGGTATCCCCCATCGGGGTTCGGGGGCTGGCCCCCAAGAAAAAAATTTGGAATCCCTATTTTTCCGAGAGTATAGATATGCTATTTTTATCTATACGTATATATGGGTGGTGTCATAATCCATGAATTATGGGGAACCGTTATGGGTGTTTATTAGCCCATGGTTTTGGTACCCATTGTATTGTAAAACCGCTTTGACGGTTTCTTACTGTTTTGCTTACAAATAGCTGGAGATGCAGTAGGGTAAAGCAGAACTTGGAAGTACATTATTGTATTGTAAACGGTTAAGTTAATGCAATAAGAGAGAGAAGTTACTTGTGCTGGGTTTTTTCCGAAAGGGTTTCCCAGTTAAATCTTGTGTTTTGTCATTTGTTTTCTTTGATTATCTTGAATATTTTGTTCAGTATAGCTTCTTGTTTATTAGTTTATCGGATTGATTCCTTCACTATTGGAAAAATGTCAATCGTTAAATCTATGAGAATATTTGATCCTTTTGAGGATTATTGTTAGCAAATCTTTGATCATTGAATCTTGAGTTAGAATTAGAGCATGTTTACTAAAGTTAAAACATTAGCAGCTTTTCTTACTCAATTTGGGCATTCTAACAAGGAAACATATATGAGCTAATTGATATCATGCTTGAGCTCATTGAAGGTGTTAACATTATTGTGCACAATCCTAGGTATATGCATTTGTCTTCTTGTAGAATCTCAAGAGACATCTGAAGGTGAACTGAACAGTCATCCTGGAGATGAACTGAACGGTCATTCTCATTGTAATAAATATGTATTTGCATCTCATTCTTCAGCTAATGAATACAATTTTGGTTTGCACAAATTTAGTTTCCTAAATTTCTCAGTCCACTCCTGGCCTGACATTGGTATCAGAGCAAAGGCTTTTCAAATAATTTTTGTTCTCCAGTTTATTCTTTCCTGCTGCAAAGTTTATTCTAACCTTTGCAGGCTATAGGGCACACTGCCATAGCTTTAATTGGACAGAGCTGTGTGGTGTTTTCAATTCCATGGAAGTATGCTGCTCTTGAATACCATGAACCTGAATGCATCATTTTGTTTGGATAATTCTGCCAAAGATGAACAAACCTGTGCACAAGAAGGACATAGTAGAAGACCACTGTGCTGGCCTTTTCTTTGCAGACCTGCTCTGTTGAAATATTCCAATGGAGCTGAAGCATGAAGAGAACTTGTTTTGGCGTGGTTGAATGCATGGCTGTTTTCTAAGCATGGTGCCTTATTCTGTCCAAAAGTGATCATAACTCTTCATTTGCTGCCCTTTGGTCATATTCAACAGTCAATCTCATTGGTATGTCTGAAACCTGCTACGTGGCACTTTGGATATTAGTGTAAGGCATTGAGGTGAAGCTTGAAACCTCTACAAAATGCATTTCTTGGTCACTCCGCATCCCCCTCCTTTGGTGAAGAACAGAATGGTTTTTTTCACATAATTAGTGCCATTCAAATTAAATTATGAGTTTTTTCATTTATGTTTTTGCCATTTTAAGCATAAAGGAGGATATTAAAAAAATCAAGGGAAGGCTATTTAGTTTGCAAATCAATTTAAAAGTAATTTTTCTTTTTCAAAATCAAGCAAATTTTGAAAAACAAGACAAATTGTGCAAACTCAAACAATTCACAGCATTCAATATCATTGATGTTTCTAGTTCACACTTACGAGTAATGTCATTGCAATCGAACTACTGCATCTAGAGTCAAATATAGCTACAACAACGGCGTTTGTAGCATCATTCCTATAAACTGCCATAGAGAAATAAGAAAAAAATCATTTTTCCATTCCCTCCTTTCCCATTTGCAATTATCACTAGACTTAAATCCAAAAAGCAAGAATACTCTGAATTTAGAAGGCTGTTACGCCCAAGTAGGAGGAGTTCTTGTTAAGTATGTGTCATTGATAGAGGGAATCCTTTTCACGTACTACCTAAGTACCACGTATCATTCTGCTCTCACGTGCTTTAATGCCTCTTTGACAAACCGTTGGGTATATCAAAAAGACAAGCTTCTTCTACATATCAACAGGTATACAAGAAGGGCGAACATATCGAGAGGTTTGGTATATCAGTCTAGTGGTATATAGAAAAGGGAACCTTTTGGAGTGATAAGGAACCAATCCATCTCCCTTCATTGCAAAAATGCATTCAATAAATTCAATTGTTGGCACAACACTAATTGAGAAGGACACCTAGTTGGACTAGTCATGACAAGTTGAGAACACTCTCATCTTCAATGATTTGTGGTTCAACATTTGTGATGGAGATAAGCAACCAGTGGAACCAACAACAAAAGCAAAAATCACAAATATGGAAGCAAAAGAATTCTAAGGCATTGGCCTTGATGAGGGCCTTAGTGGATGGCAAAGTTTTTCGTCACATACAAGGGTGCAACACACCTTGGGAAGCACTAAACAAACTAAAGGATTTGTATGATTCTCATTCAAAGTTGGAGTTCATACAATTGCAACTGAAATTGTTCAATCTTGAGTTGAAAAACGGTGATGTAATGAGTTTGGCGTCAGAAATCCGTGCTATCAAGCACAATATTGAAGCTGATGTCAAAATTGATGTATATATGACTACTTTCATAAAAGCTCTTCTTCCCACATACTCAACATATTTAGAGTCTTTACAAGTAAGCAATTTATTGAACACACCATTTTTAGTGTCTTTACAAGAAAATAATTTATTGAACACACCATACTTAGAGTCTTTACAGCACACAATTTATTGAACACGCTATGTTTTGATCAATCAGTTGACAAAATGGTTGAAAGAGAAAAGACCATTGGAAGAAAGAGTGGAACCTCGAGTGAAAGCAAGTGATATGCTCATCAAAAGGGCAATTCTTCCAATAAGGCTTCCACTTCCAATGATAGAGGCAAGGGAAGATATAGAGGATGAGGAGGCAGAACTAACAAGAATAATGGTCAACAATAGGAGAAGCAAAATGACAAACAAAACATGTTTTGCAAACGTTGTGGTTGAAAAGGGAGTCATGAGGCTCATGAATGCAAAACATCGTGGGACAAAATTGAGGCCTATTAGAAACAAAAAGAAACAAACAAAGAAAAGAAGAAAGCCTCAGAACCAAACTCTACTCACTTCACAAGTGAAGATATGCTCTCAATTCAAATGAATTCAATAATGTCTCACTAAATACATACTAATTTGGTGCTTAGGTCCTAGACACTGGTGTTATGCAACACATGACTTTTTGAAAGGACTTCTTTGAGGAGTACCATGAAGAAAGTTGTAGTCTGGTATACTTTGCAAATAGATCAAGTTTGCAACCAAAAGGAAAAGGGACAATTCGACTCAAGTTACCAAGTCTTCCAGATTTCATTCTCAAAATGTCCTATACCTTCCTCAATTGAAAAGAAACTTGTTGTCCTGGTGCTACTTCGACAATAAGGCCACTACATTATGTGAAGTAAAAAAATCACAAGAAAATGTGATAAAACAATTGTAATGACTAGATTTGAGGAAGGCAAGTTGCTAAAACTCAAGGGTGAGCCTTTAATCTCAAAGAACTTTGCTCATTTCATAGAAGGGATATGACCAAGTATTTGCAACATGCCAGATTTGGGCACACAAACTATGACAACATTCGCACAATGCAAAAGAATGGTGTTGTAGGATTGCCAACTCTGCCCAAGAAAATTGAAAAATGTGAAGCCTGCATTCTGGCTAAACACTCAAGGGAACCATTTCAAACATCAGAATGGAAAGCTGACAGAAAGTTGTAGTTAGTTCACTTTGATCTATGTTCTCTACCAATTCTTTCCGCTAGTGGTCACAAATACTTCATGTTGTTTATTGATCACTACAACAGGATGACATGGATCTACTTTCTGAAACAAAAATCAAAAGCCTTCAAAACTTTTCAAAGGTTTCAAACCATGATTGAAAATGAAGCACAATCCCACATTGGGATGCTTAGGACTAACAATGGTGGTGAATTCACTTCAAAGGTGTTTGAGGCCTATTTGAATCAAGATGGGATCAAACATCATCCAATAGTCGCTCGCACTCCTCAACAAAATGGAGTAGCTGAGAGGATGATAGAACTATGATGAACATGGTTTGTGCAATCTTGTCTTTCAATGGGGTCAATCTACATTTATGAGCCGAAGCAACTCAAACAATAATGTATCTCCGCAACAAGTCACCATCAGCAGCCCTTCAAATGAAGACTCCATATGAAGTTTGGTGTGGTCATCTTCTGTAGTGCAAAATCTTCGTGTTTTCAAATCCACTTGATTCCAAAGGAGAAAAGGAATACGTTGGACCACAAGTATCGCAAATGCATCCTTTTGAGATATTCGAATCCTTGAAGGCATACAATGTTAAGAATTAGTCCTCACATGTGTGTTTGCTCCACATTGTTTAATTGAGTGTGAGAAAATAATGTATACAACATAATAATGTTATGTGATTTGTGAAAACAACTCACATAGGAATTCATGAGAGTTGTTCTAGGGTAGGTTAAGAGAATAAAGCATGTGAGAGATTTTAGGGAGGTTAGTAGTTGAGAGAGAATCTAGGTTATTAGAACAGAAATCCTAGATTAGTGAGAGTGGTTTCGGGAGGTAGAGTAGGTCTCTTATTCTATTTGTATATCTTAGTGCTGATCTATGTTGAATTGAATCCTTTTGAGCTTATGTTCTCGTTGAATATAGGGGAAACCCAGGTATTTGGTATCATAGTAGGTTTCTTGTGAGACCTCTCTAACTTTCAACCCACTCATGTTTCATTTTGTCAAGTAGACTAAGGCAACGGGTTAGCTTGAGATACCACGAACCTCGCAAACCCATTACCTTGTGCATGCTCCATCCATTTGTAGTTTTTGTCAAAACAATGCAAACAAAGGATAATCAAATACCACGGACCACATGCGAACTCGGGAGTGTGGTTTGTCCACCGCTCTTGCATATTTGTCATGGGTCTAGCGAAGCGGAGCACGTGTGAACTCGTTGGCATATGCCAATCATTTGCATTTCCATTATGGTCACTCTATCTACATATTTCACTCCATTTTGTTCATTGTGTTCATGCTTAAAATTAGGTGTGTGCACTTGTGTGGGTTGACTTTTTCTTGTAGCATTTTTAAGCAAATGTGACCTCAAAATGGAGTCCAAAACAGCCAAAAACATAAGGATTGACTATAAACACTCTAATATGTTTCAATCAAATCCGGTTTTTTTGGTCTTTTGCAGATCAGCATGAGGAAATAGAAGAATGGCGAAGAAAATTTATCTCCGTGTGCAACCGCCTCTATTGGGAGTAACTCCTCGTTTGAAGGTTTCAGACCTAGTTTTAGAGGTTTCCTCTATGGATCTATATAGCTATTAGATCCAATCTATAGTGGTTTTGATAAAAAAGTTTTGCATTGCATTCATTTGGATTCATAAGGATACGAATAATCTTTTTACAGATCTACATTTGATTGTAAAGAAAATAACATCAAATATATATAAATATATATAAGTAAATGCAAATTTTACATTAAAATTTGCACATCTTTCAATTGAATATGAAGGATTTGATCGTGAGTTGCATTGGACATAAGCTTTGCATCATAAAAATCGAGCCTCTGCATCCATTTGCCAAGCTATTTAGACTCACGAGCTCTTGACTTGGCTCAACCCACATTACATTGGCATGTTCTTGCAGGGGATTTGATTGATCTCTATCAAACATTGCGAGTTGCTCGCTGCCTCACAATACTTAGCCCGAATCTCCTTTCTCAATCCATGCATTGAAGATTTGGCTCGTCTGAACTCTCTTCCCAACGATTCCTCAACTTTAACTCACTTACAAGAAGGCTCCGATCCTTTCACTAGTTTAGCATCCTTTATGAACTCGGTCCTCACAAACTTTGGATCTTGAAGAAGGTATCCTCTCCAAGTTCTCGACACCCGTATCGAGGTTTACTCCACGGTGGAATCAGCTCCCACCGGCGAAATGAACTCAATCTCAAGCTTAATGTTATTCCCCATTTGGAATCACTTCAACAACATGGCAATTTGTGATGACCTATTCTTAACTTCATCTCATCCACCCTCAACATTGTGGACACCCTACGGATCAACATCCGACTTAGCATGGCACCATCGATGTTGTCTCCTCAACTTTGTTTTGATCGACAAAGGCATTAACCTCTCAACAACAAACCCTCTTCGAGCTCCCGGCATCTATATTGAGGTTTACTCCATAGTGGACTCAGCTCCCACTTGGCGAAATGAACTCGATCTCAAGATTAATGTTATTCCCCATTCGGGAACACTTGACACCTCGGCGATTTGTGATGAGCTACTCTTGACTTCAGCTCATCCAACCCTCAACATTGTGGACACCTGCAGATCACATCCAACTTGGCAACACCGTCGATGTTGTCTCCTCAACTTTGTTTTGATCGACAAAGGCACTAACCTCCCAACAGCAACCCCATTTAATCTAAAGGTCCCTACATCTCATTGATCTAGACCCAACTTGGTTTGAATCTTTGATCAAGAAAGTCGACAACACCCTCGCTCTCCCATGCACTCTTCTTTCTTGGATCGTAATTTGGTGACCTCACTTAGAGAGTGGCCCTTGAACGCGAAGTGGCAAAGGGGAAACCACAACTCGGCTCCCCCGACAACATTGGCTCTAATCCAAATCCACTAAGGGGTGAAAATCTATTAGTGTGGCAAGCAATGAGGATGAAACCCTTCTTTGTTGGAGATTGGAGAACGAAAACTCTCCAAGTTGGTGGTGTTGAAGACATTCTTGTTAGAAATGACAAAGGACTGAGAGAGGGGGTGAATCATTCCCTAATAAAATTTTCTCTTTTCTATTTCAAACAACAAACATACACCCACATGAATCACATACATTGATTCTTGATCACAATTAGATATAGTTCATCATGAAATGCATACATAATAAAACACAAGATATAATCGAGTCTTTCTTCATTGATACTCATGACAGAGCACACTGACTTGATATCCTCATCAACAGATCTACAATATAAAATCAAGAGCTCATAAATACTATACTGACATCAATATGGTGAAACAATAGCACTCATCTGCGCAATGCACCAAAACTGATCTCCTTCATCAACTTGATGTTACATAGACTTCATCATCTTTATTCCACTAGACTAGCTATTGACCTAGAAGAGACTTCCAGGGGGTTTGGGCTATGCCCAAGAGGTTTTGCTTTGCAGCAAAGTTTTCTTCAATAGAAGATAAAGGGGTTTTCATCAACAACTACACATAAACGTGGAACACCCTTTTAAGAACAAAACCTTCATGAAGATGACTCTTACACTTCATTTTCCACTTGACTCTTCAACTCCCTAGCCTTGAATTTGAATTGAGGATTGAATGGAATAATAAGGAGTTACCAACTAAATATTTCATCTACATATATGAAATAATCCTCCTGCAACCTGAACTGACAATTCTGACTTGCCTTTTGTAACTGCCAATCAAATTTTGTCTTCTTCTCCAAGTGAGCTCATCTTTTGTCTTCTAGCTCTCAAACTTGTCCACAAGGATTCCAACTTTGCATTCACGTGGTACATGGTCCCACCAACCAAATAATGCTCTTGTATGCTTAGAAACTCGCCACATTAGCCAAGACATTCATTTAGGCTCATAGGTGTGCTTAAATCAGCTTCTACAAACACAGTTCTAAAAACCATCTAACTAGACCACTTCCACTCATCTTCATGACCCAAGTAATATATCAAAATGAAGCTTAGGATGTCTAATTTCATTAAACTTTACCAGCAAGAGCCAACTCAAGACTTAACACATCAAGAAACACCACTTTGCAAAACTTTTCTGGCTAGTTTCAGCATCTCTGAATTTGGTCTTCAAAAATTGAGTTGATACATACCTCAAATCTCTTCATCATGAGGAAAGTAACATATCAATGGAAATCTCATGAAGTCTACTATCTCATCCACTTCTCATATTGCTCCAATTCATGGCATAAGGCTTCAAAAACTTGGATCTCTGCAACTAGTTTGGCTGGTCTTGAAGACACAAAAACTAGTCTTCCACACAATGTGGTCAAACACCTCCAAAGAACTTTTTAGAGCTCCCTATCACCTCTAACACTTAATTAGGATGTATACAACATGTTCAAACATTCAGACCCATAGGTCAAATGGAGAAAGTCTCACCTTCATCCTCATTCAAACAGGCTTCTCAAATAAGCCTAATATGGCAGTTTTGGCTCAATCACCTTTAAGCAATAAATGAACTTTACAAACTGAACCATGCACTTCCACACATCATATGACACATGAAAAGAATGATCAATGCAAGAAACATCATCAATTCAATGCAATTCAACATGGTTACCAAAACATGCTCCATTTGCTGTAAGCTCAAATATGCAACCATTACTCCAATTTTCTCCAAATGAGTAACCCAAGTGACTTCCTGAAGTTGAATAACACATCCCCAACATCATCCACCTCAAATTTGAGTAGGGGTTCCTTTGCAAGTTTCTCCTGTACACTAAAATCTTCACAAAACACTTGTTTTCCAGTGGGGCCCACCAAGCATCATGAACTCAAAATATCATGGAAATGTGCCCTGAGGAGTCCTCTACATTTTCAAATAGGTTTCCAAGAAAAATAGTTGAGTTAAGACACCTACCCAACTCAATTTTCCAAAACTGGTCCAAACTGGGGTTTGGAGGGTTACAAACATGCTCACAAAAATGGATAGAACTTCTAAAATACTCAACCAATCACCAAAATAATTTTTGCACCATAATTTTATCCCAATTTACTCCATTTTTTCTCTTATGATTTATCGAAGGAGGCTCCACAATTTTTCTTGATTGCTAAGAAGTTTGGTGCTCAATTTGCATACTTTGAAAAACTCGGTTTTGGAAAAACTTGCACAACTTGCAAAATATCCATCCTTAGCTTCTGAAATTTTTCTCACACCTCAAGGACACATCCCTCTAACACCTCCAAGTGATAGTTTTCTCTAGTTCATCTTGCATATTTCCATCCCATCTCATCTAGGTGCCCTTTGGTCTCTGATTCTCAACAGTTGAACTATGCTGACCTGTAGAAGTGCCTAAAACACTTCAAAACTACCTAAGAAGTCTTGTACACACCATATATCACCATTCCATGCTCATACCATGTTTGGTTTGCATCATCACACCTTGGGTCAACATTTCACACCTTGCTTGCTTGTGGATTGGCTTAAGAAAGCTCCATACTGACTTGTTTCAGTCTCATGAACCTGTTTTGTCTCTTGTAGCTCTTTCTACACCTCTTGTGCCACCTCATAGTGATCCAATCTTGCTTTCCTTGCTTTGGTTTGAGTGAATTCTCATGTTTGCTTGATTTACACCATGTATTTACACTAGGCCAAGGCCTAGAATGACTTGACTTGACCCATACATTTCATGATTGGACCATGTGGACATGTTACAGACTCATTGACACATCTCACTCACCTCATGGACCTTGTTTGACCTTCATACCACCTTTGAGAGACTCAAGCCACACATATGCACCTTTGGAGACCCCTAGATCACCTAGTCATACTCCTATATCACCTAACCAACATACCTAGATCACCTAGACCATGTGACATCAATGGAATTGACATCAATGACAACACAAGTGACACACTTCCAACAATTCTTTGAAAACTATCTTGCTAGTTTGTAGTCAGGGCATCAAGAAGAAGACATATCAAGGGTTTGGCATTGTTTGGAGCCCCTCTCTTAGGGAGCGACTTGTATAGGAGTGTGATTGGGTGTCTTCTAGGGCACGAATTAACATTCCAAGTTGATATTTGGACTTCTCATATTTTATAAGGCTGATATATTGCATATTTGCCATCTCATTAGGATTTGGAGATGTTGGCTAGATTTTTGCATAGCTGAAAACCTAGTGAGTCATGAGACAAATCTCCCTCATTTACCGGTGAGGCTCCGTGTAAGATTTGTCAATTAAATATGCTAGTGTCTATTTTGGGGTTTTACTTTAACCATGCAGCTCATGAACCATAGTTGTATAGTTTTGCAGCAAATAAGCATGTTAAACAAAGGAAAAATCTAATGAAGAAGGAAATAATATAAACACGGGAAAAAAAGAGGGAAGATGTGCACCCAATCAATAGATAACGGAGTTGATTGCATGCACATAGGCGAGAAACAATAGATATTAACACACGAAATTATAAGCAAAGGCTTTTGAGATCTAGATCTAGAATAACACAAATTTATAAGTAGATCTAAGACAAAAGCTAAAAACAAAATGCACCGTGACACAAAGTTCTCTGGAAATCTATGCTCCTTTCTATTCCTTTGCTTGAAATAGCTATCGGGGATTTCACCACAAAGTTTGGAACACAAGAATGTTGCTTTCAATTCGATATATTTAACCCGTAGAGTTCTTCCTCTACTTATAGCATGTAGAGGTTTCACTCACGAAATGCGAGACTACCCCATGTTAAAAAAATTGTACTTTTAAAATAATGGGTCGTTTTGTGTGTTAATTGCCAAAAAGTGTCTGTATTGTGTCAAGATATTCCCAAAGAGTCATATTAGCCAATTTCGCCAAATACCCAGATGCCCAAATCGTTATATTTTGTCATTGGGGTTTGCCTGCGGAAATTTTTATTTAATTATTCTGAGCCCCGTTTGAGGCAAATTGTGCTCCGGTTTAACCCTGTTGTGGTCTTACATGTCAATATTCCCATATACCAGTAGGGTTTTAACCAGGAATGAATCCTGGGCTTTATCTGTGACTTCTGGCAACGTTTTGCGTTTTTGGTGTTTTCCCGTTTTGTTTTCTGTGAAATTTCTCTAGGTCAATTCCTTTGCGGTTTAGTCTGATTTCTTGCTTGGAGTATCTGGAGATCATCTATGGACGTTATGCCAAAAGGAATTTGCCAACAGAGGTTTCTCTTTTCTCTGAAAAGACGAAGTCATGCACAAAAAAAGCTTCTTCTGGGCATAGTCGCATTTTTGGGAAAAGAAAGTTTTAAGCTCTGATGGATTTTTGGTAGCGCGAGGCAGTGGGAATTTTGTACCTACTGGCAGCAGGGTACTTTTCCCATGAAAACAAAGTCACTTAAGTCATGATGGGAAAATTAGAGGTAGCAGGCAGGCGAAAATTTCTTACCTGCCTTGCAGGATGAAAATTCCCATTGTGAAATAAAAGAAAATCACTTAAGGCATTGATGGGAATTTCTTACCTACCTTGCAGGGTAAAAAATCTCATTATGAAAGTCAAATAGCTTAAGTGGATCATGGGATTTTTGGAGCTGCGGTGCAGGGTGAATAATCCCATTAAAAAATTTGACTTTTAAAAATAGAATTCACCCTTGCGAAAAGTGCACCCACCTTGGGTGAATAATAATGCATAATTTAATAATATTTATTCACCCAATTTTGGTGCCCAAGCATGAGGAAAAGTCAACAATGATGAAAGGATAAAGAAGATTGGAAATAAAATTCTAAAATTAAATAAATTTAATTTATTTAATGCAGCCCCCTCTCATGCAAAAAGTGCGACCCATATTGAGGAGAAATAATACTTTTTAAAGTATTAATTAATGAAATTAATTCCTATTTTTGGTGCATAAGGTCAAAGCACACTGTGAAGTCAATGTGGACTGGAAGTAGAAAGCTAAAATTAAATAAATTTAATTTATTTAATGGCAGCCATGAGCATGCACAAAATAGGCGCCCAAATTGAAGAGAAAAGCATGTTAATTAATTAATTAATTGCGAGAATAGGAGAGGCAATGAAATTTGAAGGTTATATAAGCATGAATGGGCTGCCATAATGATGAATTAATTAATTCTTCAACAAGGAAAAAAGTGCAGACCAGGCAATTTTGGCCCCAATTAAGGAGGAATTTTGCACAAAAAGAAGGTGTTTTCTTTTTTGGCTTGGTTTGAAGGCTTGAAATTTTAATTGTAGCGCTAGGTTTGAAGAAGTTGAGCTTTGCTTTGATTAAAACATCAAATTAATGAGTCTTGATATATGTGATTTTATAATTAAAATCAAGTGTTCATGTTCAATTCCATCTTTATGCGAAATTACGAGTATTCATTACAGTGCTTTTATAAGAAAAGGGAGCTTAAATCAATGTCGATACATTGAACATATCCTCGAATCGAAGAAATCTCCCAGATGCACCGGTTGTAAAGAATTTCAGGCTGAATAAAAGAAAAAGAGTTGCTCAGACAAAGATTGCTCTGGCCATGGCAAAGCATGATGAAAGAAAAGATCAACGAGAATCATGCATAGCTTCAGTTCATTGAGATCATGATCGATCCAGATCCATATCCCAGATCCAGTTCATAATTGCAAAGGCTTCATCCTCTTGTTTCGAATGCAACGTGTGAAGAAGTCAGTGCATGGAGAATTCCTTCCAGGACCTTGTGCATGTTCTCCCAATCTTCCAGTTGAAGCCTTCATTGAATTTGCATTCACCGGAGTGCTTTCCAGAATTTTTAATTGCTCATATGCAATTAAAAATAAAAATGATGAGTTATTTACGGCAAACATTGCACTAATGCATGTACTGGAGAAGAACTACAAAAGCTTCAAGGATAAGAGGGAAGACATGTCAAAGGCAATACCCATGAAGCAAATCACATCACTTGCTTCCCGAGATCCAGTTTCTCGAATTACTTCAGATCCAGTTTGGTGAGAATCAAAGGCAAAAGAATCAACTGCATGCAGAATATGAAAAAGGACAAGGCTGCAGACTTTCCTCTTTCTTCTTCTTTCTCTTATTTCCTCAACAAAGTAATTGAGCGATCAATTAAATTATAAAACTTAAGTGATTGGTTTAAAAGCCATTACTTGAAGAAGTCAACTACTTGGAAATAGGTGGCAGACATGCAAAATAGAAGGTTCTATCTTCAGTTGCAAATCATGCATGTCATGCAAAGAGGAATTCCAGGAGGGAGATTGTCAGTTGTTTCCTTTCCGACTTCCACATGTGTCAATTCACTAAAAGCTTCCTATTTGTAATTTCCCCTCTACATGCTATAAGTAGAGGAAGAACCTACGGGTTAAAGGATCGAGAATTTGTAAGCAACATTCTTGTGTTCCAGACTTTGTGCTGAAACCCCTGATAGCTATTTGAAGCAAAGGAATACAAAGGAGCAGATTTCCGGAGAACTTTGTGTCACGGTGCATTTTGTTTCTAGCTTTTATCTTAGATCTACTTATAAACTTTGTGTTATTTTAGATCTAGATCTGAAAGTTGCCTTTGCTTATAATTTTGTGTGTTAATATCTATTGGTTTTGTCTATGTGCATGCAATCAACTCTGTAATCTATTGATTGGGTTGCACATCTTCCCTATTTCTTCCTGTGTTTTTATTATTTTTCTTCTTTAGATATTTCCTTTCTTTAAAAATTGCTTACTTGCTGCAAAACTATACAGCTATGGTTCATGAGTTGCATGGTTAAAGTAAAACCCCTAAATAGATACTAGCATATTTTATTGACAAATCTTACACGGGAGCCTCACCGGTAAATGAGGGAGATTTATCTCATGACTGCCTAGGTTTTCAGCTATGCAGAAAATCTAGCCAATAGTTTTTGGCGACTCTGCTGGGGAACAACTATCTTTGCAGATCAAGCTTATCTTTTGCAGATCAGTGTTTTCCATTCAACTTTCAACCTAGTTGAATGTCCATTCACCCGATCTTGAAGGCCTGAGGAAGGACAATCATTTCTTGATTGCGAGCAGCGATTCAATTTCAATCATCCTCCTCAAGTTAGAAGCCGCAGATCTAGTCTTTCACCAGGAAGAAGAGTGCAAACTCATCCAGATCCGGATCATCTTCAGCATAATCCGGTAGCTGGAATTATTCATCAAGTCTATTCTCAAAGAAGACGTGCTCCTTTCATGATGCAAAATCAACCACTTGCCCCTGCATGCCTGTTCCATGGGGTGCAACCTTTGGACCTCTAAATCTAACTCCTATGCATGATCTACCTAAAGGGACGAGAAAGAATTTTCCAAAATTCTTTGGAGATGGCAAGCAGAATCCAGATGACCACTTGGCTGCGTTTTTCATATCCTGTGGAGTGCTTGCAGTCGAACATGAAGATGTATCTGTCAGACTCTTCATAGAGACTCTGCATGACTTGGCTGGAGAATGGTTCTACTGGCTAGCTCCTGGCACCATAACCAAGCCCAGGCTCTTATGCGGGATGCATTCTGAAAAGATTCAAGCAGCAAGAAGATTCCAGTACATTGATAACTCAACTCACTCAGTTGAAGAAGGAGCCACATGAGCACATGCGGGATTTTATTGCAAAATTCCAAAGATTACTTGTACAAAATTCCAAACTTACTTCTCTGAATGATGAGAATCAAAGGTATTCTTCATCGATGCTTTACTTCACTGAAGTAAGCTATCAGCTGAAGAGCACGTCCTGTTGATTTGTTAGCGAGCTCAAAAAACATGGCGGTTGAGATTGAAGATGACCTCATCATGGCTGGAAAGATAAAGAGCAACACTTCTAGAGAGTGAAAGTTCATCCTTTGCTCTACTACTCCGATTCATTATTGCAAAGTTAGCAAATGAGATGTTGCGAGATAAAAAACAAATGGCTCAAATGGCTCAAGGAAACAATATTGCCCCTGCTTGGAATTTCAACAACAACCGGAACCGCATTGTTGGTTCCCAAAGATTAGCAATTGAAGTTGCTCCCAGAAACAATGTGGAGATGAATGAAGAAGACCAGGAAGCTGATCATTGATCAGCTCGAGAATGATGATTTTGTAGGTCTGCTTGGCGACTCCAACATTAATTACCTAAACTACAAATCTGAACATGAGTATGAGGAGCTTCTTGAAGATGATCATGGTCATGCATATGCAGTACTTACAAGATCACAAACTCATTGTGAGGCATTAGGAGCGAACAAAGAAGGGGCAGCCCTTTACCTTCTTCTTTAGCTCCTAGAGATAAGAATGCGAGTTCTTCATCTTCAACCACAAAAAGCAGCTCAGGTATCTGAATCTATACCTTCTTTTGACATTATTGATCATGTTAAGAAAACTAGAGTTCAAATGTCAGAAGCTGAATACTTGAGAGCCTTTCCTGAGCAGTTAAATAGGCTAGTCAAATATGTACAATCACCGGACAATCCAATACATCAAAGGCCTTTTGCCTAAGCCCAAGAGATACTCCTCCCCAAAACAACATTGCAGTTGTTAAACCCTCATTATCTTCTGAAAGAGTAGAACCTTTCTATGTCTCCTTATTGCTTAATGGTTTCAAGTTAAGCAATTGCATTTAGATTTGGGTGCTTCTGACAATGTCATGCCCAACTAAAGTTGCGAGATGCTCTTGGGCTTACCTTGTGAAGACCATAAAAAGGTGTTATTCCATGGAGAGACAAGTCCCTTTAATCGGACAAATCAAAGATGCACAAGCTTTACAGCGGCTTTTCCTGACAAAAGATTAAAGATGACAATCTTAGTTGCAGATATTCATGTCTCCTACGGGATGTTCTTTGAGCGAAAAACTTTCTGAAAAGAGCTGGGGAGGAGAAGTAAAGATGGATTGGTCCTGTGCTCATATTCCTATCAAAGGGATTAACCATAAGCTGGAGCCGGAAAAGAAGTCCAAGTACATGTTACAAAATCGAGGATCCTAGATCTCGATTCTTTTTGAGAATCGACCATGGGGTCTATTTCTTGGAAATGGATAAAGACATTCCAAAGCGAACTTGACTTGAGCAGGCAAGCGAAAAGAAGAAGAAAAAAATTTGGACTCGGAGTTTAAAGGCACATGTTGTTCTTTTGGATCAAGAGCGACGTTCTACTAATATCTCCAGATCATGAGATATTTCCATACTCCCACAAGTTGATGTTTGAGAACACCAATAATACGGCGGAGTATGAAGCATTGCTGTTAGGAATGGAGCAAGCTAGAAAGAAAGGAGTAAGACTCCTCAAAGCCCAAGGAGATGTTGAACTTCTAGTAAAGCAGGTTCGAGGGCAAAGTCAAGTCAAAAGAGATAAGTTGAAGCATTACAGAGATAGAGTGCTTTCTGCCACATTCGATTTTGCAGCCTTCTCTATTGACTTCATTCAATGAATCGAAATCCAAGCGAGACTCTTTGGCGATCACGGCTTGCACTATTGAATCCAGATAGACCACCGTCCATATTCAGACAAGGAAACTATAAAGTGGAGATGGTCTACCGCCCTAAAGTCTCTGATAGTGTTGAACATTGGCAGACTTTCAATGATGAAAAACAAACATCTGCATGTTTGCATGTTGAAGGGAATAAATCACCACCACGACAAACAATCACAGGCAAAACTGATCCAGGCTATGATGATAATAGTGGAATAATCCAACCAAAAGGTAACAAAATCCCCAAGGGTTTAGTTTCCTTAGTCGAAGACTTTCAACAAGCATGATCGGTACCTGAATAAGAACAAAGAATATGGTGATAGTTCTTCCTCAGAAATGCAGCTAGTAAATCTAGAAATGGAGGAAGTTGATGAAGACTTACCCACCACAGAGAGAAGAAAGGATGAGCCACCACCAGATGAAGTTGATAAGGACTTGCCCAAGGTATTTGACAAGAAGGCCAGAGAAAGGAAGTTCGAGATCGGAGACTGGTACTCTGGTGGGACATGAGACATGAACCGAAGGGCATGCTGACAAATCGATTCACTGGGAAAGGGCCCTTCATGATCAAAAAGAGATGCCGAATGGATACTTTCTTCCTTGCCTACCTCGGGATGGAATTGAGTTACCGTTGCCTTTGATGGGCAATCACTTGAAGCTTTTCGGACATAAAAAAAAAAAAGGTAAAACCTATATGTATATAAATAAAACTTTTGTCGTTTGTTGTTTTTTCTTTTCTTTTTCTTTTTTGTGTTGTTTTTGTTTGCTTGACCCCGAGCCCAATGGACAAGATACGAAACCAGAGATGTTGGGATCTCATCTTTACCCTTGTCATTTTGACAAAGGCAAAGATGTCCACAGACGGAGCCACTGGTGTCCCCAGATTTCACCCTGAAATCTGAGACTACCCCATGTTAAAAAAATTCTACTTTTAAAATAATGGGTCGTTTTGTGTGTTAATTGCCAGAAAGTGTCTGTATTGTGTCAAGATATTCCCAGAGAGTCATATTAGCCAATTTCGCCAAATACCCAGATGCCCAAAATCGTTATATTTTCCATTTGGGGTTTGCTTGCGGAAATTTTTATTTAATTATTTTAAGCCCCGTTTGAGGCAAATTGTGCTCCGGTTTAACCCTGTTGTGGTCTTACATGTCAATATTCCCATATACCAGTAGGGTTTTAACCAGGAATGAATCTGGGCTTTATCTGTGACTTCTGGCAACGTTTTGCGTTTTTTGGTGTTTTCGTTTTTTTTTGTGAAATTTCTCTAGGTCAATTCCTTTGCGGTTTAGTCGATTTCTTGCTTGGAGTATCTGAGATCATCTATGGACGTTATGCGAAAGGAATTTGCCACGAAGAGTTTGGTTCTCTCTAAAAGACGAAGTCATGCACAAAAAAGCTTCTTAAGGCAGAGTCGCATTTTGGGAAAAAAGGTTTTAAGCTACTGATATGGGATTTTTGGTAGCGGCGGGCGGGTGGGAATTTTGTACCTTGCTAGCAGGTACTTTTTCCCATGAAAACAAAGTCACTTAAGTCATGATGGGAAAATTAGAGGTAGCGAGGCGGCGAAATTTCTTACACCTTTGCGGGATGAAAATTCCATTGTGAAATAAAAAAAATCACTTAAGGCATTGATGGGAATTTCTTACACGCCTTGCGAGGTAAAAATCTCATTATGAAAGTCAAATACTTAAGTGGATCATGGGATTTTGGAGCTGCGGTGCGGGGGTGAATAATCCCATTAGAAATTGACTTTTAAAAATAGAATTCACCCTTGCCAAAAAGTGCGACCCACCTTGGGTGAATAATAATGCATTTAATAATATTTATTAATGTTTATTCACCCAATTTTGGTGCCCAAGCATGAGGAAAAGTCAACGCATGATGAAAGGATAAAGAAGATTGGAAATAAAATTCTAAAATTAAATAAATTTAATTTATTTAATGCAGCCCCCTCTCATGCAAAAAAGTGTGACCCATATTGAGGAGAAATAATACTTTTTAAAGTATTAATTAATGGAATTAATTCCTATTTTTGGTGCATAAGGTCAAAGCACACTGTGAAGTCAATGTGGACTGGAAGTAGAAAGCTAAAATTAAATAAATTTAATTTATTTAATGGCAGCCATGAGCATGCACAAAATAGGTGCCCAAATTGAAGAGAAAAGCATGTTAATTAATTAATTAATTGTCAGGAATAGGAGAGGCAATTATTAATTATAGAATGGTGAAGGTTATATAAGGGGCTGCCATAATGATGAATTAATTAATTCTTTAGCAAGGAAGTGCAGCCCAGGCAATTTTGGCACCCAATTAAGGAGGAATTTTGCACAGAGAAGGTGTTTTTACTGTTGGAAGGCTTCAAAGTTTGGCGCCTAGGTTTGAAGGAGCTTGATTAAGTCGATTAATTATCTGCATAGTGGTATAGTGCTCGGGTAGTTGCTCATATTCATGTGCTTTTATAAAAACAAAGGGAGCTTAAATCAATGTCGATACATTGAACATATCCTCGAATTTGAAGAAATCTCCCGGATCTGCACCGTTGTAAAGAATTCCGAAAGTGAATAAAAAGAAAAATTTTGCTCGAATCAAAAAATTGCTCATCGCCATGGCGAAAGATGATGAAAGAAAAGGATCAATGGCGAGAATCATGCGCATAGCTTCCGTTCGATCGAGATCTTGAGATCATGAGATCCGATCTAGATCCGAGATCCAGATCCAGATCCATAATTGCAAAGGCTTCATCCTCTTGTTTCGAATGCAGCCCATGAAGAAGTCAGTGCATGGAGAATTCCTTCCAGGACCTTGTGCATGTTCTCCCAATCTTCCAGTTGAAGCCTTCATTGAATTTGCATTCACCCGGAGTGCTTTCCAGAATTTTTAATTGCTCATATGCAATTAAAAATAAAAATGATGAGTTATTTATGGCAAACATTGCACTGATGCATGTCTTTGGAAAAGAACTACAAAAGCTTGAGGATAAGAGGAAGACATGTCAAAGGCAATACTCCTGTAAGCAAATCACAGTCACTTGCTTCCAAATCCAGCCACTTCCATATCCAGTTACTTCCAGATCCAGTTTGGTGAGAATCAAAGGCAAAAGAATCAACTGCATGCAGAATATGAAAAAGGACAAGACTGCAACTTTCCTCTTTCTTCTTCTTTCTCTTATTTCCTCTAAAAAAGTAATTGAGCGATCAATTAAATTATAAAACTTAAGTGATTGGTTTAAAAGTCATTACTTGAAGAAGTCAACTACTTGGAAATAGGTGGCAGACATGCAAAATAGAAGGTTCTATCTTGATTCTGAATCATGCATGTCATGTCATGCGAAAGAAATTCGAGGAGGAGATTGTGCTAATTGTTTCCTTTCCGACTTCCACATGTGTCAATTCAACTAAAAGCTTCTATTTGTAATTTCCCCTCTACATGCTATAAGTAGAGGAAGAACCTACGGGTTAGAGGATCGAGAATTTGTAAGCAGCATTCTTGTGTTCCAGACTTTGTGTTGAAACCCCTGATAGCTATTTGAAGCAAAGGAATAGAAAGGAGCAGATTTCTGGAGAACTTTGTGTCACGGTGCATTTTGTTTCTAACTTTTTTATCTCAAATCTACTTATAAACTTTGTGTTATTTTAGATCTAGATCTGAAAATTGTATTTGCTTATAATTCTTTGTGTTTTAATATCTATTGGTTCTATCTAATGTGCATCACATCAACTTTGTAATCTATTGATTGGGTTGCACATCTTCCTATTTCTTCCTGTGTTTTATATTATTTTCTTCTTCTTTAGATATTTCCTTTCTTTAAATAGCTACTTACTTGCTGCAAAACTATACAACTATGGTTCATGAGCTGCATGGTTAAAGTAAAACCCTAAATAGATTCATTGACAAATCTTACACGGGAGCCTCACCGGTAAATGAGGAAGATTTATCTCATGACTTCCTAGGTTTTCAGCTATGCAGGAAATCTAGCCAACAAAAACCTTCTATTTTGCATGTCTCCTTACCTATTTCCAAGTAGTTGACTTCTTCAAGTAATGACTTTTAAACCAATCACTTAAGTTTTATAATTTAATTGATCACTCAATTACTTTGTCGGAGGAAAGAAGAAGGAAGAGGAAAGTTGCAGTCTTGTTCTTTTTTCACATTTTGCATGCAGTTGATTCTTTTGCCCTTGATTCTCACCATACTGGATCTGGAAATAGTTTGGATCTGGTAGTGGTTGGATCTGGAAGCGGCTTGGATCTGGAATTTTGCTTATGGGTGTTGCCTTTGCCTTGTCTTCCCTCTTATCATTGAAGCTTTTGCAGTTCTTCTCCAGTACATGCATCAGTGCAATGTTTGCCGTAAATAACTCATCATTTTTATTTTTAATTGCATATGAGCAATTAAAAATTCAGAAAGCACTCCGGGTGAATGCAAATTCAATTAAGGCTTCAACTGGAAGATTGGGAGAACATGCACAAGGTCTTGGAAGGAATTCTCCATGCACTGACTTCTTCACGGGTTGCATTCAAAACAAGAGGATGAAGCCTTTGCAATTATGAATCTGGATCTGAATCTAGATCTGGAAGCTATGCATGATTCTGCTGATCTTTCTCGTTCATCCCGCTTTGCCATGGCTGGAGCGATCTTTGTCTGAGCAATTCTTTTTCTTTTTATTCAGTCGGAATTCTTCAGAACCGGTGTAGATCTGGAGATTTCTTCAGATTCGGAGGATATGTTCAATGTATTGAACATTGATTTAAGCTTCCTTTCTCTTAGAAAAGCACCTATATTGAATTCCTGCAATTAATTCAGACAAAGACGGATTCCAGAGCATGAACACTTGATTTTTATCATAAAAATCTGCGTATAAAGCCTGCTAACCTAAAATTTGAGGCTTTGCTTGCATGCAAAGCAAGCATGAATTTTGTCAACTTCACCTGAGCACCTATACCACTATGCAGACAATTAATCAGACTTAATTCAAGCTCCTTCAAACCTAGGCGCCAAACTTTGAAGCCTTCCATAGTAAAAACACCTTCTTCTATGCAAAATTCCTCCTTAATTGGGCGCCAAAATTGCCTGGGCTGCACTTCCTTGTTGAAGAATTAATTAATTCATCATTATGGCAACCCATTCTTATATAACCTTCACCATTCTATAATTAATAATTGCCTCTCCTATTCTGGCAATTAATTAATTAATTAACATGTTTTTCTCTTCAATTTGGGTGCCTATTTTGTGCATGCTCATGGCTGCCATTAAATAAATTAAATTTATTTAATTTTAGCTTTCTACTTCCAGTCCACATTGACTTCACAGTGTGCTTTGACCTTATGCACCAAAAATAGGAATTAATTCCATTAATTAATACTTTAAAAAGTATTATTTCTCCTCAATATGGGTCGCACTTTTTTGCATGAGAGGGGGCTGCATTAAATAAATTAAATTTATTTAATTTTAGAATTCTATTTCCAATCTTCTTTATCCTTTCATCATGCGTTGACTTTTCCTCATGCTTGGGCACCAAAATTGGGTGAATAAATATTATTAAATGCATTATTATTCACCCAAGGTGGGTCGCACTTTTTGGCAAGGGTGAATTCTATTTTTAAAAGTCAATTTCTAATGGGATTATTCACCCTGCACCGCAGCTCCAAAAATCCCATGATCCACTTAAGTTGTTTGACTTTCATAATGGGATTTTTACCTCTACAAGGCAGGTAAGAAATTCCCATCAATGCCTTAAGTGATTTTCTTTTATTTCACAATGGGAATTTTCATCCTGCAAGGCAGGTAAGAAATTCCCGTCTGCCTGCTACCTCTAATTTTCCCATTGTGACTTAAGTGACTTTGTTTTCATGGGAAAAAGTACCCTGCTAGGCAGGTACAAAATTCCCACCTGCCTGCTGCTACCAAAAATCTCATTGTAGCTTAAAACCTTCTTTTCCCAAAAATGCGACCTGCCCAGAAGAAGCTTTTTCATGCATGACTTCGTCTTTTCAGAGAGAACCAGACCTCCTGTGGCAAATTCCTTCTGGCATAACGTCCATAGATGATCTCCAGATACTCCAGGCAAGAAATCAGATTAAACCGGCAAAGGAATTGACCTAGAGAAATTTCACAGAAAACAAAATGGGAAAACACCAAAAACGCAAAATGTTGTCAGAAGTCACAGATAAAGCCCAGGATTCATTCCTGGTTAAAACCCTACTGGTATATGGGAATATTGACATGTAAGACCACAACAGGGTTAAACTGGAGCACAATTTGCCTCAAACGGGGCTCAGAATAATTAAATAAAAATTTCCCACAGGCAAACCCTAACGACAGAATATAACGATTTCGGGCATCTGGGTATTTGGCGAAATTGGCTAATATGACTCTCTAGGAATATGACTTTCTGGCAATAAAAACACAAAACGACCCATTATTTTAAAAGTACGAAAATTGTTCCATGGGGTGGTCTCATTTCGAGTGAAATCTAGGGACACCAAGAGACCTCACTTTTAGCTCATTTTGTGGACTGCACTTCTGCTGTCATAAAATTAATTGCAGCTGGGTATTATTTCATATTTTGGCACATGTTTTGGATGGTTTGGCTTGGTGTTTGTTCCATTAATTCAAAATAATTTGGAGAAGGATTTGTACACTTGTTTTTAGCTTGTTTGGAGGGTGTTTGATGCCCTAAAGTGCAATTTTCAGTTCGCTGCTAGGGTTTCAGTTAATATTGGAACTGCTGTTATAAAATCCAAATTTCATTCATGTTTGGAATTGTGTGATTTCCTTGTTTGTATGATTCAGCCCTAGAAAGGGACATTACAAGATTCAACAAAAAATGGAAAATTGAACCTTGGAGGGTGTACAAGTACAACCCATCTTTTGACCATCCAAAAGAAGAAGTCAATATTGCTTTTGACTCCGAACCAACCTCCTTCAAACAAGTAGAAAAGTTGGATGTATAGAAAAAAATGAATATGATGCCTTGGTCAAAAATGGGACTTGGAAGTTGGTTGATCCTCCAATCAATTATAAACCAATTGGTTGCAAGTGGGTCTTTTGCAACAAGTACAAAGTAGATGGCTCACTTGACAAACACAAAGCATGGCTTGTCACAAAGGGATTTTCCCAAAAGGAAGGGATAGACTATAATGAGACCTTTGCACCTACAGCAAAATGGACTACTATTTGGACTTTGTTGGCTTTGACAACACAAAATGGATGGAAAATTCATCAAATGGATGTAAAACTGCTTTTCTGAATGGTGATCTCAAAGAAACAATGTACACAACTCAGCCAGAAGGATTTGCAGTTGATGGCCAAGAGCACAAAGTGTGCAAGTTGGAAAAATCGTTGTATGGGTTGAAACAGCCCCCAAGAGCATGGTATGAAAATCTCACTGAGCATCTCCTAAACATGAACTTTCAACATTTTGAATTTGAAGATGCAACTCTATTTGTCAAATCAGTTGACAAAACAGTTGTATTTTTAGTTGTATATGTGGATGATCTACTCCTCACAAGAAACAATGAAAGATACACTGCAAAAATCAAAGCAGAATTGATGAAAGGCTTTGAAATGACAGATTTGGGATACTTCATTACTATTTGGGTATTGAAGTGATTCAAAAATCAAAGTACATCTTCATCACACAATAGAAATACATTGGTGAAATTTTGAAAAATTTGGAATGATAGACTGTAAACCACTTGGCATGCCCATGGAACAAAATTTGAAGCTAACATTAGATGATACTTCAGAGCTTGTAGATGCAACTAAGTACAAACAACTCATTGGAAGTTTGATCTATGTAATCACAACTAGACCAAACATTTCTTTTGCAGTTGGTGTTCTTTCTAGATTCATGCAACAACCTAGGGAAATTCACTGGATAGCAAAAGAGAGTGCTTTGATATCTAAAGGGAACACAAAATTTTGGGCTCAAATACTCTAGGGCAGCGGATTTCAAACTAGTTGGATATTCAGATTCAGACTATGGAGGTGATTTTGACGATGGAAATCAACTACAAATTTTCTAATGAACTTAGGAACAACAATCATCTCTTGGAAGTCAAAGAAGTAGTCAGTGCCAACAATTTCTTCAGCAGAAGCAGAATACATGGCAGTTGCAGAGGCAACCAAGGAAATACTATGGCTCAAAAGGATTCTTGCAAATTTCCAAGTAAAACGAGTTATTCTACACAACTCGCGGTTGATAGATAACACTTCAGCAATCCAAATGGCCAAGAATCTAGTATTTCACGACCGAACCAAGCACATAAACACCAAATATCATTTGATTCGGCATTATGTGAAAGATGGCAGTGTCAAATTGCTACATTGTCCAACTACAAAGCAGCCAACAGATATCCTAACAAAGGCGCTTGGAAGAGAAAATTTTGAAAAGTTTAGTGGCATGCTTAGGCTCACAATAACCCCTACAGATGAAGGAGGATGTAATATTATTGTACATAATCCTAGTTGTAGGCATTTGTCTTCTTGTGGAATCTCAAGAGACATTTGAAGTAAAACTGAATGGTCATCGTGGAGATGAACTGAACGGTCATTCTCATTGTAATATATATGTATTTTCTTCTCTTCTTTGAGCTAATGAATACAATTTTGGTTTGAACAAATTTAGTTTCCTAAATTCCTTAGTCAGATCCCGACTTGACAGAAGCGGTAAATTTATGATGACTTCATTTGCTTGGATAAATCTATAGGAGGTTAAATGTCATTCACAATAAGGTGCAGGGCGTCCAATTAACGATGAGGTTCCTGATGTCCAAGGGGTAATGGAGGAAATCTTGAGAGCACATTCAAATCCCCTTTAATGTTAGAAGGAACACACCCTCAATGGACTTGTGGCAATGTGCATATGAGCATGATAATTCCCGAGCTTTTTTATTCATTAGGATAGTTCTAATTTATACAACTTACAATGTTAAAATTAACCCTATGGTTTAGGACAACTAAGCTATCCCAAAGACTGAAACACACTAACTAAATATTAATCTATGTGTGGGTTTGTAACAACCCAACAAACCCACTTACAATAGAATTATTTAGCTAGACTTATCCGATTAAATCACCAAGTGATTAACCATTACCATGGTGTAATAAACCCTAACTTCCAAACATTCCCCCTTATTAAATCACGCTTAAGAGTATAAGAGAGAATTCTGAAATGCCTTGAACTTCTCACACGCAAGTAATTTGGTGAAAATATTTAAATATCTGCACATTGATCTTGAGTACAGAAAAAATGGAGCTCAATATTGAGTTACTAAACATGCTCGCATATGAAATGCCGTTGAGCCTCAATGTGTTTCGTGCGCTCGTGGAATACAAGATTACGAACAAGTTGTAGAACAACATGATTGTCACACTACAAGATCATTAGAGAGCCTCAATGTGTTTCGTGCACTCATGGAATACAAGATTACGAACAAGTTAAAGAACACCATAATTGTCGCACTACAAGATCATTAGATGTTTCGAGGCACTCCAAGTCCTACTAGTTGTAGAACAACATGATTGTCACACTACAAGATCATTAGAGAGCCTCAATGTGTTTCGTGCACTCATGGAATACAAGATTACGAACAAGTTGTAGAACACCATAATTGTCGCACTACAAGATCATTAGATGTTTCGAGGCACTCCAAGTCCTACTAGTATATGATGTAACAATATCATTTTGTAGACAACTCCACTTGCTACATGATATTCTACTTCGATGGAAGACCGAGAAACAATTCTTTGCTGCTTACTTACCATGAAATTGGATTACAACTCAAAAAGAAAACAAATAAAGATGCAGATTTCTTGTTTTCGATGGATCTTGTATGGTCTCGCATCCATGTAGCCAATCATTCTTCTTGTATTCTAGGCCATGTTCCAAGTGACAACTTTGGTTCCCGTGAGCCGCGAAAGATAACTAACAACATAGTTGATATCTAGCCTTGTGTATGTTTAAGCAAATGAGACTCCCAAACAACGGCGATAGGGAGTAGCATTTACCTATAGAGATGGATTAGAAAGAGAATCCTAAAGTCTAGTCTTCATGGGTGTTGCAATGGGCTTACAATCCATCATCCAAAAATTCTCGAGCATATGTAATATCCCCTTCCCAAAGACCCTTAGCCTATTTTGTCTTCCCGACAGCTAAGAAGAAAATTAAAAGGAAGACTTAAGTTCTCATACTTTATTATAAAGTGCAAAAATAAATAAATAAATTATAAAAGCACTTAGCTAAAATTGTTTATTACTACAAAAGTGCGACTTGCACTAAAGAGGCAAAAGAACATAGAAAAAGGCAAAAAACAAATGGGCCAAAAGTTATTCCCCCTAAGAAAATGTGACTTGCATTGGGAGGGAAAAGTGGTTGGTGGAAGCATTTAATAAAGAAGGAAAATGTGATTGGTTGTTGAAGGTGGCCACTAGTGTGACACCTATAATTACGCCCAAGCAATTTAAATACTTAAATTGTGCTAATTATCCCCTTTCTCACAAATCAACGACATATCGTCAAAGGCACTCATTTTCCCTCATATCATCATTAATTAATTACACTAAGCTAATTAATTAAGTTGCTTATCCAACAAATACCCTAATTAACGACCTTCCGTTAATAAATCACCCCAGACTGTACCTGACTAATTAATTATTATTAATTAATTAGCTTTCCTTCCATTTAACCAATAAATCAATATTTAATTGATTTAATCCCTTATAATAGCCTTCAAATCACACTAATATTCCTCTAATTGGCTTCTATAAGCTTACACTTACTACCTATTAATTAATCACCTTTGATTAATTAAAATACCCCAACTCCCATGACTTGCTAAACATGTATTAAACCCTTACTAAAGTAAGGTTACCTTTAATAAAGCAACCTTATCCATTCATAATCATGTTTTACTTTATCCCACATTCATGAGAATGTGTTGAATCTTTATCCTTTGGGTTATATAAAGAGCCCTCCACCTACCTTTTACTTACACCTAAACTTTCTAAGAGAGTAAATGCAAAGCATATAAAGAAAGAGACTAAGAGCTTGCACTTGCCCTTTTGAGAGTTCATCATCTTGAAGAGTTAAGCCTCTTTTCTTAAAGTGCTTGGGTCATATGGGAGGTGTCGAAAAGGTCTTGTAAGCGAACTTTGATTAGCCCCCATTCCTGTGGTTCTTGGAGCATTAAGGACAACTATTTTGATAGCCATGGAGCTTATTTAGGTCCATTCATTTATTTGTTGTTAGAGAATAGAGGAGTTTAGATATTTAGCATTGTTAGTTTCAAAGTTTGTATTGATGAATGTTAGCATCTAACCCGTGTTTAATTCTTATCATGATGGTGTTTATGCTTTGTTTTAGCTAAATTGTAGAACTATTTTAGGTGGTAGTTCTTGCTTCATTTGATTTAGCATTAAACAAATTATACGTACACACATTTGGCACGCTTAGGTGGGACTTACTCCATTGTCTCTTGCACTTAATTTCAAGTTTTTGTAGTTAAGTTTTATTTTTGATTACTAACCCTCTTTTACACATGTTGATCTAACTTATTTTTTTAAACATGTTTTGTTGAGTTTGCATGTGTTGGAGTCTTCCTCAGAGGTATGAAGGAGGTGAAGTCTTTCGTCAAAATTGAAATTGAGGGAAAATTTCAAGATTTCTCCATGTTTTCATTTTTGTAGCTTACTTTTTCAACATTCTACATGCTAATTTTGTCAATTTCTTGAAGATTTTAAATTCTTGAGCATGTAGGTTAGTGTTTGATAGTCTTTGAGTCTTCTATTTACATATTAATGTGGTGGGTTCTTTGTCAAATTTAATCTTGGTGAAAAAAATTCAAGATTTCATCATGTTTTCATTTTTTGAGCTTATTTTTTCAACATTTTACATGCTAGTTTTGTCAATTTCTTGAAAATTTTCAATTCTTGAGCATGTAGTTAGTGTTTGATAGTGTTGAATCTTATATTTACATATTAATGTGGTGGGTTCTTTGTCAAAATTTAATGTTGGTGGGAAAATTTCAAGATTTCATCATGTTTTCATTTTTAGAGCTTACTTTTTTCATCATTCTACATGCTAGTTTTGTCAATTTCTTGAAAATCTTAAATTCTTGAGCATGTATGTTAATGTTTGATAGCGTTGAGTCTTATTCATATATTAATGTGATGGGTTGTTGTCAAAATTGAATCTTGGTTGGAAAAATTTGCCCATTTTGCATATTAAGGGACGTTTTTTGACATTTTTAAGTGCATGTCAGTGCATACCCATGAGCATAAGATCATATCGTAACCCATCTTCCGAAGCGCCATAACTTTTGCTCCCGACCTCGAAATGACTCCATTTTTTTGTATGCGTTGGAAAGGTATTGAAGTTAAATATGCAATAAAAACATAAATTCGGATTTACACTTACGGAGTTGCGCAGGATTTTTGTTATTTTAAAACTGGTCATTTTCTAACATGTCTAATGTTTTGATGAATGTTGTATTTCCATGCTTACTCGATTTAGACCAAAGCATGTGTATGCTCTTCTTCACACCTTTTGGTGATCTTGAGAATCAAAAATAACTTTGATCTCTATCTTGTAACATTAGGATTAAACTTGAAACTTGATTATTCATTTCTTAAGGAATGAACGTTTTACAAAAGTATTTTTCAACGGTCCTTTGATTTGAAGTTTTCCATTTCTATATAATTGGGATAAAGTTTGTGTATGCTCTTCTCTTGCACCTTAGGGTGATCTTGAGAATCAAAAACAACTTTAGTTTTCATTTTCTAACATTTTGGTTAAATTGGAAACTTCATCTTTCATTTTTGGCTTAAGGGAATGAACATTTATCAAAAAATTGTATTGTTCATCGATTGAAAAGATTTTATTTACTTTTAGTTGGATTATTTGTTGTGTATGCTATTCTCTTGCATCCGGATGATCTTGAGAATCAAAAGCAACTTTTAATCTCTTTTAAATAATGTGATTTTCTTGAGAACTACTAACGCTGAGCGGGACCTAAAAACGCCACAAAGAAAGGAGGAATCAAAACGAAATCAAAACTACTAATACGGTTATTATACGGGTTGCCAAAAGGTGTTCAAGAAACCACACCTAATTAAACAAGATAAAAAGAACAACATATTCAAAACACATTGTATTGCAGAGGTTTCGGAAAAGGTACGCCCTCTCCGCTCAATCCTAACATAACCCCTTTGCATAACGCCTTAAGCTACAACAATGGGGGTGGTTCCAGAACCCCAAAGTAGTCCACGCAAGAGGGAACCTCAGTGATCCAAGCGGGAAGTGCTCCGCACTACCTACTTGACTAGTGATTCCTTTGTGAGATAGAGTTACATGTCATCTGTTGCATGGCGACCACGGTGATAGTACACGTAGACGCACTAGTTGCCTACTATTCTTGAAGGGGGTAAAGTAAAGCCGAGATACTCCCAAACTAGTCAATGCGACTTTTTGGGTAAATCGCGCTCGCTCGTGGCACTTTCAGAACACCTAGGCGCGAGAGAACCACCTAGAGAATATACTTTGGCCAGAGCCCACTTTGACCACTTTAAAACAAAGGTTGAGTTGTGAACCTTCTTTTTGAGAAACGTGTGACGTATTACTTTCGCCTAGTTTTTACTTGCCTTAGGAGGCGGCGAAACTCGCCAAGTAAGACTAGCATTTTTGTCATTTTTCGATTTATTTCCTTATATTCTTTTGACACTTTGTTGATCAAAAGAGGTGTGATTACCTTTGTGTTGCCATTCGATTTATTTTCACTTTTATGTCCATTTACGCCCATCCATATTTGCAAGGGCAAGTTAGTTAAACGTCTAAAGTGAGTGGAGCATTTTCACGTCATTTGGTAGCCATTGTGATCTTGATACCCACGCCAAGATCGCATTGTCAGAAGTTAGCGTGGTTCATCACCGCGACTTCCATGAGGAGTTAGTTTGTTTGTCTCGTATCATTACAATTTCGATATTTACGTCTTGTTTCTTGTAAACTCGACATAAATACCTATATTATCTTGATTCTGTTGCACACATTCTTAACTATTCTAGTATACTTTGAGCTTTTTTTGTTCGGCTTTTATTATTACCTCGATTTCAAAAGGTGTTGGAGAACTACCATTTGTGCATGTTATATCAATAACACCTCGATATCAATACTCCACTTTCTTTGCAAGTGGGTTAACATATCTTGGTGATATTATTGTGTCATTCGTAAATCGTAATTGGCACTTTTTTGAGATATAGGTCTTAATCGACTTGAGCTTGCTCATCGTATATCTTGATTGGGAGATCGCATTTAACTTCATATATTTACTTACGCTTGTTCATTCCTTTGAACTTGGCATAAGTGGAGACATCTTATTAATCATATGGCGTCATAAATTACTTTGGAACGTGGTCAGAAGTATTTCATTTGATTAGGTTTTGGTACCAAACGATTGTTTCATTGGTGAATTTATCACTTTATCACATTGGTATTCTCACACTGTTAATTTACTCTTAACACGTACATCTTGTGTTTCACTTAGGGGTAGACATTGAATTTTGAACAAATCTATAACTTACCTTAGTGAAATTTATCACAAAAACATGGCTCCCAAGACGCGTCAAGGGTTAAAGAAACAAACATATGAGGAACAACAGCGCAAGCTTGAAAACCTCTACTGCATAAGGGTCAAACCCATTTATCGGACACGATCTAGGACCACTATTTTCTGCAGAAAAGGAAACAGAAGAGATGGTCGATCATAGTGGAAATGAATTAGAATCACCACACGCAGACTTTGATTTTGACCCCACTCTACTAGATGAGTTTCTCCTTAGAAACAAAGATAGAGTTTTGGCACGGGTCATGGAATTAGGGGCCAAATTGCCCATTGAGAAGGAACCAATACTACAAACAAATGACACTACTAAGGAGGAACACCCCCTTATCAATATGGAAGATATTTTAACAGGCGGACATGCTTCCACTTCTTACGCAGAAAATGATAAAGTGGTAGGGCATAGAATACCCCTCATCAAAGTGCCACGAAGAAACAAGATAGAACATGAGACAGGGGAAGAACCTCCACAATACGAAGAGGAGGAACCTTTAGAAGAAGAAGACACAAACCAAGTCACAATCCAACAACAACTCGAAGAACTTTAAGCCGACAACTAGCTTCGCTTTACTTTCCAAGTACGAAAGACACAAACAAGAACGCGTTGAAAGTCAAAGCCTAAGTTTAGGATCCACGAACTCCATCGAGAAAACCAAGGAGAAGACGACACGGGTATCATCATATACACATCCCCGCTTCTCCCACTAAAGAACAATTGCTCGCATGTGAAGTACATCTATGAAAGCAACGACTGCGAGCATACAAGAAAGCAATATAGGGAGTATTAGGAAATACCAATACGAAGAACTAATGCCCCTATCCTTTTGACAAGACAATGACCCTTCAACCATTTCTAAAGAAATTTGATATGCCAAAGTTCGACAAATACAAAGGAAAGGGAGACCCAAGGGATCATGTTAAAGATTTCTACATGGCATGTCAAGAGGTGTCTTATAGTGATAATTACCTCATCAGACTTTTTCCTAAGAGTCTCGGAGGTCAAGCATTAGAATGGTTTACGCTGGCTTGCCACAAGGATCAATTTTCACCGCGATCGGAAAGATTCGTGCGTCATTTCTCATATAACATGAGAGAGTGACGTCACCACGGGCAGACTTGTGTAGCACAAAACAACGCCCAAATGAGACCTTCGCCACTTCCTCCAACGATGGAGAGGGATAACAATCGCTTCCACTTGTGCTTTCCCCGAGAGGTTAGCCTAAGTCAAGATTTTCGCCCCTAATCTCAACCTGTATATAGCTTTGCACCTCCAAATGCATTGTGTCCGCACCTTTGAGGAGGTTATCGAGAAAGGGATTCAAATAGAAAAGGCTCTCATTGCCAAATGCACCCTCAAAACCCAATCTAAAGACAACCAAAGTGTCAAATCCGTTTGAAAAGCCGAAGATCTTTAACAAAAACAAAAGCGTGGTGGGAGACGGAATCATCGATTCCAAACGTGTTGAACGGTCCAAACCAGATCGACCTTTTAAAGCCACCAAGGCCCAATTCAACCACCACCAAAGCAAAGAACATTCACCTCCCTCGATGAACCATTGTCATCATACTAAAAGCGGTTGGATGCGCCCATGATGACCTATCCTACAATGCAACTGGTTTGATGACAACACTCCTAAACCTTCATGGTATAAGGAGCATGAATACTTTTGTGAAATGCATCGCGTTAAAGGTCATAAAGCAGGATAAATGTTTGCGACTTCACCACTATATTCAAGACCTCACTGACAACGGGGAGATAGAGGTGGATAACCCTAGCCACATGCAAACACCTAATGAGAAAATGGGGATTTATAAGGAACCATTCCCCAAGCATGATAAGTCGGAAAAGGCAAAACCGGATCGGGGAGAGTCATCCCAAACCTATAAAGCCACGAATTACTTGTATACCAAGAGAGATAACAATCATTACGATTCACTTATCGGATGTATTCGCTCCCTACCATCGCCGTGTCAATACCATCCGGATCGAGGAAAGGATCAAGCACAGCGGTAACAAGGCGTGCCCGCCTCGTGATTCCAGAACCCTCTCTGTTGACCCCGCAAACTGGTAAATATAACCTTTTAGAACAACTTGAGAAGACACCTGCTAAGATCTCGATCTTAGATCTTCTCAAGATATCCAATGTGCATAAGGACATTTTGTATCAAACTCTTCAGGGGTCGGGAGTGCCTTTAGAAGTCGATCCTGCATACCTTCAAGCCGCGGTGGCAAATATTGCACCCAGTGAGCATCTCACTTTCAACCATAGGGAGGTCCCTACCGAGAATCCTACACATAATCTTCCCTTATACATTGAGGTAGTTGTTACCCGCAGGAAAATCAAACGGGTGCTTGTGGATAACGGATCTGGATTGAACATCTGCACGCTTAAATTAGTCAAACAATTGGGACATACGGAAGAAGATCTTGAGTCCCATATCATCACTATCACCGCATACGACAACGCGGAAAGAGAGTCAGCAGGCACCATTACGCTGCCAATGGAGGTGGGCCCCACTTGCCATCAGACAAAGTTTCACGTCCTAGACTTGGAACTTCCATATAATATGCTTCTAGGCTGACCATGGATTCATGCCATGCAGGCCATGCCATCAACATTTCATCAATGCATCAAGTTGAAGCATGAGGGACATACGGTTATGATACCAGGAGATTCAAAGCCCTTTGCTCATTGTAGAGCTCTTAATAGCTTTGCACGAAAGGGTACATATGCATGTCCCTCCACAGATATAGCTGTCCCTCTTCATTCTGAGGCCATGGAATCTCGAGTAGATTCAAATTCTCTTCGTTCTTGCACTCATGGGGCATCTACTTCAACATCTCCATTTAATTCATGGGAGATGAAAATTCTGGAATATGGCTGTGGGGAGTATAATGTACAACAAGCGCTCTTGGTTTCTAGACCTCTCCTTGTCGCCCAAGACTAGAGGTCGACCCAACTACCGCTTCAGGAGACCTAGAGAGGAACATACTATTGGGTCGTTCCTACCTGGAGGCTTGTTAGCTGAGGAAAAATTACTTGATCCACCTACTACTTGGGTCCCTGAGGACACTCAGCCATCTTGTTATCAAACCCCAGAATATGAAAAATCTAGCAGAATGATGTACTCCATGGGCTACAAAGGCCTAGGATGTGGGAGGAATGAACAAGGACAAAGAGAACCAGTCCCTCTTCCACATTTCAAAACAGAAAGATATGGCATTGGGATTCGCCCTTATGGAGCACACCCCAACGATCAAGATGCGACTTGTTCTGAGCATGAGGATAGCTCCGATTATCTAGACAGCGATACGGATTCCTGTTGTAGCCAATATGAGGATCTGGCCTCCACGAACCTTTTCATGAATAATGCTGTCCTAACCATCACCCCCAATGAACCAACCCTTGACCTCAGTATACCCTCCTCCTTGTTGAATGGGACCAACAACGTCACGTGCCACTAGATTTATTCGAGAATGACGAGGCTATTGCAGAGTTCATGGGCATAAGGGATACAATTCCCATTGGAGATCACAAGAAGGGTTTCTTTATCGACTTAGACACCTGCGCCTACTTCGGCGAGGAGGCTGAACTTCGTGGTCAGCAAAATTTAAAGAAAAGCGAGGGCAAGAGTTCTAAAGAAAAGCCTCGCAAAAATCAAAGTCCAAGTCACACAGTGAAAACCTCTTTGAGGCATTGGCTGACAAACAAATAAGAAAATCAAAGGACAAACAAAGTGACCACGCCAAGGATGAAAATCTCGTAGAGACATCCTTGGATGAAGATCTCAACCTACCTCCCGATCCCACGCGTATGGAGGATTTATCAAAATTGTTAGTTGAAGAAACCATTGATGTTAATATTGGTACTGAAGAAGATCCCAAGATAGTAAAATTGGGAGCATCACTCTCAGCCAGAGAACAAAAGACGTTCACTATGCTACTGCGAGAGTTTATTGATGTGTTCGCATGGTCTTACAAAGACATGCCCGGCTTAGATCCAACTTTGGTTGTGCATAACTTGGTTGTGCATGCAGACGCTAAGCCTATCAAACAGAAGCTTCGAAAGATGCACCCAAGAGTGGCCTTGTTAGTTAAAGAAGAGTTGGAAAGGTTCTTTAGTGCAGGATTCATCAGGCCAATTGATTATTCTGAATGGATATCGAACATTGTTCCTGTCCAGAAGAAACCTATTGGTATCCGAATTTGCACAGATTTTAGGGACATCAATAAAGCTTGCCCTAAAGATGACTTTCCGTTGCCCAACATTGACATGATTGTTGACTCAA
Organism: Taxus wallichiana var. yunnanensis; assembly: GCA_018340775.1. Classification (NCBI taxonomy): domain Eukaryota; kingdom Viridiplantae; phylum Streptophyta; class Pinopsida; order Cupressales; family Taxaceae; genus Taxus; species Taxus wallichiana. Next base: position 13,190,157 of record CM031237.1, read on the forward strand.
CCGTAGGGTATGAAATGCTATCACTTATGGATGGCTTTTCGGGTTATAATCAAATTAAGATCGCTGAGGAAGACCAACACAAAACAGCTTTCACAACTCCTTGGGGCACCTTCTGTTATCAGGTGATGCCATTCGGCCTTAAGAATGCGGGAGCAACTTATCAGCGGGCCATGACAGTAATATTTCACGATATGATTCATGACATCATGGAAGACTATGTAGACGACATCCTGGGAAAGTCCAAAACAAGAGAGGAACATCCTATCATTTTGCGGCGTATCTTTGAACGCCTACGTGAATACAAAGTCAGGCTAAATCCAAAGAAGTGTGTCTTTGGTGTCTTTATCTGGGAAACTATTAGGCTTCATCGTGTCAAGACGAGGTATTGAGGTAGACCTACTAAAGTATCTGCCATCACGTAAATGCCTCCACTCGAGAATATCAAGCAAGCTGCGTAACTTGAGGGAAAATTTAAGCCATTTGCCGCTTTATCTCCCAACTTATGAGATAAATGTCACTCATTCACTCATTTGCTTAAGAAGGACATCACTTTCATTTGGGAACCCGAGCAACAACAAGCCTTTGCTTTGCTTAAACAAGACACTGGCTAATCCACTGTCCTCATGCCTCCCACTCACGGAGAACCACTTTTGCTCTATATTTCCGCTCACGCATATGCTTTATTGGTGCACTGCTCGCCCCAATATGACCTTAGCCATAATACTAAGAGTCGCACCTCACCGCCTATGAATGTAATTATCCTCAGTTGAGAAGGCTTGCTTAGAAGTGTTGTTTTTACCTTTCAGAAACTTCGCCATTACCTGCTAAATACTAAGACCAAGCTCATATCCAAGGTCGACCCACTCAAGTATTTGTTGTCCAAACCTGCCCTCACAGGTAGAATGGCTAATTGGATCATTCTACTCAGTGAGTTTGATATAGAATTTGTCAATCAAAATCAATTAAAGGACAAGTACTTGCTGACCAAATGGGAAGCACCTTTGCAAAGCATAGAACCTTTGAGTCTGGATCTGCCAGATGCATCTTTGCTCTACATTGAAGAATCTATCGTATGGCAGATACATTTTGATGGATCTTTTACATTTCATGGTTCAGGTGCAGGAGTGGTCCTTATTACTCCTTCGGGTGATCCTATACCACGAGCTTTTTCCTTTGGCCTTCCCTCGCACAAACAACATTCATGGAATATGAAGCACTCATTGCGGGGATGAAGCTAGCCATCAAGTGGAATATTCAACATGTGAAGGTTGTAGGTGATTCACAGCTAATCATCAAACAGGTTAATGATGAGTATAAAGTTAAGGATGACAAGCTCATACCTTATAAGAAGTTAGTGGAAACTCAAGGAGTATTTTGTGCGCATTACCTTTGAGCAAATCCCGAAGAGCGCAGAATAGATCGGCGAGATGCTATAAAGAACGGTGGGATCTATGCTTCATATTCGCCGCCAGGAACAATGATATGCCATTCTTCGTAGAAAATCTACGCCAGCCCGCGTATGACATGCCAGAATCTTGCTTGGCTTGTGAGGTTGTTGGTCCCCATTCACCATGGTATGAACCCATTTTCACCTATCTTAAGGACAGTACATTCCCTCCTGAAATCTCCCGCTCTGAAAAGCAGAGCCTAATTCGCCAAATAGCCCGTTACACCCTGTTAGGAGGTACACTTTATCGTCGTGGCTACGATGGGAATCTGTTACGTTGTCTGGATGTGTCGGAGTCAATCTAGGCAATTAAAGAAGTACATGAAGGAGTATGCGGAGCACATACAAACGGAATGGTCTTGGCTAAGAAACTATTAAGAGTAGGTTACTATTGGCCCACCATGGAAACCGATTGTAATTATGTTAGAAAATGTGTGCTTTATGCCAAAAGTATGGAAATTTCATCCATGCTCCATCGCAACCATTGCAACCAATCACTACCCCGTGGCCATTCTCCAAGTGGGGACTTGATCTAATAGGGAAGCTTACTCCTACCTCATCTGATGGTCATACACATATCATCACAGCTACAGAATACTTCACAAAATGGGTGGAGGCTATCCCTTTAACCTATGTCACAGGAGCACAGATTTCTAAATTCATCATGAATCACATTATTTGCCGATATGGTATCCTGCGACCATTGTCACGAGATAATGGGAAGTCATTTAAGAACAAAGCGTGAAAGGTCTTTGCAACGGTTCCAAATAAGATTGAAATGGTCCACGCCATATTACCCTCGGGGTAATGGACAAGTGAGGCAACAAACAAGACTTTGGTAAGGATAATGGAGAAGATGGTTAAGAAACCGGTCGAAACCGGCACCTACTGAAATCCACCCGACCCTCCGGGCCTGCCGAACATCAATTCGCACTCCTACGGGTGCGACGCCATATTCCCTCGTGTTCGGGACAGAATCTATCATCCCTTTAGAGATTGAACTCCCATCCCTGCGAATTTCTCTTTGGGACTATTTGGATAAGGATGAAGATTACCGAGTGGCAAGATTGGCTGAGTTAGAGCTCTGGATGAGAGGCGCATTCGCACTCTTAATCACCTCGAAAGTATATCAACACGAATCTCCCACAACTCTGACAAGAGAATCATCCCTCGCCAGTTTGAGGTGGGTGATTTAGTTATGAAGGAGAACCAGTTCAACACCAGAGCAGAGCGAGAAAAGAAAGGGAAGTTCGAACCACACTGGTTAGGACCCTATGTCATAGTTGCCAAGTATGGCACAGGGGCATACAAGTTGGCTCACCCTAATGGTGATGAGCTCTGGGAGCCCATGAATTCCATGCATCTTAAGAGGTTTTATGCCTAAACATGGCACAAGAAAGTCATAAAAATCATAAAAAATATAAAAACATAAAAAAAAAAAAAAAAATATAAAAACATCAAAAAAAAAAAAAAAAAAAGAAAAATAAATGTCCACTAGTGAAAACCACGCATTGTGGCACTTTGGACAAGTCCTTGGGTGAAAACCGGTTTAAGGCGCGCTGGGAGGATTCGTTGTTCACAAGGCATTCTCAGACATTAGAAGGGTAGTTGTCTTTGTCCTGGACCTGGTTCTACCTTCGAGTTTCCTTGTGCACACCATCTAGTCCAGCCTTGATCCGGCTTTGCCTTCTTCTATTCGTCTGTAAGGGACGTGGTCTTTCGTTATTTCCCATCTTACGCTGGGGGCAACTCAACGAATTCACCTTCTTGTTCATAAGCGCGTGGCTTCTGCCCTTGTATATTCTCCACCTAACGCTGGGGGCATCCATGCTTTCTTGGTTACCTGCACATAGCTTTGGAAAACTATTAAAAACACAAAAACAATAGAAAATTGTTTCACAAAACACAAAAACAATAGAAAATTGTTTCACAAAACACAAAAACAATAGAAAATTGTTTTGAGAAAACACAAAACAATACAAAATTGTTTCACTCAAACACAAAAACAATAGAAAATTGTTTGGATAACACAAACAATAGAACATTGTTTGAGAAAACACAAAAACAATAGAACATTGTTTCGAGAAAAACACAAAAACAATAGAACATTGTTTCGAGAAAACAACAAAAACAATATATATATATATATATATCAAAAAAATCTAAAAACAAGGCAAAATTTTTCAAAAAATTCCTAAAAAGTAAAACACCCTACAAAATGGTAACTTGCTTCTTACAGCTGAAACTTGTGTCTTGCGCATGGTATTTTCTCCATATCCTGTTGGTTTGTCTCACATCTTCCCCGATTAATACGACTCGCGGATCACTGGATTCATAACCATTCACAAAAGCTAACCTTGCTTCTTCGCCTCATGCGTACTAGGGCACTTTTGGTTGCACGGTCTTTTTTAGCATTCTTCAAATGCTTTTCATGGACCCCGTGTCCATTTTCATTTCCCTTGCATGTATCCTTGCTTGGGGGGCATCATTTTTAACCCTTGTAAATCCATCACGAACTTGTGGATCTTTTCAAAGACCGATAACAAACCATTTGTACAACTGTCTTGACCGTTGTTGGGTTAGATATGTGCGTTCGTACTTGTTTTCCCTGTTATATGAGCTTGTTTCCTTCTCGTATTGCATTGCATTATTGTATGTTGCGTGGAGTTGGTATTTTCAGCAATGGACAATTGTTCGTATTATGGTTTTTCATGTCATTCTACCTTTGTCGTATGCTTATATTTTTCATAAGGACCGATGATGTAGTTCCTATGGCAATATGATGACATCAAATTTGTTCCAAACAAATAAGCGGCTAGAGGTTAAGCTCTTCTCTCCCCTCATCCATATTTCTTCTACACCACTTCCCTTTCACCCCTAATTCTCCCTCTCCTCGGGGCATCCTGCCTCGTCCCCATTCTTCTGCCTACTTCTCACCTTTTTCGATCGTCAATCGAGTTCTTCTATCACCCCATCGACACTCGAGGGGGCATCTCTCCCTCCTACTAATTTTTCTTCCATCTCTTCAAAATCTCTTTGTCTACTATCTTTGAAGTGGCATCACTTATGCCACCCCAAAGAGGGGCAAATGTAGACACCTATAATTACGCCCAAGCAATTTAAATACTTAAATTGTGCTAATTATCCCCTTTCTCGCAAATCAACGACATATCGTCAAAGGCACTCATTTTCCCTCATATCATCATTAATTAATTACACTAAGCTAATTAATTAAGTTTATCCAACAAATACCCTAATTAACGACCTTCATTAATAAATCACCCTTCTACCTGACTAATTAATTATTATTAATTAATTAGCTTTCCTTCCATTTAACCAATAAATCAATATTTAATTGATTTAATCCCTTATAATAGCCTAAATCACACTAATATTCCTCTAATTGGCTTCTATAAGCTTACACCTACCTATTAATTAATCACCTTTGATTAATTAAAATACCCCAACTCCCACTGACTTGCTAAACATGTATTAAACCCTTCTAAAGTAAGGTTACCTTTAATAAATCAACCTTATCCATTCCTAATCATGTTTTACCTTTATCCCACATTCATGAGAATGTGTTGAATCCTTTATCCTTTGGGCTATATAAAGAGCCCTCCACCTACCTTTTTACTTACACCTAAACTTTCTAAGAGAGTAAATGCAAAGCATATAGCAAAGAGACTAAGAGCTTGCACCTTGCCCTTTTGAGAGTTCATCATCTTGAAGAGTTAAGCCTCTTTCTTAAAGTGCTTGGGTCATATGGGAGGTGTCGAAAGGGTGCTTGTGCTGAACTTTGATTAGCCCCATTCCTGGTTCTTGGAGCATTAAGGACAACTATTTTGATAGCATGGAGCTTACTTAGGTCCATTCATTTATTTGTTGTTAAAGAATAGAGGAGTTTAGATATTTAGCATTGTTAGTTTCAAAGTTTGTATTGATGAATGCTTTTTAAGCATCTAACCCTTGTTTAATTCTTATCATGATGGTGTTTATGCTTTGTTTTAGCTAAATTGTAGAACTATTTTAGGTGGTAGTTCTTGCTTCATTTGATTTAGCATTAAGCAAATTATACATGCACACAACTAGGCCCGATTCTTTTATTTAAGCAATGGCAATTTCTTGGAGAAGACACACTTGATCATTGTCTAATTTCTGAATAGTATCTCGAAGCTTTGAGCTTTTGTCTAAATTATTCTAAGGAAGAAAACCCTCAGTATTTACCTCTACGGACAAAAACCTTCTTAGAGCATTTGGGAATTTCCTACCCAAGGTTGTCCATTGTGATTACAAAGACTTTTTCAGTATCTTTTCAGCAGTTGAAGGAGTAAAAGTTCAGAATTTGTAAAAGGGTTTGGAGTGAAAGATTGCAGCAGTATTTCATTTCTTTTTCAAGCCATTCTACTTGTGAAGAGACCTACTTTTGGCATGACTTTGGAGTGTTCGGAAGGGATTTTGATCTGATTTAAGAAGTTGTTAATAAATCTGATTTTTATGAATCAAATCAGCTTGTTTTCAGAATATTTTGGTGGTCAAAGGTCTATCTTTATTCATTTCTAAGTACAGTCTGATCTGCTGATTGAATAAAATTATATCAGCCATTTTGTACCTCTAAATCTGTACTTTCTTTCATATTTTGTCTTCATAAATGCAATATGGCATAATGGAGTAAAAATCTCATAGTATAAGGGCAGATTTATGTGTATTTTATTCCATGCCCTAGTCGCACTTCTCATAGATAATTCAGATCTGCATCAAATTTTATTGTTATATATTCTATAACTTAAATTTGCAGTTCGGGATTTGCTAAGAATCCAAGTGGGAGTCAATATGTCCATTTAGGGACATTATAGTCGTATCAAAGCGATGATTCTCCTAGTCTCAGTGAAAGAAAGAAGAAAAAATCAGATCTGAAGATAAAGAAAGTAACCATGGAAGAAGTTAAGAGGAGCTACATAAATGAAGTATTCAATAGAGGCAACAGAGAATTGCAGATTTGTTGGATGAATGCTCAAAGAGATATAAGAGACTCCATTATAGGAGCCTTTGCTGAAGTGAGTAGATCTATAAAGGGGATGAATACTATGAGCACATCATCCAAGCCTTCACATATTTTCAGAGCCAAGGAACAACCAGCTGAGGAAGATGACATGGAAACATGGGGTAAAGAGTATGCAACACTCAATCCCAAGGTAAGAGCTATGCTGACCTTCGCTGATTTTTGTGAATTAAAAGATAGTTAAGGCACAAGAAAAAATGGCATGCAAAAATTGGATCAGCCCATTGTGTATTCCACCATGCAAAGTAAAGGAGAAGAAGCATCAAGAGGTATGATTTCCATTGAGCAAAATAATTGCATTAGTGAAAATTTGTTTGTTAGAGAAACTATTTGTTGGCTAGATTTTCTGTATAGCACAAAACCTAGGCAGTCATGAGATAAATCTCCCTCATTTAACCGGTGAGGCTCCCGTGTCAGATTTGTCAATAAAAATGTGTTATTATCTATCAGGGGTTTTACTTTAACCACTTAGTTCATGAACCATAACTAAGAAGTTCTGCAACAAGTAAGCAACTGTTCAAGAAAGGAAGTATTTTATAGAAGAAGGAAGTAAAGGAAATACAGAGAAGAAATGGGGAAGATGTGCATCCCAATTAGTAGATAGCAGAGCTAATTGCATGCACATAGAAGAAACTTAATAGATATGAACACACAAAATTATAAAACAAAGGCAGCTCTAGATCCAGATCTAAAATAACACAGTTTATTAAGAGATCTAAGATTAAAAGCAAGAAACACAGTACACCGTGACACAAAGTTCTCCGGAAACCTGCTCCTTTGTATTCCTTTGCTCCAAGTTGCTCTCAGGGGTTCAACACAAAGTCTAGAACACAAGATTGCTACTTACAAATTATGATCATTAACCCAAAGGTTCTTCCTCTACTTATAGAATGTAGAGGGGCAATTACAAGTTGGAAGCTTTAGTTGAACTGGCACATGTGGAAGTCGGAGGAAAGAAACAATTGGCAATCTCCATCCTAGAATTCCTCTTTGCATGACATGTATGATTTGCAACTGAAAATAGAACCTTCTATTTTGCACTCCGCCACCTATCTCTAAGTAGTTGACTTCTTCAAGTAATGGCTTTTAAACCAATCACTTAAGTTGTATAATTTAATTGATCGCTCAATTACTTTGTCGGAGGAAAGAAGGAAGAGGAAAGCTGCAGTCTTGTCCTTTTTCATGTCTACATGCAGCTGATTCTTTTGCCTTTGATTCTCACCAAATTGGATCTGGGAGTAGTTGGATCTGGAAACAAGCTGGAATTGGAAACAATGGATTTTTCGCCTTATCTTCTCTTTTATCCTTGAAGCTTTTGCAGTTCTTCTCCAGTACATGCATCAATGCAATGTTTGCCGTAGATAACTCATCATCCTTATTTTTAATTGCATATGAGCAATTAAAAATTCTGGAAAGCACTCCGGATGAATGAAAATTCAATGAAGGCTTCAACTGGAAGATGGGAGCATTTGCACAAGATCTTGGAAGGAATTTTCCACGCACTGACTTCTTCACGGCTGCATTCGAAACAAGAGGATGAAGCCTTTGTGCTGGAAGCTTTTGCAACTATGAGATCTAGGATTTGGATCTGCATATGGATTTGCATTTGCATCTGCATTTGGATATGGATCTGCACCTGCATAACAAACTCGACAACTGGGTTGTGGATGGAAAAGCTCTGCATTCAATAATTCCACTTGCTTTTAATCTACACGCATGAGTGAAATTTTTCTCGCACGCATGAGTGAAGTCTTTCCCTGCTGGACTGGATCTATCTATCAATTCAGCAAGAGGTTCCGAGCCTAGATTCGTGTCTCCAATATCTGCAAATTTAGAAGTGATGCATGACTCCGTTGTGCTTTCTTTTTCATCTTTCTTCGCCATAGCTTTTTCTTTGTCTGAACAATTCTTTTTCTTCTTATTTGACTGGATTTCTTCAAAACTGGTGTAGATCTGGATAATTCTTCAGATTCGGAGGATATATGCAATGTATTGGACATTGATTAAAGCTCCTTTTCTTTTGTAAAGCACCTGTAATGAATTCCTGAGCACCTGTAACACTTATGCAAACAATTATGCAGACAAAGATCAACCTCCTTCAAAGCATGCGCCAAATCTGGAAGCTTTTAGCCTTGTTGCCACCTTGCTCGAGCAAAATCCTTCTTGAATGGGGGTGCACTTTTCCTCTTGGCTGCGAATTCTTTACCCGTGAATTAAATAATTCACCCATATGGCAACCCATGCTTATATAACCTCACAATTCTATAATTAAAAAAATCATGCTTCTCTCTTTAAAAATAGCATGTTTAAGAACAGTCATCCAATAAATTAAATTAATCCTTCACACTTCACAAAGGTGTGCCTTGACCATAGCCACCGAAAATAGAATTTAATATAATCATTTAATACTTTAAAAAGTATTAATTCCTTCTCAAAAGGGGTTGCATTAAATAAATTAAATTTATTTAATTTTGGAATTCTATTTTTAAATTCCTTTTGTCCACTTCCCTTTGTTGACTTTTCCACAAGCCACAGGCGCCAAATTGGGTGAATAAATATTAACAAATATTTATTTAATGCATTATTATTCACCCAAGGTGGGTCGCACTTTTTGGAATAATAGAATTCTATTTTTAAAAACACATGGCAATGGGAATTTTTACCCTGCAAGGCAGCCCTGAAATCCCATGATCCACTTAAGTGATTTGACTTTGACAATGGGATTATTTACCCTGCATGGCAGGCAATAAAATCCCATGATTTCACTTAAGTCACTTTTCTTTTATTTCACCATGGGAATTTTTACCCTGCAAGGCAGGCAATAAATTCCCGCCTGCCTGCTGCCTCTAATTTTCCCACTGCAACTTAAGTGACTTTTCCATCATGGGAAAAAGTACCTGCTAGGCAGGTACAAAATTCCCACCTTGCTGTTGCTTCTATTTTTCCCACTGCAGCTTAAATCCTTTGTTTTCCAAAAATGCGCCCAACCCCATGAGGGCTTTTTAGTGCACGACTTCGCTTTTTCCCAGTGAACCAGACCTCCGATGGTGACTTCCTCCGGGCATAACGTGCGTATATGTTCTCCAGCTGCTCCAGGCCAAGAATCGGGCTAACCCGTGAAGGAATTGATCTAGAGAAATTTCACAGAAAATGAAACGGGAAAACACAAAAACACGAAAAATTGTCAAAAGTCACAAATAAAGCCCAAAACTTATTCCTTGTTAAAATCCTTCTAATCTGAGGAATAATGATATGTTCGATCTAACAGGTTAAACGGAGCGTAAATAGCCTCATATGGGGCTCAAAATAATTAAATACAAATTTTCCGCAGACAAATCCCGACGACAGAATATAACAATTTTGGGCATCTGGGTATTTGGCGAAAAAAGCTAATATGGCTCTTTAGGAATATCCTGACACAATACAAGAACTTTCAGGCAATAAAAACACAAAACGACCCATTATTTTAAAAGTACGAAATTTTTTTGGATAGGGTAGTCACAGATTTCAAGATGAAATGGGAAACCACTATTTCAGCTCAAGAGAAGAAATTCATATATGCAAGCAAGAAGGAGGTAACGGAAACTCAAAGAAAGTGTGAGAAGTGGCAAAGAAGAGTTAAGGCTGCTAGATTGATAGCCGCTCAAGCAAAACAACACTTACAAGAGTTTAAGGCAAAGAACTCTTCATTCTTGGCAAGGAAAAGGAAATCATGGAACGTGAATCTCAAGGTAAAAGTTCATTGGTATTTATTGATGTTCCTTTGGTTTCTAATGATTGTACGTGGCAAAGTGTTGTAGAAAATTCAGATTTGCATGAAGAGGACAAGGGTGATGTAGGGGGCAAGTTTGTCTTGGAAGAGAGTACACTTCTGGTTACCCTTGATCATGATATATTCGCTGATTTCCCAAACAACAATGAGGAAATTATTTTGCAAGGTATGAGGAAGAGAGTTCCTCAAAGAATGGCAGCCAATAGCATGATTGATGTTGTCAATGAGGGGCTGATTTCACAAGATGTGTTTGATGAAGGAACACAAAATTGCAGCAGCTGATTTATGAAGAAATTCAGCCTTTTATGGACCATGGTGACTTCATGAGGTATGATACAAGCAAGATAATTTCATATAAGCTGCATATTCAGATTTTTGTTGAAAAAAGTGATGATCTAGATGATGAAATCTGTAAATTGCATTATGTAATGCCTTGGGTACAACCATGTGTATATGAGCAACTTGTTAACGAAATATGGTGGCAAGTTTTAGCTCATCTAACAGGTACAGTGCAAGGATTTTGGATCACTTCAGCATGTTTTGTCTATTGTGCATGGCACTTAGACAAAACAAGTTTGGAATTTCTTGAGGGAAAGCAATTTTGGGAAGGGAGGATTGTAATATCCCCTTCCCAGTCAAGACCCTTAGCCTATTTTGTCTTCCCGACGGCTAAGGAGAAAATTAAAAGGAAGACTTAAGTTATAATATTTTATTATAAAGTGCAAAAATATATTATAAAATTATAAAAGCACTTATAATAAATTATTATGTACTTAATAAAATAGAAAAGTGAACCAAATGATAAAAGCACTTAGCTAAAATTGTTTATTTCTAGAAAAGTGCAACTTGCACTAAAGAGGCAAAAGAACATAGAAAGAGGCAAAAGCAAATGGACCAAAAGTTATTAAGAAAATGTGACTTGCATTGGGATGGAAAAGTGGTTGGTGGAAGCATTTAATGAAGACTAGCCCCAATTCTTCTATTTAAGCAATGGGAATTGTTTGGAGAAAACACACTTGATCATTATCTAATTTTTGAATTGTATCTGAAGCTTTGAGCTTTTGTCTAAATTATTCTAAGGACGAAAACCCTTAGTATTTACCTCTAGAGGACGAAAACCCTCTTAGAGCATTTGAGGATTTCCTACCCAAGGTTGTCCATTGTGATTCTGAAAGACTTTTTCAGTATCTTTTCAGCAATTGGAGTAAAAGTTCAGAATTGGTATAAGGGTTTGGAGTGAAATATTGCAGCAGTATTTCATTTCTTTTTCTAGTCATTCTACTTGTGGAGCGACCTACTTTTGGCATGAATCTGGAGTGTTTGGAAGGGATTTTGATCTGATTTGAGTAGTTGTTAATAAATCTGATTTTTATGAATCAGCCATTTTGGTGGTCAAAGGTACTATCTTTATTAATTTCTAAGTACAGTCTGATCTGCTGATTTAATAAAATTATATCAGCCTTTTTGTACCTCTAAATCTGTACTTTCTTTCATATTTTTTCTTCATAAATGCAATATGGCAGATTGGAGTAAAAATCTCATAGTATAAGGGCAGATTTCTGTGTGTTTTATTCCATGCCCTAGTCGCACTTCTCATAGATAATTCAGATCTGCATCAAATTTTATTGTTATATATTCTATAACTTGCATTTGGGGTTTGGGATTTGCTAAGAATCCAAGTGGGAGTCAATATGTCCATTTGGGGACATTACGGCATAGTCTTAGCATACCTCATCTAAGACACTAAAATGTGGTGTCTTGTTTGAAATACATCCAAGCCAAGACAATAGTGCAAAAGCCCGAGATCAGCCATGTCAAATAATCATTTTGAATGTCATTCTTTGGTGCATCAATCATCTTCAATGAACAACCAATGATAACTAGATCGATGACATACACAAAACTTCCCCACTTACTCCTTGAGGTAGAGGTTTGGATCATATGGACTCCTATGGAATCTATGTTGCACAAGATGTTAATGTATCTTGATATACCAAGCTCTAGGAGTTTGCTTAAGACAATAGAGAGATTAGCGAGTCTACACACATTTCGTTCTTGACCACGGGTTACAAATCCCACTTTGGTTGGGTCATACTGAGACCTCGTCTTCTAGATCTCCATTGAGGAATGCGCTCTTTACCTCCATCTAATGGATCTTCCAATCAAACTAAGCAGCCATCACAAATACCATTTTGATAGTCATTTTCTTGATGGTGGAAGTAAGACTCTTTCTACAAGTCTTTCCTTGTACTTGTCTAGACTTCCATCTACCTTGTACTTGGTCTTAAAGGCCCACTTACAACCAATAGGTTTCTTCCTATTGGAAAATCAACAAGCTTCCATGTGTCATTCTTCATGAGACCCTAATATTCTACACCCATGGCATCTTTCCAATTGAATCCTAAACTTCATGTATAGATAGAGAGCTGACAAGATTTCTTTCTAGTCTTCATTAGCGCATGCTTTAGGGGTTCTTGTTCACTATTCATTGTTATTTATATTGATCATTACCACCTATGTTAGTGGTGCACTGCTTTATTTCTCTTATGTACTTTTTTGTTATTTTGCTTCTAGGATTCTCTCTTCCTAGATCTTTCTATTGTTAACAATTGTATCCTCGAGTCCCATTGACCTACTTTTGGTCACTGTGGACATTAATATAATTTCTTTTTCTTTCCTTCTAGGACCTTTTGAACTATTGAAGGTTCAAAGTTACAACAAATGTGTTCATAAGTGCTAAGTTCACCTCATCATGCACCATAGTCATACTATGAGTTCTTGGCCCTAAGTTGAAGTGTATGGGACTCCATCCAACTTTTCATTTTGTATGGTGCTCGTATAACACTCGAGTATCCATTGTGTAATACTTGTGGATCCTAAAGTTGGAGGGTTTGGATGACCATCATCATCACCGTTGTCCTCATTATCACTACCAACACCAACATTATCTCCATCATCATCATAAGGGTCACAGGAGCAATGCTTGAGCCGGTGACAATGTGGAAGGTGTGGATTAGACTCACCCTTCTCATCAAATCCTACATTTTTGCTGATGTATAGCTTTTGGTGTCATGATCCATGAGTCACTAGGCCTTTGACTCTTATTGTATCCAAGAAAAATAGATTCCAAGGATTTATTTTCCATATTTTTCCTCTGCACCGTATCCTGAATTTTGGCTTTGACTCGATGGAGGAGAGATAGGTACCCGTATTTAGCATATTGTTCCTCGGAGAGCATTGCCCTTTCTGATTCTCCAGTCACGCTCGTTGTTGGTACGTTGGGGCTTCTGCTCTCTTAAGGTCAGTGAGTATTAGGATGGATCGTCTTCCTCCTTTTTAATACTCCCTTACACTTCGGCTCATCTCCTACCTTGAGACAGAACCGAATAGGATCATCGAGAGGATATTTACAGACAATTCATCCACACCACTTGGGTGAACCCTCATGGTGGGTTACGCCCAAAGATGGCTTTTATATGGAGCACTTCTTGGAGTTGAGGGACGGGCTTATTATCCGTCCTCAGTATACCCTTTGCCATTGGATGCATGCTCTTCGCATCCCCTTGGGTCAATTCAAAGTGGGTTCTCATAGGCTTCGGATTGAGACGGACCACCAGATCGATTGGTCAAACAGACTTGCCAGCTATGCAATCTTTAGGAGGTCGAGACGGAAGCCCACTTCATCTTTTATTGTCCCATCTACTACGAGATTAGGGGGAGGTTCCATTGTCTTTTCAAGGGGACCCGTGCACTTACGACTTTTCAGATATGTTGATCAAAAGTGCCTAGCTTTATACATGCAGGAGGCTCTTAGGCTTCGGGATCACACTATTCAAACACTTAACAGAGTAGACTCTCCCCAAAGGATCACTTCCTTCTTTCCATCTTTACCCTCGGAGAGAGGCACTAAGCACCAGATCAATACCAGCCCAGCATCACACTCCAGATCAGTTCGATTCAGGGGGTCCATATTTAACCCCCGATATCTCACAAGCACTATTATACCAATCCCAGTACCAGAGGGCGGACTAGATCCACCAAGCCCTTGAGGCATACTAGTTTCGCAAGACAGCAACACAAGGGGAGATCTCGTCATCTCACCTCCTCTTCCTCGTCTTCGGATCATCACACTATTCTGAGTTTCTTCCAGTCGGCCTCGAATGTTAGGAGAGATGCGTCCACCATTCCCGAGATAGGCATTCCATTGCTTCTTCTGGGTCTTCTTCCTTCTCTTCTTCTTCCCTTCTCATGTTTTGTACTTCTTTGGAAACCTTATGGTTTCCCGCTTCACTCGTTTTTGGTCTTTGACCTCTTCTCTTGCTTTGTACTTCTTTCAGAAACCTTTTGGTTTCCCGCTTTGTATGGACACATTTGTACTCTGCAGTCCCTTTGACCTACTTTTGTGGTCATTCGTTGGACATTAATATAATTATCTTATCTTATCTGCTTCTTTGGGATGTGTATATAAGCTTTCCAACCAAAACTTGACAATGGAAAATAGAAAGCTTATACCACCGACTATGATTCATCTAGAGTGATACTATTAAGATCTTTGGTGGGTGGACAATTCAGCAAATAAATTGTTGTACAAATAGCCTTTTCCAATATGGATGATCCAAGTTTGAATCC
>CM031237.1:13205166-13291201 GCA_018340775.1 Taxus wallichiana var. yunnanensis
GAGGATTTGAAGATTTATTCATCCATTTAGACATTTGCACCATGGTAGCGTAAAAATATGAAAAAACCATTTCTAAAATTTTCTTAGTTTTTTGTGTTTGGTAAAGGTTTTTTCTTCGACTTTGAAGAGTTCGTTTTGTGGAGAGGATTTGAAAATTTATAGATCTATTTAGACATCAGTATTAGGGTGGTAGAAAAATTGAAAAAATCATATCTAGACTTTCTAGGTTTTTTCGCTCGCAACGAAGCTTTTTTGGTTCAACTTTTTAGAGTTCTTGTGTCTCGAGGATATGAAGATTTATAGATCCATTTAGACATATGTGTCAAAGTGGCAAACATTCAATAAAAATACCTTTTCAGTGGTTTTTTTAGGGATTTTTGCATTCGGTAATGGGTTTTTTTCTTCAGCTTTGCAAAGTTCCTATGTGTCGAGGATTTGAAGATTTATAGATCCATTTAAAAATTATTTATAGGTTTCTTCATTCTGTAATGAATTTTTTTCTTTGAATTTGCAAAAGTTCCCTGTGTTTCAAGGATATGAAAATTTATAGATCCATTTAGACATATATGTCAAAGTGGTAGAAAATTTGATAAAAATACCATTTCGTGGTTTTTAGGATTTTTACGTTGGGTAATGGTATTTTTCTTTAGCTTTGCATAGAGTTCATATGTGTGTCGAGGATTTGAACATTTATAGATTTATTTAAATATACATGTCAGTGGTGGCAAAAATCGAACAAAACTATTTTGAGATATTTGTTTTCTCGGTCATTGGTTTTTCCCTTGGCTTGCAGAGAGTTCCTCCGTGGGTCGACGATTGAAGATTTATAGATCCATTTATACATGCATTTCGGGTGGCAGAAAATCTAGAAAGAAATATTTCTCGGTTTTGCTCGATAATGGTTTTTGTTCCTTCAGCTTTTGTGAGAGTTCTAGTGTTAAAGATTTGAAGATTTATAGATCCATTTAGACATTTGTAATGGCGAGGTGTTAGAAATTTGAAAAAAACTATTTTTTTAGGTTTTTGCATTCGATAATGAGTTTTTTTTCCTTCAGCTTTTCAAAGTTCTTGTGTTGAGGATTTAAAATTTTTCTTCGACCTGCAAAAGTACATGTGTCGAGGATTTTAGGGTTTTGAGTTTTTTTCTTCTTTTTCTGGCAGAGTTCCCGTATGTCGAGGATTTGAAGATTTATAGATTTATTTATTATCCGTGTCGTGGTAACAAAAATCATGAAAAACCATATATGGGTTTTTCTTGGGTTTTAGCATTTAGTAATGGTTTTTTCTTCCTCTTTATAGAGTTCCTTGTGTCGAGGACTTGATGATTTATAGATCTATTTAGACATCTCGGTGTGTCGGGTGGTAGAAAATTGAAAAAATAACTATTTCTATGGTTTTTTGCATTTGGTAATGTGTTTTTTCAACTTTGAAGAGTTATTGTGTGTTGAGGATTTTGATGATTTATAAACCTATTTAGACATCTATGCTGGGATGGCAAAAAATTGAAAAAAAGTCATTTATAGATTTTTATGGGTATTTTGTGTTCAAGAATTGATTTTTTCCTTCAGCGTATGGTTACGAGTTCCTATGTGTCTGTGAGGATTTGAAGATTTCATGATTCATTTAGACATTCATGCCGGTAGTAAAATATCTGAAAAAAACTATTTGTGATTTTGTAGGTTTTTTTTCATTTAGTAATGTTTTTTTTTCAGCTTTATAGAGTTCCAGTGTGTCGAGGATTTGAAGATTTATAGATCCATATAGACATCCAGTCGGGGTGGTAGTAAAATCTGAAAAAACTAATTCTGGATGGCTTTGCGTAGAGTTCGTATGTGTCCAGAATTTGATGATTTATAGATCCATTTAGACATCCGTGCCATACGTGTGGTAGAAATTCTAAAAAAACATTTCATTTTTTTCTTGGTTTTTTATGCTCAGTAATGGAATTTATCTTCAGCTTTGAAGAATTCTTATGTGTCAAGGATTTGAAGATTTATGGGTTATTTTAGTTTTTTTATGTTTAGTAATGATTTTTCATCAGCTTTTTAGAGTTCCTGTGTTTCGAGTATTTGAATATTGATAGAAGATCCATTTAGACATCTATGCAGGGGTGGCAGAAAATCTGAAACAAAAATCATTTCTAGGTCTTTCTAGGTTTTTTGCATTCGGTAATGAGTTTTTATTCAACTTTGTAGAGTTCTGTATGTGGATGATTTGAAAATTTATAGATCCATTTAGACATCCATGCCAATGTGTTAGAAATTCTAAAAAAACTATTTCTAAGTTTTATTTGGTTTTTTGCCTTCGGTAATGAGTTTTTTTTTTTCGGCTTTATAGAATTCTTGTGTGTTGAGGATTTGAAGATTTATAGATCTATTTAGACATCCATGTCAGGTTGGAAGAAAATTTGAAAAAACCATTTCTAGGTTTTTCCTGGGTTTTTTTATTTTGATTTGCAGATTTCATGTGTGTCAAGGATTTGAAACTTATAGATCGATTTAGACATTCGTGTTAGGTGGTATAAAATCTGAAAGAATCAATTTCTAGGTTTTTAGTGTTTATTAATGAGTTTTTCCTATGTCTTTGAAGATTTCCTATGTGTTGAAGATTTTAATATTTATAGATCCATTTAGATATTCACGCTCGGATCGGGTCGAAAAATCAACAAAAAATTGGGTTGTTATGGGTTTTTGTTTTCAATAATGGGTTTTTTTTTCTTCGACTATGCAGAGTTCATGTATGTCAAGGATTTGAAGATAATCTAAAAAAACTATTACAAGGTTTTTCAGTGTTGTTTGCCTTCTAGCTATGGGTTTTTTTTTTTTGGATTTGCATATCTCCCGTGTGTTGATGATTTGAAAATTTATAGATCCATTTAGACATCTGTGCATGCGGTGGCAAAAATCTGAAAAAAAAAACTATTTCTACGTATTTTGGGGTTTTTTACATTTGGTAATCTGTTTTTTTTTCTTCGGCTTTACAGTAGCACTCCAGTGTGTGTCGAGGATTTGAAGATTTTAGATCCATTTAAACATCCCTCTCAGTGGTGGCATAAAATCTGGAAAAAAAAAAATTCTTGGATTTTTGCATTTAGTAATGGGATTTTTATTCGGCTTTGCAAAGTTCCTCTCGTGTTAAGGATTTGAAGATTTATAGGTCTATTCAGATATCTTTATTGTGGTGGTAGAAAATCCTAAAAAATACCATTTCTCGTATTTTCTTGGTTTTTGCATTCGGTAATGAGTTTCGTGTGTCAAGGATTTGAAGATTTATAGATCTATTTAGACATCTGTGTTGGGGTGGTAGAAAATTTGAAAAAACACTATTTCTAGGTTTTTTACGCTCAATAATACATTTTTTTCTTCAGCTTTTAGATTTTTTATGTATCGATGATTTGAAGATTTGTAGATGCATTTAGACATCTGTGTCGTTGGTAGAAAATATGAAAAAAAAACTATTTTTGTGTTTTTATAGTTTTTATGCTCAAGAATGGTTTTTTTCTTTGGGTTTTGCAAGTGTTCTTGTGTGTCAAGGATTTGAATATTTATAGATCCATTTAGACATCCTCTATGGAAAAAAATTAATGGGCTATTTGGTTCAAGTAATGTATTTTTTCTTGGCTTTGCTCAATTGAAAGATATGCCCTTCAAAGTTTGTATCGAATCCGCATAAATGGACAGAAAACAATTTGATAATGGGTTGCCCTTTGAGATGGGACACACGACAGCCTAGATTAGAGCAAAAATCAGGTTCGCGGGTTCGCAAATTTATCTTTTGCCCTTTTCGTGAAATGTAAAACTCATAAAACCCCTCGTGGCCCCAAAGCTCCACCTTTTGACTCTACTTGACTATTTGCCCCCCTCGCCTCTGTTTCGGCCCTAAGACACGTGGAGATGCGACACTTGTTTGAGCTTCTCTTTGGATTCACCTTTCAAGGAGCGTCATTAGGACACGTGGTTCCTTCCTCCGTTGGCTCTTCCATACTTAGTCGATTCTCGGATTCTTTCCTAAATGGTTTTGAGCCCAAAGACCTTCGAATCTTCACCGCTTTTTTTCCTTCTTGCTCCAAGCTCCTCCGCAGACTACGCCCTTCTTTTCTAAGACCACCGTAACTTGTTTTTCATCCCTGAATGTGAGTCATGGGTATGAGTCATTTCCTTCATGTTTTCTTTATGTGTAAGGTTTGTTCTCGCCAAATTTTATGGGGGGAAATTTGGGATAACAATTTAAACTGATAGCGCAAAAATCACACCACCGAAATGAGTTCTCTATGGTGTCTACTTTTCTAAGGCAAGAGTCATTTGGTGTGATTACAGTAACATTAAACTTTCCTCAAGGTTTGAGACCTTGCAAAATGGGAAAGCT
This sequence comes from Taxus wallichiana var. yunnanensis, assembly GCA_018340775.1. Taxonomy (NCBI): domain Eukaryota; kingdom Viridiplantae; phylum Streptophyta; class Pinopsida; order Cupressales; family Taxaceae; genus Taxus; species Taxus wallichiana. The sequence continues at coordinate 13,209,532 of CM031237.1, forward strand.
CTCTAGATTCAAGGTTAGTTCCATATTCCTTTGTTTATGTGCATGCGTAGAAACTTACAGAGGATCTATTCTTAATCCTAATCTAAAATTTACAAGGGAGATGGGGATAAAAGGAATACAAAAATTAAAACAAAGCTAAACTATGAGGTGATGCACCAAAGGAATGATGAACACTTATTTTGCTAATAGACATAAGTTAACAAAATGCATACAATAAACAAGCACGTATAGCCGATATGTAATGGGAGACCAGATGAAAGCAAAAGTGACAAGATAGATCTAAAATCGATCACAGATGTGTTTTACTTGCTTTGTAGATTGATACAGTCCATTACAAAGCAGCCAAGAGGCGTAGAAACATATTGAATTTTTTTGATGGAAAGCCTTAATCGCACAAATCCTTTTGCTAAGAGGAGAAGGCAGCTTGCAAAACAAAGAATGTACAACCCTTTAAAATGAATCTCACCCCCACATTTATAGATTCAATCCTGAAACAAGCAAAAGAAAGAGAAGCGCGAAAAGAAGGTTGAAACTCAACCACCGTTGTTAATGCCCCTGATGAAATCTCTCCCCAAATCTATCTTTGCATCAATCCTTGGTTTGGCACTTTGAAGGAAGAGGAAACGACGAAACAAATCAAATATGATCTGGTTATTGAGACAAGAAGATCCTACATTAAAAGCCCGAAGATGTTTCCTTCATTTTCTTTACCTAACCTCCTCAAAATTAAAGTTTTAGACCCCATGGCATGGGAGAGGCCAAGATCTTTCTAACGGTATCAAATTTGCAATATTTTAAGCCTTGAGTCGAAAGATATGCCCCTTCAAGTTTGTATCGAGTCTATACAAGAGGGTGGGAAAACAACTTGAAAATGGGTCCCTTTTGATATGTGACACGTGACAACCAAATTGGAACAAAATCGGGCCTATGGGTCAACAATTTATTTTTTTCCCTTTCTTCCAACTCCGCTTGGCTTTGACTCATGCCGAGATGCTGAATTTTTCCTTGGGCGAGTCGTGGGCCATTTTACAACTTTTAAATCAACATCATATTGACACTGGGCATTCTCTACTTACACCTTTATACTTAGACAATTTTGAGGCCCTTTTTGTCAAAGCCCTTTGACTTTTTTGTTATTCAGTGGTCGTGGTTGATCCAATATTTGGCACGGGGGAGAAATATGGATAGCAATTTGGTGACTCATAGGGGTATTTGCCTCGCTAGATGAAAACTTGGGATTTTCTAAAGAGTTGGGCTTTTCACATTTTTTTAAGAATCTAGATTTTGGAAAAAGTCAACGCTTTTGAAAAACAATACATTTTCAAAAGACAACATTTTAAAATTGAGATATTTGAAAAGATAACATTTTTAAAAAGTTGGGATTTTTGAAAAGTCAAGATTTTAAAAAAGTAAAGTTTTTTGAAAATTTTGGGAATTTTAACATATCTAGATTTTTGAAAAAGTTAGGATATTTTGTGATTTTTGAAAAAATATGATTTTTTTAAAAGTAAGGATTTTAAAAAATTTAGTATTTTTGATAAATTTGAGATCTTAGAAAATTCAAGAATTTTTAAAAGATGGGATTTTTGAAAAATTTTGATTTTTGAAAATGACACGATTTTGAAATAGTTGCGATTTTCAAAAAAAGTTTTAATCTTAAAATTAGACTTTCAAAAAAATTGGATATTCAAAATAGTTGAGATTTAAAAATCTCTTCAGTTTTGTAATTCCCGACTTATTTGAAAATTGCTCCTTTCTACAAAATATTGTATTTTTTTAAAATCTGAACTTTCTAAAATTCTTGGACTTTTTGGAATCCCAGTTTTTGTTCGAAATCCCAACATTTTCATAATCCCCATTTTTTTAAAATCTCAACTTCTTCAAAAACCCTAAAACTTTTTCAACTTTGTAGGGGTTAGGTTTAGGGTTTAGGTCTCAGTGTTCGTGGTTAGGATTTTAGAAAGTTCAGGAATTTTTAAAAATTTGGATTTCTAAAAAAGTTTTGATTTTCGAAAACATCGCGAATTTTTAAATAGTTGGTATTTTGAAAAAAGTTATAATCTCAAACGAGTCAAGATTTCAAAAATGTAGTGATGCGCTAAAATTAGCAGGAACTTGAAAAGGTCATAACTTGTTATATGGGTGTCCGTTTTTCAAATAAGTCAAGAATTACAAAACTGAAGTGATTTTGAAATCCTAACTTTTTTTAATATCCTAATTTTTTGCAAAATCCTAACATTTTCAAAATCTTTACTTTTTCAAAATTCAAACTTTTTATAAAATCGTGACTTTTTGAAAATTACAATTTTTTGTAAAATCACGAACGTTTTTTAAAAATTGTGAACTTTTTAAATTCATAACTTATCCACTTTCAAAATCCTAACCGTTTAAAAATTGGGATATTTTTGAAATCGCAACTTTTAACTATCGCAACCCATAAACCCTAATACATGAAAACTGAGTCGTAAATGCTAAACCTTAAACTCCAACATCCTAACCACTAAGTCAAAAACCCTAAATCCTAAACCCTCAGCCATAAACCATAAACCCAAATCCAAAAATCATAAAACCTAAACTATAAACCTGATCCGTAAACCATGAATCCTGAACCCTAAACCCTAAACCCCTAACCTTTAGCCTGAAACCCTAAAGCCTAAACAGTGAACCTTAAAACCTTAGGCCATACCATAAACCCCAAGTACCTTGAACCATGATCCCTAAGCCAAAACCCTAAACCCTAAACTCGTAACCCCAAACCTCAAACCTTGAGCCATGGACCCTCAACCATGAACACTTACACCTAAACCCTAAACCGTAAACTTTGACTAAATCTTAAGCTTTTGTTCCTCCTAAACCCTAAATTTTGAGTCTTAAACCCTAAAACCCTACATGCAGCCTAAATGTGAAACCCTCAACCATAAACCTTGAACCACAAACTCTAAAACTTGAGCCCTTAATCCTAACCCTAAACCCTAAAACCTAATTCTTAAACCCTAAACCTTGATCCTTGAAGCTTGAACCTCAACCCTGATGCCTAATCCCTAAACCCTAAACCTCGAATCATGAGCCCAAAAACCTAAATACTAAATCCCATGAGCCCTAAACCCTCAACCTAGAAACCTTAAAATAGTTAGATTTGGAAAAAGTTGGTATTTTGAAAAACTTGGGATTTTTAGAAAGTCAAGATTTTTGAAGAACCCGAGAGTTTAAAAATTGCAATTTTAAACAAAGTTGTTATTTTTGAAAACATCAAGATTTAAAAATTTTGGGACTTTGAAATTGTTCAAATTTTCAAATAATTTGGGGTTTTGAAATGTGAATATTTCGAAAAAGTAAGGATTTTTAAAAATTTGGGATTTTTCTAAAGAGTTGTGCTTTTCGCATTTTAATTGAGTTGGGATTTTTGAAGAGTCTGCATGTTTGAAAAAGTTAAGATTTTTAAAAACTCGACATTTTCAAAACAGTTAGGATTTTTGAAAAGAAAGGATTTTAATTTTTTTAGATTTACCAAAAAGTCGTGATTTTGTAAAAGTGAAGATTTTTGAAAAATATTTGGATTTTTAAAACGTCAAGATATTTGAATAAGTCAGGATATTCGAAAAAGTCCCAATTTTTTAAAAAGTAGGGATTTTTTATAAAAATCATCATTTTTGATAAAGTTGATATTTTAGAAAAAATTAAGGAATTTTTAAAAAGTTAGGATTTCTTATAAAAAATGATTTTCGAAAATATCGCGATTTTCAAACATCTTGGGATTTTCAAAAATTTATAATCTCAAAACAGTCAAGATTTCAAAAATGTAGTGATGCTCCAAAATTACAAGGAACTTGAAAAGGTCATAATTTGTGCTCCGGGTGTCTGTTTGACTGTATTTTTAAAAAAACACATGATTCAAAAAACTCAACCTTTTTTAAAATATCAAGATTTTTAAAAAAGTCGTGTTCGAATAATTTAGATTTTCCAATAGTTCTAGATTTTTGAATATGTCATGATTTTTGAAAAACTTACTATTTTCCAAAAAGTTGTGAAATTAGAAAAATTTAGGATTTTAAAGAATTTTAAAGAATTTGCAAATATAGAAAAAGATAAAATTTAATAATTCTAAAAATGTTCGAATTTCAAAAAATTAGTGTTTTTGAAAACTTAAGATTTTCAAAAGAGATGTGATTATGAAAAGGTTGAGATTTGAACAAAGTTTGGAATTTGAAAAAGTCGTGATTTCGAAAAAGGCAAAATTTTGAGAAAGTTTGGGTGATTTTCAAAAAGACTAGATTTTGAAAAGAGGTGCAATTTTCAAATAATTTGAGAATTACAAAAAGAAGAGATTTTTAAATTTCAATTATGTTAATTATCCTTTTTTTTTGAAATAATAACATTTTCAACATCTATACTTTCTCAAAATTCTAACTTTTAATAAAATCGTCACTTTTTCGAAAATTATGAATTTTTAAAAAATCATAAGTTTTTTAAAAATTGGGAAAATTTTAAATTCATGACTTAATCAGTTTAAAAATCTTTTAAAATATACACATTTTAAAAATCACGACTTTTGAAATCCTCATTGTTTTAAAATTACAACCCATAAACCCTAAAACCTAAAACTTGAGTCAGTAAACGCTAAACCCTAAATTCTAACATGCCAAAGATTAATCTCAAAACCCTAAATCCTAAACCATAAACCTTAAACTCTTAACATAGAATCCTAAACCCTATACCCTTAACCATAAACCATAAACCAAAATCCCTACATCGTAAAACCTAAACTCTAAACGTGATACCTTAAACCATAAACCTAAAACCCTGATCCTAAAGCCATAGGCCTAACCCTAAAACCTATAACCTATACCTTGAACTATGAGCCCTAAGCTAAAGCCCTATAAACCCTAAACCCTAAATTCATAAACCCTGAACCTCAAACCCTGAGTCATGGACCCTCTACCATGATTATTGAGACCTAAATACAAAACCCCGACCCCTACGCCCTAAAACCTAAACTCGAGCCCTATTCCCTATAAACCATAAACCTTAAGCTCTAATTACTCCTAAACCCTAAATTTTGAGTCTCAAACCCTAAATTTTAAATCCTAAATACTAGACCCTCAATCGTAAAGCATGAGCAATAAACCCTAAAAGCAAAACCAACAATCGTAAATCTTGAACCCTAAACACCAAAATCTAAAACATTGATTCCCCGAGCTATGAGCCCTAAGCCCTAATCCCTAAACCCTAAACCCTAAACCTCGAATCCTAAGCGTAAAAAACCTAAACACTAAACACTCAAATCCCCGAGCCCTAGACCCTAAACCTAGAAACCTTTAAATAGTTAGATTTGGAAAAAGTTGGTATTTTGAAAAAATTGGGATTTTCAAAAAGTCACAAATATTGAAAAGGTTTAAATTTAAAACAAAGTTGTTATTTTTGAAAACATCAAAATTTTAAAAATGTTGGGATGTTGAAAATGTTCAAATTCTCAAACAAGTTGGGGTTTTTAAAAAATGAATATTTAAAAAAGGTCAGGATTTTTGAAAATTTGGGATTTTTTAAAGAGTTTGGGCTTTTCACATTTTTGAAGAGTCTGGATTTTTGAAAAGGTCAAGATTTTTGATAAATTGACATTTTAAAAAAATTTAGGATTTTTGAAAAGATGGGATTCTAAAAAAATTGAGATTTTCCAAAGAGTCGTGATTTTGTAAAAGTAAAATATTTTGGCAAATGTTGCGATGTTTAAAAAGTCGAGATTTTTAAAAAAGGTCAGGATGTTTGAATAAGTTAGGATATTTGAAAAAATTCCGATTTTTAATATTTGTGATTTTCAAAAAAATATATATTTTTATAAAAGTAAGGATTTTCATAAAAGTTGGCATTTTTGATAAATTTGAAATTTTAGAAATTTTAGGAATTTTTATAAAGTTGGGATTTCTAAAAAAGTTTTGATTTTGGAAAAAGTTTCAATTTTTGAAATATTTACGATTTTCAAAAAAATTATAATCTAAAAAGAGTCGAGATTTCAACAATGTAGTGGTGAACAAAATTAGCAGGAACTTGTACAAGTGATAACTTGTGATTTGGGTGTCCGTTTAAGTGCATTTTATTTTTAAACCTCATGATTCAAAAATCTAAGTTTTTTAAAATATCATGATATTAAAAAAAAAGTAGGGAGTTTGAATAATTTATATTTTAAAGAAATTTTAGATTTTTCAATTTTAGAAAAAAATAGAATTTCATAATTCTAAAAAAATTGAATTTAAATTTTTTTAGGGTTTTTCAAAAAGTTGAGATTTTCAAAAAAGTCACAATTTTTTAAAAAAATAGTAAACTTTTCAAATTTATCACTTTCAAAATCTTTAAAAATACAAACTTTTGAAAATATTTAAACCCTAAACCTTAAATCGTAAAACCTAAACTCTAAACCGCAAACCTTAAACCATAAACCTGTAAACCCCGATCCCTAAGCCATGAATCCTATACCCTAAGCCCTAAACCCTAAACCCCTAACCCTAAGCCATAAATCATAAACCCTAAACATTGAACCCTAAAACCTATACCTTTAACCGTGAGTCCTAAGCAAAAGTCCTAAACCCTAGACCTTTAGCTAGAGACTTCGACCCTAAACCCTAAACTCATAACCCCAAACCTTTAACCCGAGGCAAGGACACCCTACCATGAACATGAGACCTAAACCCTAAACCCTAACCCCTAAAATTTAAACCCTAAACTCGTGAGCACTATACACCGTAAACCCTAAACTTTAAGCTCATTTTGCTCATAATCCCTAAATTCTAAGTCTTAAACCCTTAAACCCCGAATGTTAATTACTCATAATACTAAACCCTCAACCAGATACCATGATCCCTATACCTAAATGCAAAAACCCTTAACGTAAACCACGAACCCCAAACGCTAAAACTTGAGCCCTAAATCCTAACCCTAAACCCTAAATCCTAATTCTTAAACCCTAAACCTTAATCCTTGAACCACAGAACCTCCACCCTAAACCTTGAAATATGAGCCCAAAGCCCTAATCGATAAACCCTAAACACTAAACCATATACCCTTAATCTTGAATCCTCAACCCTTAACACTTTGAATCCTAAACCCTAAACCCTAAACCCTCACCCATAAACTATAACCCAAATCCCTAAATCTTAAAACCTAAAATTTAAACCACAAACCTTAAACCATAAACCCTAAAGCCTAAACCCCTAACCCCGAGCCTTAAACCATAAACCCTAAATAGTGAACCCTAAAGCCTTTGGCCTAACCCTAAACCTTGAACTATGAGCTCTAAGACAAAAGCCAAAACCCTAAATCTTTTAGCTAGAAACCTAAACCATAAACCCTAAACTCATAACCCCGAAGCTCGAACCCGAGCCATAGACCCTCCACCATGATTACTAAGATCTAAACCCTAAACTATGAGCCCTATACCCTATAAACCCTAAACCTTAAGCTCTAATTGCTCATAATCCGTAAATTCTAAGTCTTAAATCCTAAAAACCTAAATGTTAAATCCTTAATACTAAACCCTTAATCGTAAACCATGATCCCTAAAACCTAAATGCAACAACCCTCAACCATAAATGACAAACCCCAAACCGTAAAACTTGAGCCCTAAATCTGAACCCTAAACCCTAAATCCTAATTCTTAAATCCTAATTCTTAAATCCTAAACCTTGATCCCTCAACCCTAAACCTCGAACCATGATCCCTAAGCCCTAAGCCCTAAACCCCAAATTTGAGCCCAAAAACCTAAACACTACCCTCAACCTAGAAACTTTAAAAAACTTAGATTTGGATAAAGTTGGTATTTTGAAAAACTAGGGACTTTGAAAATGTTGGTATTTTGAAATTCCTCGGATTTTCAAAAACACAAGATTTTTTTGAAAACATCAAGATTTTCAAAAACTTGAGATTTAAAAAAATTCGCCGATTTTCAAAAAAGTCAAGATTTTGAAAACTTGGGATTGTCTAAAGAGTTGGGCTTGTAGCATTTTTGAAGAGTCTAGGTTTTTGAAAAAGTCAATATTTTTGAAAAACTTGACATTTTCAAAACAGTTGGGATGTTTCAAAAGACAAGATTTTAAAAATATTGAGATTTTCCAAAAAGTCATGATTTTGTAAAAGTGAAGATTTTTGAAAATGTCAAATTTTTGGAAGATGTGGGGATTTTGAAAAAATTGTTATTTTTTATAGAGTTTTGATTTTCGAAAACGTCGAGATTTTTGAAATAGTTGCGATTTTTAAAATGTAGTGCTGCGCCAAAACTAGAAGGGACTTGAAAAGGTCATAACTTGTGCTTCGAGTGTCTGTTTGAATCCATTTGTTTTAAACCACATGTTTCAAAATCCTCAATTTTTTTCAAATATTAGGATTTTAACAAAAAATCAGGAGTTTTATTAATTTAAATTTTCCAAAAATTCTGGATTTTTGAATATGTTATGATTTTTGTAAAAGTCATTATTTTCCAAAAGTTGTCAATTTAAAATATTTTATGATTTTAAAGAATTTCATAATTTAGAAAAAAAGAATTTAAATTTAAAAAAATTTAAAAAAGTTTAGTTTTTAAAAAGTTGAGATTTTAAAAAGTCAAGATTATAAAAAGGTTTGGATTTGAACAAAAATTGGGATTTCAAATATGTCGTGATTTTTAAAAAGCCAAGAATTTTGAGAAGGTTGGGACTTTCAAAAAGATAAGATTTTGAGAAAAGGTGCAATTTTCAAGTAAGTCAAGAATTACAAAACTCAAAAGATTTTTAAATCCTAACTGTTTTGAATATCCTATTTTTTAAAATCCTAACATTTTTAAAATATTTACTTTTTCAAAATTCCAAATATTTATAAAATCTTGATTTTTCGAAAATTATTTTTTTAAAAATTATGAAAATTTTAAATTCATCACTTTCAAAATCTTTGAAAATGCAGACTTTTTGAAAATCATGACTTCTATGAAATCCTAACTGTTTCAAAATCACGATATTTTTTAAATCACGATATTTTTTAAATCACGACTTTTTAAAAATTGTGACCCCTAAACTTTAAAACCTTAAACTTGAGTCATAAACAGTAAACCCTAAACCCCAACATCCTAAACACTATGCCCAAAACCCAAAATTCTAAACCTAAACCCTAAACTCCAAAACTATAAACCCTATTGTTAAACCCTAAACATGAGCCCTAAATCCTAACCCTAAAACCTAATTCTTAAACCCTAAACCTGTATCCCAGAATACTAAACCTCAAACCTAAACCCTGAAGCTTGAGCCCTGATCCCTAAGCCCTAATCCCTAAACCCTAAACACTAAACCCTAAACTTCGAATCGCGAGCCCATAAAACTAAACCGTAAACACTAAATCCCATGAGCACGAAACTCTCAACCTAGAAACCTTAAAATAATTAGATTTGGAAAAAAATTGTATTTTAAAACACTTGGGATTTTCAAAAATTCAAGATTTTGGAAAAAGTCAGGATTTTCAAAAACTTGTTATTTTAGAAAAAGTCACGACTTTTTAAAAAGTTGCAATTTTACACAAAGTTGTTATTTTTCAAAACATCAAAATTTTAAAAATGTTCAGATTTTTAAAAATGTTGGGGTTATCAAAAATCAATATTTGAAAAACTCCATATTTTTGAAAAGTTGGAATTTTTGAAGAGTATGGATTATTGAAAAACTCAAGATTTTTGAAAAAAGTGATTTGAGATTTTCGAAATAGTCGTGATTTTGTAAAAGTGAAGATTTTCGCAATAGTCGAGGATTTTCAAAAAATCAAGATTTTGGAAAATATTGGGATTTTTAAAACATTAAGATTTTCGAAAAAGTCCGGATTTTTGAATTATTCGAAATATTGAAAAAATCCTAATTTTTAATATTTTTAATTTTTTAAAATATATCATTGTTTTTAAAAGTAAGGATTTTCAAAAAGTCAACATTTTTATAAATTTGACATTTTACAAAACATAGAATTTTTAAAAATTTGGGATTTCTGAGAAAAATTATTTTCGAAAATGTCACGATTTTGAAATAGTTGAGATTTTCGAAAAATTTATATTCTCAAAAGAGTCAAGATTTCAAAAATGTAGTGATGCGCCAAGATTAGCAGGCACTTGAAAAGGTCATAACTTGTGCTCCGGGTGTCCGTTTGAGTTTGTTTTTTTAAACCACATGTTTCAAAAATGTCAATTTTTAAAAAATATTAGAATTTAAAAAAAAAAGATGGCATTTTCAATAAATTAGATTATAAAGAAATTCTGGATGTTTGAATATGTCATAATTTTTGAAAACGTCATTATTTTCCAAAAAGTTGTGAATTTCAAAAATTTTAGGATTTTAAAGAGTTTGAAATTTTAGAAAAAGATAGAATTTCATAATTCTAAAAGAGTTTGAATTTCAAATATTTTAGGATTTTTGAAAAAAGTTGATATTTTAAAAAAGTCAGGATTATGAAAAGGTTGGGATTTCAAAAAAGTCGTGATTTCAAAAAATCCAATAATTTTGAGAAAGTTGGGATTTTCAAAAAAGACAAGATTTTGGAAAAAGTTGGAATTTTTGAAAAAGTCAAGATTTTCAAAAAAGGCATGATCTTTCAAAAAGTTGTAATTTTTAAAAAAACTATTACTTTCAGAAACATCAAGATTAAAAATATGTTATGACTTTGAAAATATGTCGGGGTTTAGAGGCTTAGAGTTTATGTCTTAGTGTTTAGGGTTTAGGTCTCAGTATTCGTGGTTGAGGGTCCATGGCTTTGAGTTTGAGGTTCAGGATTTTGAGTTTAGGTTTTAGGGTTTAGGTCTCTAGCTAAAGATTTAGGGATTAGGGTTTTTACTTAGGACTCACGGTTCTTAGGGTTCATTATTTACGGTTTAGGGTTTAAGGCTCAAGGTTAGGGGTTTAGAGTTTATTGTTTAGGATTTAAGGGTTTAGGGTTTAGGCTTCATGGCTTAAGGATCAGGGTCTAGGGTTTATGGTTTAAGGTTTGGGGTTTAGAGTTTAGGTTTTAGGATTTAGGGATTTGGGTTTATGGTTTATGGCTGAGGATTTACGGTTTAGGATTCAATATTAAGGGTTTATGGTTTAGGATTTAGGGTTTTGGGCTTAATGTTTAAGATGTTGGATTAGGGCATAGGATTTACAACTCAAGTTTTAAGTTTTTCAGTTTAGGATTTACCGATCGCGATTTTGAAAATGTCATGATTACAAAAATATCCTGATTTTGAAATAGTTAGGATTTTTAAAAAGTCATGATTTTAAAAAATTATGTATTTTCAAAGATTTTGAAAGTGATAAAGTCATGAATTTAAAAAGTTCATAATTTTTTAAAAAACTCATGATTTTTAAAAATTCGTAATTTTTGAAAAAATTGTAATTTTATAAAAAAGTTGGAATTTTGAAATAAATTAGGATATTCAAAATAGTTGGGATTTAAAAATCTCTTTACTTTTGAAATTCCCGACTTATCTGAAAATTGCACCTTTTTACAAAATCTTTTCTTTATCTAAAATCCCAACATTCTCAAAATTCTTGGGCTTTTCTAAAGGAATGGGGTAAGCTGGATGTGATGGGATTGCTTTAGGCTGATAGAAAGGATTATATGACCAAGATGGGGAACCAACTAACAACGGTCCCGAGGAAGACTGGGGGGTGCCGAAACATCCACATTAGTGGTAATCTAAGAGAAAGAAGGGGCCATTTGAGCCATTTTTCTAGATTGTAACCGAGTGACGACCGTCATAAACAAATTAGAAATATAGAAGAAAAAGATTGACCTAACTAATGCACAGACAATTCAAGTAGCGTAGGTGATTATCTCTTTTAAGTTTTCCTGCTTTTAAGAAAGAAAATATTAGGGAAAACTTTTTAGAACAAGAACTACTCAGATAGCCAAACTAAGGATGGTTTGGGGAATGTTTTGGTGAGGAGTCCCGAAGGCACTTCAGTAAAAGACAGGTACGTGGCTTGATATAGGGGCCTAGCCCCGCACTTCACACACACCGCTACGATAAGGGAGTCGGGTGCTTTGCCAATATATACTAGAACTTCCGTGAATTTATAGCGCAGCCCAAGTACCGCGTAGGCTCTTCCTATTGGATGTCACTTCCAAGTAGGTGAGGCCAGGGGAGGAATTTTTTGTTTAAATGCTTAATACCTAGTGATTTTTGCTTTGTGTGCAAGGGTGGAAAATAAAAATCAAATAGTGTCACTATTAATTTTGATCAATTTTTCCAACCTAATTAGAAAACTAGATGAAGAACATACAACAGAAATGATAAAGAAAAAGTTCTTTTTAAGCACTAAAAATGAAGTGTTTGATTTTGATGAAGACAGTCAAACAAATTCTTTCCCAAATGCGATTAAATTCTTTTTAAGCACCAAAATCGAAGTGTTCGAATGTGATATAAAACAAACAAACAAGTTTTTTTAGTTCCTAAAAAGGAGAAAACACCGTAAAAGAGAAATACCTGTAAATTTAGCTCTCCAAGGTGTGTGGACTTCAAAAAGCGCGTTGTTGAGCTCTTCCCCTCGAACAATCCCACAAACAAGCAAAGTGCTCCGCAAGAAAAGGTTAAGCAAAACACACAAACCAATCCAGAAAGATATATCTAGACAATAGTAGAATGAAAATTTCTATTTCAAGGAACTAAATTTTTTCGAGAAAATAACAATTTTTGCATAAAGAGATGGATCAAAAATGTAATCTTGAAATCAAATGAAAGATTTATTAATCTTTGAAATAGGAATTAAAATTCAGATTTGCAAGAAAGAAGAAACTTTTACTTTGCAAATTATAAATGAAAGAAGCAAGACCAAAATATAATTGCAATTTTGAAAAAATCACGATTCCAAAAATATCTCGATTTTCAAATATTTAGGATTTCGAAAAAGTTTTGATTTTCAAAAAGTCTGTATTTTCAAAGATTTTGAAAGTGAAAAAGTCATTAATTGAAAAACTCACAATTTTATATAACACGTGACTTTTTAAAAATTCGTAATTTTTGAAAAAGTCAATATTTTACAAAAAGTTGGAATTTTAAAAAAGTAAATATTTTTAAAATGTTGGGATTTAAAAAAATAGGAACCCTCAACCTAAAAACCTTAAAATAGTTAGATTTGGAAAAGGTTGGTATTTTGAAAAACTTGGGATTTTAAAAAATTCAAGATTTTAAAAAAGTTTGAATTTCAAAAATTTGAGGGTTTTTGAAAAAATTGAGATTTTACAAAAAGTTAGGACGATGAAAAGGATGGGATTTCAAAAAAGTCAAGATTTCAAAAGAGCCAAGAATTGGTAGAAAGTTGGGATTTTCAAAAAAGACAAGTTTTTGAAAAAGGTGCAATTTTCAAATAAGTCAGGAATTACAAACCTATTAAATCCCATCTATTTTGAATATCCTATTTTTTAAAAAAATCCTAAAATTTTAAAAATCTTTACTTTTCAAAAATTCCAACTTTTTACAAAATTACAAACTTTAAAAAAATCACAATTTTTTTAAAAATGGTGAACTTTTTAAATTCATGACTTTATCACTTTCAAAATCTTTGAAAATCATGACGTTTTGAAATCTTAACTTTTTCAAAACTGGGATATTTTTGAAATCATGACTTTTTCAAAATCGTGACACCTAAACCCTAAACCCTAAAACATGAAACTTAAGTTAAAAGCGCTAAACCCTCAACCCCAACATTTGGGATTTCTGAAAAAACACTAAGCCCAAAACCTTAAATTCTGAATCATTAACATTTTTGAATCCTAAACCTAAACCCTCAGCCATAAACCATAAAACCAAATCCCTGAATTGTAATACCTAAACTCTAAATCCCAAACCTTAAACCATAATCCCTGATCGCTGAGCAATGAATCCTAAACCGTAAACTCGAGCCTTAAACCCTAAACCTTAAACAGTGAACAATAAAAACCTTAGGCTTTAGCCCTAAACCCTAAACCCTATACCTTGAACCGTGAGCCCTAAGCCAAAACCCTAAACCCTAAACCCTAAACTTATAACCCCGAACCTCAAACCCTAAGCCATGGACCCTCAACCATGAACACTGGACCTTAACCCTAAACTCTGACCCCTATGCCATAAACCCTAAACTCTGAGCCCTATACCCTATAAACCCTAAACCTTAAGCTCTGATTCCTCCTAAACCCTAAATTCTTAGTCTTAAACCCTAAAACCCTAAATGTTAAAACCTAAATACTAACCCCTCAATCGTAAACCATGAGCCCTAAACCCCAAGTGCAATTCCCTCAACCGTAAACCTCGAACCCAAAACCCTAAAACCTGATCCCTGAATCCTAACCCTAAACCCTAAAACCTAATTCTTAAACCCTAAACCTTGATCCCCAAACCCTGAGCCATGAAGCGTAATCCCTAAACACTAAACACTAAACCCTAAACACTGAATCTTGAGCCCAAAAACCTAAACCCTAAACACTAAATCCCTGAGTCCTAAACCCTCAACCTAGAAACCTTAAAATAGTTAGATTTGGAAAAGGTTGGTATTTTGAAAAACTTGGGATTTTAAAAAATTCAAGATTTTGAAAAATCCTGAATTTTCAAAAAAGTCGTGACTTTTGAAAAAGATGTAATTTTACACAAAGTGGTTATTTACCAAAACATAAAGATTTAAAAAATGTTCAGATTTTCAAGGAAGTTGAGGTTTTCAAAAAATGAATATTTAAAAAAGTTCAAATTTTTGAAAGAGTTGGGATTTTCACAGTTTTGAAGAGTTGGGATTTTTTAAGAGTCTGGATTTTTTAAAATCCCATATTTTTAACAATCCTAACTTTTTTTAAAATGTCAAGTTTTTCAAAAATCTTGACTCTTCAAAAATGCGAGAAAGCCCAACTGTTTCGAAAATCCCAATTTTTCAAAAAATGCTAACTTTTTGAAATATTCATTTTTTTTAAAACCCCAACTTGTTTTAAAACCTGATCATTTTCAAAGTCCCAACATTTTTTAAATGTTGCTGTTTTTAAAAAAAAACTTTGTTTAAAACTATCAACTTTTTCAAAAATCTTGACTTTTAAAAAATCCCAAGTTTTTCAAAATACCGAACTTTTCCAAATCTAACTATTTTAAGGTTTCTAGGTTGAGGGTTTACGGCTCAGGGGATTTACTATTCAGGTTTTAGTGATTAGGGCTCAGGGTTCAGGGTTTAGGGTTTAGGGTTTAGGGTTGAGGTTAAGGTTTAGGGTTTAAGAATTAGGTTTTAGTGTTTAGGGTTAGGATTTAGGGCTCAAATTTTAGGGTTTGGGGTTCAAGGTTTATGGTTGAATGTTTTGCATTTAAGGTTTAGGGCTCATGGTTTATGATTGAGGGATTAGTATTTAGGATTTAGCATTTAGGGTTTTAGGGTTTAAGACTCAAAATTAAGGGCTTAAGAGCAATTAGAGCTTAAGGTTTAGGGTTTATAGGGTATAGGGTTTAGGGCATAGGAGTCATGGTTTAGTGTTTAGGTCTCAGCGTTCATGGTTGAGGGTCCATGGCTTAGGTAGGGTTCAAGGTTTGGGGTTATGGTTTAGGTCTCTAGCTAAAGGTTTAGGGTTTGGGATTTTGGATAACAACTCACGATTCAAGGTATAGGGTTTAGGGTTAGGCCTAAGGTTTTACGATTCATTGTTTAGGGTTTAGGGTTTAAGGCTCATGGTTAGGGATTTAAGGTTTTTGTAGGGTTTAGGGCTTACGGTTGAGGGTTTAGGCTTCAAGTTTCAAGTGATTTGCTCATTTAAAAATCCTAACTTTTTCAAAATATTCATTTTTTCAAAACTCCAACTTGTTTAAAATCTGATCATTTTCAAAGTCCCAACATTTTTAAATGTTGTGTTTTCAAAAATAAGAACTTTGTTTAAAATATAAAATTTTCGAAAATCTTGAATTTTTGAAAATCCCATGTTTTTCAAAATAACAATTTTTTTCCAAATCTAACTATTTTAATGTTTCTAAGTTGAGGGAATCTCGATTTTTGTTAAAAGTTGCAAATTCTTTAAAATTTTTTTTTAAATTCACAACTTTTTGGAAAATAATCACTTTTTCAAAAATCATGAATTATTAAAAAATCTAGAATTTTTGGAAAATCTATATTATTGAAACTCGTAACTTTGTTTTGAAAATCCTGATATTTTAAAAAAGTTGAAAGTTTGAAACATGTGTTTTCAAAAAAACTGGACTCAAAAGACACCGGAGCACAAGTTCTAACATTTTCAAGTTCGTGCTAATTATGGCGCATCACTACATTTTTAAATCTTGGGATTATACTTTTTCAAAAATTGTGACGTTTTGAAAATCAAATTTTTTTTTCAAAAATTTGAACTTTTTCAAAATTCCTAAATTTTCTTAAATCTCAATTTTGAGAATGTTAGGATTTTAAAAAAATTAGGATATTCAAAACAGTTGAGATTTAAAAATCTCTTCAATTTAGTAATTCGACTTATTTGAAAATTGCACCTTTTTCATAATCTTGTCTATTTTGAAAATCCCAACTTTCCCAAAATTCTTGGCTTTTTCCAAAATCCCAACGTTTTAAAATTTCATGAATTTTTTAAAATCTCAACTTTATCAAAAATGCTGACTTTTTTGAAATACTTTTTAAAATAATTACATTTTTTCAAAAATCATAAATATTAAAAATTGAGACTTTTTTTGCAATAATATATTTTGACTTATTTAACAATCCAGACTTTTCAAAAATCTTGACATTTTAAAAATCCCAACATTTTCAAAATCTTGACATTTCAAAAATCCCAACATTTTCCAAAATCTTGAATTTTTTAAAAATTGACTTTTTGGAAAATCTTCACTTTTTTAGGTGAAGTATTTGGGGTTTAGGGTTTATGGATTTGGGCACAAGGTTTCGGAGGGTTCGGGGTTTAGGGATCAAGGTTTGGGGTTTAAAAGGTTTAGGTTTGGTGTTAGGATTTGGTGATTGAGGTTTACTCAAAATTGAGGGTTTAAGACTCAAAATTTTGGGTTTAGTATTTTGGGTTTTAGGGTTTAGGAGTGATTAGAGCTTAAGGTTTAGGGTTTATAGGGTATAGGGCTAAGAGTTTAGGGTTTAGGTCTCAAAGTGTTCATAGTTGAGGGTCCATAGCTCGAGTTCAAGGTTCGAGGGTTTAAGGTTTAGGGTTTATTGTTTAAGGTTTGGGGTTTAAAGTTTAGGGTTTTACGATTTAGGGATTTGGGTTTATGGTTTATTTTAGAGGGTTTCGGGTTTAGGATTCAAGTGTTAATGGTATATGATTTATGGTTTAGGATTTGGGGTTTTGGGCTTAGTGTTTAGGATGTTCGGGTTTACGGTTTAGTGTTTACGACTCAAGTTTCAAGTTTTAGGGTTTAGGGGTTTAGGGTTAGAATTAAAGGCTTAGGGCTCATGGCTCAAGGCTTTGAGGACTCATTTTTAAGGTTTAGGGATCAAGGTTAAGGGTTGGGGATTAGGTTTTAGGGTTTAGGTTTAGGATTTAGGGTTAGGATTTAGGGGTTATAGGGTTTGGGGTTCGAGGTTTACGGTTGAGGGTTTTGCATTTAGGGTTTAGGGCTGATGGATTACGATTGAGGGTTTAATATTTAGGATTTAGCATTTAGGGTTTTAGGTTTTAAGACTTAGAATTGATTGTTTAAGAGGAACTAGAGCTTAAGGTTTAGGGTTTATAGGGTATAGGGCTCAGAGTTTAGGTTTCACTGTTTAGGGTTTAGGGTTTAGGGCTAAGGGTTAGGCGTTTAGGGTTTATTGTTTAGGTTTTAGGGCTTAGGGTTTAGGCTTCATGGCTCAGGGATATGGGTTTTTAGGGTTTATGGTTTAAGGTTGGGGTTTAGAGTTTAGGTTTTATGATTTAGGGATTTGGGTTTATGGTTTATGGCTAAGGGGTTTAGGATTTGGCATTTTGGGCTTAGTTTTTAGGATGTTTGTGTTTAGGGTTTATGTGTCACAATTTTTAAAAAATCATGATTAGGATTTCGAAAAAGTTAGGATTTCAAAAAATTTCTAATTTTCTAAAAATTGTATTTTCAAATATTTTTAAAGTGATAAAGTCATGAATTTAAAAAGTTCACGATTTTATACAACACATGATTTTTTTTAAATTCTTAATTTTTGAAAAAGTCACGATTTTACAAATTTGGAATTTTTAAAATGTTAGGATTTTAAAAAAAGGATATTCAAAAGAGTTGGGATTTAAAAATCTCTTCAGTTTTGTAATGCCCGACTTATTGGAATTTGATAATTTTTTGGAAAATTTAAATTATTTAAACTCCCAATTTTTAAAAAATCAATATATTTTAAAAATCCTAATATTTTAAAAAAGTTAAGATTTTTAAAACATGTGGATTCAAAAGAAACAGACACCTACAACACAAGTTATGACCTTTTCAAGTTCCTGCTAATTTTGGCGCATCACTACATTTTTGAAATCTTGACTTTTTAAAAATCTGTACTTTTAAAAAATTATGTTCTTTCAAAAATTGTAAATATTAAAAAATTGGAATTTTTTGAATATCGTGACTTATTCGAAAATCTGATATTTTAAAAATTCCAACATTTTCAAAAATCTTGACTTTTTTGAAAATCCCGAGTTTTCAAAAATCCAAATTTTTAACTTTTTCAAAAATATTTCGTTTTTGAAAAATTCATTTTTCAAAAACTTGTTTGAAAATATGAACATTTTCAAAGACCGAACATTGTTTAAATCTTGATGTTTTCAAAAAATAACAACTTTATTTAAAATTGCAACGTTTTCAAAAGTGACTTTTTTAAAATCTCAAGTTTTTGAAAATCTTGAATTTTTCAAAATCCTTGAATTTTTGAAAATCCCAAAAATTTCAAAATACAACTTTTTCCAAATCTAACTATGGTAAGGTTTCTAGGTTGAGGGTTTAGGGCTCGGGGATTTAGTGTTTAAGGGTTAACATTTTTGGCTTAGGATTCGGGGTTTAGGGTTTAGGGATTAGCGTTTAGGGCTTGGGGCTAAGGATTTAGGTTTAGGGTTTAACGTTAGGGCTCGGGATTTAGGTTTATGAGTTTAGCGTTGAGGTTCGGTGGTTCAGGGATCAAGGTTTAGGATTTAAGGTTTAGGGTTTAAGGGTTTAGGGTTTAGGGTTTAGGGTTAGGATTTAGGGCTTAAGTTTTAGGGTTTGGGGTTCGAGGTTTACGGTTAAGGGTTTTGTATTTAGGGTTTAGGGCTCATGGTTTATGATTGAGGGTTTAGTATTTAGGATTTAGCATTTAAGACTGGTTTAATTTGGGGTTTTAGGAGCAATTAGATCTTAAGGTTTAGGGTTTATCGGTTTTATAGGGCTAAGAGTTTAGGGTTTAGGGCATAGGGGTAGTAAGGTTTTAGGGTTTAGGTCTTATGGTATTAATGGTTTGAGGGTCTATGGCTCGTGGTTCAAGATTCGGGTTTATGAATTTCGGGTTTATGGTTTAGGGTTTTGTCTTAGGGCTCATGGTTCAAGGTATAGGGTTTTAGGGGTTTAAGGTTTAGGTCTTAGTGTTCATGGTTGAGGATCCATGGCTTAGGGTTTGAGGTTCAAGGTTATGAGTTTAGGGTTTAGGGTTTAGGTCTCTAGTTAAAGGTTTATGGTTTAGCATTTTGGCTTACGGCTCACGGTTCAAGGTATAGGGTTTAGGGTTAGGCCTAAGGCTTTAGGGTTCACTATTTAGGGTTTAAGGTTTAAGGCTTTAGGGTTAGGGTTTAGGTTTAACATTTAGGGCTTAGGCTTCATGGCTCAGGGATCAAGTTTTAGGGCTTAACGTTTAAGGTTTGGGGTTTAGAGTTTAGGTTTTATGATTTAGGGATTTTGGTTTATGGTTTATGGCTAAGGGTTTAGGGTTTAGGATTCAGTGTTAGGGGTTTACGAATCAAGTTTCATGTTTTAGGGTTTAGGGGTCGTGATTTTGAAAAAGTCACGATTTCAAAATTATCCTGATTTTGAAACTGTTAGAATTTCAAAAAATTCATTATTAAACAACTAGTTAGAATTCCATGGCTCAGTGTTCGAGGTTCAAGGTTACGAGTTTAGGGTTTAGGGTTTTCGCTTAGGGTCGGTTCAAGGTTTAGGGTTTAGGGTTTAAGGCATTTTTTCAAGGTTAGCGGTTTAGTATTTTGTTTAGGTTTAGTTTCGAGTGTTTAGGGTTTACGCTTCATGGCTTTGGGGGATAAGGTTTTAGGGTTTATGGTTTAAGGTTTGGGGTTTAAAGTTTAGGTTTTACGATTAACGGATTTGGGTTTATGGTTTATGGCTGAAGGATTTGGGTTTATGGTTTATGGCTGAGGATTTAGGGGTTTAGGGTTTAGGATTCAGTGTTAGGGGTTTTTTAATCAGGGTTCATGTTTTAGGGTTTAGGGGAAGTGATTTTAAAAAAAGTTTTGATTTCAAAAATATCCCAATTTTGTAACAGCTAGGATTTCAAAAAAGTCATGATTTTCAAAAAGTTAGTATTTTCAAAGATTTTGAAAGTCGTGATTTTAAAAAGTTGACAATTTTTAAAAATTTGTAATTTTTGATAACTAGGGTTTAGGGTTTAGGATTTGGTGTTAAAGGTTTATGGTTTAGGATATAGTGTTTTGGACTTAGTGTTTAGGATGTTGGCGTTTAGTGTTTAGAGTTTACAACTCAAATTTCTGGTTTTGGGGCTTAGGATTTAGGGATCGAGATTTTGAAAAAGTCATGATTTCAAAATATCCTATTTTGAAAAAGTTAGGATTTCAAAAACTCATAATTTTCAAAAAGTTGAAAATTTTTTTTGAAATTCATTTTTAGAAAAGTGATGAACTCATGAACTTAAAAAGTTCATAATTTTAAATAAAACTTGTGATTTTTTAAAATTTCTTAATTTTTGAAAAAGTTGTAGTTTGATAAAATGTTGGAATTTTTGAAAAAGTAAAGATTTTGAAAATGTTAGGATTTTCAAAAAAATTAGGATATTCAAAATAGTTGGGATTTTTAAAAATCTCTTAAGTTTTGTAATTCGACTTTTTTGAAAATTCCTATTTTTTTTGAAAATCTTACAATTTTGAAAATATGAACTTTTCAAAATTCTTAAATTTTTTGAAATCACAACTTTTTTGAAATCTCAATTTTTGTTTGAAATCCCAACCTTTTCATAATCCTGACTTTTTTGAAAATCTCAACTTTTTAAAAACCCTAAAATTTTTGAAACTCAAACTTTTTATAATTATGAAATTCTATCTTTTTTTAAAATTACAAATTCTTTAAAATCTTAATTTTTTTAAATTCACCACTTTTTGGAAAATAATGAATTTTTAAAAAATCATGACATATTCAAAAATCAAGAATTTTTGGAAAATCTAAATCATTCAAACTCCCGACTTTTTTTGGAAAATCTTTATATTTTAATTTTTTTGAGATTTTTTTAACATGTGGTTTCAAAAAAAAATGGACTCAAATGCACTCCTGGAGCATAAGTTATGACCTTTTCAAGTTCCTGCTAATTTTGGTGCATCACTACATTTTTAAATCTGGACTCTTTTGAGATTATAAGTTTTTCAAAAATCGCGACATTTTGGAAATTTAAAACTTTTTCAGAAACCCTAAGTTTTTAAAAATTCCTGGATTTTCTAAAATCTCAACTAGAGACAAATCTTCACTTTTAAACCCTAATACTTTTGGAAAATCTCAAATTTTTTTAAACTCATCTTTTAAAAACCCTCAATTTTAAAAACTTTTTTGAAAATCCTTACTTTTTAAAAAAATTATAGATGTTTGAAAATCAAAAGTATTAAAAATCACGAATTTTTCGAATATCCTCACTTATTCAAAAATCCTGACTTTTTCAAAAATCTCGACGTTTTAAAAATCCCAACATTTTCCAAAATGTTGAATTTTTCAAAAATCTTCATCACTTTTGAAAAATCACGTCTTTTAGGAAAATTTCAATTTTTTTAAAACCTCGTCTTTTCAAAACTCTATCTTTTTTTAAAATGTCAACTTTTTCAAAAATCTCAAGTTTTTAAAAATCTTGACTTTTTAATAAATATTGACTTTTTCAAAATCCCAAGTTTTTAAAAATACCAACTTTTTCCAAATCTAACTATTTTAAAGTTTCTAAGTTGAGGGTTTAGGGCTAAAGGGATTTAGTGTTTAGGGTTTAGGTTTTTGGGCTCAGGATACGGGGTTTAGGGTTTAGTGTTTCAGGTTTAGGGATTAGGGCTTAGGGCTTAGTGTTCAGGGTTCAGGGATCAATGTTTAGGGTTTAGGGTTTTGGGGTTCAGGGTTAGTATTTAGGGCTCATGTTTTAGGGTTTGGGGTTCGAGGTTTACGGTTGATGGTTTTGCATTAAGGGTTTAGGGCTAATGGTTTACAATTTAGATTGTTTAGTATTTATTTAGAATTTAGGATTTAGGTTTAGGGCTTTAGGGTTTAGGCTCAAACATTTAGGTTTAGGTTTAGGGCATTTCGGGTTTAAGGCTCAAGTTTTAGGGTTTAGGGTTCGAGGTTTTTATGAGTTGTGGGTTTAGTCTTAGCTAAAGTTTAGGGTCCATGGCTTAGGCAAGGATAAGGCTTTAGGGGTTTAGGGTTTAGGGTTTAGGGTTTAAGGGTTTAGGCTTCTTGGCTTAGGGATTATGATTTAGGGTTTATGGTTTAAGATTTGGGGTAGGGACTTTAGGTTTAGGCGATTTCTTGGATTTGGGTTTTATGTTTATTTAGGGTTTAGGGTTTGAGATTTGTTAAGGGTTTATGGTTTATGGTTTAAGATATAGGGTTATTGGCTCATTGTTAAGGATGTTGGGGTATAAGGTTTATTTTGTTATGACTCAGGTTTTATGTTTTAGGGTTTAGAGGTTGCGATTTTTAAAAAGTCATGATTTCAAAAATATACTAATTTGAAAACAGTTAGGATTTCAAAACAGTCATGATTTTTAAAAAGTTTGTATTTTCAAAGATTTTGAAAGTGATAAAGTCATGTATTTAAAAGATTACAATTTTAAAAACTCATGATTTTTACCAAATTTGTAATTTTCGAAAAAGTCACAATTTTATAAAAAGTTGGAATTTTTAAAAATAAAGATTTTGAAAATGTTAGGATTTTAAAAAAATAGGATATTAAAAATAGTTGGAATTTAAAAATCTCTTCAGTTTAGTAATTCCTGACTTATTTGAAAATTGCACCTTTTTTCAAAATCTTGCCTTTTTTAAAAATCGCAACATTTTCATAATCTAAACCTTTTTCAAAATCTCAACTTTTCCAAAAATCCTAAAAAAATTTAATTATGAACTTTTTAAAAATTTTGAAATTCTATGTTTTTCTAAAATTGCAAATTATTTAAAATCCTATTTTTTTTTAAATTCACAACTTTTTGGAACATAATGTCTTTATAAAAAATCATGACATATTAAAAATTCCAGAATTTTTGGATAAATCTAAATTATTCAAACTCCTGACTTTTTTTTTAGAATGATGATATTTAAAAAACGTTGAGATTTTTGGAATCTCAATTCTTCGAGATTATAACTTTTTCGAAAATCCAAACTTTTTGGAAAATCACAACTATTTCAAAAATCATGATGTTTTCGAAAATCAAAACTTTTAAAAAATCCTAAATTTTCAAAAATTCCTGAATTTTCTAATATCTCAACTTTATCAAAAATGCCGACTTTTTTGAAAATACTTTTTAAAATTTTTTTCAAAAATCACAAATATTAAAAATTGTGATTTTTTCGAATATCTTGACTTATTCAAAAATCTTGAGTTTTTTTAAAATCTAAAAGTTTTAAAAATCCCAACATTTTTAAAAATCTTCACTTTTTTGTAAATCATGACTTTTCAAAAATCTTGACTTTTTCAAAAATCTTAACTTTTACAAAATCATGACTTTTTGGAAAATCTCAAAAATTTTAAAATCCCGTCTTTTTTCAAAAAGTCCTAGCTTTTTAAAAATGTAGAGTTTTTCAAAAATCTTGACATTTAAAAAAATCCAGACTCTTCAAAAATAGGAAAAGCCCAACTCTTTCAAAATTGCAACTTTTCAAAAATCCTAGCTTTTTCAAAATACTAATGTTTTCCAAATATTAATGTTTTGAAATAGCCCAACTCTTTTGAAAGTCGCAACATTTTTTAAATCTTGATGTTTTCAAAAATAATAACTTTGTTTTCAATTGCAACTTTTTGAAAAGTCGTGATTTTTTTTTAAATTCAAGTTTTTGAAAATCCAAAGTTTTTCAAAATACCAACTTTTTCAAAATCTAACTATTTTAAGTTTTCTATGTTGAGGGTTTAGGGTTCAGTAGATTTAGTGTTTAGGGTTTACATTTTTGGGCTTTGGATTTGGGGTTTAGTGTTTAGTGTTTAGGGATTAGGGCTCGTGGTTCACGGTTGGGGTTGAGGTTTAGGGTTCGGGGATTAGGGTTTAGGGTTTTGGGGTTTAGTGTTTAGGGTTAGGATTTAGGGCTCGTGTTTTAGTGTTTAGGGTTTGAGGTTTGTGGATGAGGGTTTTGTATTTAGTGTTTAGGGCTCATGGTTTATGATTGAAGGTTTAGTATTTAGAATTTAACATTTAGGGTTTTAGGGTTTAAGACTCAAAATTTAGGGTTTAGGAGCTATTAGAACTTAAGGGTTTAGGGTTTATAGGGTGTTGGATGTAGGGGATAGGGTTTAGGGTTTAGGTCTCAATGTTCATGATTGAGGGTCCATGGCTCAGTGGTTTGAGGTTTAGGGTTACGAGTTTAGGGTTTAGGTCACTAGCTAAAGGTTTAGGGTTTAGGGTTTTGGCTTAGGGCTCACATTTCAAGGTATATGGTTTAGGTTTAGGCCTAACGCTTTAGGGATCAGGGTTTAGCGTTTATGGTTTAAGGTTTGAAGTTTAGAGTTTAGGTTTACGGTTTAGGGATTTGGGTTTATGGTTTATGGTTTAGGGTTTAACATTCAGTGTTAAGGGTTTATGGTTGATGGTTTAGGATTTAGGGTTTTGGGCTTAATGTTTAGGATTTTGGGGTTTAGGGTTTAGCATTTATGACTCAGGTTTCAGGTTTTAGGGTTTAGGGTTTAGGGGTTACGATTTTGAAAAAGTCATGATTTCCAAAATATCTCAATTTTGAAATAGTTAGGATTTCTAATAGGAGTGATTTATAAAAAAAATTATTTTCAAAGATTTTCAAAGTAACAATGTCATGAATTTAAAAAGTTCACAATTTTTTAACTCGTGATTTTTTAAAAATTCGTAATTTTCAAAAAAGTTGGGATTTAGAAAATCTCTTCAAGTTTGTAATTCTCGACTTATTTGAAAATTGCACCTTTTTTTGAAATCTTGTCTTTTTTGAAAATCCCAACTTTATCAAAATTGTTGGCTTTTTCAAAATAAAGTTTTTTTGAAATCCCAATTTTTTTAGAAATCTCAACCTTTTCATAATCCCAACTTTTTTAATAATCTCAACTTTTTCAAAAATCCTAAATTTTTTAAAATTCAAATTTTTTTAGAATTATGAAATTCTATCTATTTCTAAAATTGGAAATTCTATAAAATCCTAAAAAATTAAATTCACAACTTTTTGTATAATAATGACATTTTCAAAAAGCATGACATATTAGAAAATCAAGAATTTTTGGAAAATCTAAATTATTCAAACTCCTAACTCTTTTTTCAAAACGATAATTTTAAAAGTTAATTTTTTTGAAACATGTGGTTTCACAAAAAAAACATCCTCAAACGGACACCCAAAGCACAAGTTATGATCTTTTAAAGTGACTGCTAATTTTGGCACATCACTACACTTTTGAAATCTTGACTTTTTGAGATTATAACTTTTTCAAAAATCCAAACTTTTTCGAAAATCACAACTATTTGAAAAATCGCAACGTTTTGAAAATTAAAACATTTTCAGAAATCCCAACTTTTTAAATATTCCTGAATTTTCTACTATCTCAACTTTATCAAAAATGCTAATTTTTTCAAAATCCTTACTTTTTAAAAATATTAAATGTTTTCCAAATCACAAATTTTAAAAATTGGGACTTTTTGGAATATCAAAAATCAATTTTTTTTAGAAATCCCAACTTTTTAAAAATTCTTGAATTTTTTAGGATTTAAGAATTAGGTTTTAGGTTTTGGGGTTTGGGGTTTTTTGGGGTTTAGGGTTTAGGGTTAGGATTTACGGCTCAGGTTTTAGGGTTTTGTATTTAGGGTTCAGGGCTCATGGTTTACGATTTAGGGTTTAGTATTTAGGATTTAGCATTTAATGTTTTAGGGTTTATGACTTAGAATTTATCGTTTAGGGTTTATAGGGTATACGGCTCAAATTTGAGGTTTATGTCGTAGGGGTCACGATTTAGGGTTTAGGTCTCAGTGTTCATGGTTGAGGGTCCATGGCTTGGGGTTCATGGTTTAGGGTTATAAGTTTAGGGTTTAGGTCTTTAGCTAAAGGTTTAGGGTTTTGGGTTTTGGCTTAAGGCTAATGGTTCAAGGTATAGGGTATAGGGTTAGGCCAAAGCTTTATGGTTCACTGTTTAAGGTTTAATGCTCAAGTGTTAGCGGTTTAGGTTTTATTGTTTAGGGTTTAGGGCTTAGTGTTAAGGGGTTAGGCTTCTTGACTAAGGGATCAGGGTTTAGTGTTTATGGTTTAAGGTTTGGGGTTTCAAGTTTAGGTTTTACGATTTAGGGATTTGGGTTTATGGTTTATGGTTGAGGGTTTAGGGTTTAAAATTTAGTGTTAAGAGTTTATGGTTTAGAATTTAGGGTTTGGGGCTTAGTGTTTATGATTTTGAGGTTTAGGGTTTAGCGTTTATCACTCAGGTTTTAGGTTTTAGGTTTTAGGGTTTAGGGGTCGAGATTTTGGAAAAGTCATGATTTCATAAATATCTCGATTTTGAAATAGTTAGGATTTCAAGAAAGTCATGATTTTCAAAAATATTTATTTTAAAAGATTTTGACCTAAACCCTAAAATCCTAACTTTTTCGAAAATCTTCACTTTACAAAATCAGGACTTTTTAGAAAATCTCAAAAAATTTAAACTCCCGTCATTTCAAATATCCTAATTTTTTTGAAAATGTAGAGTTTTTCAAAAATCTTGACTTTTTTTTAATAAAAAATGACTTGTAAAAAAATCTAGATTCTTAAAAAATGTGAATAGCCCAACTCTTTCGAAAATTCCAACTTTTCAAAAATCCTGACTTTTTCGAAATATTAATTTTCGAAAAACCTAACTTGTTTGAAAATATGAACATTTTCAAAGACCTAACATTGTTTAAATCTTGATATTTTCAAAAATAATAACTTTATTTAAAATTGTAACTTTTTCAAAAGTCGTGACTTTTTTAAAATCTCAAGTTTTTGAAAATCCCAAAATTTTCAAAATACAAACTTTTTCCAAATCTAACTATGTTAAGGTTTCTAGGTTGAGGGTTTAGGGCTCAGGGGATTTAGTGTTTAAGGGTTAAGGTTTTTTGGCTTAGGATTCAGGGTTTAGGGTTTAGGGATTAGCGCTTAGGGCTTAGGGCTCAGGATTTAGGTTTACGGGTTTAGCGTTGAGGTTCAGGGTTCAGGGATCAAGGTTTAGGATTTAAGAGTTAGGTTTGAGGGTTTAGGGTTTGGGGTTTAGGGTTTAGGGTTTATGGTTAGGATTTAGGGCTCAGGTTTTAGGGTTATGGTTCGAGGTTTATGGTTGAGGGTTTTACATTAAGGGTTTAGGGCTCATGGTTTACGATTGATGGTTTAGTATTTAGGATTTAGCATTTAAGGTTTTAGCATTTAAGACTCAAAATTTGGGGTTTAGGAGCAATTAGATCTTAAGGTTTAGGGTTTATCGGGTATATGGCTCAGAGTTTAGGGTGAAATTCTATGTTTTTCTAAAATTGCAAATTCTTTAAAATACTATTTTTTTTGAAATTCACAACTTTTTTGAAAGTAATGACTTTTAAAAAAATCAATTCAAAAATCCATAATTTCCAAAAAATTTAAATTATTTAAATTCCTAATTTTTTAAATCTTGATATTTTAAAAAAGGTGAGATTTTTGAAACATGTGGTTTAAAAGAAATTGACTCAAACGGACACCCGGAGCCCAAGTAATGACCTTTTCAAGTTCTTGCTAATTTTGGTGCATCACTACATTTTTCAAAATCTTGACTCTTTTGAGATTATAAATTTTTAAAAATCGTAACTATTTCAAAAATCAGGACATTTTCGAAAATCCCAACTTTTAAAAAATTTCAAAATTTTTAGGGTTTAAGAATTAGGTTTTAGGGTTTGGGGTTTTGAGGTTTAGGGTTTATGGTTAGTAATTACGGCTCAGGTTTTAGGGTTTGGGGTTCAAGGTTTACGGTTGAGGGTTTTGTATTTAGGGTTTAGGCTCATGGTTTAGGATTGAGGGTTTAGTATTTAGGATTTAACATTTAGGGTTTTAGGGTTTAAGACTAAGAATTTAGGGTTTATAGGGTATACGGCTCAAACTTTAGGGTTTAGGTTGTAGGGATCACAGTTTAGGGTTTAGGTCTCTGTATTCATGGTTGAGGGTCCATGGCTCAGGGTTCGAGGTTCGGGGTTATAAGTTTAGGGTTTAGGTTTTAAGGT
This sequence comes from Taxus wallichiana var. yunnanensis, assembly GCA_018340775.1. Lineage (NCBI taxonomy): Eukaryota > Viridiplantae > Streptophyta > Pinopsida > Cupressales > Taxaceae > Taxus > Taxus wallichiana. Next base: position 13,238,044 of record CM031237.1, read on the forward strand.
TTTGGATTAGGGCTCATGGTTCAAGGTATAGGGTATAGGGTTTAGTCTAAGGCTTTAGGGTTTAACATTGTGGGGTTTAGCGGTTTAGGTTTTATTCTTTAGGGTTTAGGGCTTATGGTTTAAGGTTTGGGGTTTAGAGTTTAGGTTTTACGATTTAGGGATTTGGGTTTATGGTTTATGGCTAACGGTTTAAGGTTTAGGATTTAGGTTTTTTATGTCTAGGATTTAGGGTTTAGGGTTTAGCATTTATGACTTAGGTTTCAGGTTTTAGGGTTTAGGGTTTAGGGGTTGAGATTTTGAAACAGTTAGGATTTCAAGAAAGTCATGGTTTTCAAAAGGTCTTTATTTTATAAGATTTTGACCTAAACCCTAAAATCATGACTTTTTTGAAAATCTTCATTTTAACAAAATCACGACTTTTTGGAAAATCTCAAAAATTTTAAAATCCTGTTGTTTCAAAAACCCAAACTTTTTTTAACATGTCGAGTTTTTAAAAAATCTTTACTTTTTTTTTTAAAATATGACTTTTTTAAAAATTCCAAATTCTTACAAATTCCAAACTCTTTCGAAAATGCCAACATTTCAAAAATCCTAACTTTTTTGAAATATTCATTTTTGAAAAACCTAACTTGTTTAAAAATATGAACATTTTCAAATTCCCAAAATTGTTTAAATCTTGATGTTTTTAAAAATAAGAACTTTTTTAAAATTGCAACTTTTTCAAAAGTCATGACTTTTTTGAAAATCTCAAAATTTTTAAAATCCTGACTTTTTCAAAAACCTTGGGTTTTTAAAAATCCCATATTTTTCAAAATACCAACTTTTTCAAATCTAACTATTTTAAGGTTTCTAGGTTGAGGGTTTAGGGCTTAAGAGGATTAAGTGTTTAGGGGTTAACAATTTTTGGCTTAAGATTTAGGGTTTAGGGTTTAGTGTTTAGGGATTAGGGATTTGGGCTCAGGGCTCAGGATTCAGGTTTACAGGTTTAGCGTTGAGGTTAAGGGTTCACGGATCAAGGTTTAGGATTTAAGAGTTAGGTTTTAGGGTTTAGGGTTTGGGGTTTAGGGATTAGGGTTTAGGGTTAGGAATTAGGGCTTAGGTTTTAGGGTTTGGGGTTTGATGTTTACGGTTGAAGGTTTTGCATTTAGGGTTTAGGGCTCATGGTTTACGATTGATGGTTAAGTATTTAGGATTTAGCCTTTAAGGTTTGAGCATTTAAGATTCAGAATTTAGGGTTTAGGAGCAATTAGATCTTAAGGTTTAGAGTTTATAGGGTATAGGGCTCAATGTTTAGGGTTTAGGGTTTAGGTCTCAGTGTTAATGGTTGAGGGTCATATGGTTCAAGGTTTGGGGTTATGAATTTAGGGTTTATGGTTTATTCTCTAACTAAAGGTAAAAGGTTTATGGTTTTGGCTTAAGGTTCATGGTTCAAGGTATAGGATTTAGGATTTAGATTTAGGCTTAAGGCTTTAGGGTTCACTTTTTAGGGTTTAGGGTTTAAGGCTCATGGTAATGGGTTTATGGTTTATTGTTCAGGGTTTACGGCTTAGGGTTTAGAGTTTAGGCTTCATGGCTAAGGGATCGAGGTTTTACGGTTGACAGTTTTGTATTTAGGGTTAAGGGCTCATGGTTTATGATTGAGGGTTTAGTATTTAGTTGAGACAGATCTTGGGGGCAGCATGTAGAACCATTCAACAGCCTTTTCTTGGAGAGAGTCCACAAAGAGCCTAACTGAAATATCTTCATCTTCAACTCCCAACACTCCACAAGCAGCGATGATTACTGCTACATGTTCTTCTTGGAGTTAAGAACCATCCCCTTTGAATTTTGGGAAGTTCTTTCTTGAGCCTCTTGGGAGGTCATGAAGTGGTTGTGGAAGGGCGAGTGGACCAGTATTCCTTCTCCATGGCACGTTAGGCCTGCGTACTTCATCTTCATGATCACCAATTCTATTCCTGTTTCTAGCCTCCAGTCTTGCTAAGTCTGCTTTTGTTGCTGCTCTTTCTTCTGCTTCTAGTTGGAGTCTTTCTATTTCTTCAAGTTGGGCTCTTATCTCCTCCTCAGAAAATGCCTCTCTTTCAATCTCTTCAAATGTGGGATCAATTTGTCCTCCTTGCCTCAGTTGTCGGGTGTATCTTCTCTCAGCCAGCTTGAAGATTTATGCTCTTCTTTGGGATACCTGAATTTGTCTCTGTCTTTCCAATTCAACAAGATGTTCTTCCTCTTTCAGTTCCCAGACTCATTATGGCAATGAAGTATTGATTGACACTTTTTCTCTGTGCAAATGGATTTCTCTCGGATCAATGATTTTCACCGAAGTTGGTTTCTTCCTCAGAAGATCCCAACCAAGAACATTGAGGGAAATTCAAGATTTTGCAGTTGAGACTAACGATGATCTAATTCTTTCTGGAAAAGTGAAAGGACCAAATGGGAAGTAAAAAGGGTAGAGTTCAAATTCAGTCACCACCGATCCAATGTTCCCAAAGATGGCAAATCCTCCTGACAGACCAAGAATTACTCCACCTCCTCGTAGGCTTGCTCTTGAAGCACCACCAGTCAATGCCATCTGTGACACTGGGGAATTAGAAGGAGGAGCAAACATTAAGGAAATTAAAGAAGAAAGCATGGATGACCATGAAAACTATCTTGAAATCAAAGAGGTTGGCATGCACAATGGCCTAATTGAGTACATTGATGATGAGGAGCAAGGTGATGAAGAAGCTCTAAGTTTTTCATGTGTTGTTTTCACTCATACACAATCCAAGAATGGTGTTTCAGCCTCAACAGTTGCAGCAGACGATAGGAAGAGCAAAGAAGATTATTCTCCCAAGCTTCCACAAAACAAAATCATCAGCAGAGGATCACCACTACCACCTTCCATGGAATCAGCCAAAGAGAAATTGGACTCACTAGTGGCCAAGGATAATGTTGTTGTGCCAAGTAAGTTTTCTGATTCTCCTCTCTACTCAAAAGTTATCAAGAACAAGTCTCTTTCAAATACTGGTTTTGTAAGAACATCTAAATTTCAATCAAAGACAAAATCCTCATCCACTCCAGGAACCTCTTCCTCATCTACCATAGCTCCATTTGACTTTGTGGAGCATGCGAGAAAAACCAAAGTTTAGCTCTCTTAGATTGAACACCTACAAACACATCCTGCACAATTTGACAGCTTTATCAAGGTAGTCCGAGGTGGTAACCCTACATCCCAAATCTCTAATTCTAAAGGCTTGCTTCCCACATCATCTTCTCAAAACATGCTAGCCCTTAGTGCCTCCAACACCAACAGAGTTGAGCCTTTCTACCTGTCACTTCTCATCAAAGGTTCTGAACAATTGCATTATAGACTCTAGAGCCTCAGATAATGTGGTGCCAGTAAAAGTTGTAAATGCTCTTGGCCTTACTTTGACCGGGTAAATGCAACATGCTACTCAATGGAATCCAAACAAGTTCCACTGGTAGGAAGGATTAAGGATGCTCAGGTTGCATTAGTTGATTACCTTGACAAGAAGATATACTCTTGACCATTCTAGTGGCAATCATCCCAAAGATAATTTTTGATCCATGCTATTAAATCGCTTTATTTCTCAGCTTGCCCCCTACTCTGGAGAGCTTCTCCTTTATATATTTCTCGCTACTCAATTCACTATTGGTGCATCGCTTGCCCATTATGACCTTGACCATAAGGAGAGAGCTATTTATTACCTTAGCCGTACATTGATTGCTTATGAATTTAACTATCCACAGTGTGGACCCTCTTAAGTACCTCTTATCCAAACCCACCTTAACAGGCCGAATGGCTAATTGGATCATTCTTTTGAGTGAATTTGAGATAGAGTTTGTAGAATCGAAGTCCTTAAAAGGACAGTATTGGCAGATCAGTTAGCGTAAGCTTACCTTTACCAGGGGACAGAGCCTTTGTGTCCTGGATCTCCTAGATGCATCTATGATGTATATCGAAGAATCCACGGAATGGCAGGTCTATTTCGATGGATCATTTACTTTTCATGGATCACGAGCAGCGGTGGTGCTTATTACTCCCACAGAGATATTATACCAAGGGCATGTTTGTTGGGGTTTCTTGTACAAATAACATTGTAGACTATGAGGCACTCATTGCTGGCCTCAAACTTGCTATCGCTTGGAACCTCAAACAGCTACAAGTTGTTGGAGATTCTCACAGCATCATTAAGGTAAACTATGAATACAAGGTTAAAGTTGAAAAACTTATTCCCTATAAGATGGTTGAAACCCTAAAGGAATATTTTTCACATGTCATATTTGAACAAAAACTCAGATCTCATAATAGATCTGTGGATGCCATGGCTACCATCGGCTCTCTCTTGCGCATCCGCCTGAAGAGAGTAAGATGCCCTTCTTTATGGAACACTTACGGGTGTCGTCATATGATATACCCGAATCTTGTTTAGCATGTGAGGTTATTGGTCACCTATCCCCATGGTATGACCCTATTTACCAATACCTACAAGATGGAACCTTCCCACCTGACATCACCCATTCAGAGAAAAAATCCCTTATCCGCCGCATTGCCCGTTATACCCTCCTAGGAGGCACCTTTATCATTGTGGCTACGACGGAACTTGCTTCGCTATCTAAATGTTACTGATTCAGTTCACATGATTAAAGAGGTACGTAGTGGTATCTATGGGGCACACACTAGTGACATGGTGCTAGCTAAGAAACTGTTGAGAGTAGGCTACTATTGGCCTACCATGGAATCTGATTGCTGCAACTTTGTGAAGAAATGTAAACTTATTCAAAAGTACAGTAATCTCATACATGCACCAGCACAGGCTTTGCAGCCTATTGCAATGCCTTGGCCTTTTTCAAAGTGGGGTTTAGATCTCATAGGGAAGCTCCACCCTTCTTCATCGATGGTCATACTCACATCATAATTGCCATCCAATATTTCACTAAATGGGTGGACGTTGTTTCTCTTACCTATGTCACTGGTGCGCAAATATTTAAGTTTATCATGAACCATCTTATATGCCGTTATGGTATTCCCTCACCATTATCACCGACAATGGTAAATCTTTCAAAAATAAAACGGTAAAATCTTGTGTCAACGCTTTCATATCCAGCTTAAATGGTCCATCCCCTATTACCCTCAAGGTAATGGGCAAGCAGAGGCTACAAACAAAAGTATTGTACGAATTATGGAGAAAATGGTTAGTAAACTGGTCGTAATTGACACTTACAAATTTATCCCGCCCCCGGGCTTATCAAACCTCCATCCGCACTCCCCTACCGGTGTGACCCCGTATTCTCTTGTCTATGGCACCGCAGCCATCATCATACATTTGCAAGCGGAGCTTCCTCCCGAGAATCTCTCGGGACTACCTTGACAAAGATGAAGACTACAGAGTTACTCTCACCCGAGAGTTGGGAACCGTTAGATGAATGGCGTATCAAAGCGCTTAATCACCTTAAAGTATATCAAAATAGAGTATCCAAAGGATACAACAAATGTATCATTCATAGGGAATTTGATGTAGGTGATCTCGATCTGAAAGAATATGAGAAGAATACCACCAAAGATAGGGAAAAGAAAGGTAAATTTGAGACAAATTGGCTCGGCCCCTATGTAGTGATAGCTAAACATGGATCAGGGGCATATAGATTTACCTATTCAGATGGTGAAGAACTTCCAGAGCCCATGAATGCCATTCACCTCAAGCGCTTCTATGCTTATGCGTGGCTAGAATATTGAGATAAGAAACTAGAAAGTAGAAAACAAAAACAAAAAACAAAAAAAATTGAAAATTTGAGACAAAAAAATAAAGAAAAAACAAGTCGTCCTCGTGTGAAAACCACGCAATTGTGGCACAGTGGGCATGTCTTTTTGTGAAAACCAGTTTCGCACTCAAGGAAGGTTCTTCGTACACAAGCCACTCTTGCGACATGATGGGTAACTCTTTTCATTTGCTAAATTCCGCAGATATCTTGGCTAGGTGTAGGAATTTGACCTCAAACTCCCTCACGGGACTCGTGATCTGGATTACTTATGCTATATCTGTGTGGAGGATGTGGCCTATTTTTATATTCTTGCATCGTGCTGGGGGCACATTCACATTCCACTTCATTATATGTTAACACATGGCATTTGACCCTTTGTATATTCTCACATCATGTTGAGGGCCTTCCACATTTCTTTAAAGCTTGTACATTACTTTCAGAACATGACCTTGAAAATACAAAAACATTTGAAAAGGGTACACAAAAGCCTAAACATTTAGAAAAAGCCTAAAAAACTTATCCTTTGTGATAAATTCAAAACCGTTAGAAAATATGTCAATACTGTCCCGCAAAAACAAAATGGTAGTTACCTTGTTTTTAGTTGTTGGTTTGTATAGTTTTGATGTACTTAGCTTGTTGTGTTGATCGTTCTTTGAATGAGTCTTTGCTTGCATTATATTAGATCTTGTCAAGTTTAATTGTGTGTTGCGCTACATTCATTGTTAGGACTTTTATGCTTGTAAATAATCTGTTGTATGTTTCTTTGATTGCTATATGCATCTGTTGGAACTTGTTTTTACTTGCTTAGATTAGAATGTTAGATTAATCTTCATTTTAGTTGCATTGCATTGTGGCATGTGTATATTTGTTTAGTTTTGTTAACTTTTGTTTGCATGTTTGTTTAACACAATTGTTTGTTATCATCTATCATTTCATCACATCTATCATCTATCATTTTATCACATCTAACATCATCTATACATCATATGTAAATAAAATGCCAAGTATTACATCATGCATGTATGCTAAGCTAATCATCACATATCGTATCATCAATGGGGGCAAGAGGGGTTGCGCATAATCACAAATCTATCCCCCCCTCCGCACCAATATCATCTAGTATCATCCCAAAATGCTAGCCATATGGAATCAAACATCTCATAAATAAAAACACATAATATCAAATACACGAGTATATCATCGCTATGAAAGAAAAACATGTACATTTGAAAGTATGTCCCATACATGAAGAGAAACAAGATACAACATGAACAGCCATAAAACATAATTACCATGACAATATATCAATACACGACAAAATATACAAAGAAGTAAATGTCCATATATATACATGTAAAACTATCCATGTCAGTGCTCAAAATAAAACATCATCGATATAATGTGTCATCAAAATAATGATATACATCAAAGTGTCCATATGGTACATGTATAATAAAAATCTCTGTATGACACAGACCGATGTATACAAAATGTTGTCCATCTGCCATATAAAAGGGGCGTGGATCAGATACTAAGCCTGCATACAGAGGCGTGGTGATACATCAAAAGTACATACATCGATCAAAATCGGGCCTTCATCTAGAGGCATTCATGAAAGAATGTAAAGAATCTATACATAGTCAAAATTAGCTTTCATAAGAGGCATATACAAATGAATACATACATACATATCATGGCATGAGTAGGAGACTTAGCTGCAACTCTCGCCCTTTCATGAAAGAATGTAAAGAATCTATCCATAGTCGAAATTAGCCTTCATAAGAGGCATATACAAATGAATACATACATACATATCATGGCATGAGTAGGAGACTTAGCTGCAACTCTCGCCCTCACCGGGGCTACTGGGACCATGTTCGGAGGACGAGAATAGTGGAGGCACTGTTATGGGTCCGCCCTTAAGAACCCGGTCGACCTCCGTGATTTGTAGACCGTGCGGCTCACATCAAGCTGGGCATAAGGCGTCACTCGCTCTACTACTTTGGAACTACTCAAAGTAGGTTGTCCTGTAATAATGAGTTTATAAGATGGATAAACATAAGAAATAATCACGCAAGTTCAAAACAAAAAGCTAAATTAATGACCAAATAATAATGAATGATAAAGAATCAATGGATCAAAGTGATTGTCTAAAATAGATAAGTCAATGTGACAAATGAGACACAATCATGCAAAGTTGTTGGTAAACCAATTAGCTAAATGGAGTACTTCCTAAGTGACCGATAAATTAATAGTTTGACACGTAAGGTGATCAAAAACATGTCACCACTTATGCTAAGTTAAAAAATGAACAAGACATAAGTAACAAAATGTTGATACGATTTCTAAAAAAGGTACACTGAAAGCAAGTTTAAGTCTAATCAAGACATATATATTAAAAAGTGGGAGTTACGAATATTATGCAACAAAACCTTACTTAAAATTTTCAAAAATTGACAAAACTGACATGTAGAATGTTGAAGTTCGCTCCAAAAATGAAAACATAGAGAAATCTTAAAATTTTCTCATCAAGATTCAATTTTGACATCAACCTACCGCATTAATATGTAAATAGAAGACTCAACACTATCAAACACTAACATTTAATGCTCAAGAATTTAATACTTTTAAGAAATTCACAAAGCTAGCATGTAGAATGTTTAAAAATTAAACTCTAAACATGAAGAAACCTTGAATTTTTCCCATCAAAATCCAATTTTCACGGCACTTCGCCTCCTTTATACCTACAAGGAAGACTCAACACATATACACTCAACAAAACAAGTTAGATCAACATGTGCATAAAAGGATTAATAACAAACTATTTTAAGGTTTTTTGTGTTCAGTAATAAAAAATTTCTTCGGCTTTGCAAAGTTCTTGTGTGTCGAGGATTTGAAAATTTATAGATCCATTTACACATTCATCTCAGGGTGGCAAAAAATTGACAAAAAAACTATTTTTTTGGTTTTTGCATTCAGTAATGGGTTTTTCCTTTGACTTTGCAGAATTCTTGTGTGTCAATGGTTTAAAGATTTATAGATCCCTTTAGACATGCTTTGAGGCGGCAGAAAATCTGAAAAATACCATTTCTTTGTTTTTTAGAGTGTTTTGCGTTTCTTACTAGTTATTTTTCTTCAACTTTATAGAGTTCTTATGTGTTGAGGAATTTTAAATTTGTAGATCCATTCAGACATCCGTGTTAGGATGGCATATTATTTGAAACAACCCTTTATGGATTTTTCGCATTCAGTAATCAATTTTTATATTCGGATTTGCAGATTTTATGTGTATCGAGGTTTGAAGATTTATCGATCCATTTAAACATGTCGGTGTGCAAAAATTCTAAATAAAAAATTTCTAGATTTTGTGTTCGCTAATGGATTTTTTCTTCTACTTTGCATCGTTCATGTGTGTCGAGCATTTGAAGATTTATAGATCCATTTAGACATTCATGCTAGGATCCTGAAAATTAAAAAAAAAAACATTTCTTACTTTTTTGCGTAATGTAAGGGTTTTTTCTTCGGCTTTGCAGAGTTCCTGCGTGTCGAGGATTTGAAGATTTTTAGATGCATTTAGACATTCGAGTTGGGATGCTAGAAAATCTGATTAAAAAATATTTCTAGGTTTTTCTAGGTTTTTTTGGTGTTCGGTAAAAAAAAAATTCATCAACTCTGTAGAGTTCTTGTTTTGAAGATTTGAATATTTATAGATCCATTTATACATCCGTGTCAGGGTGGCAGAAAATATGAAAAAATCATTTCTAAGTTTTTCCCTTTCGGTAATGAGTTTTTTCTTCGACTTAGCATAAGATCCTATGTGTCGAGGATTTGAAGATTTATAGAGATCCATTTAGACATCGATGTCGAGGTGTCAGAGAATCTGAAAAAATCTATTTATGGGTATTTCCTAGTTTTTTGTTTTCAATAATGGTTTTTCTTTCAGCGTTGTAGAGTTTCCTGTGTGTCGAAAATTTGCAGAATCATAGATCCAATTAGACATCCATGTCAGGGTGGTGGAAAATCCTTAAAAAACCATTTCTTGTTCACTAATGAGTTCTCTCTTCGACTTAGCAGAGTTCCTATGTGTTGGGGATTTGAAAATTTATAAATAAATTTAGAAAAAACTTGCCACGGTGGCAAAAAATCTAAAGAAAAAAATCATTTCTAAGTTTTTTTACGTTCGGTAATGTGTATTTTTTGTTCGGCTTTGAGGAGTTCATGTGTATCATGAATTTAAAGATTTATAGATCTATTTATACATCTGTTCCAACAAGGCAAAAAATCTCAAAAAAAAAAATCTAAATTTTTTACGTTCTGTGATGCGTTTTTCCCTTCGGTTTTATAGAGTTCCTATGTGTCAATGATTTGAAAATTTATAGATCCATTTAGACATGTGTCGCAGTTGCAAAAAATATAAAAGCAAACCATTTTTAGGTTCTTTACGTTCGCAAAAAATATAAAAACAAACCATTTTTAGGTTCTTTACGTTCGCAAAAAATATAAAAACAAACCATTTTTAGGTTCTTTACATTTGGTAATGGATTTTTATCTTCATTTTTGCAATGTTCCTTTGTCTCAAGGATTAGAAGATTTGATATATCCATTAAGACATCTATGTCAAAATCGCAAAAAATCTGGAAAAAAAAATCTAGATTTTAATGTGTTTTTTATGTTCAGTAGTTGGTTTTTTACTTCGGCTTTACAAAGTTCCTATGTGTTGACGATTTGAAGATTTATAGATCCATTTAAAAATTCGTGTCGGGCTGGCAGAAAATCAAATAAAAAACCATTTTTAGGTTCTTTACGTTTGGTAATGGATTTTTATCTTCGTTTTTGCAATGTTCCTTTGTCTCAAGGATTATAAAATTTGATATATCCATTAAGACATCTATGTCAAAATCATAAAAATCTGAAAAAAAAAAAATTCGAGATTTTAATGTGTTTTTAATGTTCAGTAGTTGGTTTTTTACGTTCAGTGGTTGGTTTTTTACTCCGGCTTTACAAAGTTCCTATGTGTTGACGATTTGAAGATTTATAGATCCATTTAAAGATTCGTGTCAGGTGGCAGAAAATCAAATAAAAAACCATTTCTAGGTTTTTTTATTTCGGTAATGCATTTTTTTCTTTGGATTTTAAGAGTTCTTGTGTGTGGAGGATTAGAAAATTTATAGATCCATTTAGAAAACGGTGCCAAGGTGCAAACTCTAGAGAAAAAAAAAAACTTCTGGGTTTTCTGCATTCAGTAATGGGTTATTTTCTTCGGATTTCTAGAGTTTGTGTGTTGATGATTTGAAAATCCTTTTCGACATATGTTTCGAGACAGCAGAAAATTTGAAAAATACCATTTCTTTGTTTGTCTAGGTTATTTGCCTTCGTTAGTGGTTTTTTTTCTTCTGCTTTATAGAGTTCCTCTGTGATGAAGAATTTCAGATATGTAGATCCATTTAGAAAGCCTTGCTAGGATGGCATAATATTTGAAAAAAAACCATTTATGAATATTTTGCGTTCAGTAATCGGTGTTTTTATTCGGCTCTGCAGAGTTCGTGTGTATCGAGGATTTGAAGATTTATATATCCATTTAAACATTCATGTCGGGGTGCAAAAATCTAAAAAAACTATTTCTAGATTTTTTGTGTTCGAGCACGAGTTGTTTTCTTCGGCTTTATATTGTTCATGGGTGTCGAAGATTTGAAGATTTATAGATCCATTTAGACATCCATGCTAGAATGTCAGAAATTTTTTTAAAAATCATTTCTTACATTTTTGCATTATTTAATAGGTTTTTTTCTTCGCCTTTGCAGAATTCCTGTGTCGAAGATTTTTCGATGCATTTCGACATTCGTGTTGGGGTGATAGAAAATCGAATTAAAAAACCATTTCTGAATTTTTTTTGGGTCTTTTGAATTCAGTAATGGGTTTTTCTTTCACTTTGTAGAGTTCCTGTGCGTCAAGAATGTTAAGATTTTTCTTCGACTTTGCAAAATTCCTGTGTCAAGGAGTTTTCAGGTTTTTCTAGAAATTTTACATTCAGTAATGGGTTTTTTTCTTCGGCTTTACAAAGTTCCTGTATGTCGAGGATTCGTAGATTTATACACCCATTTAGACATCTCCGTGTCAGAGCGTCAAAAAATCTGAAAAAATCATTTCTCGATTTTTTTAATTTTTGCATTCAGTAATGTGTATTTTTTCTTGGCTTTGCAGAGTTCCTGTGTCAAAGATTTGAAGATTTCTAGATCCATTTTGTCATATGCGCCGAGGTGGTAGAAAATCAAAAAAAAAAAACTATTTTTGGGTTTTTTGCATTCGATAATGGGTTTTTTTCTTCATCTTTACAGAGTTCCCATGTGTTGAGGATTTGAAGATTTATAGATAGATTAAGACATTCGTGTCGGGTTGGTAGAAAATATTATAAAAAACCATTTTTGGGTTTTTCTTGATTTTTACATTCGTTTATAGGTCTTTTCCTTTGGTTTTACAGACTTCTTTTTGTCGAGGATTCTAAGATTTTCTTTGGTTTTTCAAAGTTCCTGTGTGTCAAGGATTTGAAGATTTTTTCTTTGAATTTACAAATTAATTGTGTCGAGGATTCGAAAATTTAAAAATTCACAAAGACATCATTTGTTTGGATTTCTCAATTTTTTCGTTTGGTAAGGGGTTTTTTTTCGGCTTTTCAGAGTTCTTGTGTGTCAATGATTTAAAGATTTATAGATCCATTTCAACATCCATGCTAAGGTGTTAGAAATTTGAAAAAAGAAACCATTTCTTAGCTTTTTTCATTTGGTAATTGATTTTTTCTTTGGCTTTTCGGAGTACCTGTGTGTCGAGGATTTCAAGAATTATAGATCCATTTAGACATTCATGTCACGCTGGTAGAAAATTTATTAAAAAAACCATTTCTAGGTTTCTTGTGTTCGTTAAGGGTTTTTTTCTTCATCTCTGCAGAGAGTTCTTGTGTGTCTAAGATTTGAAGATTTATAAATCTATTTAGACATCCGTGTCAGTGTGGCAAAATTTTTGAAATAAACCATTTTTGGATTTTTTGCATTCTGTAATGGATTTTTCTTCGGCTATGCAGATTTTCTATGTGTCAAGGATTTGAAAATTTATAAATCCATTAAGACATCCATGCCGGAGTGGCAGAAAATCTAGAAAAAAAAATCATTTATGGGTTTTTTGCATTTGATAATGGGTTTTTTCTTCTTTGTAGAGTACTTGTGTCGAGGATTTGAAGATTTATAGATCCATTTAAATATCCCTGTCGAGGTAAAAAATAATCTTAGAAAAAGAAAATCATTTCAGTAAAGCATTTATTTCCTCAAGTTTTAAGGGTTCCTTTGTGTCGAGGATTTATAGATCCATTTAGACATTCGTGCCGATGTGGCTGAAAATCTGAAAAAAAAAAAAACTTTCTGGTTTTTCACATTCGATAATGTGTTTTGTAATTTCCACACAAATTTTACAAATTAAAATTAAATTAGTAAAGTTTTTTTTTTAAAATATCAAGGACACAAATTTCAAATTTCACAGCACGACATCAAGCTCATCCACTCAATAAATGAGAAAGCCTCTCGGCATAATAAAAAACCTTTTGATTTAATGATCCACCCGAATGAGATTTGCTTGATCTTTGAGTAGATAAGATAAGATAAGATAAATATATTAATGTCCAACGAATGACCACAAAAGTATGTTAATGGGACTACAGCACAATGAATATACAAAGTGCTAGTGGGGACAACTTAAAACGACTTCCCAAAAAATAGAAAAAATGAGAAAATTAAAACAGAATGGAAAACCCGAAAAAAAATACCCCACAGCCGGTGACAATGTAGCAAGCAGTGGATAAAAACGAGATAAGCAAATAAGGGAATGAAGGGGAGGCAAACGAGGACCAATGGTCTACTCATGAATGGTAGCCACACCCCTCCGAACATTAGAAGCTCCTGATGGACTGACAACTCAAACAAGGGGGCAAAAACCTCCTCCTTTGCTGAGATCGAGACTAACGCGACGATGAGGGGGACGAATGGAGCTAGGTTGCCCTTTAGTACATGTGCGCATCTGATTCTGCTGGCAGTGATCAAGAGAAGTGTGATTTCCAACCAGGGACAAACTGATATATGCATTGTATAGAAAGTCGGAAGAAAGACTCTATCGTTTAGTACCTCCACTTGTTGTTAGAATCGGAAAAAGGTTGTAATTCCTCTCGCGGGGATGACTTCTATGAGCACAGGGATGAAGAATCTGATCGCGGAACAATAAAATACTCGTAGATGTAGAGGGCAAGAAACTTGCAGAGAATCTGTTCTTAATCCTAATCTAAACTTTACCAAGAAGACGGGGATAGAAGGAATACAAAAATTAAAACAAAACTAAACTATGAGGTGATACATTAATGGAATGATGAACACTTATTTTGCTTATAGACCCATTTTTTTGGTTTTTGCGTTCAATAATGGGTTTTTTCTTCGACTTTGTAAAGTTCTTGTGTGTCGATGATTTAAAGATTTATAGATCCTTTAGACATACTTTGAGTCAGAAAATCTGAAAAATACCATTTCTTTGTTTTTTAGAGTGTTTTGCATTTCTTTGTTTTTATATTCAAATTTGCAGAGTTCATGTGTATCGAGGATTTGATGATTTATCGATCCATTTAAACATGTCGGTGTGCAAAAATTCTGAATAAAAAAATTTCTAGATTGTGTTCGCTAATGGATTTTTTTCTTCTACTTTGCATCATTCATGTGTGTCGAACATTTGAAGATTTATGGATCCATTTAGACATCCATTTTAGGATCCTTGAAAATTAAAAAAAAAAATTAGTTTTTTGCGTTATGTAATGGGTTTTTTTCTTCAGCTTTGCAGAGTTCCTGTGTCGAGGATTTGAAGATTTTTATATGCATTTAAACATTCGTGTTGGGATGCTAGAAAATCTGATTAAAAACTATTTCTAGGTTTTTCTAGGTTTTTTTTTGTTGAGGTAGCAAAATCTGAAAAAAACAATTTCTCTGTATTTCTTGGTTTTTTACGTTCGGTAATGAGTTTTTCTTCAGCTTTGAAGAACTCCTACGTGTTGAGGATTTAAAGATTTATAGATCAATTTAGACATCCATGTCGGGGTGGAAGAAAATTTAAAAAAACTATTTCTAGGTATTTGTAGGTTTTTTATGTTCGGTATTTCTAAGTATTTTTTGCCGAGGTGGAAAAAAATTTGAAATAAACCATTTTCTTTTTTTTCTGGGTTTTGTGCATTTGGTAATGAGTTTGTTTCTTTAGCTTTGTGGAGTTCTTGTGTGTCATGGATTTGAATATTTATAGATCCATTAAGACATCCGTGAAAGGGTGGCAAAAAATTTGAAATAAGCCATTTCTGAGTTTTTGTTAATTTTTTGCATTCGGTAATGGGTATTTTTCTTAACCTTTACAGATTTCTTATCGGTCAAGAATTTCAAAATTATAGATCCATTCAGACATTCATGTTAGGGTAGCAGAAAATCTGAAAAAAAAACAATTTATGTGTTTTTCTTGGTTTTTGCATTCGGTAATGAGTTTTTTCTTCAGCTTTGAAGAGTTCGTATGTGTTGAGGATTTAAAATTTTTAGATCAATTTAGACATCCGGGTAGGGGTGGAAGAAAATATTAAAAAACTATTTCTAGGTATTTCTAGATTTTTTACGTTCGGTAATGGTTTTTTTCACATCAAGGATTTAAGATTTATAGATCTATTTAGACATCCGTGCCGAGGTGGCAGAAAATTTCAAATAAACCATTTTTTAGTTTTATTTGTTCGTTAATGATTTTTTTTTCAGCTTTCATAATTTTGTGTGTAAAGAATTTGAAGATTTAGACATCTACACCGCGGTGGTAGAAAATATGAAAAAAATCATTTTTGCATTTTTCTTAGTTTTTTGTGTTTGCTAAAGGTTTTTCTTTAACTTTGAAGAGTTCGTTTGTGTAGGGGATTTGAAAATTTATAGATCCATTTAGACATTAGCATTGCGGTGGCAGAAAAATTGTAAAAACCATTTCTGGGTTTTCTAGGTTTTTTTGTTCGATAATGAGTTTTTTTCTTCGACTTTGCAGAGTTCCTATATTTGAAGATTTATAGATCCATTTAGACATCCGTATCAGGGTGGCAAAAAATTTGAAAAGAAATAATTTTGGGTAGCTTTGTAAAGTTTCTATGTGTCAAGGATTTGATGATTTATAGATCCATTTAGACATCCATGCTGCAGTGGAAAAAAATTCAAAAAAATCATTTTTGGGTTTTTAACACTCAGTAATGGGATTTTTTTTCTTCGGCTTTACAAAATTCTTGTGTCAAAGATTTTAAGATGTTAAGATTTATAGATTCATGTAGACATCTGTTCCGTTATGGCAGAAAATCTGAAAAAAAAACCTATTTATGGGTTATTTTAGGTTTTTTATGTTTGGTAATGGTTTTTTTTCAGCTTTGCAGAGTTCCTATATGTCGAGGATTTGAAGATTCATAGAAGAACCATTTAGACATTTGTGTCGTGGTTGTAAAAAAATTGAAAAATAAATAATTTCTAGATTTTTTGGGTTTTTTGTGTTAGGTAATGAGTTTTTTCTTCAGCTTTGTAGATTTCCTATGTGTCGATGATTTGAAGATTTATAGATCCATTTAGACATTCATGTCAAGGTGTTAA
Organism: Taxus wallichiana var. yunnanensis; assembly: GCA_018340775.1. Classification (NCBI taxonomy): domain Eukaryota; kingdom Viridiplantae; phylum Streptophyta; class Pinopsida; order Cupressales; family Taxaceae; genus Taxus; species Taxus wallichiana. Next base: position 13,254,474 of record CM031237.1, read on the forward strand.
ATTCTGAAAAAATAACCATTTCTAGGATTTTCTTGATTTTTTACATTTGGTAATGGATTTTTTCCTTTAGCTTTGTAGAGTTCTTGTATGTTGAAGATTTGAAGAATTATAAATCCATTTAGACATCCATGTCAGGGTGTCAGAAAATCTAGGAAAAAACTTTTTCTAGTTTTTTTATGTTCGGAAATGGGTTTTTTCTTCAGCTTTCTAGAGTTCATTTGTGTCGAGGATTTGAAGATTTATAGATCTATTTAGACATTCGTGACAGAGTGACATAAAATCTGAAAAAACCGATTCTAAGTTTTTAGCATTTGATAGTGGGTTTTTACATTCGGTAATAAATTTTGTTCTTTCGACTTTCTAAAGTTCTTGTGTGTCGAGAATTTGAAGATTTTTCTTCGACTTTGCAGAGTTCTTATGTCGAGGATTTTTCAAGATTTTCTAGATTTTTTACATTCAGTAATGGTTTTTTTCTTCGGGTTTGCAAAGTTCTTATATGTCAAGGATTCGTAGATTTATACACTCATTTAGACATCTATGTCAGGATGTCAAAAACTTAGAAAAAACCATTTCTCGATTTTTTTGGTTTTTTGCATTTATTATGGGTGTTTTTTCCTTGGTTTTGTAGAGTTCCTTTGTGTTGAGGATTATAAGATTGATAGATTCATTTTGACATACGTGCCGGTGTGGTAGAAAATCTGCAAAAAAACAAATTATTTCTGGATTTTTGCATTCGATAATGGGTTTTTTTTTTTTTCGGATTTGTAGAGTTCTTGTGTGTCAAAAATTTGAAGATTTATAGATGCATTTAGACATTCATGTCAGGTTTGTAAGAAAATCTGATAAAAAACCATTTATAGGTTTTTATTGTTTATTTCATTTGGTTATGGGTCTTTTCCTTCGGTTTTACAAAATTCCTGTGTCGAGGATTTGCTGATTTTCTTTGGTTTTGTAGAGTTCCTATGTGTTGAGGATTTGAAGATTTTTTCTTTGGATTTACAAATTTCCTGTGTGTTGAGGATTCAAAGATTTAAAGATTCACCTAGACATCCTTGTTGGGTAACAAAAATATGAAAAAAACTATTTATGGGTTTTTCTGTTTTATAATAGGTTTTTTCAGCTTTGTAAAGTTCCTATGTCTAGAAGATTTGAATATTTATAGATCCATTTAGACATTTGTGTCCGGGTGGTAGAAAATATGAAAAAACCAATTCTTGGTGGCTTTGAAGACTTATAGATCTATTAGACATCTGTGCCATTGTGGTAGAAAATTTGTAAAAAAACCATTTATTGGTTATTCTGATTTTTTGCGTTATGTAATAAGTTTTTTTTCTTCGGATTTGTGGAGGTGTCTCAGAAGATTGATAAAAGATCTATTTAGAAATTTATGTTAGGGTGGCAGAAAATCTGAAAAAAGAAAATCATTTATGGGTTTTGCTTAGATTTTTGCGTTCGGTAATGAGTTTTTTTATTCAAATTTGCAGAGTTCCTATGTGTCGATGATTTGAAGATTTATAGCTCCATTTAAAAATTTGTACCGATGTGTTAGAAATTCTAAAAAAACATCATTTCTAGGTTTTTCTTGGTCTTTTTCTTACACTTTGTAGAGTTCCTGTGTGTCGAGGATTTGAAGAATTATAAATCCATTTAGACATCCATGTCAGCGTGGTAGAAAATCTGAAAAAAAAACTCATTTCTAGGTTTCTTTTGTTCGATAATGGGTTTTTTACTTTGTCTTTACAAAGTTCCTCTATGTCGAGGATTTGAAGATTTATAAATATATTTAGACATCCGTCTCGGTGTGACAAAAAATATGAAATAAACCATTTATAGATTTTTTGAGTTTGGTAATGGGTTTTTCTTCCGCTTTGCATATTTCCTATGTGTCGAGGATTTGAAGATTTATAAATCAGGGTGGCATAAAATCTAGAAAAAAAGTCATTTCTAGATTTTCTAGGGTTTTTACGTTTGATAATGGGTTTTTTATTCAACTTTACGAAGTTCTTGTGTGTTGAGGATTTGAAGATTTATAGATCCATTTAGATATCCATGTGGGGTGGCAAAAAATCCTTAAAAAAATCATTTTTGGGTATTTCTACATTTTTTGTGTTCGCTAATGGGTTTTATTTCTTTGGATTTGTAGAGTTTATGTGCGTCAAGGACTTAAAGATTTATAGATCCATTTAGACATCCAAGTCGAGGCGATAGAAAGTCTGAAAAAACTATTTCTAGGTTTTTTGTGTTTGGTAATGATTTTTTTCATCGGCTTTGTAGAGTTGCTGTGTATCGAGGATTTGAAGATTTATAGATCAATTTAGACATTTGTTCCATGGTGGTAGAAAATATGAAAAAAACTATTTTTAGGTTTTTCTAAGTTTTTTACGTTTAGTAATGGTTTTTTATTCGATTTTGCAGAGTTTCGTGTGTCGAGGATTTGAAGATTTATAGATCTATTTAGACATTCGGGCCGGGGTGATAGAAAATCTGAAAAATAAACCATTTTTGGGTTTTTTTAATGTTTTGTTCTGTAATGAATTTTTTTCTCGGCTTTTCAAAGTTCTTGTGTGTCAAGGATTTGAAGATTTATAGATCTATTTAGACATTCTTGATGGGGTGGTATTAAATCTAGAAAAAAAAAAATTATTATTTCTGATTTTTTTGGGTTTTTTACGTTCGGTAATAAACCATTTAGACATTTGTGTCAGTGTGGCAGAAAATTTGAAATAAATCATTTTTAGGTTTTTGCATTCAGTAATGGGTTTTTCTTTGGCTTTGTAGATTTCTTATGTGTCGAGGATTTGAAGATTTATAGATCCATTTAGACATCCATGTCGGGGTGGTAGAAAATCTGAAAAAAAAAAAAAAAACTATTTATGGGTTTTTTGCATTTGATAATAGGTTTTTCTTCATCTTTGTAGAGTTCCTATGTGTAGAGGATTTGAAGGTTTATAGATCGATTTAAATATCCCTGTCAAGGTGGCAAATAATTTGAAGAAAAAAATCATTTCACTTTGTGTCAAGGATTTGAGGATTTATAGATCCATTTAGACATTCGTGCCTGTGTGCGCAGAAAATCTAAATTACTTTTTTCTAGGTTTTCATTTTCGGTAATGTGTTTTGTAACTTCTCCACACAAATTTTACAAATTAAAATTAAATTAGTAAAGTGTTTTTTAAAAATATCACAGACACAAATTTCAAACTTCACAGGCACGACATCAGACTCCTCCACTCAATAAATGAGAAAGCCTCTCGGTATAATAAAAACATTTGATTTAATGATCCACCCAAATGAGATTTGCTTGATCTTTGACTAGATAAGATAAGATAAGATAAATATATTAATTTCCAATGAATGACCACAAAAGTATGTCAATGGGACTACAACCCAAACAATATACAAAGTGCGGCAGTGGACAACTCAAAAGGAGTTCCCAAAAAATAGAAAAAATGAGAAAAGACAAAGTAGAAAGGAAAACCTGAAGCCAAAAATACCCCACAAGCGGGGCAATGGAGCAAGAAGGGAAGAAAGATGAGAGAAGGAAATAAGGGAATGAAGGGGGCCAAACGAGGACCATTGGTCTAATCATGAATGGTAGCCACGCCCCTCCGAACTTTAGAGGCTGACGAGAAGAAGCTCCTGATGGACTGACAACCCAAACAGGGGGGCGAAAACCTCCTCCCCTGCTGAGATTTAAGATTGACGCGATGACGAGGGGGCCGAATGGAGCTAGGTTGCCCTATGATACGTGTGTGCATCAAATTTTGCTGACGGTGATCGTGGGAAGTGTGAAGTTCCAACCAGGGACGAACTTATCTATACATTGTATCTGAGTAAGAAAGGATTTGTCATTTAGTTCCTCCACCTGTGGGTAGAACCTGAAAGAAGGTTGTAATTCCTCTCGTGGGGATGACTCTCGAAGGGGGATGAAGAATCTGATCATGGAATAGCAAATACTCGCGGATGTAGAGGGCAAGACACCGCTAGTCAATATATTTGAAGAAGACCGGAGCATCTGAATCCCTGCAAAAGACATAGTGAAAATCATCTTCTAATCTCATAATATATGGAGTAGTGGAAGATGAAATGAGTCTCAGTCTCCACCTCTTGAAGGCTACAGAGCTTGTAAAGTCTATCCTCTCGATCAATGTGGTGATCAGTCTCACATTGAAGTCTGTGGGAGTCGACTCGAAACTGGTCTAGAGGTATACGGAGGGCATGCACCCAATGACGAGAGGTGTACTAAGGGTGGATGATGAGTCCATCTCTGATCTCAAGAAATTACTTTGCATAAAGGGATATCTTAGAGCACAAACCCATAGAAGGGTTCACCCAAGTAGTCTAAATGAAGCACCTGTAGATATCCTCCCGGATGGACATGTTTAACACTTGCTTGGTGGGCAAGAGATGACTGGGAGCATTCAGGGAATACTGGAAAGGGGGGAGATGATCGATCGGATACCAACAAGAATCCAACAAGGCTGAAGTCTCAGCAAACCAACAACAACCCCCAGTAGAGTGTATAGTATAATTATAGGGTTATACCTATCTAAGTTTGAAGATTTTAAATGCAATGTAGAGTTACACTATGATCTCTTGTGGCTTAACACTCCAAGATCCTTATACACCTAAGACATACCCAAGGCCCCCTCCTTTATTGAAATATGGAAGAAAACTTAATCACATATATTAGTAGGGGGTCAAGTACCCATACATGGATATCGACCCCCAATTGACCTTACCTAAAGTTGGTCCCGTAGGATATATTATTATATTCACAAGTAATAAATTATATTTCATTATTCATGTAATAGTAGAGTCTGAATAATAATTCCCAACATTCTTTAGCTCAGAATTTATTTAACTTAAAGTTTTTAGTGCCAAAAAATCTTCTTATTATACGTGCACCTTTTAGGGTTTTTTTGGTTGTGGCTTCACATATTGAAAAAAACCTCTTAAAGCAATTTAGATGAGAAAAATGTGTTTCATGTTGCAACCCAGAATGAGATGTCAAGGTTTACTCGAGAACATGATGTACATTTATAAGAAGAGGCACCGGCAAATTACTAGGAAATAACACCACATAAACTGCTTCCCATGCCTCAGTTTGCATCATAGAATTATGTAGTTGTTATACACCCTTTTCTTGTTTTTCATTGATCATTATTTTTCCTATGTAGAATGCCTCTGTGTGTCGATTGTTGGAGATTATTGTTTGGAGGTATTTTTTTGGTGTTTAATTTTTCCTAGAGATATGTAGAATTTAATTTCGTCAAGGTCCAGTTTTAGATTTGGTCACTTTAAAAATACGTGAACCATTTGTATGTACTAAAATGAGATGGTGATTAAATATTTTAAATAAATAATTGATCCCATGAAAAATTCAAGATTTAGATAAAGGAAAAGTGGACATTTTGAAAATTTTGGCATTTTTAAAAAGTCAAGATTTTCAAATAGTCAAGATTTTTAATAAGTTAGATTTTGAAAATGTAAGTCGACATTTTGAAAAGTCTGCATTTTAAATAGTCTCGATTTTGAATAAATTTGTGATTTTGAAAAGGCCCAAATAGTGAAAAAGTAGACATTATGAAAAATTTAATATTTTGAAAAAGTCAGGATTTTAAAAAAGTTGAGATTTTGAAAAAGTTGGGATTTTGAATAACTCGTCATTTCTCAAAAGTTCACCAAGATTGATCACCATGATTTTGATCATCCACATGTCTTGGGAGTTTTGGCTGCAAGTTATTAGGGAGCCATGATTAGTGGAGTTTCATGTTTTCGTTTTACTATAATCAAAACAATTATGATTATGATAATAATAATTATAATTTTATAATTATAATAATAATAATATTATTAATTTAATTCTTATAATAATTAAATAATTACATTTATAGTTATTTTAATTAAAATATTTATTTTTACAATTATAATGAAGGATATTGAAGGAGCGAAAATCACTAATGTAACGCTTGGTTCTTGTGTAAAGGGTTTGTGGAAATATGAGAAACGACTGAAGTGTACGGTTGAGACATCACGTGTCCTCGAGGTTCATGGTAAACCTACAATTAGAAAACCATATGGTTTCGTGGTAATATAAGGAAACCAGAAACCACCATGGTGTTCTAAGGGATGGATGTACTCAGGTCACTTCCAAGATCGTGGTAGTCCTGTGGGGAAAACCCAACGTGTCACCAAGACCAAGAAGCCATAAATTTGGCATGCCACCTCAAAGGTGAGTAGGTTACATGGAGAGTGTATTAAAAAAATTATTGTGTTTTGAATAAAGGGTTTCCACAATCTGGAAATATTATTTTTATAGAAACAATGTATTAAGGGGGGAATGTTAGTAAATCTAAGACATTGTATATGTGGCCTTTCTCATTCCTGTCAATCCTCCTTCCTACCATACGGTTCACTTTCCTGATATACCACAGTCAACTTCATCTATATATTCATTGTTTTTGTATTATTAATACAAGGAAATAATTCATTTTCCATTTGTCTATGCATTTATTATAGACCATTATTTTGTTAATTGTATTAAATAACTTGGAAAGTTTCATTAAATTTTCTTTAATTTCTAGGAGAATTTAATAAGCTCTAGGATTTCATATCTTAATGGAAAAAATCAATTCATAAAATGAAAAGAAAAACAACTATCGGGGATTTTGGTTTTTAGGACTTCCATGTGTATATTTTGATTGAAATTGTAACACTAATTGTGAGCTATAGAGAAATTTACGTTAGTCACAAATTCTCTAATGAAGTGATATATTGAGGCAATATAATTTTTTCTGCCCTGAACAAAATTGTGTATTTTCTAAATTCTTATAAAAAAATATTGGTGTTTCATTAATGTATTCTAATAGAACTCTACTTCCTCTAAACTCTTCTTCCTCTCCTTTCTCTGCCTAGGGATAGACGCAAGTATTCAAATATACCTTCTTTCCTTGCTCTAGACCAGGTTTTTCTCATGCATCTCCCAAGCTTGGGCTGCTGAAACCAATAGATTTTTTTCTTTTGGAGTCGCCAGATGTATAATTTTAAGGCTTCTTAAAAGCCATAATCACAACAAGTGTACATCAATTCCTACTAAATAAGATTGAGACTTCTTAGTCCCACCGAGCGTGCCAAAATTGTTAGTGCGAAATCACAGCACCCCCAAATGAATTCTATAGGTCTACTTTTCTAAGGCAGAGTCATTTGGTGTGATTATGTAACATTGAACTTTTCCCAAGGTGTGGGACCTTACAAAATGTGAAAGATCTCCATATTGAAGGTTGCTTCCTTATTCCTCTGTTTAGGTGCATGCGTAGAAACTTGCAGAGGATCTGTTCTTAATCCTAATATAAACTTTACCAAGGAGACAAGGATAGAAGGAATACAAAAATAAAAACAAAACTAAACTATGAGGTGATGTACTAAAGGAATGATGAACACTTATTTTGCTAATAGACACAAACCAACAAAATGTATACAATAAACAAGCACAAATAGCCAAATGAAAGCAATAGCAACATGAGAGGATCTAAAATCGATCACAAATGTGTTTTATTGCTCTTTGGATTGATACAGTCCATTATAAACTAGCCAAGAGCCAGAAATGTATTACAATTTTTTGATGGAAGGCCCGAACCACACAAATCCTTTTACTAAGAGGAGCAAAATAAAGAATGTCTAACCCTTTACAATGAATCCCACCCCGCATTTATAGATTTAATCCTGAAAGAAGAAAAAGAGAGAAGCGGGAAAAGCAGGTTGAAACTCAACCACTGCTGTTAATGTGTCTGATGAAATCTCTCCCCAAATCCATCTTTTTACATCAATCCTTGGTTTGGTGCCTTGAAGGAAGAGGAAATGGTGAAACAGATCAAATTTCATCTGGTTGTTAAGCCAAGAAGATCCTACATTAAAAGCTGAAAATGTTTCCTCCATTTTATTCACCTAACCTCCTCAAAATTAAAGTTTCAGACCCCATGGCATGGGGGATGGGTGAGGCCGAGATATTTCCAACAGCATTAGATTTGTAGTATTTCGAGTTTTTAGTCGAAAGATATGTCCCTTCAAAGTTTGTATCGGGTCTGTATAGGAGGGCGAGAAAACAACTTGAAAATGGGTCCCTTTTGATATGGGACACGTGGCAACCAGATTGCAACAAAAATCAAGTTTACGGGTCTGTAATTTATCTTTTGCCACTTTCTTCTTACTCCCGCTTAGCTTTGACTCGGGCCCTGATGCTGAATTTTTTCTTTGGGTGGAGTTGCGGGCCATTTTGTAACTTTTACCCCTTGAATTCGTGTCATATTGACACTGGGCATTCTCTGCTTACACCTTTATACTTAGCCAATTTTGAGGCCCTTTTCTGTCCACCTTTTGACTCTATTTTTTGTTATGTGGGGTCGTGGTCGATCCAATATTTGGCATAGGGGTGAAATATGGATAACAAAACCATTTCTCAAATTTTCTTGGATTTTTGCGCTTGGTAATGGATTTTTTTCTTCAGATTTATAGAATTCCTATGTCAAGGATATGAAGATTTATAGATACATTTAGACATTTGTGTTGTTTTGGCAGAGAATATAAAAAAACCATTTATGGGTTATTATGGCATTTTTACGTTAATAATTTTTTTTTTTTCCATCTTTATAGACTTCCTGTGTGTCGAGAATTTGAAGATTGATAGAAGATCCATTTAGACATCCATGCCGAGGTGGCAGAAAATTTGAAAAAAACCATTTATAGGGTTTTCTAGGTTTATTGCATTCAGTAATGAGTTTTTTCTTTGGCTTTTAAGAGTTCATTTGTATCAATGATTTGAAGATTTATAAATCCATTTAGACATTCATGCCGAGGTGTTAGAAATTTTGAAAAAACCATTTTTATGTTTGTATTGGTTTTGGCGTTGGGTAATGGGTTTTTCCGGTGTGTTGAGGATTTGTAGAATTATAGATCCATTTAGACATCCATGTCGGGGAGCAGAAAATCTGAAAAAAAAAAACTATTTTTGAGTTTTTTGTGTTCGGTAATGGTTTTTTTCTTCGGCTTTTTCAGAGTTCCTATGTGTCAAGGATTTGAACATTTATAGATCGATTTAGACATGCGTCTCGAGATGGCATAACATCTGAAAAAAATCCACTTTTAGGTTTTTTTGGGTTCGGTAATGGGTTTTTTCCTTCAGCTTTTTAGATTTCCTGTGTCAAGGATTTGAAAATTTATAGATCCATTTAGACATTCGTGCCATGGTGGCAGATAATCCTAAAACACCATTTATCGATTTTTATGGGTTTTTTACGTTCAATAATGGGTATTTTTCTTTGGCTTTATAGAGTTCTTCTATGTCAAGGATTTGATGATTTATAGATCCATATAGACATCCATGCTGAGGTGGCAGAAAATCTAGAAAAAAAACCATTTCGAGTTCTTTGAGTTTGGTAATCATTTTGTTTCTTCAACTTTGTGGAGTTCTTGTGTGTCGAGGATTTGAAGATTTATAGATCCATTTAGACATCTATGCCGAGTAATGAGTTTTTTTCTTTGACTTTCCAGAGTTCCTGTGTGTCAAGGATTTGAAGATTTATAGATCTAATTAGACATCCATGTCGTGGTTGTAGAAAATCTAAAAAAACTATTTTAAAGTTTTTATGTGTTATTTACGTTTGGTAACTGATTTTTTCTTCAACTTTGTAGATTTCTTGTGTGTCAAGGATTTAAAATTTTTAGATCCATTTAGACATCTGTGTTGGGGTGGTAGAAATACTAAAAAAACATTTTTAGGTTTTTTGGGGCTTTTTTCTTTGACTTTAAAGAGTACCTATGTGTTAAGGATTAAAATATTTATAGATCCATTTAAACATCCCTGTCGAGGTTGTAGAAATTTTGAAAAAAACATTGTTTGGGTTTTTGTGTTTGGTAATGGGTTTATTGATTCGGCTTAGCAAAGTTCCTGTGTGTCGAGATTTTGAATATTTATAGGTCCATTTAGACATATGTGTCGAGGTGACATAAAATCCTTAAAAACTATTTAAGTGTTTTTTACGTTTAGTGATGGGTTTTATTTCATTAGCTTTACAAAGTTTCGGGGTGGTAGAAAATTTATATATCCATTGGAACATCCGAGTCGAGGTGGTAGAAAATTTGAAAAAAAAACTATTTCTATTTTTTAAAGTTCGATAATGGGTTTTTTCTTTGATTTTGTAAAGTTCCTATGTATCGAGGATTTGAAGATTTAAAGATCCATTTAGACATTTATGTCGTTGTGGCAGAAAATCTTTTTAAAAAATCTATTTTTGGGTTTTTCTAGGTTTTTTGCATTTAGTAATAGTTTTTTTCTTTAGTTTTTAAGACATCATGTGTGTCTAGTATTTAAAGATTTATAGATGCATTTAGACATCCATGCCGGCGTGACAGAAAATATGAAAAAATTCATATTTGAAATTTTTTGTTTTTTTGTTTTGTAATGTTTTTTTCTTCGGCTTTGCAAATTTCCTGAGTGTCGAAGATTTGAAGATTTATAAATCCATATAGACATCCTCGACAGGGTGGCAATAAAACTGAAAAAAAACCATTTCTGATTTTTTTGTTTTTTGCGTTGGGTAATGGGTTTTTTGCTTCAACTTTGAAGTGTTCGCATGTTTCGAGGATTTGATGGTTAATAGATCCATTTATACATCAGTGTCGGGGTGGTAGAAAATATGAAAAATACCATTTTTCAGTTTTACTAGGTTTTTTTGTGTTCGGTAATGGTTTTTTTGTGTTCGGTAGAAAATATGAAAAATATCATTTCTTGGTGTCGAGAATTTGAATATTTTTAGATCCATTTATACATCCGTGCCAGGGTAGCAGAAAATCTAGAAAAAATGAGTTATTTGGTTCGGTAATGTATTTTTTCCTTTGGCTTTGCATAGTTCTTGTGTGTCGAGAATTTGAAGATTTATAGATCTATTTACACATTCGCATTGGGGTGGCAGAAAATTTGAAAAAAAAATCATTTTTGAGTTTTTTACCTTCAATAATGGATATTTTTATTCGACTTTGCAGAGTTCCTATGTGTCAAGGATTTGAAGATTTATAGCTCCAATTAGACATATGTTTCGGGAGTGGCAGAAAATCTAAAAAAATCATTTCTTGATTTTTTGCATTCGGTAATCCATAAATCTTAGATAATGGGATAATGGGTTTTTTCTTTCAACTTTGTAGAGTTCATGTGTATCGAGTATTTCAAGATTTATAGATCCATTTAGACATTCATGTCGAGTTGCAGAAAAATCTAAAAAAACTATTTCTGGGTTTATTGTGTTTTGGTAATGAGTTTTTTTATTTGGATTTGAAGAGTTATAGATCCATTTTGACATCGATGTCAGGGTGGCAGAAAATCTAAGAAACCCATTTGTAATGAGTTTGTTTCTTTAACTTTTTGGAGTTCTTGTGTGTCATGGATTTGAATATTTATTGATCCATTCAAACATCCGTGCAAAGGTGGCAAAAAAATTGAAAAAAATATTTCTGGGTTTTTGTTAATTTTTTACGTTCGGTAATGGGTTTTTTTCTTAACCTTTGCAAAATTCCTATTGGTGAGGATTTCAAAATTTATAGATTCATTTAGACATTCGTGTCAGGGTAGTACAAAATCTGGAAAAAAAAATTCTATGTTTTTCTTGGTTTTTTACGTTCGGTAATGAGTTTTCTCTTCAGCCTTAAAGAGTTCCTATGTATCTAAGATTTAAAGATTTATAAATCAATTTAGACATCGTATGTCGAGGTGGAAGAAAATATAAAAAAACTATTTCTAGGTATTACTAGGTTTTTTACGTTTGGTAATGGGTTTTTTTCTTCTTATCAAGGATTTGAAGATATATAGATCCATTTAAACATCTATGCCGAGGTGGCAGAAAATTTGAAATAAACAATTTTTAGTTTTTTTGTTTGTTAATAAATTTTTTTCTTCGGCTTTGTAGATTTCTTGTGTCGAGGATTTGAAGATTTATTCATCCATTTAGACATTTGCACCATGGTAGCAGAAAATATGAAAAAAAAACCATTTCTAAAATTTTCTTAGTTTTTTGTGTTTGGTAAAGGTTTTTTCTTCGACTTTGAAGAGTTCATTTGTGGAGGGGATTTGAAAATTTATAGATCTATTTAGACATCAGTATTAGGGTGGCAGAAAAATTGAAAAAATCATATCTAGACTTTCTAGGTTTTTTCGTTCAGTAACGAGTTTTTTTCTTCAACTTTGTAGAGTTCTTGTGTCTCGAGGATATGAAGATTTATAGATCCATTTAGACATATGTGTCAAAGTGGCAAAACATTCAATAAAAAATACCTTTTCAGGGTTTTTTTAGGGATTTTTGCGTTGGGTAATGGGTCTTTTTCTTCAGCTTTGCAGAGTTCCTATGTGTCGAGGATTTGAACATTTATAGATCCATTTAAAAATTATTTCTAGGTTTTTCATTCTGTAATGAGTTTTTTTCTTTGACTTTGCAAAGTTCCTGTGTTTCGAGGATATGAAAATTTATAGATCCATTTAGACATATATGTCAAAGTGGCAGAAAATTTGATAAAAATACCATTTCAGGGTTTTTTTGGGATTTTTACGTTGGGTAATGGTATTTTTCTTTAGCTTTGCAGAGTTCATATGTGTCGAGGATTTGAACATTTATAGATTTATTTAAATATACATGTCAGGGTGGCAAAAAATCTAAACAAAACTATTTCTGAGATATTTGTTTTCGGTCATTGGTTTTTTCCTTTGGCTTTGCAGAGTTCCTCTGTGTCGACGATTTGAAGATTTATAGATCCATTTATACATGCATTTCGGGGTGGCAGAAAATCTAGAAAGAAATATTTCTGGGTTTTGCGTTCGATAATGGTTTTTTTTCCTTCAACTTTGTAGAGTTCTTGTGTGTTAAAGATTTGAAGATTTATAGATCCATTTAGACATTTGTGTCGAGGTGCAAAAAAATTTGAAAAAAACTATTTTTAGGTTTTTTGCATTCGATAATGAGTTTTTTCCTTCAGCTTTGCAAAGTTCTTGTGTTGAGGATTTAAAAATTTTCTTCGACCTTGCAAAGTACATGTGTGTCGAGGATTTTAGGGGTTTTGAGTTTTTTTCATTCGGTAACGAGTTTTTTTCTTCGGCTTTGCAAAGTTCCTGTATGTCGAGGATTTGAAGATTTATAGATTTATTTAGACATCCGTGTTAGGGTAACAAAAAATCATGAAAAAACCATTTATGGGTTTTTCTTGGGTTTTAGCATTTAGTAATGGTTTTTTCTTCCTCTTTGTAGAGTTCCTTTGTGTCGAGGACTTGATGATTTATAGATCTATTTAGACATCTGTGTCGGGGTGGTAGAAAATTGAAAAAAATAACTATTTCTATGGTTTTTGCATTTGGTAATGTGTTTTTTTTTCAACTTTGAAGAGTTATTGTGTGTTGAGGATTTGATGATTTATAAATCTATTTAGACATCTATGCTGGGATGGCAGAAAAATTGAAAAAAAAGTCATTTATAGATTTTTATGGGTATTTTGTGTTCAGTAATTGATTTTTTCCTTCAGCGTTACAGAGTTCCTATGTGTTGAGGATTTGAAGATTTAATGATTCATTTAGACATTCATGCCGGTGTGGCAAAATATCTGAAAAAAACTATTTGTGATTTTGTAGGTTTTTTTTCATTTAGTAATGGTTTTTTTTCAGCTTTATAGAGTTCCTGTGTGTCGAGGATTTGAAGATTTATAGATCCATATAGACATCCGTATCGGGGTGGCAGAAAATCTGAAAAAACTAATTCTAGATGGCTTTGTAGAGTTCGTATGTGTCCAGAATTTGATGATTTATAGATCCATTTAGACATCCGTGCCACGGTGGTAGAAATTCTAAAAAAAAACATTTCTCATTTTTTCTTGGTTTTTTGCGTTCGGTAATGGAATTTATCTTCGGCTTTGAAGAATTCTTATGTGTCAAGGATTTGAAGATTTATGGGTTATTTTAGTTTTTTATGTTTAGTAATGATTTTTCATCAGCTTTTTAGAGTTCCTGTGTTTCGAGTATTTGAATATTGATAGAAGATCCATTTAGACATCTATGTAGGGGTGGCAGAAAATCTGAAACACAAATCATTTCTAGGTCTTTCTAGGTTTTTGCATTCGGTAATGAGTTTTTTATTCAACTTTGTAGAGTTCCTGTATGTGGATGATTTGAAAATTTATAGATCCATTTAGACATCCATGCCAATATGTTAGAAATTCTAAAAAAACCATTTCTAAGTTTTATTTAGTTTTTTGCCTTCGGTAATGAGTTTTTTTTTTCGGCTTTATAGAATTTCTTTGTGTTGAGGATTTGAAGATTTATAGATCCATTTAGACATCCATGTCAGGTTGAAGAAAATTTGAAAAAAACCATTTTTAGGTTTTTCTGGGTTTTTTATTTTGATTTGCAGATTTCATGTGTGTCAAGGATTTGAAACTTATAGATCGATTTAGACATTCGTGTTAGGGTGGCATAAAATCTGAAAGAATCAATTTCTAGGTTTTTAGTGTTTGTTAATGAGTTTTTCCTATGTCTTTGAAGATTTCCTATGTGTCGAAGATTTTAATATTTATAGATCCATTTAGACATTCATGTCGGACGGGCCGAAAAATCAACAAAAAATTGGGTTGTTATGGGTTTTTTGTTTTCAGTAATGGGTTTTTTTTTTTCTTCGACTATGCAGAGTTCATGTATGTCAAGGATTTGAAGATTTTGAAGATAATGGTAGATAATCTAGAAAAAAAAACTATTACAAGGTTTTTCAGTGTTGTTTGCCTTCAGTTATGGGTTTTTTTTTTGGATTTGCATATCTCCTGTGTGTTGATGATTTGAAAATTTATAGATCCATTTAGACATCTGTGCCGCGGTGGCAAAAAATCTGAAAAAAAAACTATTTCTACGTATTTTGGGGTTTTTTACATTTGGTAATCTTTTTTTCTTCGGCTTTACAGAGTACTGTGTGTCGAGGATTTGAAGATTTTTAGATCCATTTAAACATCCCTCTCGGGGTGGCATAAAATCTGAAAAAAAAAAATATTTCTTGGATTTTTTGCATTTAGTAATGGGATTTTTATTCGGCTTTGCAAAGTTCCTCTGTGTCAAGGATTTGAAGATTTATAGGTCTATTCAAATATCTTTACAGGGTGGTAGAAAATCCTGAAAAAAGACCATTTCTCGTATTTTCTTGGTTTTTGCATTCGGTAATGAGTTTTTGTGTGTCAAGGATTTGAAGATTTATAGATCTATTTAGACATCTGTGTTGGGATTAGTAGAAAATTTGAAAAAAACACTATTTCTAGGTTTTTTACGTTCAATAATACATTTTTTTCTTCAGCTTTTTAGATTTTTTGTGTATCGATGATTTGAAGATTTGTAGATGCATTTAGACATCTGTGTCAGGTTGGTAGAAAATATGAAAAAAAAACTATTTTTGGGTTTTTATAGTTTTTACGTTCAGTAATGGTTTTTTTCTTTGGTTTTGCAGAGTTCTTGTGTGTCAAGGATTTGAATATTTATAGATCAATTTAGACATCCTCTATGGAAAAAAATTAATGGGCTATTTGGTTCGGTAATGTATTTTTTTCTTCGGCTTTTGCTCGAATTGAAAGATATGCCCCTTCAAAGTTTGTATCGGATCCGTACAAATGGACAGGAAAAACAATTTGAAAATGGGTTGCCCTTTTGAGATGGGACACATGGCAGCTAGATTAGAGCAAAAATCAGGTTCGCGGGTTCACAAATTTATCTTTTGCCCTTTTCGTGAAATGTAAAACTCATAAAACCCCCGTGGCCCCAAAGCTCCACCTTTTGACTCTGCTTGACCATTTGCCCCGCCTCTGTTTCGTCCTGAGACACGTGGAGATGCGACACTTGTTTGAGCTTCTCTTTTTGGATTCACCTTTGGAGGAGCATCATTAGGACACGTGGTTCCTTCCCTCTGTTGGCTCTTCCATACTTAGTCGATTCTGGATTCTTTCCTAAATGGTTTTGAGCCCAAAGACCTTCGAATCTTCACCGTTTCTTTTCCTTCTTGCTCCAAGCTCCTCTGCAGCACTGCCCCTTCTTTTCTAAGACCACCTGTAACTTGTTTTTCATCCTGGAATGTGAGCTTGCGGGTCTGAGTCATTTCCCTTCATGTTTTCTTTATGTGTAAGGCTTGTTCGGCCAAATTTTATGGGGGAAATTTGGGATAACAATTTAAAACTGATAGCGCAAAATCACACCACCCTGAAATGAGTTCTACAGGTCTACTTTTCTAAGGCAGAGTCATTTGGTGTGATTGCGTAACATTAAACTTTCCCCAAGGTTTGAGACCTTGCAAAATGGGAAAGCTCTCTAGATTGAAGGTTAGTTCCTTATTCCTTTGTTTATGTGCATGTGTAGAAACTTACAGAGGATCTATTCTTAATCCTAATCTAAAATTTACAAGGAGATGGGGATAAAAGGAATACAAAAATTAAAACAAAGCTAAACTATGAGGTGATGCACCAAAAGAATGATGAACACTTATTTTGCTAATAGACATAAGTTAACAAAATGCATACAATAAACAAGCACAGATAGCCAGATATGTAATGGGAGACCAGATGAAAGCAAAAGTGACAAGATAGGATCTAAAATCGATCACAGATGTGTTTTATTGCTTTGTAGATTGATACAGTCCATTACAAAGTAGCCAAGAGGCAGAAACATATTGAATTTTTTTGATGGAAAGCCTTAACTGCACAAATCCTTTTGCTAAGAGGAGAAGGGAGCTTGCAAAACAAAGAATGTACCCCACATTTATAGATTCAATCCTGAAAGAAGCAAAAGAAAGAGAAGCGCGAAAAGAAGGTTGAAACTCAACCACCGTTGTTAATGCCCCTGATGAAATCTCTCCCCAAATCTATCTTTTGCATCAATCCTTGGTTTGGCACTTTGAAGGAAGAGGAAACGACGAAACAAATCAAATCTGATCTGGTTATTGAGGGAAGAAGATCCTACATTAAAAGCCCGAAGATGTTTCCTTCATTTTCTTTACCTAACCTCCTCAAAATTAAAGTTTTAGACCCCATGGCATGGGAGAGGCCGAGATCTTTCTAACGGTATCAAATTTGCAATATTTTAAGCCTTGAGTCGAAAGATATGCCCCTTCGAAGTTTGTATCGAGTCTATACAGGAGGGCGGGAAAACAACTTGAAAATGGGTCCCTTTTGATATGGGACACGTGACAGCCAAATTGGAACAAAAATCGGGCCTATGGGTCAACAATTTATCTTTTTCCCCTTTCTTCCGACTCCGCTTGGCTTTGACTCATGCCGAGATGCTGAATTTTTCCTTGGGCGGAGTCGCGGGCCATTTTACAACTTTTACCCCTTAAATCAACATCATATTGACACTGGGCATTCTCTACTTACACCTTTATACTTAGCCAATTTTGAGGCCCTTTTTGTCTGCCTTTTGACTTTGTTTTTTTTTATGCAGGGTCGTGGTTGATCCAATATTTGGCACAGGGGAAAAATATGGATAACAATTTGGTGACTCATAGGGGTATTTGCCTGCTAGATGAAAACTTGGGATTTTCTAAAGAGTTGGGCTTTTCACATTTTTAAGAATCTAGATTTTGGAAAAAGTCAACAGTTTTGAAAAACAATACATTTTCAAAAGACAACATTTTAAAAATTGAGATATTTGAAAAGATAACATTTTTAAAAAGTTGGGATTTTTGAAAAGTCAAGATTTTAAAAAAAGTAAAGTTTTTTGAAAATTTTGGGAATTTTAACATATCTAGATTTTTGAAAAAGTTAGGATATTTTGTGATTTTTGAAAAAATATGATTTTTTTAAAAGTAAGGATTTTAAAAAAATTTAGTATTTTTGATAAATTTGAGATCTTAGAAAATTCAAGAATTTTTAAAAAGATGGGATTTCTGAAAAATTTTGATTTTTGAAAATGACACGATTTTTGAAATAGTTGCGATTTTCAAAAAAGTTTTAATCTCAAAATTAGACTTTCGAAAAAAAAATTGGATATTCAAAATAGTTGAGATTTAAAAATCTCTTCAGTTTTGTAATTCCTGACTTATTTGAAAATTGCTCCTTTCTACAAAATATTGTATTTTTTAAAATCTGAACTTTCTAAAAATTCTTGGACTTTTTGGAATCCAGTTTTTTCGAAATCCCAACATTTTCATAATCCCGAATTTTTTTAAAATCTCAACTTCTTCAAAAACCCTAAAACTTTTTCAACTTTGTAGGGGTTAGGTTTAGGGTTTAGGTCTCAAAGTGTTCGTGGTTAGGATTTTAAAAGTTCAGAATTTTTAAAAATTTGGATTTCTAAAAAGTTTTGATTTTGAAAACATCGCAATTTTTTAAATAGTTGGTATTTTGAAAGAAAGTTATAATCTCAAACGAGTCAAGATTTCAAAAATGTAGTGATGCGCTAAAATTAGCAGGAATTTGAAAAGGTCATAACTTGTTCTGCGGTGTCTGTTTTTCAAATAAGTCAGGAATGACAAAACTGAAGTGATTTTTAAATCCTAACTTTTTTAATATCCTAAATTTTTGCAAAATCCTAACATTTTCAAAATCTTTACTTTTTCAAAATTCAAATTTTTTATAAAATCGTGACTTTTTCAAAATTACATTTTTTTGTAAAATCACGAGTTTTTTAAAAATTGTGAACTTTTTAAATTCATAACTTATCCACTTTCAAAATCCTAACCGTTTAAAAATTGGGATATTTTTGAAATGCAACTTTTAACTATCGCAACCCATAAACCTAATACATGAAAACCGAGTCGTAAATGCTAAACCTTAAACTCCAACATCCTAACCACTAAGTCAAAACCCTAAATCCTAAACCCTCAGCCATAAACCATAAACCCAAATCCAAAAATCATAAAACCTAAACTATAAACCTGATCCGTAAACCATGAATCCTGAACCCTAAACCCTAAACCCCTAACCTTAGCCCGAAACCCTAAAGCCTAAATAGTGAACCTTAAAACCTTAGGCCTTACCATAAACCCCAAGTACCTTGAACCATGATCCCTAAGCCAAAACCCTAAACCCTAAACTCGTAACCCCAAACCTCAAACCTTGAGCCATGGACCTCATCCATGAACACTTACACCTAAACCCTAAACCGTAAACTTTGACTAAATCTTAAGCTTTTGTTCCTCCTAAACCCTAAATTTTGAGTCTTAAACCCTAAAACCCATGCATCCTAAATGCGAAACCCTCAACCATAAACCTTGAATGACAAACTCTAAAACTTGAGCCCTTAATCCTAACCCTAAACCCTAAAACCTAATTCTTAAACCCTAAACCTTGATCCTTGAATCTTGAACCTCAACCCTGATGCCTAATCCCTAAACCCTAAACCTCGAATCATGAGCCCCAAAACCTAAATCCTAAATACTAAATCCCATGAGCCCTAAACCCTCAACCTAGAAACCTTAAAATAGTTAGATTTGGAAAAAGTTGGTATTTTGAAAAACTTGGGATTTATAGAAAGTCAAGATTTTTGAAGAACCTGAGATTTTCAAAATTGCAATTTTAAACAAAGTTGTTATTTTTGAAAACATCAAGATTTTAAAAATTTTGGGACTTTGAAATTGTTCAAATTTTCAAATAATTTGGGGTTTTTGAAAAGTGAATATTTCGAAAAAGTAAGGATTTTTAAAAATTTGGGATTTTTCTAAAGAGTTGTGCTTTTCGCATTTTAAAAGAGTTGGGATTTTGAAGAGTCTGGATGTTTGAAAAAGTTAAGATTTTTAAAAAACTCGACATTTTCAAAACAGTTAGGATTTTTGAAAAGAAAGGATTTTAATTTTTTTGAGATTTACCAAAAAGTCGTGATTTTGTAAAAGTGAAGATTTTTGAAAAATGTTGGGATTTTTAAAACGTCAAGATATTTGAATAAGTCAGGATATTCGAAAAAGTCCCAATTTTTAATATTTGTGATTTTCATAAAAAAAATATAATTTTTTACAAAGTAGGGATTTTTATAAAAATCATCATTTTTGATAAAGTTGATATTTTAGAAAAAATTAAGGAATTTTTAAAAAGTTAGGATTTCTTATAAAAATGATTTTCGAAAATATCGCGATTTTCAAACATCTTGGGATTTTCAAAAATTTATAATCTCAAAACAGTCAAGATTTCAAAAATGTAGTGATGCTCCAAAATTACAAGGAACTTGAAAAGGTCATAATTTGTGCTCTCAGGGTGTCTGTTTGACTGTATTTTTAAAAAAAAAACATGATTCAAAAACTCAACCTTTTTTAAAATATGAAGATTTTTAAAAAAAAGTCAGTGTTCGAATAATTTAGATTTTCCAATAGTTCTGGATTTTTGAATATGTCATGATTTTTGAAAAACTTATTATTTTCCAAAAAGTTGTGAAATTAGAAAAATTTAGGATTTTAAAGAATTTGCAATTTTAGAAAAAGATAAAATTTAATAATTCTAAAAATGTTCGAATTTCAAAAAAAATTAGGGTTTTTGAAAACTTAAGATTTTCAAAAGAGATGTGATTATGAAAAGGTTGAGATTTCGAACAAAGTTTGGAATTTGAAAAAAGTCGTGATTTCGAAAAAGGCAAAATTTTGAGAAAGTTGGGATTTTCAAAAAAGACTAGATTTTGAAAAAAGGTGCAATTTTCAAATAATTTGGGAATTACAAAACTGAAGAGATTTTTAAATTTCAATTATGTTAATTATCCTTTTTTTGAAATACTAACATTTTCAAAATCTATACTTTTTCAAAATTCCAACTTTTAATAAAATCGTGACTTTTTCAAAAATTATGAATTTTTAAAAAATCATGAGTTTTTTAAAAATTGGGAAAATTTTAAATTCATGACTTGATCAGTTTAAAAATCTTTTAAAATATACACATTTTTAAAATCATGACTTTTTTGAAATCCTCACTGTTTTAAAATTACAACCCATAAACCCTAAAACCTAAAACTTGAGTCGTAAACGCTAAACCCTAAACTCTAACATGCCAAAGATTAAGCCCAAAACCCTAAATCCTAAACCATAAACCATAAACTCTTAACATAGAATCCTAAACCCTATACCCTCAACCATAAACCATAAACCAAAATCCCTAAATCATAAAACCTAAACTCTAAACGTGATACCTTAAACCATAAACCTAAAACCCTGATCCTAAAGCCATAGGCCTAACCCTAAAACCTATAACCTATACCTTGAACTATGAGCCCTAAGCTAAAGCCCTATAAACCCTAAACCCTAAATTCATAAACCTGAACCTCAAACCCTGAGTCATGGACCCTCTACCATGATTATTGAGACCTAAATACAAAACCCTGACCCCTACGCCCTAAACCCTAAACTCTGAGCCCTATACCCTATAAACCATAAACCTTAAGCTCTAATTACTCCTAAACCCTAAATTTTGAGTCTCAAACCCTAAATGTTAAATCCTAAATACTAAACCCTTAATCGTAAAGCATAAGCACTAAACCCTAAAAGCAAAACCAACAATCGTAAATCTTGAACCCTAAACCCAAAATCTAAAACATCGACCCCCGAGCTATGAGCCCTAAGCCCTAATCCCTAAACCCTAAACCTCGAATCCTAAGCGTAAAAAACCTAAACACTAAACACTCAAATCCCCTGAGCCCTAGACCCTAAACCTAGAAACCTTTAAATAGTTAGATTTGGAAAAAGTTGGTATTTTGAAAAAATTGGGATTTTCAAAAAGTCACAAATATTGAAAAGGTTTAAATTTAAAACAAAGTTGTTATTTTTGAAAACATCAAAATTTAAAAAATGTTGGGACGTTGAAAATGTTCAAATTCTCAAACAAGTTGGGGTTTTTAAAAATGAATATTTAAAAATGTCAGGATTTTGAAAATTTGGGATTTTTAAAGAGTTTGGGCTTTTCACATTTTTGAAGAGTCGGATTTTTGAAAAGGTCAAGATTTTTGATAAATTGACATTTTAAAAAAATTAGGATTTTTGAAAAGATGGGATTCTAAAAAATTTGAGATTTTCCAAAAAGTCGTGATTTTGTAAAAGTAAAATATTTTGGCAAATGTTGCGATTTTTAAAAAGTCGAGATTTTTAAAAAAAGTCAGGATGTTTGAATAAGTTAGGATATTTGAAAAAGTTCCGATTTTTAATATTTGTGATTTTCAAAAAAATATATGTTTTTATAAAAGTATGGATTTTCATAAAAGTTGGCATTTTTGATAAATTTGAAATTTTAGAAATTTTAGGAATTTTTATAAAGTTGGGATTTCTAAAAAAGTTTTGATTTTGGAAAGTGTTTCAATTTTTGAAATATTTACGATTTTCAAAAAAATTATAATCTAAAAAGAGTCGAGATTTCAACAATGTAGTGATGAACCAAAATTAACAAGAACTTGTACAAGTGATAACTTGTGATTTGGGTGTCCGTTTAAGTGCGTTTTAGTTTTAAACCTCATGATTCAAAAATCTAAGTTTTTTTAAAATATCATGATATTAAAAAAAAGTAGGGAGTTTGAATAATTTATATTTTAAAGAAATTTTAGATTTTTCAATTTTAGAAAAAGATAGAATTTCATAATTCTAAAAAAATTGAATTTAAATTTTTTAGGGTTCTTCAAAAAGTTGAGATTTTCAAAAAAGTCACAATTTTTTAAAAAATTGTAAACTTTTAAAATTTATCACTTTCAAAATCTTTAAAAATACAAACTTTTTGAAAATAATAAAACCCTAAACCCTAAATCGTAAAACCTAAACTCTAAACCCCAAACCTTAAACCATAAACTGTAAACCCTGATCCCTAAGCCATGAATCCTATACCCTAAGCCCTAAACCCTAAACCCCTAACCCTAAGCCATAAATCATAAACCCTAAACATTGAACCCTAAAACCTATACCTTTAACCGTGAGCCCTAAGCAAAAAGTCCTAAACCCTAGACCTTTAGCTAGAGACTTCGACCCTAAACCCTAAACTCATAACCCCGAACCTTTAACCCTGAGCCAAGGACCCTCTACCATGAACACTGAGACCTAAACCCTAAACCCTAACCCCTAAAATTTAAACCCTAAACCGTGAGCACTATACCTGTAAACCCTAAACTTTAAGCTCATTTTGCTCATAATCCCTAAATTCTAAGTCTTAAACCCTTAAACCCCGAATGTTAATTACTCATAATACTAAACCTCAACCAGAAACCATGATCCCTATACCTAAATGCAAAAACCCTTAACCGTAAACCACGAACCCCAAACCCTAAAACTTGAGCCCTAAATCCTAACCCTAAACCCTAAATCCTAATTCTTAAACCCTAAACCTTAATCCTTGAACCCGAACCTCAACCCTAAACCTTGAACTATGAGCCCAGAGCCCTAATCGATAAACCCTAAACACTAAACCATATACCCTTAATCTTGAATCCTCAACCCTTAACACTTAACTAAACCCTAAACCCTAAACCCTCACCCATAAACTATAAACCCAAATCCCTAAATCTTAAAACCTAAAATCTAAACCACAAACCTTAAACCATAAACCCTAAAGCCTAAACCCCTAACCCTTAGCCTTAAACCCTAAACCCTAAACAGTGAACCCTAAAGCCTTTGGCCTAACCCTAAACCTTGAACTGTGAGCTCTAAGCCAAAAGCCAAAACCCTAAATCTTTAGCTAGAAACCTAAACCCTAAACCCTAAACTCATAACCCACGAAGCTCGAACCCTGAGCCATGGACCCTCCACCATGATTACTAAGATCTAAACCCTAAACTATGAGCCCTATACCCTATAAACCCTAAACCTTAAGCTCTAATTGCTCATAATCCGTAAATTCTAAGTCTTAAATCCTAAAAACCTAAATGTTAAATCCTTAATACTAAACCCTTAATCGTAAACCATGATCCCTAAAACCTAAATGCAAAAACCCTCAACCATAAACCACAAACCCCAAACCGTAAAACTTGAGCCCTAAATCTGAACCCTAAACCCTAAATCCTAATTCTTAAATCCTAAACCTTGATCCCCGAACCCTGAACCTCAACCCTAAACCTTGAACCATGATCCCTGAGCCCTAAGCCCTAAACCCCGAATTCTGAGCCCAAAAACCTAAACACTAAACCCTCAACCTAGAAACTTTAAAATACTTAGATTTGGATAAAGTTGGTATTTTGAAAAACTAGGGACTTTGAAAATGTTGGTATTTTGAAATTCCTGGGATTTTCAAAAAGTCAAGATTTTTTTGAAAACGTCAAGATTTTCAAAAACTTGAGATTTAAAAAAAAATTTCGCCAGTTTTCAAAAAAGTCAAGATTTTTGAAAACTTGGGATTTTCTAAAGAGTTGGGCTTTTAGCATTTTTGAAGAGTCTAGGTTTTTGAAAAAGTCAATATTTTTGAAAAACTTGACATTTTCAAAATAGTTGGGATGTTTGAAAAGACATGATTTTAAAAATATTGAGATTTTCCAAAAAGTCATGATTTTGTAAAAGTGAAGATTTTTGAAAATGTCAAATTTTTGGAAGATGTGGGGATTTTGAAAAATTGTTATTTTTATAGAGTTTTGATTTTTGAAAAACGCGTCGAGATTTTTGAAATAGTTGCGATTTTTAAAATGTAGTGCTGCGCCAAAACTAGAAGGGACTTGAAAAGGTCATAACTTGTGCTTCGAGTGTCTGTTTGAATCCATTTGTTTTAAACCACATGTTTCAAAATCCTCAACTTTTTTCAAATATTAGGATTTTAAAAAAAAATCAGGAGTTTGATTAATTTAGATTTTCCAAAAATTCTGGATTTTTGAATATGTTATGATTTTTGTAAAAGTCATTATTTTCCAAAAGTTGTGAATTTAAAATATTTTATGATTTTAAAGAATGATTTTAGAAAAAGATAGAATTTCATAATTCTAAAAAAGTTTAAATTTAAAAAAATTTAGTGTTTTTGAAAAAGTTGAGATTTTAAAAAGTCAAGATTATAAAAAGGTTTGGATTTCGAACAAAAATTGGGATTTCAAATATGTCGTGATTTTGAAAAAGCCAAGAATTTTGAGAAGGTTGGGACTTTCAAAAAAGATAAGATTTTGAGAAAAGGTGCAATTTTCAAGTAAGTCAAGAATTACAAAACTCAAAAGATTTTTAAATCCTAACTGTTTTGAATATCCTATTTTTTTAAAATCCTAACATTTTTAAAATATTTACTTTTTCAAAATTCCAAATATTTATAAAATCGTGATTTTTTCGAAAATTATTTTTTTAAAAATTATGAAAATTTTAAATTCATCACTTTCAAAATCTTTGAAAATGCAGACTTTTTGAAAATCATGACTTCTATGAAATCCTAACTGTTTCAAAATCATGATATTTTTTAAATCACGACTTTTTAAAAATTGTGACCCCTAAACTTTAAAACCTTAAACTTGAGTCGTAAACAGTAAACCCTAAACCCCAACATCCTAAACACTATGCCCAAAACCCAAAATTCTAAAACCTAAACCCTAAACTCCAAAACTATAAACCCTATTGTTAAACCCTAAACATGAGCCCTAAATCCTAACCCTAAAACCTAATTCTTAAACCCTAAACCTGTATCCCAGAATACTAAACCTCAAACCTAAACCCACGAAGCTTGAGCCCTGATCCCTAAGCCCTAATCCTAAACCCTAAACACTAAACCCTAAACTTCGAATCGTGAGCCCATAAAACTAAACCGTAAACACTAAATCCCATGAGCACGAAACTCTCAACCTAGAAACCTTAAAATAATTAGATTTGGAAAAAAATTGTATTTTAAAACACTTGGGATTTTCAAAATTCAAGATTTTGGAAAAAGTCGGGATTTTCAAAAACTTGTTATTTTAGAAAAATTCACGACTTTTTTAAAAGTTGCAATTTTACACAAAGTTGTTATTTTTCAAAACATCAAAATTTTTAAAATGTTCAGATTTTTAAAAAAGTTGGGGTTATCGAAAAATGAATATTTCGAAAAACTCCATATTTTTGAAAAGTTGGGATTTTCAAAAGAGTTGGGATTTTTGAAGAGTATGGATTATTGAAAAAAATGATTTGAGATTTTTGAAATAGTCGTGATTTTGTAAAAGTGAAGATTTTCGCAAAAGTCGGGATTTTCAAAAAAATCAAGATTTTGGAAAATGTTGGGATTTTTAAAACATTAAGATTTTCGAAAAAGTCCGGATTTTTGAATAATTCGGAATATTAGAAAAAATCCTAATTTTTAATATTTTTAATTTTTAAAAATATATAATTTTTTTTAAAAGTAAGGATTTTCAAAAAAGTCAACATTTTTTATAAAGTTGACATTTTACAAAACATAGAATTTTTAAAAAGTTGGGATTTCTAAGAAAAAATTAGTTTCGAAAACGTCACGATTTTTGAAATAGTTGAGATTTTCAAAAAATTTATATTCTCAAAAGAGTCAAGATTTCAAAAATGTAGTGATGCACCAAGATTAGCAGGCACTTGAAAAGGTCATAACTTGTGCTCGGGTGTTCGTTTGAGTTTGTTTTTTTAAACCACATGTTTCAAAAATCTCAATTTTTAAAAAATATTAGAATTTAAAAAAAAAAGATGGCATTTTCAATAAATTAGATTATAAAGAAATTCTGGATTTTGAATATGTCATAATTTTTGAAAACGTCATTATTTTCCAAAAAGTTGTGAATTTCAAAATTTTTAGGATTTTAAAGAGTTTGAAATTTTAGAAAAAGATAAAATTTCATAATTCTAAAAGAGTTTGAATTTCAAATATTTTAGGATTTTTGAAAAAGTTGATATTTTAAAAAAAGTCAGGATTATGAAAAGGTTGGGATTTCAAACAAAAATTGAGATTTCAAAAAAGTCGTGATTTCAAAAAATCCAATAATTTTGAGAAAGTTGGGATTTTCAAAAAGACAAGATTTTGGAAAAAGTTGGGATTTTTGAAAAAGTCAAGATTTTCAAAAACTAGAGATTTTCAAAAAAGTCATGATCTTTCAAAAAGTTGCAATTTTTAAAAAATTATTACTTTCAGAAACATCAAGATTAAAAATATGTTATGACTTTGAAAATATGTCGGGGTTTAGAGGCTTAGAGTTTATGTCTCAGTGTTTACGGTTTAGGTCTCAGTATTCGTGGTTGAGGGTCCATGGCTCTGGGTTCGAGTTTCGGGATTTTGAGTTTAAGTTTTAGGGTTTAGGTCTCTAGCTAAAGATTTAGGGATTAGGGTTTTTACTTAGGACTCACAGTTCTTAGGGTTCATTATTTACGGTATAGGGTTTAAGGCTCAAGGTTAGGGGTTTAGAGTTTATTGTTTAGGATTTAAGGGTTTAGGGTTTAGGCTTCATGTCTTAAGGATCAGGGTCTAGGGTTTATGGTTTAAGGTTTGGGGTTTAGAGTTTAGGTTTTAGGATTTAGGGATTTGGGTTTATGGTTTATGACTGAGGATTTAGGGTTTAGGATTCAATGTTAAGGGTTTATGGTTTATGGTTTAGGATTTAGGGTTTTGGGCTTACTGTTTAAGATGTTGGAGTAGGGTTTAGCATTTACAACTCAGGTTTTAAGTTTTATGGTTTAGGATTTAGCGATCGCGATTTTGAAAATGTCATGATTGCAAAAATATCCTGATTTTGAAATAGTTGGATTTTTAAAAAGTCATGATTTTAAAAAATTATATATTTTCAAAGATTTTGAAAGTGATAAAGTCACGAATTTAAAAAGTACATAATTTTTTAAAAAACTCATGATTTTTTAGAAATTCATAATTTTGAAAAAATTGTAATTTTATAAAAAAAGTTGGAATTTTGAAATAAATTAGGATATTCAAAATAGTTGGGATTTAAAAATCTCTTTACTTTTGAAATTCCGACTTATCTCGAAAATTGCACCTTTTTACAAAATCTTGTCTTTTTAAAATCCCAACTTTCTCAAAATTCTTGGGCTTTTCTAAAGGAATGGGGTAAGCTGGATGTGATGGGATTGCTTTAGGCTGATAGAAAGGATTATATGACCAAGATGGGGAACCAACTAACAACGGTCCCGAGGAAGTCCTGGGGGTGCGAAACATCCACATTAGTGGTAATCTAAGAGAAAGAAGGGGCCATTTGAGCCATTTTTCTAGATTGTAACCGAGTGACGATCACCGTCATAAACAAATTAGAAATATAGAAGAAAAACATTGACCTAACTAATGCACAGACAATTCAAGTAGCGTAGGTGATTATCTCTTTTAAGTTTTCTGCTTTTAAGAAAGAAAATATTAGGGAAAACTTTTTAGAACAAGAACTATTCAGATAGCCAAACTAAGGATGGTTTGGGGAATGTTTTGGTGAGAAGTCCCGAAGGCACTTCAGTAAAAGACCAGTACGTGGCTTGATATAGGGGCCTAGCCCCGCACTTCACACACCACTATGATAAGGGAGTCGGGTGCTTTGCCAATATATACTAGAACTTCCGTGAATTTATAGCGCAGCCCGAGTACCGCGTAGGCTCTTCCTCTTGGATGTCACTTCCAAGTAGGCGAGGCCAGGGGAGGAATTTTTTGTTTAAATGCTTAATACCTAGTGATTTTTGCTTTGTGTGCAAGGGTGGAAAATAAAAATCAAATAGTGTCACTATCGATTTTGATCAATTTTTCCAACCTAATTAGAAAACTAGATGAAGAATATACAACAGAAATGATAAAGAAAAAGTTCTTTTTAAGCACTAAAATTGAAGTGTTTGATTTTGATGAAGACAGTCAAACAAATTCTTTCCCAAATACGATTAAATTCTTTTTAAGCACCAAAATCGAAGTCTTCGAATGTGATATAAAACAAACAAACAAGTTTTTTTTAGTTCCTAAAAAGGAGAAAACACCGTAAAAGAGAAATACCTGTAAATTTAGCTCTCCAAGGTGTGTGGACTTCAAAAAGCGCGTTGTTGAGCTCTTCTCCTCAAACAATCCCACAAACAAGCAAAGTGCTCCGCAACAAAAGGTTAAGCAAAACACACAAACCAATCCAGAAAGATATATCTTGACAATAGTAAAATGAAAATTTCTATTTCAAGGAACTAAATTTTTTTCGAGAAAATAACAATTTTTGCATAAAGACATGGATCAAAAATGTAATCTTGAAATCAAATGAAAGATTTATTAATCTTTTGAAATAGGAATTAAAATTCAGATTTGCAAGAAAGAAGAAACTTTTACTTTGCAAATTATAAATGAAAGAAGCAAGACCAAAATATAATTGCAATTTTGAAAAAATCACGATTCCAAAAATATCTCGATTTTGAAATATTTAGGATTTCGAAAAAGTTTTGATTTTCAAAAGTTTGTATTTTAAAAGATTTTGAAAGTGAAAAAGTCATTAATTGAAAAAACTCACAATTTTATATAACACGTGACTTTTTAAAAATTCGTAATTTTGAAAAAGTCAAATTTTATACAAAAAGTTGGAATTTTAAAAAGTAAATATTTTTAAAATGTTGGGATTTAAAAAAATAGGAACCCTCAACCTAAAAACCTTAAAATAGTTAGATTTGGAAAAGGTTGGTATTTTGAAAAACTTGGGATTTTAAAAATTCAAGATTTTAAAAAAGTTTGAATTTCAAAATTTGAGGGTTTTTGAAAAAATTGAGATTTTACAAAAAGTTAGGACGATGAAAAGGATGGGATTTCAAAAAAGTCAATATTTCAAAAGAGCCAAGAATTTGTAGAAAGTTGGGATTTTCAAAAAGACAAGTTTTTGAAAAAAGGTGCAATTTTCAAATAAGTCAGGAATTACAAACCTATTAAATCCCAACTATTTTGAATATCTTATTTTTTAAAAAATCCTAAAATTTTAAAAATCTTTACTTTTCAAAAATTCCAACTTTTTACAAAATTACAAATTTTTAAAAAATCACAATTTTTTAAAAATGGTGAACTTTTTAAATTCATGACTTTATCACTTTCAAAATCTTTGAAAATCATGACGTTTTTGAAATCTTAACTTTTTCAAAACTGGGATATTTTTGAAATCATGACTTTTTCAAAATCGTGACACCTAAACCCTAAACCCTAAAACATGAAACTTAAGTCGTAAACGCTAAACCCTCAACCCCAACATCCTAAACACTAAGCCCAAAACCTTAAATCCTAAATCATTAACACTGAATCCTAAACCTAAACCCTCAGCCATAAACCATAAACCCAAATCCCTAAATTGTAATACCTAAACTCTAAATCCCAAACCTTAAACCATAAACCCTGATCGTTGAGCAATGAATCCTAAACCCTAAACTCGAGCCTTAAACCCTAAACCTTAAACAGTGAACCTTAAAGCCTTAGGCGTAGCCCTAAACCCTAAACCCTATACCTTGAACCATGAGCCCTAAGCCAAAACCATAAACCCTAAACCCTAAACTCATAACCTGAACCTCAAACCCTAAGCCATGGACCCTCAACCATGAACACTGGACCTTAACCCTAAACTTTGACTCCTATGCCTAAACCCTAAACTCGAGCCCTATACCTATAAACCCTAAACCTTAAGCCCCGATTCTTTCTCAACCATAAATTCTTAGTCTTAAACCCTAAAACCCTAAATGTTAAAACCTAAATACTAACCCCTCAATTGTAAACCTTGAGCCCTAAACCCCAAGTGCAATTCCCTCAACCGTAAACCTCAAACCCAAAACCTAAAAACCTGATCCTGAATCCTAACCCTAAACCCTAAAACCTAATTCTTAAACAATAAACCTTGATCCCCAAACCCTGGGCCATGAAGCGTAATCCCTAAACACTAAACACTAAACCCTAACACTGAATCTTGAGCCCAAAAACCTAAACCCTAAACACTAAATCCTTGAGTCCTAAACCCTCAACCTAGAAACCTTAAAATAGTTACATTTGGAAAAGGTTGGTATTTTGAAAAACTTGGGATTTTAAAAAATTCAAGATTTCTGAAAAAATCCGAATTTTCAAAAAAGTCGTGACTTTTGAAAAAGATGTAATTTTACACAAAGTGGTTATTTTCGAAAACATAAAGATTTAAAAATGTTCAGATTTTCAAAGAAGTTGAGGTTTTCAAAAATGAATATTTAAAAAGTTGATTTTTGAAAGAGTTGGGATTTTTCACAGTTTTGAAGAGTTGGGATTTTTAAGAGTCTGGATTTTTAAAATCCCATCTTTTCAACAATCCTAACTTTTTTTAAAATGTCAAGTTTTTCAAAAATCTTGACTCTTCAAAAATGCGAAAAAGCCCAACTCTTTCGAAAATCCCAACTTTTCAAAAATGCTAACTTTTTCGAAATATTCATTTTTTGAAAACCCCAACTTGTTTTAAAATCTGATCATTTTCAAAGTCCCAACATTTTTTAAATGTTGATGTTTTCAATAAAAACAACTTTGTTTAAAATATCAACTTTTTCAAAAATCTTGACTTTTGAAAAATCTTTACTTTTAAAAATCCCAAGTTTTTCAAAATACCAAACTTTTCCAAATCTAACTATTTTAAGGTTTCTAGGTTGAGGGTTTACGGCTCAGGGGATTTACTATTTAGGGTTTAGTGATTAGGGCTCATGGTTCAGGGTTTAGGGTTTAGGGTTGAGGTTAAGGTTTAGGAGTTTAAGAATTAGGTTTTAGAGTTTAGGGTTAGGATTTAGGGCTCAAATTTTAGGGTTTGGGGTTCAAGGTTTATGGTTGAACATTTTGCATTTAAGGTTTAGGGCTCATGGTTTACGATTAAGGGATTAATATTTAGGATTTAGCATTTAGGGTTTTAGGTTTAAGACTCATAATTAAGGGCTTAAGAGCAATTAGAGCTTAAGGTTTAGGGTTTATAGGGTATAGGGTTTAGGGCACAGGAGTCATGGTTTAATGTTTAGGTATCAGCGTTCATGGTTGAGGGTCCATGGCTTAGGGTTCAAGGTTTGGGGTTATGGTTTAGGTCTCTAGCTAAAGGTTTAGGGTTTGGGATTTTGGATAACGATTCACGATTCAAGGT
Organism: Taxus wallichiana var. yunnanensis; assembly: GCA_018340775.1. Classification (NCBI taxonomy): domain Eukaryota; kingdom Viridiplantae; phylum Streptophyta; class Pinopsida; order Cupressales; family Taxaceae; genus Taxus; species Taxus wallichiana. Next base: position 13,286,434 of record CM031237.1, read on the forward strand.
ATAGGGTTTAGGGTTAGGCCTAAGGTTTTACGATTCATTGTTTAGAGTTTAGGGTTTAAGGCTCATGGTTAGGGATTTAAGATTTTATTAGGGTATAGGGCTTACATTTGAGGGTTTAGGCTTCACCGCTCATTTAAAAATCCTAACTTTTTCAAAATATTCATTTTTTGAAAACTCCAACTTGTTTAAAAATCTGATCATTTTCAAAGTCCCAACATTTTTTAAATGTTGATGTTTTCAAAAATAACAACTTTGTTTAAAATATAAACTTTTTCAAAAATCTTGAATTTTTGAAAATCCCAAGTTTTTCAAAATAACAACTTTTTCCAAATCTAACTATTTTAAGGTTTTAGGTTGAGGGAATCTCGATTTTTGTTAAAAGTTATAAATTCTTTAAAATCCTTTTTTTTTTAATTCACAACTTTTTGGAAAATAATTACTTTTTCAAAAATAATGAATTATTAAAAAATCTAGAATTTTTGGAAAATCTATATTATTGAAACTCGTAACTTTGTTTTGAAAATCCTGATATTTTAAAAAAGTTGAAAGTTCTAAAACATGTGTTTTCAAATAAAAACTGGACTCAAAAGGACACCCGGAGCACAAGTTCTAACATTTTCAAGTTCGTGCTAATTATGGCGCATCACTACATTTTTAAATCTTGGGATTATACTTTTTTCAAAAATTGTGACGTTTTCGAAAATCAAATTTTTTACAAAAATTTGAACTTTTTCAAAATTCCTGAATTTTCTTAAATCTCAATTTTTGAGAATGTTAGGATTTTAAAAAAATTAGGATATTCAAAACAGTTGAGATTTAAAAATCTCTTCAATTTAGTAATTCCCGACTTATTTGAAAATTGCACCTTTTTTCATAATCTTGTCTATTTTGAAAATCCCAACTTTCCCAAAATTCTTGGCTTTTTCCAAAATCCCAACGTTTTAAAATTTCATGAATTTTCTAAAATCTCAACTTTATCAAAAATGCTGACTTTTTTGAAATACTTTTTAAAATAATTACATTTTTTCGAAAATCGTAAATATTAAAAATTGAGACTTTTTCCAATAGCCTGACTTATTCAAAAATCCTGACTTTTTCAAAAATCTTGACATTTCAAAATTCCCAACATTTTCCAAAATCTTGAATTTTTTGAAAATCCTGACTTTTCTCAAATCCTGACTTTTTCGAAAATCTTCACTTTTTTAGGCTCAGGATTTGGGGTTTAGGGTTTATGGATTAGGGCGCAGGGCTCAGGGTTCAGGGTTTAGGGATCAAAGTTTGGGGTTTAAGAATTAGGTTTTAGGGTTTGGTGATCGAGGTTTACGGTTGAGGGTTTAAGACTCAAAATTTAGGGTTTAGTATTTAGGGTTTTAGGGTTTAGGAGTAATTAGAGCTTAAGGTTTAGGGTTTATAGGGTATAGGGCTAAGAGTTTAGGGTTTAGGTCTCAGTGTTCATAGTTGAGGAGGGTCCATAGCTCAGAGTTCAAGGTTCGAGGGTTTAAGGTTTACGCTTCATGGCTTAGGGATAATGGTTTAGGGTTTATTGTTTAAGGTTTGGGGTTTAAAGTTTAGGTTTTACGATTTAGGGATTTGGGTTTATGGTTTATGGCAGAGGGTTTAGGGTTTAGGATTCAGTGTTAAGGGTATATGATTTATGGTTTAGGATTTGGGGTTTTGGGCTTAGTGTTTAGGATGTTTGGGTTTACGGTTTAGTGTTTACGACAAAGTTTCAAGTTTTAGGGGTTTAGGGGGTTAGAATTAAAGGCTTAGGGCTCATGGCTCAAGGCTCGTGGCTCATTTTTTAAGGTTTAGGGATGAGGTTAAGGGTTCGGGGATTAGGTTTTAGGGTTTGAATTAGGTTTTAGGGTTTAGGTTTTAGGGTTAGGATTTAGGGCTCAGGTTATAGGGTTTGGGGTTCGAGGTTTACGGTTGAGGGTTTTGCATTTAGGGTTTAGGGCTGATGGATTACGATTGAGGGTTTAATATTTAGGATTTAGCATTTAGGGTTTTAGGTTTTAAGACTTAGAATTGATTGTTTAAGAGGAACTAGAGCTTAAGGTTTAGGGTTTATATGGTATTGGGCTCGAGTTTAGGTTTCACCGTTTAGGTTTAGGGTATAAGGCTAAGGGTTAGGGGTTTAGGGTTTATTGTTTACGTTTTAGGGCTTAGGGTTTAGGGTTTAGGCTTCATGGCTCAGGGATATGGGTTTTTAGGGTTTATGGTTTAAGGTTTGGGGTTTAGAGTTTAGGTTTTATGATTTAGGGATTTGGGTTTATGGTTTATGGCTGAGGGGTTTAGGATTTAGCATTTTGGGCTTAGTTTTTAGGATGTTTGTGTTTAGGGTTTATGTGTCGCAATTTTTAAAAATCATGATTAGGATTTCGAAAAAGTTAGGATTTCAAAAAAATTCTAATTTTCAAAAAATTGTATTTTCAAAGATTTTTAAAGTGATAAAGTCATGAATTTAAAAAGTTCACGATTTTATACAACACATGATTTTTTTTAAATTCTTAATTTTTGAAAAAGTCACGATTTTACAAAAATTTGGAATTTTTAAAATGTTAGGATTTAAAAAAGGATATTCAAAAGAGTTGGGATTTAAAAATCTGTTTTTAGTTTTGTAATGCCCGACTTATTGGAATTTGAGAATTTTTTGGAAAATTTAAATTATTTAAACTCCCAATTTTTTAAAAATCAATATATTTTAAAAATCCTAATATTTTAAAAAAGTTGAGATTTTTAAAACATGTGGATTCAAAAGAAACAGACACCTACAACACAAGTTATGACCTTTTCAAGTTCCTGCTAATTTTGGCGCATCACTACATTTTTGAAATCTTGACTTTGTAAAAATCAGTACTTTTTAAAAATTCTATTCTTTCGAAAATTGTAAATATTAAAAATTGGGATTTTTTTGAATATCGTAACTTATTCGAAAATCTGATATTTTTAAAATTCCAACGTTTTCAAAAATCTTGACTTTTTTAAAAATCCCAACTTTTCAAAAATCTTGACTTTTTCGAAATATTCGTTTTTCGAAAAACCTAACTTGTTTAAAAATATGAACATTTTCAAAGACCGAACATTGTTTAAATCTTGATGTTTTCAAAAATAACAACTTTATTTAAAATTGCAACGTTTTCAAAAGTTGTGACTTTTTTTAAAATCTCAAGTTTTTGAAAATCTTGACACTTTCAAAATCCTTGAATTTTTGAAAATCCCAAAAATTTCAAAATACAACTTTTTTCCAAATCTAACTATGGTAAGGTTTCTAGGTTGAGGGTTTAGGGCTCAGGGGATTTAGTGTTTAAGGGTTAAGGTTTTTTGGCTTAGGATTCGCAGTTTAGGGTTTAGGGATTAGCGCTTAGGGCTTGGGGCTGAGGATTTAGGTTTAGGGGTTTAGCGTTAGGGGTCGGATTTAGGTTTATGGGTTTAGCGTTGAGGTTCAGGGTTCAAGGATCAAGGTTTAGGATTTAAGAGTTAGGTTTTAGGGTTTAGGGTTTATGGTTAGGATTTAGGGCTCAGGTTTTAGGGTTTGGGGTTCGAGGTTTACGGTTAAGGGTTTTGTATTTAGGGTTTAGGGCTCATGGTTTATGATTGATGGTTTAGTATTTAGGATTTAGCATTTAAGACTCAGAATTTGGGGTTTAGGAGCAATTAGATCTTAAGGTTTAGGGTTTATCGGGTATAGGGCTCAAAGTTTAGGGTTTAGGGTTTAGGTCTCGGTTTAGATAATGGTTTAGGGTCTATGGCTCGGTGGTTCAAGATTCGGGTTTATGAATTTAGGGTTTATGGTTTAGGGTTTTGTCTTAGGGCTCATGGTTCAAGGTATAGGGACAGGGTTTAGGGTTTAGGTCTTAGTGTTCATGGTTGAGGATCCATGGCTTAGGGTTTGAGGTTCAAGGTTATGAGTTTAGGGTTTAGAGTTTAGGTCTCTAGCTAAAGGTTTATGGTTTAATGTTTCGGCTTAGGGCTCACGGTTCAAGGTATAGGGTTTAGGTTAGGCCTAAGGCTTTAGGGTTCATTATTTAGGGTTTAAGGTTTAAGGCTCAGACTAGGTTTAACATTTAGGGCTTAGGCTTCATGGCTTAGGGATCAAGTTTTAGGGCTTAATGTTTAAGGTTTGGGGTTTAGAGTTTAGGTTTTATGATTTAGGGATTTTGGTTTATGGTTTATGGCTAAGGGTTTAGGGTTTAGGATTCAGTGTTAGGGGTTTACGAATCAAGTTTCATGTTTTAGGGTTTAGGGGTCACAATTTTGAAAAAGTCACGATTTAAAAATTATCCTGATTTTGAAACAGTTAGAATTTCAAAAATTCATTATTAAACAGCTTAGAATTTCATGGCTTAGTATTCAAGTTCAAGGTTACGAGTTTAGGGTTTAGGGTTTTGGCTTAGGGTCGGTTCAAGGTTAGCGGTTTACTTTTTAGTGTTTAGGGTTTAGGGGTTACAGTTTAGGGTTTAGGCTTCATGGCTCAGGGATAGGTTTTTAGGGTTTATGGTTTAAGGTTTGGGGTTTAGAGTTTAGGTTTTACGATTAACGGATTTGGGTTTATGGTTTATGGTGAAGGATTTGGGTTTATGGTTTATGGCTGAGGATTTAGGGTTTAGGATTCAGTGTTAGGGGTTTTTTAATCAGGGTTCATGTTTTAGGTTTAGGGTCGTGTTTTAAAAAAGTTTTGATTTCAAAATATCCCGATTTTTTAACAGCTAGGATTTCAAAAAACAGCTAGGATTTCAAAAAGTCATGATTTTCAAACTAGGGTTTA
>CM031237.1:13291301-13396782 GCA_018340775.1 Taxus wallichiana var. yunnanensis
TCTTTCCTCTAAAGTTTCTCTTCTACTTTCCACTTTCGCCTTTGACAATCTTGCTTAATCATCCATATAGCCAAAGAACCTTAGTTAAGGTATATCTTCTTCCTTGGATCCTCCCGCGTTGTAAAAATTCTCCACCATTTCCTCTTTCAACAAACAACAATCACCACCACAAACGTCTTTCCACTCCTCCTTTTCCTCTTAACACTCTTGCATCATCACTACCACCGCGTGGGCATCCCAGTTAAGGATTGCCCTTACACTCTCCATCTACACTGCATATGTTCCTCCATCCATTCATGTCACACTCCTTTGTTTGCTTGTTATCACTTCTGATATCACCTCCTTTCATCTCGTGTTCCATTTTGGTATGCATTCTTTGAGTCTTTTTCATCATTCTTCTTCTTCTTTAGTTTGGCGATCCTACTTAGCCATCTCCATCATACAAGGCAATCTTAATTAAGAGTTTCCTCTTAAGAATGGTTGGCCATCCCGATCCTTCCATCCACCATCATCTCTTCTTCATCTTCACATCTTCCTACCTCTCATCGCCGTACATCCGATCCAACCAACCCTTTCACACCTACATCCAATACAATGTTGTCTTTCTCCTTCCATATCGTCACTGCCGGTTTGGTGATCTTACTTAAATCCTCCTGCAACATGGCGATCTTACTTAAGAGTCCCTCTTAAGCATGATTTTTTCATCTGCGCACTCCCCACTACCCCACATTATCTCCATCTACATTTTTTTAGCATTCCCCATCATCACATCCTCTCACCTCCTCTTTCATTCTCGCAAACACCACTTCCTACTAGTCTCTTTTTCATCTCCATCATCCGTCGCTGCGTAATCTTACTTAACCGTTGCTTCTCTATTCATTTCATGTCTTGTTTCTTCATTTCTCTCTCATTCATTCTCATCCACTGTATCCTCTCCTCATCTTCATCTTCCTACACATCATTATCCCTCCTTTCTTTACTCTTTTCACTCCATCTTCTAGAGTTCTCCCACATATCTACCCCCATACTTACATGTCATTGTCATTGATCTTCTCCTAACATTATTTCATCATATCCTTCTATTTCCACGCTAGTAATTATCGGTGGACTTCTCCTAAAAATCACTCATCCCCATTTTGCACATTTGAATCCTTTTCTTTGACCTCCTCCATTTTATCTTCATTCCTTCCTTCCTCTGTGTCCTCTGATCATTATCGGAGGACTTCTCCTAACATCCCTTCATTGGCGTTCCTCCTCCCATTCTTCATTTACTTTCTCCCTTGTCTTATCTTTTGTCTCATCTTTTCCTACTGATCATTATCAGTGGATTTCTCCTAACATCCATTCACTGGCATTGCCTCTCCTATCCCATCCTTTCTTTTTCCTCGCCACCTCTCTATCTGCCATTCTTCCTTGCCAATTTCTTCACTGTCTTCATCATACACCTTCTCTCTATTTTCTCATCAAAGATATCCTCGTCTCATGCATCTTTGTTTCTTTTCTAATCAATTTCACTCCTTCCCTCAAGTTTCTCTTTACGTTCCTTATGCTTCCCACTCTTTACCAAATATCTTCATTCTTGGTTCACTTCCTTCAGCATAATTTTCTTCATTGTCTTCTCCTCCTTTCTGATCTTCATCTTATTTTACTTCCTCTATATCGTCTTTCTCCCCATTTTACCTCACACTTCCTCCTTACTTCCCCGTTGAAAACCGACTCTTCAACGTTATCCCATTTCCTTTATCATCTCATCATCCACATGCATTTCCATGCGGTCAGTTCCATATTCTTTGCCTTGGATTTCCTCACTATGATCTATTTCCTTCAATTTTCTTTGCTCTATCATCTCTTTCATTTTCCATTACCTCTATTTTCCTCTGCTCCAATCTTCATCACATCTTTCGTTTTAAATAACTCTCTCCTTTTTCATGATTTCATCCTCTGCTTTGTTCTTTTCTTGTCTTCTCTTTGTTTGTCCTTTTTCATAATCCTTCTTTGTTATCTTCTTCCTCCCCTTTCACTCTTTATTTTCTCCTCTTCCGTCTCCGTCCCTCTATTGCATGTCCTTATCACCTTCATATTCAATCTTTCTTGCTCTTCTCATAATCAACCAATCCTCTTGTCTATTCCCTTTTCTCTTTCTCGACATCTCTTACATTTGGCATTCACAGTCAATGCCGATGTTTCTCCGTTTACGTATCGTTATCCATCCCTTTCATTACCGTTCTTTTTCTTCTCTTTGCCACATTGACCTCTTCTCTTTTTGAGAACCCTATCACATCTTTTATCTTCGTCAGTCCTCTCATCAGGGACATCATCATATCCATTTCTAAGAATCTCTTCCCATATTCTTTTGACATTTTTTGTCTTGGAAGGTACCATAACGGACATCACCTATCTAATCTTGTTCTCTTCCTTGAATATTTTCTCTACTTTTGTTTTGACGCAAAAGTATCTCTATCACGCTTACCGAAGAAATAAGACTTTTTGTCTTCTTCACCTCCTAATTTGCTAACACTTATGCATCGTTCTTATAAAACATGATTGCCATCATATTTATCACACCTTTAGGTCATTTTATCTCAGCTTTCTATCCTATCTTCTCATCATGTGTACATTTATGATTTTTCCCCATGGGGCATTTTATTTACACATCCATCTCCCATTATGTCATCTTCGTGCCCTATCATGGTGCACCTTTTTCATCCTTGTACTTGTCGGCATATATCCTGTGCTGGGGCATCATTGTTTTCATCCATGTCCCTCTTGTGGACGCATGATTTTTCACACAATTCCTCGCAGACAAAGGATTGCACACATCTTTCACATTTAGTTGCACATATTTTAATGTTTTCCCATGACCCGTTGGTCATCACGGTTTACGTCCATATCGGTAGCGTCTTCACCCACCACCGTCTATAGAATGTTGTCATCTGTCTCCATTGAGACCACAATTGTCCTCTACTAATGTGATATTGGAGTCACCGCCATACTTTTTTATTTATTGCGATATTTTTGCCTGAGGCATCTTGCCTTTGGTCATGTCTTCATCCATCCTCGGACACATCTTTCATCTAACCCTTTTTGTTTTTGTCTCGTGGCTTGCTATCGCAAACCACTCAAAAAAAAGGGGCAAATGTAGACACCTATTTTTGGTATAGCGCCCCTCCGACATCTTATATTCACACAATTTCCATCCTCGCTTCTCTTTATCTTAAATTAAATAAAATCCTATCTATTTGTTCATATTATTTGATTGATTATCAATGGGCTCCGTATGGACCCATTTGATAATTCAATTTTTGGAATCATCCCCCATCTCTCACAAATTATTTAATTCAAAATGCACCCATCTCGACACCTTCTTTTAAAATGAAATCTTTATTTCACCTACCCAGTCCCACATGTTCCCCACTTAAGTCAAAATCAAGTTCCCACCTAAAAATCAATTCCCACCTAAAAATTCAATCCCTTCAAATTATTAAAATATGAACCCCACCCATAAATAATTTAATTCAAAATGCACCCATCTGACACTTTCTTTTAAAAATGAAATCTTTATTTCACCACCCATTCAAATCATGTCCCCCACTTTGCCTAATAAGTCAAATTATGGGACCCACATGATCACATCACATCCCTAACTCAGGTTACTTTACTACACCCTGGGTATCATCTAACCTGCAGTTAGTCTCATATCTAAGCTATAAATATGGGGTTTTCCCCATATTTCAAGAGAGGAAAAAAAGAAAAAAAAGAAAGGGGGAGGAGACATTTTCAAAGACCCGGAATGGAAGACTTAGAAAAGAAGGATATATTTTTAGACAAAAGAAGAGGAAATCTCTGACAATGTCTCCTATCTTGCCATCTGGATGCCCTGGTTCATTTCCATAGCAGGACATGAGCTAAGTACTTTTGTTATTTCCATTTGCTTGTCATTTTTACTGTGTTCACGATCTAATTATCTTGTCTAACACGGGGGTTGACATCCTCCAAGGGAGTTGAAATCCTCTTGGAACCGGCACTGTCTGGGAAACCCCGCATATTGTGTTCTAATCTTATCTGGTTTAAGTTTTACATATCTAACTTCTTGATATCATGCATCTGATTTCTTTGTGCCCGTATCATCCATCTCAATCTCCAAGGTACTAAGCCCTTGTATACTCGACGTGGTCTCATGTTTCTTGATTATTCAAACACTCACCTAGACAGAAGTAGGAAACGTAAATCTACAAAAATCACATAAAGAGTCTCGGCAGGATAGAAGGCCCGGAACCAAGGGCACGGAAGGACAAGAAGGACCCTCGCGCGGAAGGCAAGTTTAGATTTTAGGAATTAGCCGATTTTGAGCATGAAGACCTTTTTTTGGAAGATGGCGTGCGGAACACATCAATGATGTAGAGATGTGCATGCCATGCATTGTCTATATTTGGAGAAGCGGTTCGAAGCATCTATGCATGGAGACCAATTGAGAATAGAATTGACACTTCAGTTAACTGCAAGAGGACTATAGATAGCGCACTTGCATGTGTGGCTATGATTGTAAATGGCGTATGGCTATTAATAGCATGTGACCTATTTCTGGAATAGATAAGTGGTGAAGGGAAAGTCCCCACCATATATATATGATGTTAGGTGCATAATAGATGGGGGTATTACAGAGAGCTTGAAGTATGTAGGTATTACAAAGAGTTGGATGTATATGTGTGTAACAGAGAATATACGCATATGATTGAATTATTGTATCAGTTCCATATGCGCATTGATATAGATTGACAATATTGTAAGGAGCTTCTATATTTATTAATAGATGGAAGATATTGGCTGAATCTAAGTGTCATTCTGTAATTGAGTAGTACATGTTATTAATTCAATCATGATTACTATTTAAAGCTTGTTCTTTCATAGATCTGAGGATAGCATGCATTGTAGAATGATGGATTAGTTATGAATCTATATGTTTCTTCCTTCATCATGTTAACATCCTGTTACAACAACCCTAAAGAGGGACTTGGTACCTTTGCACGCTTCGGGTGAGTGCTCAGTCTAGGTTGAGTGATGTGTCAGCGTGACTAGGGTGTTATCTGGTAAATTCTAGGCTACATCATTATTTTTTCCCTTTTGTTGGCATAATCGCTATCGATGCCTGTCCTCCCGATTTTTTATATTCTCGGTCCAATTTCAATGGTTTTACCTCAAAACAATGGGTTTTTTCCCACCTTGTTTGCAGAAACAATGTAAAATTTATACCAGGAAAAATAGTTTCCAATAAGTACTGATCTGTAATTTTATTTTGATTGTCTCGTTGCCCTCTGAAATAGAGGCGACTGATCCTATTAGAAGATCTATGATTTCTGTGAAATACCAAACCCTACCGCATTTTTCTCCGAGGTGCGTATATAAACTATGTATATTCATTGTCTTTGGAATTATTATTGTGTATATATGACACTGCAAGGGTTTCTTGAGATTACGCGGTGGATTTGTTTGTTTTGACAACGATTTGTGTAATTCTTGCACGCAGCCATGCTTAGAGAGCGAGTGGAATATCACTATTGAAAATTACATGAATGGATTTAAAGGAAATAATAGTTTGCAGGGAAGGGAGCCAAAACAAATTAGTGAATTTGGTAGCGTGTCTTATCATAGGTCAATTAACAGGTTTCATGTTCATGATAATTACGAAGGGACAACTCTTCCTATATGTTTTTTGGAAGACTCTCCCTTTTCTTAATGATTTTATGTTTGTGTGTTGTTTAGTTTCTTATATTTTGCAGCCTCTACCCTGGTTTGATCTAGAAGTTTGTTGTAAAAACGTGCACAAGATGATGAAATTTGTTGAAAATTTGTGCACAAGATCATTAAATTTTTTTGAAAATTTGTGATAAGATCACTTCTCTCTCCCTTCTCTTGTTTGTGGGATGTTGGTTCAACAACGAAGTTGTTAAAACCCCAATTGTCTTGATGAGTGTTTATGAACTAGTGGTCGCTCGAGAGGAGCAAGATTACGTCGTGATCGAGACAATTAGGGTTGGGAATGCAAGGGTAGGTACTTATTTGGGGTTTTCTACATTTTATATTAATTTATGTTGTTTATTGGATTTAAAATAGTGTAGGTGAATTGCTGAAGTAAAAAAATTGTAAGAAAGTGGTTTTGTTTTAGGCAGAGTAATTAAGACATGGTGGTGATCAAGAAAGTTTTTCCTATTTTCTTATAAAGCATGAAGTAGACACAAGAAATCTATCCCAAACAAAGGTAATTAAATACAAAATGATTGTTAAGAAATGGAATTCTGTATTATATTTTTTAAAAGAAGGAAATGATTCTCACTATTAAAGTCGCTGGAAGAGCAGAACCACATGAAATACAAAATTGAAGCATGTTTTAAAGTATATGCAACATCATCGTTGTCTAATTTTTGGTAGGCATCCTTGTTTCAAAATGTGTGGGTTTATAAAATTGTATGTAGAATTGTTCCCTAAGGATGTGGATAGTGTCTTCACCGGGCAATGGTTGTTTGTCAGTGCAAGATGTGCTTGTTCTAAATTTTGTTGTGTATGCAACATTGCAGATATTGCATTGTTGTCTAACGCTTTGCCTTCGTGCATTGTTCTTGTACACATTCAGATAGTAGTTGTTGTATGTCGGTGCAATCAATTCCAATTCAGATTGTTATGGCGTCAAATGTGGTTGTCATCTTTCGAGTGCTTGCAAGGGGGTGTATGAACAATGTATTAAAACAACCGTAACTAATAGAAGAAAGGTTTGAAACATGTAGAATTGGAAAATGTTTTTAAAATTTAAAACACAAAATTAAACAACATAAATAGGGGAATGTTTAATTGGTTGCAATCAAAGGAGGGTAGACACAACTGAAACAATGTGCCTTAAAAATGGCATCAACTATAATGGTTTTACATAACTTGCTGCCAGTTCTGAGATTTAGTAGATTCGTAGATGTTGATCTTATTAACATGTAAATATTTTTTGTTTGTTACCTTATAAATAGAATACCTAATTCAAAATTTTAAACTCTATATGTAGTAATAATATTTACTTTCTAAGAAAAACAAGCAACAGATTCTGTCAGTTTTGAACAGGTTTTTTCAACGTAAGATTGGGTCTAAGGGAAAATAATCTAAGTCGACATGCATGCAAAAATATAGCTATGCAAATATTAAGAACAAGTAATCAAATATTCTCTAAAGGAGTTTTTGGGTCCACGTTTGCAACACCCACATCATGTACAACAATGTATTGATGAATGTTGATGTATCCATGTAGTGAAAGATCTGTTTCCCATTCACTGAAAACTAGCTTATCATGTTACTCAACATAAGCGAATAGAACATGTGTTATAAATATGAGGAAATAATTTCATTAATGTAAGGTGTATGCTAGAAATTGATCAATGAAATGATTTAATAACAAAGTCACATGCCTTTTGAGTATCATAAAATTTGATGTAACAAAGGTTTTAGAGTTTTCTGAATATCAAACATACTCACCCAACAGCCTCGTGTCCAAGGGTACAAGAGAAAAGGCTCTGTGGATTCTGTAGCCAAAGCACAAATTTTTTTGAAGCATCATTGTGGAAGAAAGTGTAAGGAAATGATCACTCAAAATTAACACAATTATAATTAATTAATACCATAGTCACTCTAGATTAAAAGACAATACAAATGGATTCAATTTTTTTGGTACATAATTTCATATATGAGTTCCAACCCAAATGTTGATTGCAATATTTGAGAGTTTACACCACAGGTGACCACATTCTTTAAAATATGTATATAGTAGTAAATCAATCAAACAAGTTTTTTTAAAGTTGATTTGATGGTCAAATTGGTGATTAAATAACAACTATAATATTTCATTATTGTTTTTTTAATTTTAAAGAAAGAATCATATAAGGAACATCAGTGTGGTAGAGTGGAACATGCTTGATCTTTATGCAAACCTCTTCAGCTTGAGGTGCAATTTTACCTAAATACCACATTGATGAGTAACAATCAAGTAATGCTCTACTCAGTTATGAGTGGATTCTACCCAAAACTCACATACTTATTGAAACTAAATTTGACCCAGTCAAAAATGGAAACACTCGGTGATTACCCATTAATTATGCCAATGCTTGCAAGTCTATTAATTAAATGTATGAGAAAGGAGAACATAACAATAACAGTACAAAACAAGACTATAACCCTGCAGAACATTCTAAATGCCATTAAAAGTATATGTCAAAATTTGTCATATTACATCAAATTTTAAAAAGCTTTCCATGGGTGGTGAAGGTTCACAAACTGGTGGTGGGACTTGGCTCCCGCTGGCTGAGGATGAGGACCTAGCTCCTCTAGGTATTCTTAACAAATGTCTTGAAATTTTCCAAAATTAGTTGCTTCATATGTGCAAATAAACATAAATGCAAATGCAAATCCATTGGAAAGATTAAATATGCACACTACAAAATGGGAATATAGCCCATATGGAGAACATAAGTCTGTTTTTTTCTAAGGGTATTCTTATTTTTTTGTGAAAGTTTAGTTTAGTAGTAGGATTTCATATTATGCTAACTATTTGGTTTTTTTAAACATAACGGTTTAGCTATGTTTGGAGATTGGAATTTAGATAACAGGGGTAGGAAAGGTTTTTTTTTGTAAGAAATATCTAGTAAGTAATACAGTTATATCAGAATCTATTCAGAAGTAATGTTGTTACTTGAAGATTTCAATATGTACAGGCGTTGTGGGAGTAACATAAGTACAATATCAGCAAGGTTGTTTGCTTTTCCAACTTCGATGTTTTTTCTAGTAGAGTGTTACACCTATGAGCCTTTTAGGAGATACGTAGTGAATGCCTTGTCTATTAGTTTTTGAATCATGTCGGTGTAAGATTTTTCTTTCATTTTCTTTTGTGCAGTTTCCACAACAACAATTGTTTGTTGCAAGATTTGTTGTGCTTCTCCGATTCTTTTTCGTTGAGTACATACTTACTATGGTAGCTTCAGCCACTAGTAAGGGTGTTCGGTAGTGATTATCTACGTACTCGCATAGCAGTTGCTCCAGATAACTTACATTAGTGTTGCTCCGGCATCTAAAGTGTAGAAGTTATCCACCATTACAAAGTGTCCTACATAGGGAATTCAAAGCTTAGATATTAGGATAAAGTACAAGATATGTACATTAAAATAGTTGTTAATAACAAATTATGGTGAATTCAAGATGAATTTCATAGTAAATTTAGAATTAGTACAATAAGTAGAAAAAGAACAATATGTGTGTCCCAATGGTAGGTGGTAAAGGAAGTTGTTACATAAAGCATTTTAGAAAGATAAGCATAGTGGATGTTAAGTTTAAATGGGGTATTGTACCAACGTGAGCGAGTTGTTTTTTTTCCTTCATATAGTCTATGAAGTGGGCGCTTTGGTAGAGTGGTCTGCGTACACAATGAATGATGGGTTTGTTAGATGGTTAAGGTATGTGTATATACAATGGTTGTGCATATAGGTGTAGGGTGTGAGGTAAGTGAATACTTATGTTGTGGTAAAAGGTGACTCATGTTGTAATTGTGCTTCTGCTTGTAGTCGGATTGAAACATGTTTTTTTCTTTTCGGTGCTTATAACGAGTAAAGGTAAATGTTGGGCCCATATAGCTGGGAAGTTGACTACCACATATAAGGGCAAGCTTGGTGGGGCGCTACCTTATTCATACAACATAGTAACAATCTGGCCTTGGGCACCATTAACAAGGCCAATTTTCACCCAAAGATTTGTAGTCAACATTACTTGTTCACCTTCGCAGTAGGAGGGTGGTCTCTAACTGTCTGTTGGTGCTTTGCCCTGGTTTGACTTGTCATGTTTTCTCAGCTTTAGCTATTGTGATTGGCGTGTTAAGGGTTCTCATCATGTGTTTGTTATGTAATGTAACTAAGATGTTTGTAAGCGCAAAGGTGAGTTTCCATTTGGAAGACTACTTGTTTTTCAAAGTTGATGTATCTAGGGTCCACAACATTAGAAGGTTTCAATCTTGTTCTCAGTAGAAATTACGTTTCCGATACTAAGCAAAGAGCCTTCGGAAGGTGTGGTGGGCAGGGTCGATGCCTTGTTGGTGGAAGTTAGTAGTAAGTGTGACTATATTTCGAAAAGTGTCCATAATATGTGGTCGTAGGTTCTAGGAATGTACAAGGGAGTATCTTTAATTGGAGGTAGCTGAGCTAGGTCACCAACTAGAATAATGGAATGACCTCCAAATAGTCTGCATTTATAGGTGGGGAATGCTTCTTGAAGGCGTGTATTTATGTTTACAAGCAGTTTGGGCCAATGAAACTCATCTCATCGATGAGTATGTATTCTACATCTTTCATGGCCTGTTGAAATGTAGCGAGGGTTTGACCTCGAGAGAGGGTAACTTCAAATATTGGTATGTGTAGCCCGGTATGTATAGTGGTGCCGAGATGTTGAATGTTGCAAGTCCTGTTGGGGCTAAAAGGAGTAAGTGATTGGTGTGGAAGTTGGTGGGTGGGTGGAGTGCCCTTGAAATTTCCCGTATCAAATGTGATCTACCAGTGCCAGTTGTTCCTTGAATTACCATGTATAATGGTGAAATGTGCGGTGTTGCATTTGCATGGGCTATGATCCTCTATAATGCATCTTGTTGCTCTTTGATAAGTTAAAACCATTTGTAGTGGGTGGAAATGTTGGTGCAATAATTTCGGTGGTCGCATGTGCGTTCTTTACGAAAGCCACCCCTATTTCATGTAGTCGGTTTCCAACAGTAATTTGCAGCCAGCTGTGAGCTAGGTCAAAATTGCGCTTCCCAAGCATGTTGAGGTCATTGATGCCTACAATACCTGTAGGGTGTAAGCCGGAGAACACTTCCCACTCATCCATTTGGCCTATGGTGGTTTCATCAAGGCTACTATCAGAGCTAGTGGTTGGGCTATTAACTGGTTGGTGAGGGGTATGATGTTGTAAGTGCTATGCCTAATAGATTAGAGAGAATGTTTCCCATTTAACCTTGAGTGTTTCCGAGCATGTGCCAATATCATATGGAATGTTACGAAAAGGGTTTTACAACAATAGCTCTGTGAAGCATAAAGTGTCGTATGCAGGTGAGCTAACAACGGGATGGTCAAAATCTAGGGAAACACTCTAATAATATCTTGGTTTGTTCATTCCTTTGTGGTTGGAGTTTTCTACGCTTATCATAGCCCCACTACCAGCAAAGATCTATTAATTTTGTGTGTCCAAGGCAAGGGGCTAGGCTATGTAGGTGTCTATAAATGTTGTTACACAATCTTGGCCAGGATGCGGCTGTGAAATTTTCATGTAGATAGTTTTGCCTACGGATAGTGTCATGAAAGCTCGACTACATATGGTTAGTGGTAATTTCAATAACATGTGACAGTTTCTTGTGCACCAATATCTCGGTCAACAATAGTTTTAGAAAGAATCTTGTTGTATGTTGTACTAATGGATTTTTTAGGTGTTGTTGTTGTTGTGATTTTGACAAGCATATGGTGGTATGTTTCTGACTTGTGCTTGGATTTGGATGCATATTTTGCTATGTATTTCAAAACAACATGGCGTGAAACTACGGGCCGATCTGATGTTGATGTTGGCACGCCAAGATGTTGGCATATCTTTGTTGTGGATATTTAACCTGTCATCATTACGAGCTGGAGTATAAACTGCATGTCCTTGTGCATCTAGGCACATGGTGGATACTGGTTGGATTGCCATGGACATTTTTACCTACATTGTAATTGGTTTCCTTTCCTCTGCAAACATGTAGCGGTTGTACATTTGGTGTGTCGCTGAACCCAATTAACCAAAGATGTGTAGTCACTGTGTGTAGGCGCAACTAGTATTTCTTATGAAAACAACAAACATGGATCATCAGTTGTTATATAGGGCATGCACGAAGTATTTAGGAAATCTTAAAGGGGGTTCCAAGCTATGACCTGATTGTCAAAGAATTATTTTTTTACTTGTATGGCACGGGGTCTTCCCAGTTTAATGTGTCCATATTGGGAGTATCAATGAGCCATATGAAACCATGAATATGTGCGTGAACTCTATGTTTCCATTCAAACCTGATATAGTAAATGTTAATATGAAACATGCTAGGAAAAATAGGTGTAGTTGTTTGGCTCTTAGGTTTAAAAGGTACATAGGGTTACTTGTACCAGAAGTCTTTTGTGTGTAGGTGTTTTCCAAGATTTCTTCACAAAGATTGCAAACCTCGCAGCCATGTATGTTGTTGTCAAGTGTGGATATGTAATGATGTTATGGTTTCTCCATTTTTACACAAGGTATAAGGGGGGGGAAAGGGCTTGGCATGAGGCGATGTAGGTCTGCCATTTAGTATCAGTAACACTGAGGGTGAAAAATAAGGTTGGTGTTCCAGCTTGGGAAATCATGTCGGTAAGTTCGTTCTTGCATTGTGTCCAAAAAGAACGGGTGCCTCTTAGGTGGGAGGCAAACCGCATGAGGTGGTTGGCTATTTTTTCATCTAGCAAGTGGTCCAAAAGGGTGTGAAGGTGCTACACTGTTGTAGGTGTGGTGTCTTCGATATTTTGTTTTGTAAAAACAATAGAGTTGGTATGGCTTCTGTGGCGCATCATAAGGTTAAGTAAAAGTAATGGAACCGAGGATGGCTTCCAAATCGGTTGTCATGGTAGCGTAGTAGATGAAGAGCATATTCATGCATTTCAATCTTTGTGGGTGCACTTGGCAAAATGTAGTTGCTCCCGATGGGAATAGAGTTGGGAAAGCCATAGACAATAAACCCTCTGTTGAGTATTCATTGATGATAGTAGAACTTATTTAGGGCCAATCAATTGGTGGGGGATTAGTTGTGGAGTGGCTAATGTGTAGGCTCTAATTTTGGAAACCTCTGTATGCCTAGGGGGAGGCTTGCAACAAATGAGGTTACAAGTGTTGGGTCCGTTGATATGGGGTCAACATTATGTGGGTCTGTTGAAGAGGGCATTGGCAAAATGCTCTGGTCAAGTATATGGGGTAGGTTGTCAAAGATATTAGTTGATGATATGGGTAAACTTGCAAGGGTGGCTTCATCTATTATGACATCCTTATAATATGGGTCATGTAGGATTTTGTAGGAAAGTGCATTTCGAACATGACCCTCCTTACAAAACATTCATAAGATTTCCCTTCTACGCTTTTTTTTTTAGGATTAGAATGTCTAGGTTTTGTGGGTGGCGGGGCAAGAATTACAAAATGGAGCTAATGTCTTGGGGAAGCTAATGGTGTGGCCGGTATACATGTATTGGCCTCCACGGGCATGGGTCACTTGCATTAGTGGGGCTACTCTAGCAATAAGCATTTCTTCTACTTGGGTTAAATTTGCTAGCTCTACAGGTTGGGGTCCGGATCCATATTATTCCAGGAGGAAAAGTGGTGCCCTTTTTTTTCATAGGAGCCTCAGTGACAAACCGACTCTACCAAGACTAAGTCTTGTTTGCATTCCTAGGTAGCATTCATTACAGATGGAACAAGGTTCATTGGGAAGCAAGGATTCTAATCGGGCTCGGAATATGTGTTGAACATTGTGAAAATAAGGGAGAGTGGGATTTTTAGATAGGGGGCAAAATTGGGCTAGGGGAGTAGAGTTGATTTGTTGTCTATTGTGATAGGCTATGTTGAGGGTGTATTTTCATACAACGTAAGTTTGGCGGCATTTTTCATTTATTGTTTGTTTGTTTTGGTTGTAGGCTAGTCGTCGTTGAGTATTTATCATGTTCATCACTCTAACCGGATACCTCAAGCAATGTCAAAATGCAGTAGTCAGATTGTAAACATATGCTTTACAACTTAAAGTAGTGGCGGAACGTATATGCTGGTAGGTAACTTTTGTACATACAAAGACTTATACATAAGAAGCAAAGCACAAACTAAAGCCAAATAGCATTTTTTTGTCAAGGGCTTTTGTTAATCTGTGGTCATTCTTTCCTAGATGGTTGATACTATAAGAGCACCAAATGAAGAAACATGGATCAAATATTGTTTGCACATTGATACACATTCTAGGAACGCTCAGGTTGAATGTGTTTACCTCATTTTTTTAGTTGTGTTTAATATATTGTATCCTCGGCTATTGTTTATAGTTTTATTTTAGCTTTTACTTTTAGATATATTTTATAAATAAAATTTATTAATGCTTTTTAAATATTTAGTTTTGTTGTTACTTAGATTTATTTTATAAAACATATAATTTGTTTTTAAATATTTGTAATTAAAATTTAATAAATACAATTCTATATTTAAAAGTTAGCATAGATATCTTAAATACGTCTATTTAAAAGACATCGAGAAATAACAATCTCAAGGTGCCTATCTATTTTTGTACATATACTTGTAAATACATTATAGTGAGGGGTATGGTAATTTAAAACAATAGGTGTTTTTGTGTACAAAAATGGTATCTTTATAAATATGTACATCATATTACAAGTGGTTCAAGTTTTTCGTAAAGCTATATACATTTGTAATTTATACAAGAGCTTTTTCTTTATTATGACGACTCCAGAAATGTTGTTACCAACTCTGCATGATCTAAGTCTTGCTCAGCAGCGGCAATGCTCTGTATCGTACAAGATAATTGTTCCTTTCCTTTATAGGTAGATGGAGACACAAAGAAAATGAACTTGTATGTATGAAAGAGTACATGTTTAATAATGTTCCATAAGTCATCTGTACTCCTTGAATTGCTCTTTAAGAGCATTAACAGATACACCAAGTAGCACTAATGCCACATCATCAAAAGTTGTTGCCCATATAGTCCCAATTTGGTCTTCTACCATCATGTGAAGTGCATATCTATAATCACATGTAGTTGTGGGCAAGTTGCATTTGGTGCAATGCCAAGTAGAATTTGTAGTAGAACTCAGTTTTTTCTGACATTGTTTACCATTAACAACCCGAGCAAGCAAGATAACAATAGTTGTCCATGTTGAGATGTATTATAGTAGCAACAATTACGATCTGATGGCTAGGGTTGGGGCGGTACAAGCATGAATATCAACAATTTTCTTTCCATCGGTGCTTGTGTACTCAGTGGAGCTGAGCTAGTTGATGCTTTTGTTGTGGTTAACCAACTTTAGGGTGATTATGTTTCTGGCTACTAGTCGTGCTAGGAATAGTTGTGTAGTAGCCCCTGTAGTTAGTGTTTTTTTTTAAATGTTGCAGCTTTAGCTTTGCGAATAGCCATAATTGTTATTTGGATGGTAGGTTGACCATGTTGTGGTTGTAAAATCTATATGGCCTCCTCACAAAGTACTCCCCATAAAGTTATGGTTATGTAATACCCGGTGTGGTCCTTTATAGTGACAGTAGAGCGTTGTGTGCAACTTCCATCTGTTCGGGTAGTCATGGAAATATCAGAACAAGAAGTAACTACACCAATAACATCCACTGTGGATCCAAGGGGAACTTGTTGGATTGCACCGATTCTCGTGAAATGGAAAGCAGTTGTCGGGATCAAGGTAGAAGGTTGTGTACATATCTGCAGAATGGAATCCATATTTAAAATGACTTCCCATGGGCTACTGGTGTCTCTGTACCCTACTTTCACATATTTCAGGGTCCCCTTCGAGATTGCGTAAATTGTTGCAACTTGGATTTTCCATGATAGTAAACTACAAATTTACCAAAGCTTGTAACGTTCATGTCGTCACCAAGGGCATCAATTACATTGAAAACGAAGACTTTTCCTTCCCCTTTTGCATTGGTATAATCATGAATCGTGCCTTTGCGAATCACTCTCACTTCTAGTATCCATGCCATATGATATGGATGTAATTTGTTAATTGTGGTTGGCTTTCCAAACAGTGTTCGGTGGAGGACTATTTTCCATTACTGCCAGCTACTATCAAATTTAGGTGAACATTGCAAGAAGTGTGTAGATGTAAGCAAAGTACACAACTGTTGTCAAATTAACTTATAACCGCATTAGTTGGTTAAATGGAAAATAACTCAATTTAATACAACTAATAGATGTTTTGGTAGTTTCCTATTTGCTAAACTTTTAATTAAAATTTAGAGCCAATTAAATTGTACACCTAGTTTTATTATTGCTTAATTTTGCTCATGTCTCTAAGTTATTCCTAGCAAGAAGGCAAAAGACTGTTTTTTTACTATATAAATGAATGATTGGTCCTTGACCAATGGATGTTGTAAACTACTTGGGTAATATCTATATACAATGCAACTATGCGTATATACCTATGTATTTTAAACTGAATATGAAAAAGTTAATCCGTCCCCATTGGCTGGTGTTCTTAGTTACTCGAGTAAGTTAAGGAAACACAAAGTGATTAAGCTGGTTTTATGGCATCTTAGCAGCCAAATATATTAGAAATTAGAAAATTAAAACTACCACTCTGTTACGATGGCTCGTAAATTTGGCAGTAAAAGAGTAAGCATAGGGTTTCCTTAAATTCATCCTAGATTGGAAATAAGGGTTTCATTATGTAAATTCAGTTTACAATGAAGAGGAGATGAATAAAAAAATTAGGACAAAAGCAAAACCAACACAAAAAAAAATGAGGCTAATAAGAAGGAATTCCATCCAAGCTCGGATGGAAAAAAACTATTTAAATATAAACGCAAGAGCTAGCTTCTCACTGTGGTAAGACAGAAAGCGTTCCTTTTTTGTTCCTCCACATCAAGGAGCACAAAGTTTGTATCTGGCACATACCCTGATTCCTTCATATGACCACTTAATTTCTCGAGCAATGCGTAGATCTCTTCTGTCAATCGGTGCATTCTATGATTCAAAAGAAATTCATGCACCTTACTCTTATCCCGAATCCAGCTACATCCTGGCTCTTTTTTCATACCTATATCCTTCATTACATTTCTCACTTTTGCTACATCATCCCACCTGCCACTTCCAACATAGATGTTTGACAACAACACATGAGTTCTAGAGTCTCATGGATCTAACTCAAAAAGTTGCTCTGCTACTCGTTTTGCTAACTCC
Organism: Taxus wallichiana var. yunnanensis; assembly: GCA_018340775.1. NCBI lineage: Eukaryota > Viridiplantae > Streptophyta > Pinopsida > Cupressales > Taxaceae > Taxus > Taxus wallichiana. The sequence continues at coordinate 13,308,307 of CM031237.1, forward strand.
ATATTGCCATGAAATCTGGAAGCACCGAGCAAGGCTCCCCACATGGAAGGAGTAGGTTCTAATGGAATTCCTTTCATAAACTCCAAAGCCTCCCCCAGACGGCCTGGTCGACAAATAAGGTCAATTATGCATGCATAGTGTTCTGCTTCTGGTATCAACACTTCATTGAATTACAAAATATATCTTATGTCTCTATTGTCATGCCCTAGAGGAGGTCGTTCCTTGTTGGCCCCAAAAACATGTAGCCTACAGGTGCTAATACAAACTCCTCCTGTTAATCCTAAGTTGTTTGTACTTTTCCACTCCTATTCACCTACTCTTCTTATCTGGGGACATTTATAGACTTATTTATTGCATCCTCTTTAGCTTAGTGTAACACCCTCTTAATTTTTTTGTACAGAGAGGTTGCAAAGAAGTATGTTATGGAGATGAGAGAAATGCTTTGGGAAACATAGTTAGGTGTTTCTCGTAAATTACTATCCTTCGTGGCCAAATCCAGAGCTTACCTTTGGCTTACCACCGCATGCAGACCCAGATGACATCACTATCCTAATGCAAGGAGATGTGAGCAGCCTGTAAGTGCTCAAGAATGATAAATGGGTTGTAGTAGAACCTATACCCAATGCATTTGTGGTGAATTTGGTAGATCAACTGCAGGCCTTTTCTAAATAAAATATGTTCAAATATTCCATTTGTAAAACGTTTTCAGAGGATTTATTACTCTGTTCTTTTTGTGGATTTTGATTAGGTTGTGAGCAATGGGAGATTCAAGAGTGCAGAGCACTGGGCTGTAACTAATACGTCAAGTGAACAAATGTCTATTCCTACCTTCTATGGGCCTTCAATGGATGCCTTCATTGTTTCTGTAGAATCCATAGTGGATGAGGACCATCTTGCTTTGTACACAGGATATAGGCTTGAAGAATAGATCAGAGAAGACATGGGAATTTCCAGATATATATTTGAGCTTTTCAATCTGAAAAATCATTTAATATTTATAATTTATAAGTAATAGTTTTTTCATGCAATTATGAGATCAGCTTCACTGCCTCTGGAAGAAAACCCGATATATATTTGAGGTTTTCAATCAAAAGTCATTAAAATGTCTAGAATTTATTAGTAGTAGTTTTACCATGCAATTCCGAGATCTAGTTTCACTGCCCAGGAATTGACAAGACTTGCAGGAGGAGTAGTAAGTCTTAAATTGTTAATAAAGGGGAAAAATTAAGCTTATGAATTTATGTTAGTCGTAATGATCCATGCAAACTGGTGTAAATGATGACTGCATCATGACATAGCCAACATATCCATGCAAAGCAACAAAACTGATTTTTATTCCAATTAAACACCTAACATTTGTCTACACAATTGATTTATTTGTACACAACTATATCATTATGAGAAGCACCCTTTCTTTCTTCCTGATCTATAATAGCCAGACTTGGACTCAGCTGAGATTTGGCAATACTGACTGGCAAGCCAATGTGCACTTGGCAAAAACACCTTAAAATGACACAACTACTCTGAATGAGGGATTTTGTTGTATGTTTTTATTCTTATTTGGAAGTTTTAGTACTTGCACTCACTTTAACACCAACAGAGAGGAATGAGTGGAAACTTCTTGTGAAGGGATTTGGCGGCATGGCCTCCTCCAAAAGAATGGCCTGATGAATCACTTTTCAATTAATATCCCTAAGGCAACGGTCCCATGCAGGGGGCAATGCAAATGTTTTTAGTAGGTGCTGCAGAGTAAAAATAGGAGAAATTTGCAGCAAGATCCTATGGAATGCAAAGTTTTTAGCAGGTGTGTGCGAGAGAAAAAATAGGAGCAATTAGCAAGTGCAAATGGTCCCATGGAATGCATAAATTTTTAGCAAGGTGTGACTTACTGAGCACCAAGGGAAGAGATCTAGATTTTCCATACAGGTCCGACATAGCATCTTATAAACAATAGCATTCTTGATCTCAGAAATCGAGATTTATTGAGACCCCTGGCTATTACAGATCTAGCTACACCAGCCAGCTATGTATCCAGTTTGATATCACTTGATCTGATGTGCAATTTTCTGTGAAGCAAGATGAAATTTGTGGTTGGTAGAAATGGCAAAAAATTCAAATAATCACTGATCTCTATGCAACGAATATTGGCTTGGAGAAATAAAAGGTGCCCAAAAAACTTTAGAGAGAAAAACTCGCCAAATATTGCATTCCCCTAGTTGACATAAAAACATAAAAAGATCTTGTTTAACTATGTGCAACATGATTCAACAGGGATAAAAATATGTAAGAAGCACCAAAATACCTTGGACCCAAAAATTGTATGCTATCATAGTTCGTTACATGTACATTTGAGAGTGTCAGATTGTAGTTTGGTTGAAGACATTTCTTCATTTTTTTCTTGTCAGATAAATGTAGGTTACTTTTGTGTAAATTGATTTGCATTTACAGCTAGGATTTGAATTACTGTAAATGCTCTTTATACTGCCTTATTTGTTCAACTTCTGGGTTCTTCTATCAGAAGGGCATCTTTGTTGAAAGTCTGGAGGGTTGTACAGTATTATTGACTTTTGTTGGATGCAAGGTGACATTTTATTATTTGTTTCAGCTGTCAAATAGGGATCCCAATAATAGATGTCTTTAAGTTTTGTCTATAGTGTAATGTAGCAATGTATGTCTCTAATTGATACATGGAAAATTTGAAGTACTTTGCAGTGCTAGATAAATAAATAAGATAAGTAGATGTAGAACGGAGAATCTATTTTGTGAGTTAGATGCAATATTTCAATCAATTTTGCATCCATCAAATTGAATTTCAACACCCACTAATCAGATGTGGTATTTCATTCGATATCTACACCCAACAAGTTGGATGTTGTGTTAAATCCAATTTCAAGCCTTCATAATGCCCTTCTAGATTTGAACATGGGCTGTCATAAAATTAAAAAATCCTTAACAATTTTACCAATTTGAACTCATGTCAATCGTTGTACCATGCTTCATATTTGATTTAAGAACCAAAAAAAAGTGTTGGGGAACATTTCCTATTTAAATGAGAGCCATGTTCATTTTTATGGGTTCAGTTTGGGATTTAGCTGATATCAGCTTACAAATATCATAATGTCCAATCTCAAGAAAGGAGAAATGACTTAGAATAAATGATGAGCAAGAGAGGTGGGTCTGGAATCTAAACTTAACCGTGCATAGTAATTCAAATTTTGTTAGACAACTAGCTGTTTGAGGCAACTGTAAATTGCAATATTTCTTTCTATACAAACAAATTTCCATTTTGTTAGGTATCTGCTTTCTCATAATTAGTCACATTTCTCAAAAAGTAAAAGAGACCTTATATGTTTTTTAAAACTAATATATATATATATATATATATATATATATATATAGCATCTTTAAAATTAAACAATCATGTGCCTAAATCTTTAAGAACCATGAGCCAATATGAAGAAGCTCCCAAACAAAGATAATTACAATTTGATTAGAACAAGCAGTATTTCTTCTTTATTACAGAAACTAAAGAACTTTCATGCCCTAGAATATGGTCTCTAGTCAACTTAAGATACGCATTTAAGATGACAAATATCAAAATGACTGTACCAGCAATAACCTTAACTACACCCTCTATTCATTTTGAGGTTCATGACAACCAAATAATTATTAATCTAGGCTTCACACATATTATTGCAGAAGAATATTTTAAATATGAAACACACAACTAATTTACCAAAGCATTAAAAAATCTACACCTTTTAATGGGAAAATTGGTTCTGGATTGACAATGTTACCTTCTACAAATTTGATAAAAAAATTGCCAAAAAAATTTGTGTTGAACCTTTACAATAATGCTCATCGATGCACACAACAAAAATTTGTTTACTACCCAAATATATATGAAGATTCTCTAACATAGATGACCTACGAGACACATCAACTATGCATCTGATTCAGGTTATGTCATTCCTTCCATCGACAAATTCCATTAAAGCCACTCGAGCTTGTGTTGCAACAGATCGCCTAGAACCTCTTCAATGTTTGGCACATTGTATTCATTCTCATCAACGCCAATTGATCAACACACCCTCATCAAATGCCAACAACATATTATGTAAAATGCAACACACCAAAATAGTTTTTGGTAGCATTTTAAAATTAGGTTGACATATCATGGAGTGCAAAATTCACCACGTACTCTTTAGCCTTCCAAATGCACACTCAACAACAATACGTGTCAAGATAACTTGAAGTTAAATTCTCTTTTCTCATTTGTTAGAGCACTGAAAATGGTGATTAACCATGGTAGTAGTGGGTAGCCTCCATCACCAATAATATACTCTCTCATGTGTGTCAAACCAAGGGAAACTGAGCGACCATTTAACCTCTCACCACCTTCACATAATTTGTAAAAAGAAGAATTCCGCAACAATCTGGAATCATTAATAGAACCAGGCCACCCAACGAATACATCCATGAAATGCATATTACTGTCAACAATGACTTGGACAGACATGCTGTAGTTGTGATCTTTGTCATACCAATCCGAAGAGCACTCGTTAGGTGGAAGTTGAAATTCAATATGTGTTACATCTATAGCCCCACAACAATTTGGAAAGCCTCGTTTCTGGTGAAAACCTTCTTTTACATGCTCAATTTCATAATTATCCTTTGGCCATTGGACATGACTACGAAAATGAATATGCATGGCATTAATAAACTTATTTACAACTCGACCACTGTTGACTTTCCACAACCAAATAGTTCACTAATATTAATCATTGCCATCCCAGAAGCTAATCGTAAAACTGCGATAGCCACTTGTTTCTCCACTGAAACACCCTACCCTTTATTGAATTTGCCAATGAAAATGGTATGTCACCTTGACTAAGGTCTTCACGCAAGGAGTCACACAAAGATTCAAATAATGCATATGGCAACCTAAAAATGTTGCGAAAACGTTCATCATCATATTTAACTTTAAAAATGTAGTGGTTCCACCAATGCAATGAACGTGGTTTGACATACCATTCGCCTTGATTTCTTACCCCCCATGGCAAATTTGATAATTCTATTTCAAGGATCATGTTTTCTTGTTGAGAAGTGATGGCATAGAGCTCTACATTCACGTCATCCTCAATTTGAACATTTGAACATGCTACACTTTTAGTTGAATGTATTTTATGCTTCTTTGATACATGCCACATACTAGTTGAATCTTGTAGATCAACCCAAATTTGCAACGCTAATTGAACAATTGTAGATGCACATGCTAAGAGGACTTTTATTGCTTCTCTTGAATTATTATTCATTGTAAATTGATCCCTGCAAAATAAAACACAACACCACAATTGAATGTTAAATTAGTATCGATGTCAAGATCAAATCAGTCTAGGAAATAATAATGGTATAAAACATGGCATAAAATTCTTATGGTCAATTTAAACTTTCACAATAAAAGAAGAAAAACAATCAAAGATCTCAAGGGCATTATCATAAGTGGTACAAGCAGAGGCAGATATCCATTCCGCAGACCCAAAACCTGAAAAATGTGGCAGAGCTTAAGACCACCCTTATTCATTTTCAACAATATCTAATTAATAAGTAAATAATCCAAAGCACAAGTTAGCATAGTAATTCCATTGAAAAAGTAGAAACAACAGAATTAGATCGAAATGCACATCAAGATGGACTTTGGTTATAATCTTTCCATATGCTACATAACTGATTCTAAAAACTATTAATAAATGCATTGACCAGGACAAATCAGCGGTGCTTCCCAGCAATGGAAGCTTAAACAAATCTCATAATACTGCATGCATTATAGGCTTCCAAACTATAAATCTCCCAAGACTTCCTCCATACAACAAAGAAATAACCTTCAATTGTTTCTAGTTAGCTTAATTTTAAAAAAACCTTCTACATTTTAAAAGGGCAAGAGACTGCAAAAAATTAAAAAATCAATGCACTGAGGAGTATTTGCTGACAGTCTTGTTGGAGGTCTCTTCCAATCCTGTGCAGAGTTAGAAAACCAATTGTTTTGGTGAAATTATTTTATGGAGATGTTCCAAATATTCATGGAAAGGTTTGAAACATCATGAGAGAGGTCTCTCAACATAGGAGTGTATATATACAATACATATATAGATGCATTACGGCTGCAGTATGCGCCTGAGAAGCTAAATCATCTTAGAAGGTTGGCTGAGATGGGGCAGATGGAATGCCATGTCTTTGCTTGGTCTGAATAACACAGCAAGGGGGACTGCCATGTCTTTTCTGGTCTGAATAACACAGCAGGGGACCTTGACTTGTTTGAGAATGCCTCTCATGTCACTCTCAAACACAAACCATATGCCCTTTGAAAATTTCAAAACTGAATCTGATGTCTTCACACCAAATACGTCTGGCTTGTTTCACCATCTCATCCGCTAGCAATTCTATCAGGTGATTGTCTGGGTCGTGTTGACAGGTGTTGCATATATAAGACTGCTGAGAAGGCATCCAAACAAACAGGATATTAGGAGGCATCATGAAATAGAGAATAATCACAAGCCACAAACAGTGGACCTCCTTTCACAGGTCTGTAGTTGAATAATTAACCAGCGTGCAACATATTCACAAGCAATGATCTCAGTGGTAGAAGGAATCTGTTTAGACTATTCACTATTTATCAGAAGTTGAGCTGAATACAAGATCTATTTTACATAAGACTGATCAAGTCACAGTCATGGCATATCTCTTGGACTATTACGGAATCCATATATGGTAAAACCGAATAGTAAAAAGTGCACAAAAGAAGATATATTTGATAACTTGGACTGCTCTCATACATTATTGAAATTCAACATGACAATGTTTGGAAACAAGAACGAAACTTGATGCTACAAATAGCAATGGACTAGATATGAAATGAGAGAAGTGGATGCTACAAATAGCAATGGACTAGATACATAATATAAAGAAATATACATAAGACTGATCAAGTCACAGTCATGGCATATCTCTTGGACTATTACGGAATCCATATATGGTAAAACTGAATAGTAAAAGTGCACAAAAGAAGATATATTTGATAACTTGGACTGCTCTCATACATTATTCAAATTCAACATGACAATGTTTGGAAACAAGAATGAAACTTGATAATATTTGTAAACTTGAACAATCTTGACAACTTTGGAAACTTTGGTCTTTGGACCTTTGGTCATAGTGACCTTTACTTTAATACAAAATGTCATACAAAAAGATTTGATTGGCTACAAAAATATATGATTGGTAACATTATACCTAACCTAAGTAGTGCAATAGATAAATCATTTATCATTACTAAATGATTCGCTAATCTTCAACATGGCCTACCCAATAGAATTTAGAGCTGAAACCAAATTCAATTGGACATTTATCTTTTGCTCTTCAATCTTGATCATCTTCTCTTCATTCAAATCATCCCTTTACATGCGTTGTTCAATGAGAGTACAATATTTTGCATGTCATTGTTCAACCAGAGCACAATATTTTTCATGACGCTTCATTCGCCCCTCCTCAGCGATTTGTAGAGTAGAAATAACCAACTTATTGTTTTCAACAATAGTGTCTTTGATATCTAATGTTTTATGTGATGTTTTTCTTTTTTCCCGTGGATTGACTTCCACACGCTTTGCTTTGGGCGTTTCAGATTCATTGGATGGATCATTTTCATTTAGAGCAGAAGAATCATCATAATTTGCATGGTTTGTCTCGAAATGTCAATGGTAATATTCCCAGGATTGATACCTCGATCATGTCCAAAGTTTAGCTCCATTGCATCAAAAAGTTCTTTAGAGAATTTTGCAGGAAGCTTCTTCTCAGTTCTTTCTCGGGTTGTCATAGTCCAGTAACTATTATGTCTAGATGGAATGTTTTTTTCATAATCTCTAATCCTTTTATAATCAAGTTGAAGATGTTCCCATCGATCACGACATTGGTTGAGCGTGCGAACAACACCATGACTGCACAATAATTTTGCACAATTTTCCATTTTTCTGTAGATGATATGGCTTTACTCCTTGGACCACCATTGAAGAGAGTGTCTCTCTCATTACATTTAGCTTCAATTAGAACAAGTGTGTCTGTAGTGCTCCAATGGGTTCTACCCTTTTGTGGGGGAAGGACAGTTGATTGGTGTTTTAATATATCTGCTTGTTTAGAAGCCATATCCCCTTGAGGTAATTGAGAATCATCAACATCCATTGTAGAATGCTCTGATAATTGATCCCATCACTAAAAATATTGCTTGTAGGAGGATAAACAACTTTTGCATTGTGTTCTTGCGTACTTGGAATAAAATTAGGTATAGATGAATTAGTGAAGTAGAAATCATCATCTTGTATTTCATTATCAGAAAGTAATGTTGTATATCTTATGAAGCCAGGCTTCATAGGAGTTGGGCGATGCACATGTTTATCCATAGATATGGTTTTTAAGCCCTGCGATAAAAAAATTGTATATTTAAAACATATTTTTAACCATAAACTAAAAAAAAGCAACAAGCTTTAGTAAAATGTAAAACAACTATTTTAATATATTTCTAAAAATATTGCATTGTTTTTCTTTGTTTGATTTACAAGTTAAATGAAGAATGCCCTTTGACTGGTGTGGTTGGAAATGCAGAAACCATAAATCAAATTGTTAGCAACATAATACCTGAGCAAACTCTTGCAAGGCAGAATATATATGAATATGATGTGGCCAACAATCATTCATTTACTTAGATGGTTAAAATTTCTGACTATTTTTTTCAGAGAAGTCACACTTTAGTGGTTCATGATATCAATAATCGAATGAATCATACAGATACCTGAGATAGAAATATAACTGAAAACACAGAGAAGATTTGCAGATAAAAAACAATGCCTCCCAATTTTTAGAAACAAAGCTGATATATGTAATGCATCTTCCCCCAACCAAATTCGTTGTTAAAAACAGTTCACATTAGCGGCCTATAATTCAAATTTCTTTTCCACACTTAGTTCTGCAAAATACTAAAAGCACAGAATACAAATCATCATGGAAACCCAAACAAAAGGATCATCTCGGAAAGATTTCAATACCCAACTAAGAGAAAAAGGTAGTATGATAAATTTCATAACTAATGACGTCTTCAGGGTTCTGACTGGTAATTTCAATAATTGCAATCCAATTTAATGACTATAATTCTGTTTCAGATTTATTTCCATCATTCACAGGCATAAATCATTGGCTACGATTCTATTTCAGATTTATTTAAGAAGTGAGCGAATAGAGATAGATATTTGCACCATGCTTAAAACACTTTAATTCATGCTGGAAGCAAATTTAGTTTATGGGAATTTGATATGACAGGAAATTTAGAAGCAGATTTAGCTTAAGGGAATTTGATATGACAAGAAACTTCAATACACATGGCTGCAATCACTTAAAATCTAATCAGCTCTTCGTGTATCCAAACCTCCAGATTAAAGATTTTTTTCTCATTGATTACATAGCAACACAAATTAGAAATGCCTTTATATCCAAGGACCATCAACCTTGTTGACTGTCTACGCTACAAGCACAATATTAAGCTGTTTACTCCTACCTGCATGAATATATCTATTGAACATTTTGTTCCTCTTATAACATCCCCCATAACATTCCCCGTCTGTTCTAACACAGATGGCAATTCCAAGCATTTGGTTCTCAGCATTGGCCTTTGTGGTCTCATGGTCAACATGACAATTTGCTAGTTCTCACTTCCATCCTTCCAGAACTCAACACATTGTCCAACTTGACATGACAATTTTCTAGTTCTCGCTTCCATCCTTCAAGAACTCAACACATTTCCCAACTTAATATCCATTCCACATAGAAGGCATTACACCAATCGATCAACAAGTGGCTTTAGAAATGAGAAATTCTTCCTTCATTTCAGAAACATACTATGCAGGTAATTTCCATAACATCCATGTTTTCCCTGCACCATTTATAGAAAAAAGTTGTATCACACCAATAAATTCCTCCTTAAATTATCTCCTAAACCTATTTGGAATTCCTAGTCTCTTTGCCTATCAGTAAAATGCAGTCATAATGTCTTCTCAACTCAGCACCACCTCGTTGAAAATTGGATCTTGACTGGAAGCTGCATGGATCTTGAAAGCTCTTTCATCTTTCATTTTCATTCTCAGAAAAGAATCTGGAACTCCTGGTCCTCTTTGGTACAGACTGTTAAGTCACTTTACTATCATCCTATATGGAATTGCTATCATCCTATATGGAATCTACACAGAGGTCATCCGGTAATAACCAATTTCTTTATCGAATTAGAAACGGTAATGTTCATTTACGCTGAAAAGCATGGATATATTATAGAAACTAATCAACCATATCTATAATGTCCCTGGAATCCAACTTATTATCAGTACAATGATATGCATGACATCTCTTCTTTGACAATCTTTCAAATGCCTCATGTATCACTCATAAAGTGGAGTTTTATTTTTATAAAAGCAGGAATGCTTCTGTATTTCCAAAAACTCTAGCATCTACAGTTCCAGTATCTTTCAAGTTTCCCCCACCCAAATGAGCCTATCAATGTCTCTCAAAATAGAAATATTGCACTTGAACATCATCAATGCATAGAATTCAATCGGGCACAACACAATGAAGTTTAGCAGTAGGTGGTGGATACTCGTCATTCCTACAACTGGATTATAGGTTAAATTTCATGGCATTAGCAATATTTACAGCTAACTATATAATATCAAAACAAGTTGCATGCAAACAAAAGGAGATCTCCAAACCCAGTTTAATTAAAGCAGCACAAGCAACAGGACTGGTAAAGAAAACACAAATAAAAACACAACACACAACAGACTAGAAGTACCTGATTATGCAAGTTCCAGATTTCCCCCTTGAAGTGCAGCAGTAGATTTGTCAGACCCCCTTGAAGTGCAGCAGTAGATCCTTGTTGCAGACTTGCAGTGAGTAATAAAAAATGATTCAAACATATAAATAAAGCCTCTCATGCATTGAAACAAATTTGTGGAGGGAAACATTTGGAGGGAAAACACTCAGTGCAATTATTTGAAGACACCTGGCCAAAAAATGTGGAATGCAGGTTGTGGACAGTTTTCACCCTCCACCAAATTGCATCGCTGAAAAATTCTCTCCTTTGCAGGTGCTGCTCCACATTTTCAGGGCAAGATTCTATTTTATCCTGTGGCTTTAACTGCACAACTGCATGGGACCACCTGGCTGCAGAGAAAGAATGCGGTTGCCCCCCACATGGGACCGCCGCCTAAGAGTTACCCCGCTCACCTATTTGTGAAAACCATTCCAACGCAGAAACTTGCAACATAGAGGAATGTAACCCATCTAGAAGACATGGCTTTCGAATGCATTTCTCCTAGCTCTGGCCATTCTCAACAGACTTCCACCAAAAATATAATTTTGTAGTCTATTCGATACAATTCATGATTCAACAACCTGTCCTACAAAGTCGACTGTGATGAATACAAAATTGTAGGTACTTTCCCATACCAATCTGCCATCATATCAACACATTAATCAAGGGGCTCTATAACTCATCAAATATCAATAAAAAACCTCTATTTGGCTGGATCTCTGATCAACCCACTTCATTTATGTGCTCATATTACTATGGCCAAAATCGCTCCTTCCCAACTACCGGTTAAAAGCCTAACCATCCTCTTCACCGTCCTTTATAGGACTCCTAGTTTGGTACCACGTCGTAATGCCCACCATCCCTTATGGAACTGCTAACTTAATTTAATAAAGTTTGCAGGAAGGCAATAGTGATTATCTTTAACAACAGTCGGCCTCAAAAGCACAACATGCCACATAAATAAAGTAAAGGAATTTCATTCATTGGAGGGGGAAATGGCATTAGCATACTATTCGATACAATGAAAAAAGTATAAAACTTGACATACACAAACCCTAAAGTGGGTACGGGAAAAATCAGAAATTTAAAATCAAAATTGAAATTGACCCAGATGGCATATATGCCCACAAATCAAAACCCAAAATCTGATCTACGATAAGAACCTATAGCATAAATTTTATAGAAAGGAAATCCGGTTTTGTCAAACTCTGAAACTTCGTAACTCTGGCATGTTAGCTTCCCCTAAAATCTATAAATCGTAGCCTAAAATCTCTTTAACAATAAAACATTATTAATGTACAAATCTAATAGCCTAAAATCCTATAGTTTCAAACACAAACAACGTCTAAATACCAGATGTAGTTCTAAACAAATATCTGCAGAGGGCACTTACAAAAAGGCACTGCATGCAGGAAGCTTCCAACAAAGAGCGAAGAGGTGGACAACGGAGAGATAAATCCAATGAAAGAATAAACCAAAAGAAAAAAACTCGCAGCAAGCTATAAAAACTGATGTCGACTATAGGAACCGCTAACACAGTGCATGACACACATTGTAGGTAGTCACATATCACCAACAAAGGAGGGGCCACACCTGCCCAGAACCGATGAAAGACACACGAAATACGGGTAGTGAAGCGGGAGGGTAGGGGAAGCCGGAGATGCAATGACAAAACACGAACCTCCACACCATCGTCGTAGAGACCCAACTCCATAAGAGCTATTTATGCCTCCGGCGTAATAATCATTTGTTCCAATTTTTATATCCTTGCTTTCATCCATGGGAGAAAGACATTTCTTCCCTCTTGATTAGAGGATATTTTTCCCTATTGTTTGCTAAGAAATTAAAAACTTTATAGAGAGATTTTTATCGTTGTTGTGTAGTATTTTGATTATGATGAAAAAGATTGCCACTTGCTTTTAAGTTTTTACTTGTTTCTCAATATACAAGTACTTCCACAACATATTGGTTTCTTAATAGAGTTCGAGCACATAATTTCAAACTTTTTGTCCAATCAAATGCTAATATTTAGAAAATTGTTAAGTTTAATATTTACACGGAGTCAGACGAGACGATGGACGGAGAGTGAATAGTCAAACATGCGATGAAGTCCGGATTGTCGAAGTTGTTCATGTGGCTATTATGGATGTGCCCTTACTACTATTTTTGTTTTTCGTGGTAAATTGATGGTCCTCTTTGGTGGAAGTTGTTCATGTGGCTATTAGGGATGTGGTCTTACTACTATTTTTGTTTTCATCGTAAATCCGATGGTCCTCTTTTCATATCTTCAATGCATCAACCAAATATATGATCTCAACCATTAAAATCACAACAATTGCTCCAAATAATAACAATTTTCCAAAAAAATCAAACTAATCACAATAAGTTGTGTGGACATGAGTACTTCGTCCCCAAGAATTATTTGTTCACACCCCTCTCCCACATTGGTCATCTAATGTGCCATGTTATCTTAGTAAAAGGGTTTGTCAAATCCTCTAAGAGAAAAATAAAAAAGGGTTTGTCAAATCCTCCAAGAGAGAAGTCATATCTATGTCATCAATGAGAACCTTCTCCATGACATCGATAATTTCGATATCATCATTGCATTCTTATGCCCAGTAAAAGATCTTATAGGTAGCCAATCTGGCTTGGGGAGCCATCCTTGTGGCATGTCCATTGGAAAACCTAGAGAAACTCACTCTCGCCACAGGGGACCCAACAATAGTGAAGCAATGTGTGTATTGTGCCCCATGCCATCACTCGCTAATTTGTCCATAGTTTTATCAAGACTATCGTACCTTGGTTTGTAGCTTTTAAAGAAATAACAAGCTCCAATTATTTTCTTATCACATCATGAATAATTGAACATCACTCAACTTTCACACACACACTTCCATCTAGGGGGAATAGGTTTGAGTCCTTCATCACAAAAGCTTCTACTTTCGGGCCATATTTTAGTGGTGGTCAATGGCATATGCTTGAGGGATTTTCGTAGATCAAAACCCTAGGAAGGTCTTGGCCTTTCCATCATTCACTTGTAGGTGGCCAAATTGTTGTATCGTTTCCATTGGCTTCTCTATCCACAACATTTTGTGGATTTGTTTGAGCCTCTAAGGTCTTGAAGTTGTCTTGATGACATCTCCAATTCATGTTGTTCCCCTCGTAAGAGTGTCATTTAAAGAATAATTAGTGCAATCCTTTGTTTTGTTTTTTTGTTATTATTGCATAATGATGATAAGACACAACCTGTGAAGTGCATCTTGACCATTTTTATTTCTCGCAAAACAATTATGGTCTTGTTCATCTCTATCACCTGCTTTTTCATTTCCTCCACTTCCAAGTCTGCCGCAGAAGGGCCACCTTGAATGGTCAAGGTTTCATAAAATTTTACGTCCACTCCTCTAAAATTATGTGTATATTATATTTTTCCCCAAGCAAATTATGCATGTTGTTTATTAACGAATAACACACTACATGTTTTGTATATTGAGTCTTTAGCAAACAACATACAACTTAAGAATTTGACACCATGCGAGAACAAAAAACATGTGGCAATTGGCATCTTGCTCTTCAAACTTATTAAATGAGTGGGAAATGACTTCCATCAAATGCATGGTCCATTAAGAGGTCCAAATTTTGTAGGTGCACAATTTCAAAACTTTTCCAACCTTTTTCTACAAAGAGAAATGAAATGAAATGGTCTTAATCACATCCACAAGGTCGAGGGTTTATGGGACCACTGCAAATTCCGACTGCTTAAAGATTTTTGGGCTTAATGGTATTTTTTAGAATGTTTCCCCTCTTGTTGAATTGAGATAACATCTCCATTGACCCTTTTATTTCACTTTTCTCAAATAACTATATCATGGAATCAACTCTTAGAATTTTCTCATACATGTCTTTGATGTTCGTGTACCTTCAACATTCAAGGATGAAATGCTCCTCTATTTCAACTGCCCTTGTATTGCATACAACACAAGTCCTCTCTTCAAAGAACTAAAACCCCTTGAAGGCCATGCATTATCATCTTTTCAAGAGTCACTAAAACATATAGAATATGTTCTTATTGATGAAATGAGTTTCATCGGCCCAAAGTTGCTAAGAAAAATTGACATCAAGCTACACAAAGCTTTCCCACACTCAAAAACATCTGAATTTGGGAATAGATCAGTCATCCTCCTCGGTAACCTTGGCCAATTACCACTAGTTTTGGATAGTCCTCTTTATGCAAGTAATTCCTATGGAGCCAACCTTTGGAAGGGATTCCATTCTTCCATTACATTGCAAACAATATTTCAGCAACAAGGAACAAACAATGCACAAGTTTCATTCTGGAATTTACTACTCCACATGCGAGATTCAACTCCTCTTATTGAGGACTGGAACTCCTAATGTCTCACACCGAATGACACCTAACTTAGTAGGAGCTCAACATTTTTAAGGACGCACCACATTTGTTTGCAAAAACGATCTCGTGGACTCCCACAACCTTTAGATGGTGAAGGCATTGAACGTTCTAATCGCCCAATCCATTGTTGAAAGTAACAGTGGGTTGGACCAGGAGATCCTGATGATGATCAGTTGGAACACAAAGTTTTGTTGTGCAAACAAAGAAAAATCATGCTTATTGTAAATTTATGGCTTGATGCATGCCTCGTAAATGGTGCTACAAGAACAATCACCGACATTGTCTACGACGCATCAATGCCACCACCAACATTACCTTTATTTATTTTTAAATTTGATAGATACAACGACCCATGTTGGGATCCCTCCAACCCGTTACATATTCCCATACCCCCTGTTTCAAGAGGGAATCGAAGACAATTACCAATTAAAATGGACTGGGATTAACTATCCACAAGTCCTAGGGACTTACTTTGCATAGAGCAACTGTCGACATTGGAACCATTGAAAGACAGGGTCTGACATTCACAACTTTCTCCAGAGTTCCCTCGCTTGCAAATTTGCACATTTCACCTCCTTTTTCATTCAAAAGGTACTAAAAATGGCGCACGTACCAACACTTGGAGCAAGAAGAAAGGAGGAGTCAAGACTACTATCCCTCAACCCTTCGTAAATATTACCCTCTACTTTGATAGCACCTCCACTACTACTTTACTCAACACTTCTTGTATCCAAAGCGACATTTTCATTCAAGGGGTATCAAATGTATTCATGTTTACTGAAAATAAAATTTCCCACAAAAGGCTACCATTCATGATAACAATTTTACAAATGTACAAAGGTCTTCATGTATACATGTTTAGTTCAAATGTCATGATATAAGATTTGTAACTGCATATGTATGAATTTGTAACAAATTTAAATGTACACATACAACCTTTCAATGTAATGTTTCATCTATATTCCTACACTACCACTATCAATCACACGCCTTATCGAGTGTACAAAGACCAACCAAACAACCGATGAAATACTAACACAATTACCCCGAAATAAATACAAACCACACCAGCTACAAAAGTAATCCAAAACAATATCAAATGTATTCATGTTTAGAGAAAAAATTGGCAACAAACGACTACCACTCATGAAATAAAATCTACACATGCCGAAAGCCTTCATGTATTCATGTTAAGTTCAAATAAAATAGTCTCGCAAAATGCTACCACTCATGATATAAGATTTACAATTGTATATGTACGAATTTGTAACAAGTTTGAAATGAAGAGATGATACCTTTAAATGAAGTGGTTCATCTATATTTCTACACTAACAAAATACCACTTTACAACATACATGTTCAATTTTTCCTTTTTATTATTGCTCGCTTCTTTATGTAAACCAACAACAACACATTTTTAATGTCTTCTTCATTATATCTGCATACAAATGCCTATAGTTTTAAAAACTTGAGAAAGAACCATGCAATTTATAGTTGTTTCCATCCAAAGCTTTGTACATTATATCACTTTTTTGCATATTGAATTGTTTTAAGGGTTAGGCCTCATGTTTGCGCTTTTTAAATGAAGTGGTTCATCTATATTTCTACACAACCAAAATCAATCACACCCCTTATCAACATCAACTACAAAATTAATAACTATCCCTCTAAATCAAATAACTTATACCATTTGACGCGTTCGCATTGCATAATACACATGCAATGGCTAGTAATAAAAAATATTTGATTTTTACGCCAAAGGCGTGAACTCTAGTGGGAAGCCTCCGTGGTCCCGAAGCGGAGGAGGATGCGGTGGCGAGATGGATTGGTCGATGATGGACGGCACTTCTGGAGCCCTACACGTGTCTTTGTGAATAGTGACCCGCGGAAAGCTTTAAAGGAGAAGAGCCTAGCACCATGCTCGCAGGAGGGAGATCCATATCGGGAGCCAGAAATGGAGGACAGATGCCAGAGTCCTGGCTGGAGGTGGACATGCCTCTTCCGTCAGCATGAAAAGGGGAGTATGGGTACCTCCTTCTATGGCGGTACATTTCAGTCCAGGAAATATTTAAAAACATCTTTGTGAGGGCTGCGAGAAGGGCTTTGGGTTTGTTGTTGTCCATGGTCGCAAATACTGAAGCAGAGAGGTCCCTTTCTATTTGGCTGCTTGTTGTGATTGAAGCTGGAGGAACCCGAAGTCATCATCTGACCAGGTATTGCTCTTCATTTTGTTAGAGGATGAACAAACCCGCTGGTTTTCCCCAGAAAATTAGGTTTTCCTGTTTCAATCGGCGCCCAGTTTAAAATTATGCATGAATGTTTGACAGTGTGGCATGTTTAAGTCTCCAACCTCCTGGCTACTTATTTAAAATCCCACTAGATTGGAACTCGCATTAATTGTTAATTTCGATTTGTAGAAATGAATGTATCGTATTATTTTGGAGAATGATTGGATTTAAATTATGCATCATTTCTGAACTGTGAACCAGAACAACCAGCCCCCGTTGTCATGCATGTATGTTTAACTGTTTGACACGTATAAGTTTCCAACCTCCTTACTAATAATTTGAAAGCCCACAAGACTGAAACTCTATTATTTTGGGGAAAGATTTGGATTTAAAGTATGTATCATTTCTGTGAATGATCTTGAACTAGGATAAGCAGAGCCCCTGTTTGAGGATAAAAGGGAGGCTT
The DNA here is from genome assembly GCA_018340775.1 of Taxus wallichiana var. yunnanensis. Taxonomy (NCBI): domain Eukaryota; kingdom Viridiplantae; phylum Streptophyta; class Pinopsida; order Cupressales; family Taxaceae; genus Taxus; species Taxus wallichiana. The sequence continues at coordinate 13,326,312 of CM031237.1, forward strand.
GAATTCTGTTTTAATTCATTTTAGTTTGGTTTGAGTGTACTGGTAGCTTGCTTTTACTTCCTTCAAGCACTCCCTTCTTTACATATACCTTGAGAGGCTTAAAACATTGAAAAACATATTTTATGGAAACTGCATTGAGTATTATGCAACATTGCTTGTTATGATCTTGTGAACCTTTTTTAAGGTTATTGGATGCTAAATTATTGGATGCAACATTATGAACAATTCCCTCTGTCCTCAAATGATGGGTCATGTTTATGTCTTCCGTATATTGGATTAGATGGTTTGGTCTGATGGCTCAAAAGCAATTTTCTGTTTTGTACACTTTTCTTTCTCATCCGTTCTCTATTCACCCTATGCATGAATGTTTGACAGTGTGGCATGTTTAAGTCTCCAACCTCCTGGCTGCTTATTTAAAATCCCACTAGACTGGAACTCTGCATTAATTGTTAAGTTTTGATTTGTAGAAATGAATGTACCATATTATTTTGGAGAATGATTGGATTTAAATTATGCATCATTTCTCGAATCATGTGAACAAAAACAACCAGCCCCCGTTGTCATGCATGTATGTTTAACTGTTTGACACGTATAAGTTTCCAACCTCCTTACTAATAATTTGAAAGCCCACAAGACTGGAACTCTATTATTTTGGGAAATATTTGGATTTAAAGTATGTATCATTTCTGTGAATGATCTTGAACTAGGATAAGCAGAGCCCCTATTTGAGGATAAAAGGGAGGCTAATTCTGTTGTAATTCATTTTAGTTTGGTTTGAGTGTACTGGTAGCTTGCTTTTACTTCCTTCAAGCACTCCCTTCTTTATATATACCTTGAGTGTACTGGTAGCTTATAATATGCTTAATTATCCTACTGTAAACTAGGAGTTCCAGCCATGTTAAGAAGACATAAAATGCAACTGCGCCTTGGGTTTGAGTTATGTTATTTGTGTTATTGGCATTCTATGGGGAATTTCTCTCTTTTGTTTGAATAACTTGGACTTAAACATTTTTCCTTAGTTCTGTGTCATATAAACACCTTAATCTTTTTGAATAGCACGGTGGACCTTGGATGATGGACACATTTGAATGCTAAACTTACCATTTTTTGCATAGGTTACAACTTTATTAAAAATAAATTACAAAGGTTGTGAAGTGGAGATCTCGTCCTTTGATGTAATGTTAACATATTCATACTCCAACTTTCAACTAATCAAATGTTATGTGTGTTATAAACTTATAGCCAATACCAGGACTATTTCATGCTTGAGAAGGCAATTTAGTAAGTGGCAAGGACACTTTGAATTTAAAAACTGATGTAGCAGATTTATTTTTTGTGGATAATTTGAGAGCATTGGTTGTTTTGTGCACTGTTGGTATTAGAACAGAGTAATGTTGTTTTCAAATGGATATTTTATTTATCAATCACATATTTTTGTTTCAAAAAATAATTAGTTCATATTTTTAAGACATTTCATTTCCAGAATTTATAGGTTTCACTTTAATTCATTACAGTATTCATCAGAGCTAATTGATCAATTTTTTGTTAGGAAAGTGAGATTTCTCTCTTTAGAACATCGATTCGGATTTCTACCAACTTTTAGTTCAATCTCTAGGTTATTTCAATGCCAAGAGTTCCAATTCTCTATTTCACCATTTAGATTCTATTCATCCGACTCCAAAGATCTCTCGTGATTAGGAAATTAAGATTTATGTTTTTAGAAATTCAGATCTCAAACTTTTCGTGATGACTCTCGTTTCACTCTCTAGGATAATGTATTGCCAAGCATTCCAACTAGTTTTATTCAACATTTAGATCCTTTTTATCTGGGACGTCCATGAACACTATTTGTGGACTGCATTTGATAAATTCCATTGTCTCCTCAAACTATGTTTGTAATAGCCCTGTGTTCAAGCCTTAGCTAGCCATCCCAGAGAGCGGGAATTTTGCAAGTTTTTCCAATATATAGTGCCACGTGAGATGGAATTTTCTGGCCGCCGTAGCTTTTTAGGAATCCCACATTCAAAATCTCGACTAAATGTTTTGGATAGTATTCATCAGAAATTACACTAGATGAAGGCTATTGTTTGGATATTTTTTTACAAATACATTAACACAATAATTTTTCTGGAAGTATCTTAAGTGGGTGCTGTAAACTCTCAGCTCCTCCTTTAGAAGACTTTTTCTGTAAAATAGTGCCATGGGAGGTATAATTATAATATCTGCTATAACTTTTCAGTGACTTCCATTTATTAACTATCTTGACCCCGATTCTGGAAGCATACTTCAAGGGAACAAATAACCACAGACTCCAATATTTTCAACTTGAGTTATTTTTCTAATAGCGTTGTCTATTACCATTCCAAGTTGAACTATTTGGACTATGCAAAAAATTCCAGGTGAAGGTCAAAGATTCCCTTTGAAGAACAACGCAAGGATAGGGATATTTATAGAGGAATGTTTGCTAGGACAGGGCTTACTAGTCTATATGTATGGCAAAAATTATTTTCAACAATAGGTTGTGTTTAATTTATGCAAAAAACAAATGATCTAGATGGACCAACACTTAATACATTGAAAACTGATGTCGTCACATTGTGATTGGATAATTTGAGAGCATTGGTTGTTTTGTGCACTGCTGGTATTAGAATAGAGTATTGTTGTTTTCAAATGGATATTTTATTTATCAATCACATATTTTTGTTTCAAAAAATAATTAGTTCATATTTTTAAGACATTTCATTTCCAGAATTTATAGGTTTCACTTTAATTCATTACAGTATTCATCAGAGCTAATTGATCGATTTTTTGTTAGGAAAGTGAGATTTCTCTATTTAGAACATCAAATTCTGGATTTCAACCAACTTTTAGTTCAGTCTCTAGGATATTTCAGTGCCAAGAGTTCCAATTCCTCTATTTCACCATTTAGATTCTATTCATCTGACAGCTCCAACATCTCTGTGATTAGGAAATTAAGATTTATGTTTTTAGAAATTCAGATCTCAAACTTTTCAGATGAATCTCGTTTCACTCTCTAGGATAATGTATTGCTAAGCATTCCAATTTGTTTTATTCAACGTTTAGATCCTTTTTATCTGGGAAGTCCATGAACACTATTTGTGGACTGCATTTGATAAATTCCATTGTCTCCTCGAACTATGTTTGTAATAGCCTTGCGTTCAAGCCTTAGCTAGCCATCCCAGTGAGGGGGGGATTTTGTAGGTTTTTCCAATATATAGTGCCATGTGAGATGGAATTGTTTGCCCCCTTGTAGCTTTTTAGGAATCCCGCATTCAAAATTTTGACTAAATGTTTTGGATAGTATTCATCAGAAATTACACTAGATGAAGGCTATTGTTTGGATATTTTTTTACAAATACATTAACACAATAATTTTTCTGAAGTATCTTAAGTGGGTCTGTAAACTCTCAGCTCCTCCTTTAGAAGACTTTTTCTGTAAAATAGTGCCATGGGAGGTATAATTATAATATCTAGCTATAACTTTTCAGGGACTTGCATTTATTAACTATCTCCGAATATTATTGAAAATTATCAGAAAACATAGACTATATGCATGCTGCCATTTGGCAATAAACTTTGTTGAAAATTAGTCAAGTGGTTGATGCAAACTTTCAGCCCTTTTTTAATACAGAAAATCTTCTCTAAACCAGATTCACTCTCGTTGTTGTGTATAAAAGTTCAGGGTCTACCTGCATTTTGCAAATCAAAAGACATTTCACTGTACCACCTGCAGCGTGAAAACTGGAGCAACTACTAGCTTGTCTGCATTTCCATAGTCTGTTTGTTCATTTCTAGTGTGCTAGATTGCCTGTTTTGTCTAGTCTATTGCTCTTACTCATCTACGTGACTTGTATAAGATCAAATTTTTAGATATAGGTTTTAGAATGAGATGGTCAACTATGTTAAAATCCAAAAACCACTAGGAGTCAAAAAATTGGCAGCAATATTTTTGCTTTGGCTTTAAAATATATTGTTATTCAATTCATACAAAATAAAGAATTAAAGTATATATTAGTGGGTGGATTGCGAAAATGTAAAGACATCCTCACTTCCATCAATTTTGGGTATCATAGCCTACACTTCCTTTACATGTTTTGGGTTTGGTTTACCATTGAAGTTAGATTTAAATTTTAACGGGCTGTCATGGATTTTCAGTCTAACTATATATGAATGAATTAGTTTGGCAGCTGCGTATTGTCCGCCCCATTGCATAAAAATGAGTTCCAACTTTTTTGGTTTGAAATTTGAATAAAATCAAGGATAAGCATGGGCCTTATTCCTTTTGGCTGTGACGTTTAGTACCGTTTGAGGATATTATGGTTGTTTTTGGTCAAAAAGTAGTATTTCCTTTTTGCTGCAAATACTTATCTGTTCTGCTTGTTTATTTGGTGTTGTTGTTATTACTTATCACCATTGGCTATCTATACACTATTTTCCTTTGTGGCATGGACAATTCCATAACAACTCGTTTAGAGAATTGGTTATTGAATATGTTTTGTTTTTTTCATTATTTCCCATTTACATTTTCATAGATTCTTAATAATGTGGTTGAAGTTGTCTATCTTTAAATATCTTATTGTTGTATGTGTTGCATAAAGAAAACTATTTTCTTCTTTCGGTCTTCAGCCACGGCATAGAGGGGCAAGTGCCTTCGCCATTGGCAGGATTCGGTGTGTGCTGAGGGGTTTTTGCCCCTAGGATGCCTCATCGAAACGCCCTTTGTTGGGCGTTAGACTGCCCATTGGCAAGGCTTTTAAAGCTGCCTGCCAAAACAGACAACACCCAAATATTTGTCTTTGATTCCTTGTTTGTGCTCTGCAACAAGAAACAATGTATTTAACTTCCATTTCCAGTGTAGAACTTATCGAGGTTCATATAGCATCTATGTATTTTGTTTTTTCATTTTTATTGTTTTTGGTTGCTTGTGAGCTTGCAGCAATGAAGACTCATAATACAATTGTTGTTCCTCCACACGGTGTGACAATCACCACTCCGCACTTGGAGCGGGAAGATTCTTTCAACTGGACAAAGTTTGTTGTCAATGTGCTCCATTGCAGGCAACCAAAGCCGCAAAACCTGTGATCGCTGATTTGGTTAGAGAACGTCTCCGCTTGCATCCTTCCTGTCCTCTTTATCTTTCCAAGTTCCGTATAAGGTGGGATTCAACTCGAGGGGATTTGGGCTTGTATATGATCGCCCGAAGATGCTGTGAAATACGAACTTGAGCACAAACTGAAAAGATGGGGATAACTACAAAGACAATACATGTTGGAGGGAAAAAAATCACATGGTGCAAAAAAATTGCTAATGTCACCAAGGGAAAAAAATGAGAAGCCAAGAAAAAATGAAAAACTTTAAGGGCATGCTTTCATTAAACTTATGTACATAAGTGTAATTTAGGTAGCTATATGGTACAAACATCTACTATGTTCTCTTTCAGTTGCTCGATCAAAATAACAGTATGTTATGTTTTTGATAGCTCTTGCTCGCTGAAGTTTGAGACTTGCTTCATTGTACATTTGCCACTTTGTCAATCTTATTAATGTCAAACAAACTTTTAATAGATAGATTTCATACTATGTTTGTTTTGCATTCAACTAGCTTTCCTATCATCATATTATCCATCTTGTGAATGTATCTTATAAACATCATGTTTTGCTCTTATAGGTAATCTTCAGTTGTTTGGCACAATTGTTGCAGATCGTTTTCTAATTGTTTTTTTGAAAGCATTCCGCCATACGTTCCTCCCTTGAAACTGTTCATTGCTACATATAGAACATAAGTTGTTGCAAAATAGTATTTTACTTATTGCGTACATTTCTTGACGAAACTGTTCAAGCTGCATTTCTAATCATCTCTCCGAAATATTCAAATAAATGAAATACTATTTTTGTTTAGTTGATGAAATAATGTATTCTTGGAAGGTTTTTGACTTCTTCATGATAATATTTGCTATATATTTCCCTTCGCAATTACTTGGCAAATCACTTTTTCTAAGCTTAAACTTCTCTTAATTGCTTGAAGATATTCAATGTTATTACACTAATCTTCAACTTAATATATCTTGATCCCTCTTTTTCGATTTTTTGTTATTGTTGTTGTTATGGTGCAATGATTCTTTACGGTGATTTGTGTCACTAGACTTCAGCAACAAATTCTAAATTTGTAGAACGGTTCTTCTTCAGCATATAATAGTTTGGGAAAGATTTCCATGTGTCTTATATATCCCCTTTCTAAGCACAATGAGTGTTATAGCTCAGGAATTTCAACATGGCTATCCAAATTCATATTCTACTGTAAAATTTAGCAAGTCTAGAGGGCTCTTCTATTTCTTTTGGGGTTCTATGAATATAGAGCAATGAGTATTAGGACTGCCTGGAATCACATGTTTCTAGCTGACTACTGAAATAGTGGCCTCTAACTTTTAGATTTTTGGAAATGTCTAGGGAATGTTTGATCTTGATCTATATCAAATCCTATAAGGAAACTTGTTAGAAATATTTATTCCTCTTTCTTTGAAGAAATGCAGCGAGTTGATTCATAAAAAGACCAGTGTTTGGTGGGCAGCAAAGGTAGAACCCAACTGACAAAGTGGAACAACTAGGAAGGAACAAGAACATACAACTGATTTTATAATGCATCATGAGAACAACAATTTGTCAGAATTTAGAATCCAAAGCATCTTGTTCGGTCTTCATTTCAGTTTAGATATAATCTGCAGACCCACTATAAATATTTCAAATACAGGAGTAATTCTGAGTTTGACAACATTATTATGTTTAGATCTTGCTGATTCTACTTTATTACAAGTTTTGCAAGTATAGAAAACTCCACTACCTAAGGAATGAAAGTAAACAACACGTTTAGACACTCAACTCATACAACTCCCAATGAAAATGAAGTTTAAAGAAAGGGTGATCCAAAGTAGGAAGCAACTTTTGTTCATAAAGAAAGGCTTTTCTAACATAATAGTAAGGTGACCTTTCTGTATTAATTTATGCAAGAGAAACACAAGCTGAAATTCAGTTTTAAAATATTCCACCGAATGTTATGATGACATACAAGAATATTCATCTACAAAATGTCTAAAGGAGTCATCTTCAACTTACAATCCGGGCACTTTGATATGATTCAAATATACAAAGTTAACAACAACATAATGCTTATGTGATGCGTGAAGACAATAGACAAATATAAATTACTCTTGTTGTGTGATTTGGGAAGGGTGGTCTCCATATTAACAATAAAACAAACTACGGTGCTTCAAACTGCTCTCCAACGATTTGGGCCCGCACCTCTTTCAATATTATTGCTTGTTTTAGCAAAATTTCATGAAGTGCCAATTATCACGTTAGGATAGTTTCGGTAGGAGTCGATATCGAAGCAACAGAATGTATTCGAGATTCATCCTATACTCTGGATGGCTAAGATCGATATCCCTTTTTTGAAAAACAATAGAATGATACCGAAATAATGCAATATGTCCCGCAAATTACATTTTTCTAAAAAAATAATGACACTATATGATTTATAAAATTATTGATCTATATATACCTTTTGATCCCGTATATACTTGCTTTTCTCATTGCACGCAACCTAGTTGAAGCGGGTTTTTCTTTCACAGGGCTAAATGTAAATGTTAAGGTTTCTTTTTATTTTGCTTTCCGGCAAGTTTATAAATATTGTGATGCGGTTTAGCTCGTTGTGCAGAAGCGCATTGTGTGTTAAAACAATCTTCGTCATGGCTGCACCTTTGACATATGGTGGCATCTCCATGTTGATTGAGGGTAGTACAGATGCCGAACCGATAGTCCAACTTCTCAACATTTGTCCCCTTCAATCTGCATTGAACACTGAGCTCCAACATCGCGTGGATCTCTCCGATGGTGTGCACTTTCAAACAACTCTTTTGCCCTCGAAATTTGCAAGCCAAATTTCAGATGCCCGGTTAAAAGATGGAACCATTGTCTACTGCAAAAACCATGCGAGAATGATAAAACATGAATTGTAAGCATCCATTTTCCTTTGTGCATGTATGCTCTGCTTTCATTTCTTTTATATTCACTAATTTTTTGTCCCTTTTCATTTTCATCCTTTGCAGGATTGTTCTTGTCTCCGAACTAGAAGTTGTGATAGAAACACATCCACAAATTGGTGCTCCCACTCCTCTTCCTACCCATGTCATTCACGGAAAGCAATCAAATCCTAATACAAACCATGGAGCCGACGGAAGTTTGGTCCCACAAACACCTCCCCAAAAGAAAATTGGCCTCCCTAACAGTTCAAGAATGCCTCTAAAAATAAGTGCACTAAATACAACCATGCGTACATGGTCTGTTGAAGGTCGTGCCCTTGGGAAAACAACGCTAAGGGAATATGCTAATGCAAATGGCTCCGGCTCATATTTCGGCTTTGATTTTGTGGATTGTGAAGGTGGGAAATACACGTTACATGCTTCAACGAAATTGCAGCAATGTTTTTGGACAAATTGAGGCTGGAAACTTATACACCATCGCAAATGGAAGGATAGGGAATGCAAAACCAGGTTACAACCACCTTAACAACGAATTTGAGATATTCCTACAAGCTTCTTCCACTATCTCTCCGTTGCTTGTCAATAACGCCATAATACCTTTGCATAACTTTCACTTCACAGAAATCAAAGATATACCTGCAAAACCTGTTGGTTCCTTCATTGACGTTATTGGCATTGTTTTAGCAATCTCTCCTTGCTCCACTATCCGCAGGCGGGATAACAGTGAAACTAAACGAAGAAGCTTGCAATTGAAGGACATGTCAGGATTTAGTGTTACTGTAACTTTATGGGGCCAACATTTACATGATCTCGCCCAAGAACTTGAGGAAGTCCTTTCTATTCCACAACTCCCAGTATTGGCTTTAAAGGTGGCACATGTTTCAAGTTTCAACGACACTTCCATAGACATTATCTCCAACACAAAATGGTTTGTTAATCCTCAAATTCCTGAAACTAAAACGCTTGCATGACTGGGTTGCCTCTGAAAATTACACTATTGAAACTCCCTTTGTAATGAACAAATTTCTAGGTCCTCCTCAAAGCTTAAAACTAGTGGCAACAATTACAGAAATACTTCAAATGGGCAATACATGAGCAATGAATGGGCTACGCTTAAAGCTATAATTGTAGACATCACAATGGATAACTTCTACTACATGGCTTGCCCCCTTATAAACGGTGACAAGCAATGCCAAAAGAAAGTGAAACCAACAAACAATGGCTCGTGGTTTTGTGCAAGTTGTAAGTCTCATGTGCATCAATGCGATTATAGGTATGCTCTCCATATAAACTTGCAAGATGACTCAGGAGAGCTACAATCAGTTACATCATTTGACAAAGTTTTGAAGAAATCATGGGTGTCGTGGTAGTAGACCTCCAACTGATTGTGCATAGATGATGAGGCTACAACGGAGATTGCAAACCAGATAATTGGCCATGAATACAAATTCACTCTATCCGTGAAAAAAGAAACTTTCCATGGAAATACACAACTGAAATGTGTCATACTTGATTCCCTTAAATTGGATGAATCGAAAGTCGTTGCTTGACTTTGCCTTTCCTGGGCACCATAACACTTTCCTATATTTTAGTTTCTTCATTGTTTGCTCATATCTCCTCTGTAATATGCTTTTGTCCACAGATACATTTGTAATATGCTTTTGTCCGCATGTTATAATGGACTATAACTCTCAAAGTTTTCCATTTAATGGTTGTTAGTATTGGTTTACATGCGCATCTATATCGCAAAGAAACCTTTTTGTAATTGATAAAAATGTATGGTCCAATATATATATATGTGTGTGTGTGTGTGTGTGTGTGTGTGTGTGTGTATGTATATGTATAGTTTTTGCTAACATTATGGAACACTTTATTCATTTCTTTAATGTTTGTCTATGTTTCACACAAAGTTTTTTCTTCTTTCTACCTCTTAATACCTATGTAAAAAAAAATGAAGCCATATCTCTATCTTTTTCCTAATCAAAACTCCATACACACCCTTGTATTTCTTCCTTTACTTCCTTAAAAATATATGCAACAACAAATCATTTTGCTTTTGTTTTATTGCCTTTAGCTACCAAAATATAAAACATTTACAGCAAGATAAGCATTTACAAATGGTTTTTGCATTCATTTCCCCTTATCCACATACATAATTTAGCACTCTTTTAATCTTCTCTTATGCCACCTTTTTTGTGATTTTCGCAGGTTGTTTTATGCACAATGCCTACCCCGAGCAACGACAAAGAAGAAGAGATATTTATGCCTTGCACAAAGAAGAAATCAATGCTTCCCGACGTGAGCACTATCGCCAACTCCAACAGATGCCTACAAGTTCTAGCCCTTTCCAAACTAGTGGTCACCCCCTTTCATGTCTTCCCCTACTACTTTCCCCTCCGCACCGCACAATTCTCCTTTTCCTCTTTGCATTAACCACACCACTTGTGTCGGACCTTGTCTTCATCATGCCCGCAACATCGAATTGCAACCCTCTCCATCGCTACACTACCCTCCATCTGCTTCATCCCAATACATTGCTCCTTGCAATCATTCACCCTTCCCATTTCATCTGCACCTTCGGCCGGTAACAAGTTCGATTGCTTATCCTTCTCTTACTGGAATGCCTCTTTCGCATTCTTCCGACCTTCCATCCCCTTCCTCCCAAATTCATCGTGATAGTCACACCCAAGATTCCACCCTCCCCATGCCGCTCCACGAACATTCCGTGCGGTACCTTCTTGGGCAGATGCCCAGCGCAAATTCCACCAAAGACTGGATCTTTTATCGCACATCCACACCTGCTCGATTTGTCTTGAGAACTACCTGGCATACATACTACCTTCCATGAAGGAAAACACACATGCATTAGGTGCAAGTCCGAAAGAAATGGACACCGCTTCTCCTCTTGGAACAATATGGATCCTGGCATTCAACCTGCCATTCTCAAATCTTTAACCTAGGTCGAAGAAATGTTGATTGCTCGCATTAATCTAGTTTTGCAAGTCACACAAATGCGCGGGACAATATAAATATTCAGGTCACACAATAAGTTTCCCACAAAACATTTCTTCCATTTCCAAATACCTTCCTCGTCGGCTAGGAGATTTGGATCTCTTGTTGGTTCAAAAACTAGAATTCAACAAACAAAATACGACTTCTATGTTAGTAGGTCCCGTGTTTGGGAAGTGCTTCAATATAAAATTATCCATGACCCCTACTATAAGGATGTTCTTATTGACACTGAGGCTCTTTCCTCTCTCCCGCCGGAACCGACAAACATATCCTCCTCCCTTAACTCTATTCCTATAGACCTTCCAACCTCTCACTTCTCTGAGCCGCACGATAATGACAACCCTCCTTCCAACCCCTATGAGTATCCCGAGGAGACATCCTCATTTGTTCCTTCAAACCCAAACACTGGCACTGAAGAGGAGTTAATCGAACAGTACCTGCTTTCAAATGGCCGGCTGCACCCTGCACCTTGGCTTGGCCTGAAGTCGAAATTTACCAATTAATGAATACACCACGGAGGGCCTTTTCTCAATGGCTTTTCCAACTTTGTTTCCAACTGGTGCAACATTGTTTAAACAACCACGCATGAAGGATGTTCAAATGCATGAATATGCCCTCCACCTGATGCGCTACCATGATGATCGGTTTGGCTCGCACCCCAGGTTCGAGGTATTTTTGCTTAACCTTATTATGAGACATAGGAGCCAATCTACAGCTGCAGTTTTCATGAGGTTGAACCTTGAACATGGTGTCCCCCTACTATAGGCCAACTATGGCAACGCCTGCATGATTTCCCTGATGATTGCCTTCCATAGAGTTTAATGAGATTTAGAACCAACCTTGCGGGGGACACGAACATTTTGGTCAAAGAGCAGAGGGGAGGTCTCAGACATGATTGAGCAATTGGGGGCGCCTACACTCTTCTTCACTCTTAGTGCAGTACAGACACAAAATGGCCAGACCTACATAACATCATGCCAGGTTTTTCTCCTGCTGAGGCCCGTGCGCACAACAATGGAGGACCAAGAACATTGTTAGCCACCCTCATCGTGTCGCTGACTTACTTACATCAAAGATTCACAATATTCCGTGAAGAAGTGTTACAAAAACATCTTCGAGCCAAAGACTATTGGTACAGGTAAATTTCTTCAATGCTCTCTACTTTTCTTTTGCTTAAATACATAATGATTAACCTTCCTTTACCACAGGTATGAATGGAAACATAGAGGTTCAACACATGTTCATGGTTTCCTATGGCTTGAAGATGCTCCCGACGTTGATCGCATCGACTGGTCAAATAATGAATCTGTGGACAAAGCAAGACAATACTTTGATACCTACATATCTGCATGGAATATGCGCCCTCCTTCCATCTGCTCAGAATTTGTTCACAGGAATATCCAGGATGACCCTTGCCTTTTAGTTTCATCTCAAGTCCTTGCAGTTTCCCCGTTACAGATTTGGAGGAGTTGATAAATCGAGTTCAACGACACACAAAGTGTTCCGAGAATACTTGCCTCCGAAAAAAAATAACCGCCTCCAATGCCGATACAACACACCTTGGGAGAATAGAGCCACTTCTCTTTTGTTTGTTGATGAGAGTGCTTCAGTTAAATACCTCCCTTCAAGGAATGATGATAGATTGAACACACACAATCCAACAATGTTATCCATATGGAGAGCCAATATCGATTGTCAACCTGTGTTATCTCGCCATGTTGTCCTCAAATACATTGCTAAGTATGCTTCCAAAGTGGAGCAAAGGTCAAAAACATACCACCAAATGCTTTCTAGATTGTCGAGAGGTTTAGATCCTGATCTGCCAACACATTTAGCCATAAAAAATGTTAACTGAGAGTGTGGTTGAACATGACATTAGCACACAAGAAACATGCCACATGCTCCTCAAATTGCCACTTGTAATGTGCAGTCGCACTTTTGTGTCGCTCAATGTAGGCAGAAAAATCTTAAGAAAATTGGTTGACGCAGAGTGTGAGGATGCAGAAATAACCCTCATTTTAGATGCATAAAGGGTCCGACCTTCAAACATGGAAAGCCTTCCACTCATTGAAGTTGCGCACATGAGAGTTACAAAAATACCGCAAACACAATAGATGGAAGAATCATACCGTACCAGTATTTGTTCGAGTGTTCCCAAGTTTCAATGTGTTCCATCTAAGGATTCCCCTCTTTTGAGCTTTTATGTTGGTCTGAACTCCTTTTATACAAACCTTTCCGCAACATTTCTACTGATATTGGTTCAACACCTCAAGAAACCATTTCTACATGGAGCTTGTTTAGATACAATTATTAGCCCTGACATATTGCACGACACACGAATCAAATCCGTCACCCCCACCTCGATAAAGATAATGAGTCAGAGGGCGAGCCCCCCTGCCTGTTCAACAACTATATGATTGGCAACTTTTGGCTCGATTCCACTGGAACACTTCATTCCTTGACATCTTGCAAATGTTGGGCCTTTGTGAATTTGACACCCTTCACAATTGGAGTGCACATCGAGTTCCTGTTGCTCTGCAGTCTTTTGGGGCCACTTTCATCGAAGACAAAAAGGCAGAGCATATTTCAACTTCCCTCGTGGAAAGATTCCACCCTCCAGCTTCAGGTTTATCTCCAGAACAACAACAAGCTTTCAACATAGTTATTCAACACTTCGCTCACAAATCCAACCTTCCTCCACTGAGACTTATTATACAAGGGACTTGCTGGTACTGGAAAATCATTCCTCATTAACATTTTAAAGTCTTCATTTGCCTCTTCATCCAGCCAAGGCCTTTCACCTCTCCTTCTACTCGCCCCAACAGGAGTTCTTTGCTTTCAACATTTCAACTTTCGACAATACACGCAAGCCTCCGATTCCCATTAAAGAACTCAAACCCTTAGAGGGCCAAGCTTTATCGTCTCTTCAAGACTCCCTCAAGCACACCGAATACATTCTAATTGATGAAATGAGTTTCGTCGGGCCAAAGTTGCTTTCCAAAATCGACTATCGTCTTAGGGAAGCTTTCCCGCACTTCAAGAATTCTACATTTGGAGGCAGATCTATGATCCTTGTTGGAGACCTCAGTCAACTTCCTCCAGTTATGGACATTCCTCTTTATGCCAGCAAGTCTTACAGAGCTACCCTTTGGCAAGAATTCAACATATCCGTCTGCCTTCATTCAATCTTTCGTCAACAAAGGCTCGATCCAAAGACATGCATCATTCCGTAAGTTCTTACTTAACATTCATAATGCAAAGACCTACATCTACTGCAGATGGAAGCTCTTATGTCAAGATCCGTTTCCTCCCTTTCCGAACAAGAAAACATTGATTTTAAAGATGCCCCTCATCTTTTCGCTCAAAATGACCTTGTGGACTCGCACAACCTTATTATGTTGAAATCCCTTAACTCTCCTATTGCCAGATCAATTGCCGAAAAGACCAGACGTTCTACATCAGGTGACACCGAAGACGATCAATTAAAGCCCAAGGTTCTTCTCTGCATCAACCAAAAGTAATGCTTTCCACAAACTTGTGGGTTGACAAAGGTCTTGTCAACGACGCTACTGGTTCTATCATCGACATAGTCTATGAGGAATCCTCCGGACCTCCAGCTCTGCCTCTTTTTGTCGTCATCAAGTTTGATCGTTACACAGGACCTCCCTAGGATTCGAACAACCCCTTGCATGTTCCTATTCCTCCCATTTCTAGAGGGGGTCGCAGACAACTACCGCTCAAAATGGCATGGGCTTTTTCTATCCACAAGTCTCAAGGACTTACATTAACACGGGCTACAATCGACATTGGCGGAACTGAAAGACAAGGCCTAACATTCACTGCTATGTCAAGAGTTTCGTCTCTTTCTTCCCTTCGTATTTCTCCAGCGTTCTCTTTCTCCCGCTACTCTCGCATGTCCTCCACTCCCCTTCTACAATCCAGGCTACAAGAGGAATCTCGCCTTCACTGCCTTCCATCTTCTCTCCCACACCTCGCCCAACACTCGTCTTAACTACTTCGCCTCTTCCACCTTTCTCGTCTTCAAGTTCCATTGGTGCAAGAACTTCTTTATAACAACATCGCATGTACATATCACGTGCATTTTGTATCAATAACCCTTTTTCCATGAGTTTGAAATGTCTGGCAACTACTTTAAACGCAATATTTAAACTATGTTGCTTAGCTTAAGTATTCGAATTTTTTTTTTTGGCACTCTACTACTAACCAATCTAATATAACTAAAACTTTTGAATTAACTCCCTGTTATTCTTTTATATTTATCTTTCAAAAACATGATGCTTTTGTTTTATTTTAACATTTTCTTATTTTGGCCATTTCCCCACCAATCTATATAGTCTTCTACTCAAATATTCGTTACATTACAATTGATATTCCTTTTGTTTATATTTCCTCCACTTATTTTTCTTTTTTACTCCTACCTTTACTTGCATTTACGAAGTATTTTTTTAAACCACTCTCCTCTTTCGTTCACTTTTACCACTTTTCTTTCCCTCCTCCTTCGTTTCCTTCTCCCTTTTTCATTTACTTTTACCACTTTTCTTTCCCTCCTCCTTCGTTTCCTTCTCCCTTTTTCATTTCTTTTTTCCTTTCTCTCAACTATTTTCTTCTTTTCTACTTCCTTCTCCTTCTTCCCCTACCTCTCTTTCGGTGTTATCATCGCACACCTCACGTGCGATTGCTAGTTTTATATCCAATTAGGAGGTCACTACATATCCCAGACCCTTTCTTTAGAACTTAGGTTTGGTTTCGCCACAATGTTTACTGAGTGTACTTGTGTCCTAAATCAAATTTCCATACCTCTATAATGTTCCATAGTCCAAACTAAAGAGACACCACGGCGCAACTTAGTCAAAAATAAAAATATGGCGATCCAACTGTTCAACTACCGAGGCATATTTTTCTTGATCCGTCGAGAATGACCTCATTCTTTTAAAAAATTAGGCAGTCATGTGTCCTCGCAATTACATACTCTGTACCATATGAGGAAAACTAGAGTAGGATAGCTGGTTATGGACCAACAAGCTCCCACCACACCAATGGTGAAAGTTTACCCTATAATGGCAGGAATGGGTTTGCATCTTGATGTGCTCCAGCCTCTTGGCCTGGCACTAGTCCTGCACAGAAGAAAATGAGAGCCAACTGTTACGATATAAAGCATTGACATAATTGTTAATCTGATTTAAGGGAAAGAAAGCAAAATGAATTCCTTTCACAGACTCCTACCTTTCGCAGTGATGATCTCGTTGGAGTGTTTTGATGTGGGACTGACAACATTGAGCAAAGCTGCATTCTCCAGAGGGATGAGCCATTTCGTGTTTGTAGTCTACAGCAATGCTTTGGCTTCAATCCTATTATGCCCAGTTGCATTTTTTATAGACAGGTATATATAATCAACCTCTACCCATTTGCATAGACTCTGGCAAATTTGACTCTGATTCTGCCTGTCCATATATTGAGTTGGGTGAAAAGGAATTAGGTTAAACGGAATACTATTCAAATCCATATATGAACCAAGTTAAATTATATAAACAAGACTGTTTGTGTATGTAAATTTCTACTTGGTGCGCTTTTGTTATATTTCCCCTATAGAGGCTTTGTTAATGGCGACCAGAGCAAGATATCTCATATTGAGATCACGAAACAACATAAAAATTCTAGTTTGGGGAAGTGCAATTATTTGGGTACTCTGTACACTATCTATGTGGGTACTCTTCTTCCTGGACTGAGTTACTTTGTTTCTGCAATCATGTGGGTACCTTGTACAATATCTATGTGGGTACTCTTCTTCTTGGGCTGAGTTACCTTGTTCCATCATTGCAAAAGAATGTTTGCAAGTTCTTTCAAAGACAAACTAGAAATACTTAATAGCATTATACTCGATTCCTTTAACAACTCATGCTAGTGAAATGATTTTTTTTGTAGTTGCAACTGCAGGAATGACTTGTATACTGATTTCAGATGATGTGTTGGATTGCAGGGGAAAACGGCCACCTCTCTCATGGTCTATGCTAGGTAGATTTTTGTGCTGGCTTTGTGTGGGTAAGCAAGCCTTCATCCCAAGAAGTAAGATTAAGCTGCCTGTTAATTTTCTTAAGTAGAGTGGCCAAACACTTATAGAGAGGATGTCAATTGATTGGATCCAAATCTTACTGCTATGATATTGATCATGAGTTCAGTTTTGTTAACAAATCAAGGCGGTTGCTAAGGAGACATTTCAAGTTAATACCCAATTGTGCAGGGAAAACCACTTTTGGGGAGTACCTGAAGGGGGCATTTTCCATTTGAGCTTGGCTGCATGGGTGATTCCTCCTCTGGTTAGGTGCAATCCCTGGGTCATTGGGATCACCTACCTCCAACAACCAGTATGTATACCCTGCTCCAGAATGTCTCTGCAGCCAAGCTCGAGCTTCGGCCTCACCAGCTCAATGCGAAAAATCATGTCCTTGCAGTACCTAAAGACCTTCCTTACAACTTAATTTCAGTTTGAATTGATGGTGGGATTACAGAGTGACGATCTTCTAGCCTCCTATCCCTGCTAGACCTCACCCTCAGTTTAGTGTATAGTCTCATAACCCAGCAAAACTCTGCAAACCAATCCAAAGAGTATCAACTTGAATGCCTGCAAACAATTGGGCAAAAATGAGCAGAACATGTCAAAACCCTATATATATTATATTCAGAATTTGACAAAAATTAAAAATTAGAGGCAAGCCTGTACAGCTGGAATCCTCCATTTTTGTATCAACATAGATGTAGATCTTACTCATATAAAACAGTAAAATGTTGATAAATCATAGCATGCAATTGTCAACCACCTTAGTTTATAATCTATCATGACATACGAACACCTCATTCCAAAGCTGAAAAGCTATATATGAAATACCATGTCAGATTTAAATGCATGTAAATTGAAGATCCCAGTTTGTTCTTTTTGGTGTGGGTTTACAAATAATATGACAGAGTTATGTACAATGCTGATGATAGTTTGTGAAATAAACAGTATAAACATACCATGGGACGATATGTATATCTTGGCTTTTTTAGTCACCAAAAAAGAAAAGGTAAAAATCCCATTCATGGGAGAAAAGGGGAGTGAAAAAGTTAAAACTGACATTTTAAAATCTCCCTGTGGATTCTGGAGTGTGTCATGGTTCGACGAAAATTAGAAATCTCATTTGGAAGAAAATACATTTAAAGGCTGTGTAAGCACTGAGTATCTGAAGATATCAATTGAGAGAAGCCCTAAAATTTAACATAATAATTATTTAAATGAGAGGCTATTTGTGAGGACTGAATTTTCAGAACAAAAGAATGCTTATGACTTGTTAGCATTATTTGGGGTCTAGCAGCCCACAGAAAATGGGCTGTTTTATATAAAAGGGGCAAAAATCACGTACTTCTAGTTTTTCCCAGCAAAGTTTATTGTGCTATGAAAATGAAGGCCTCCTGCCAGCACTGACTAATCAAGCAATTGGAGCCACTCAAGATGCCTGTAATCTGTTATTTTTCGGGATGCTTGTATATGTATTAATTCAAGTTCTGATTTTCTATATTGTGTCTGGATTGCAGGATTACTGTCATGCAGAATTGTGTTTTCACAGGTGTGAATTATACTTCCCCAACACTAGCTACTGCAATGGGGAACTTGATCCCTGCATTTACCTTTGTATTATCTGTTATTTTCAGGTATCAGGTTCAGTCAACAGTATAATTTGTTCATAATTGTGTATTCTTCATATACTTCTATTCCTCACCCTGCAATGGGAGAGATTTTGTGTTTCCATATCTTTATAATATCTGATTGTTTTGTACGACATGCTTATAAAGAATATAACGTTTTTCACTTTTAAAATTTACAGTACAACTTTTCTTGTTCTAGTATATTGACTGCTTCCCTGCAATCTACATATAGACAATTAAAACCTTCTTTCCCAGAAAATCGCAACCCCTTCCCTAATTTGTTGCCCAACAGAGTGAAGCTCCACTCAATACAAGAATATCCCTTACTAGAACCCCTTATAGGGTATATATCTCTACCCAGCACTATGCTTACTTTCTGTATATTTTCTGTCCTGATATAAGTTCAGACTGGAGAAAGTAAATATAAGAAGTTCAGGTAGCCAGGCAAAAGTTTTGGGTACACTCATTTCTGTTGGGGGAGCAATGATTGTCACATTCTACAAGGGTCCTGTCATTGGAAATTTTGGATTTTCAAACCATGACTCAGAAGAAAGTCACTATATTGCAGAGAAGACAACATCAGTCAAAGATTGGATCATAGGATCTCTTTTTCTTGCAGGGGCCTCAATCTCTTGGTCAACTTGGAACATAATGCAGGTAATCTGTTCGAAGTTAGTTGATCCATGAATCTTAGTTCTTCAATATTTTTGTTTACAATTGGTTCATAATTTTTTTGTCTATTCAGGTGGCGACTTTGAAGAGATATCCAGCTGAATTGTCAATTACTGTTATCACTACCATATTGGCAACTATGCAATCAGCTATTCTCACGTTAATTGCTGAGAAGGATTTAACTGTTTGGAGTCTAAATTGGGACATTGATGTTATAAGCATTTCATATTCTGTAAGAATAACAACTTGTTTACATTCTTCTCTTGCATGTAGCTACAACTAGAAACAACCATACATTCAAACCTATGAAAATGATCCCTTTCTTGTAGGCAATTATTGGTACAGGGCTCACTTATACCATGCAAACTTGGTGCAACCGCAAGAAAGGACCTCTTTTTGTGGCAATGTTTAAGCCCATTGGGATAGTGATTGCGGCTATAGCGTCAGCCATGTTTCTTGGTGACAAGCTACATCTTGGAAGGTCTAGCTTCTAACATCCTTTAGATTTAACAAACCTGTACTTTTCGATAATCATAGAGGTAGTATGATATGAGAACATCTACTGGTGACTCAGGTGAGATACCTATCTTGAACTTAATCTAACACATTGTATTGCTTTGTTCCATTTGCAGTGTGGTGGGAGCATTTTTCATAGTGTCAGGTTTCTATGCCGTGATTTGGGCCCAATCAAAGGGTATTGATACTACTGATAAACTGTCCAGAATCGACCCTGTAAAGTGCCAGTTCAATTCAATCAATGGCGATCCAATTGAAACTACACCGCTGATGGTGGAAAACAAAGCTCCATATACATAAAAATAACCGTACTGATCAAAATCATGTAAAATTAGTTAGTTCTTGGCTAGCAATTGCCAGGTAATGTTAATTAATATCATTAGGTCTTCTAAAACATATTCTATTTCCTCCATTAATGCCGGTACACTATTTGAGCAACATTTGTAACTGCCTAATCTTGATGCCTGTAGGAGCTAGGAATTATTTAAATTCATCTTCGTAGTGGTTGATATCTTTGTCTACTCTGATCAGGGAACTGTTTGCTCAGTCTGCAAACATACTGTATTCAAAAGACCTTTCTGGAAATACTGCATGTCTTAATCATCTTGGATGTTTTGAGTTTAACTTTTCAACTCACCGTCAGGAAATTTAACAATAATTTTCTGCCCTTGATGAGTAGTGATCTATGAGGAAGGTAAAAAATAATCCATGGTACCAATGTTAATCTTTTAGTTGTTCAGTTAACTGCATCCAGGCTTCACTCAGCTTCAGGTTACCTCCCCTATTAAAACTATAGGGATTCTTCTCTATCATCAGAACTTCTGTTACCCAGACCCTCTATTTCTCATAACAATCTTCCTTCTTAGTCAGCCTTGTGTCCTTGAGACATGCTTGTGTAAGTGTTACGCAAGTGCTGGCTTTTCTACCCTATCACATAAATGATACTGGGGTTGTATGTTCCTTTATCCTAATATGCAGCCATCCACCCATTTGACCGATGCATTATTTTTTCGCAAGAGCATGGCATCAAGTAGATGCCTCCATAGGACCATATACATGAAGGTTTTGAGGATCCTTGGCTGTGTCCAGTATGTCTCTTAAAGGTTTTTTTGGTGGGGTACACAGTCATGATTTTGTCTCTTCTCAAAATTCTTGCCATGCCTTCTGTAATGGCCTCTATGTATGGTAACTTGATGCATGGGTCAGCTTCTGTAATGTCAATTTTTAGAGCATGATTCTGCTTGCAAGACGTTTGGATTGCCTTCTATATCTGTCTTTCTTTGTACCTATTTTCCCATAGTGCCTTAAAAGGATACTTCTTTTCTTGCTCAAAATGCTTTCCATCTGATATTTGAACTGCTTTAGGCATGAGAGCGTTGAGGCCTCCCAACTTCTGGGATGATTAGTAGTGCGAGTTTCCCAGAAGATACTGGTCCGCGCGTACCTTTCCTGTAAGCCTAATCTGAGAGAGTTCCATTGATATTTCTTGTTACCAGAACATCCAAGAAAGAAAGATAAGCTCTCTCCTCCACCTCATAGTAAATTTAATTGTCTCCGACCAGTTATTGAGATGGTCTAAGAATTCTGGAAGAAGTTTCTCCCCATGAGGCCAATTGGAATTTGTATCCTATGCATGTAATCTTATTCGCTATATTTTACAGAATAATCACTTACCTATTTACTTATGCAAGTTGCAGCTCATTTTCAATTTTTTTAACTATAGTTTGACAGTCTTCCTCCATGCCTTCCATCTTACACCAAAAAGATTTAGATTGGAGTTTCTATATATGGTAGATCAGGTATTACCTTGAGGCTTGTATATCAAGACCATCAAACAATTTCACGGGCTTATTGGTGTACCATGCCTCTATGAATACGAAAAATATAAGAATTTTAAGGATTCTTTATTTTTACAGAGATGAAGCTTCGGCATTAGTCCCTGGTGTTAGTAACGAAATGATAAGGAAGTTATCACTCGTCCCAAGATATAGAAATGAAAATGCAAAATTTATGATATACTTCATGGTACTGGGAATTTCATGGCTTATCTATTATACAATCCCAGCAGCAAGAAGACATTGTTTTGAAATCCTAAAAGTAGAGACATGGGACACCATCTGATATCTATAAGAGATTTGGAGCATTCATCTTCCAAAGGATGTCTAATGATACTCTTGGCTATTCTCAACTGAAAGTCCTGGGAATCACATTTTTTTGACAATTCTTAATCGAAAGTCCTGGGAATCACAATTTGTCCTATTCAAATGTAGTCCAAACATCATAGGGAATCTATAACATCATCAGTTTTATTCTTGGTCAAGTGGAGATTAATGGAACTTCAGAGTGTTAACAAGATGTGTGGGTTAGTCCACATATATTTTTCTCTCCCTGTGAGAATGCAAATAAGATGTAAACTTGAAATGGTATTCAAATAGATGGAGCAGTGTCAGCCTCACCTTGAGAGAATCAGCACAAAACTATTTGTCTATTACTCTGTTTGCTGAAGCATGAATATTGTAAAAGGGGAAGTAGTTTTTTAGGTCACTGCCAAGCAAGACACCAGTTTGGTGTATGAGGTCCCCCTTATGTAAGCTCACATGGGGATTATTTTTTTATTTATCTTATACATTGTTTATTGTGCGTATATGTCCTACCCCCTCATTTTCAAACATGTCTTCTCTCCAGAGTACCCATGCCATCACCGTAACGTCCACTTGGTTTATACATTTTCAATGCACAAACCACTTCCTATGACCAAGAATCGGTGAGGTTTAACCCTAAATGGAGGCATCTTTGAGAATTTCATTCTTTTCATTTAAATTTATGTGAAGCTTAGCGCTTCCTTTTATTGTCATTCGCCGAGCTTGGTGTCTACCTTGGATTGTTTAGGGTCAGATATTTATCTTGAAACATTTTGTCTTTGAGAAAACCAACTCTTGACGGGACATGGAGATTTGCCTAGTCGGTTTGCTGTTACTTGCAGGCTGTTTCATTTTTCACTAAGATGTGTTTAGAATTTCACAGCAATAAGATGTATGGTGGTTTATGCTCATTTAGTTGAATGTGAATAGCAAAACAATTCCTTTGTATGCACTGGTGGATCTAAGGTTAAAGATGGTGCGATGATAATTGCAGAGATTTTTATTATGTTCGTTTGGGAAGTCAGTCAGAGCTTTCAAGTGGTGACAAGATAGTTTTTTCTTAGGAGTGAGTATGGAAGATTTGTTCATATTTTCCCCTCATTATATTGCTATTATGCAGGAAACTCCTCTAAAATTAAACAAGCAGTAGCCGCAAACTTCTAGCCTTCAGCCTCTTCCAGTAGCTAAAATGCTTCATACTAAAAAGTAGAGGCTCATACTTTACTAGTAAACATTCCAAAAATCTGCAGTCTGTCATTTCCAAATTTCATGGAACTATACTCTCCTTTAAAATAGCAGTAGCCCCATCCATGGGACCGGCTCTGTTACCATAGTTACAAGTTCAAAAAAAAAATCATAGTTTCTTCAAAGGAAAAGGCTAGTTAATGTTTTAGAAAACCTGAGGGAAAAGCTTGGAAGGCTGTGGGTGGCGAGGCCCACATAGCAGTCAACTAGCAATGCTATTGGACACACGAACCTGCAACCGTGTTTGAGTCTCTGGCACACTAATGTCGTGATAAATGATCATCTATTCCTAGCTTCATGTTTATAATGTCCTGTGTCCATAATTAACAAGCTTGGGTAGTTTATAGTTGTGTATTCAAACTAAAATTATTAAAAACTTATCACATGGGTTTCAATGGTGCTCATCATGGTAAAAAGTGTGATGTTTCCCCATCTTACTAACATAATGTTTGATTGGTTGTGGGATGAATATGTTTGCTCGGGCTTTCTATCTCTTTTGTGGTTTCATAATCCCCAAAATAACATCAGTACCATTGTCTCAGTAAATACATGCCTTATAGTATGGTCCCATGTTGGGGGCTGCTGCTCATATTTATTTGGGAAATATGTTCCTATACAAAAAAATTATTTTTGCTGCTCAAACCAACAAAGTTCCTGAAATTTCTCAGCAACTATATTTTAGGGAGAGGATTTCCAGCCCCATAAAGCAGCTGGGGCACAAAAATAAATCAGCTACTTAAAAATTTTAGGGAGTTTTTTTGACACTTGGCATTTAGTTTAAGCTTCCCTCTCAATTTTCCATCCAAAAGTTTATTTTGGATTCATGGGACCCTACTTTTGCTAGTGCTAAAGCTTCCTATTTTATCTCTGCACAGAAAAATAAAAATCATGGGACCCTATTAATGCTAAAATATCCTATTTTTTCTCTCTTGTATTTGCTCAATTTTTTTAGCTTTCCCCTTGCATGGGACCATGCTCTTAGAATCCAAAGTTAGATATACCTCTTCAATACATCTTGCTTAAAAATATTAATTGAATCAAAATCTTGATCCCACATTACTTGGTTGGCGTGGTCCGCCGTAACATATTAAACCCAATATATCATGGTCCTTATGCCAATAACAGCGAGTCCATAATAGAAGTGACCCTCTTAACAACATAATGGTTGATTGGGTGTGGGATGAGTATGTGTGTTTGCATGGCCTCCCCATTAGTGCATCTTGAAATTGACCCTCAAAGCAACATAATGGTTGATTGGTTATTGGATGAGTATGTTTGCTTGCTTGGCCTCCCCATCTACTCCTTTGTGACTTCATAATCCGAAAAACATATCATTTACTAGAAGCATCTTGGAATTGCTAGACCCTAACAATCCTCATTGATTAAAATGTTTATCCCACATTAGTTGGCTTGGTTTATGCGGCAATATAAAAACCCCAATATAACATAATACTAAAGCCAATATAGGTGATACCACAATGTATGTGGCCCTCTTACAAACATTATGGTGATTGGTTGAATGATGAGTATGTTTGCTTGCTCGGCCTTCGCATCTCCCCCTTCATAGCTTCATAATCCCAAAATATATCATTACTAGAAACATCTTGAAATTGCTTCTACAACTCTAAAAAGTCTTGTTGATTAAAATACTTAATCCAACATTGGTTGGTTGGCTTGGTCTGTGGTAACATATATATCTTAACATATCGTGATTCTTATGTCAATAGGGGTGATGACACAATGGAAGCAACCCTCTTACTAACATAATGGTTGATTGGTTGTGAGATGCGTATGTTTGCTTCTTCGGCCTTCCCATATCCTCCTCCGTGGCTTCATAATCCCAAAAATATATCATGTACAATTGCCTCTAAATGCATACCTTATTACCCAAAATCCCACATTAGTTGTCCGACGTGGTTTGGATAACATATAAACCCAATATATCATGATCCTCGTGTCATAGCATTTTCCCCATTCCTTAAGACCTCACTTAAGACACTATAGGCATACTATGGAGATTAGTTACTAGCGTGAAAAGACAAGGTCACTCAATGGTAAATATGAGACTCCCTACTCTCGTCATAAAAACCTTCTCCACCCTAAAGGACCTTAAGCTCTATAACGAGTCCAAGTGTGGAGTGAGCTTTCAACTAAGATAGGTTGTGTGCCAATTGATTGTCACATGTTTTTTACTTTTGATCTTTGCTTGTAATAATTTCCCCCCCTTTTTTTGGCCTTTTGTTTGATTTTTCTTTTATAGCATGACTTTTGACTTTTGTTTTAGATTTTTGTTCCTCCTTTGTATGGATTTAGACGGATGTTAAAAATGGCTGTAAACGATGACCAACATGATAACTTCTGCTAATTGATGTAAAGGATAACCTAGAAACCATTGCTTAGGTGCCTCGAAACTTATCCTAATGAAAGAGTGTGATCTCATCTTCAACCTTATTATGCCTACAAAAGTGATACCGTGATGAATAAAGCTGATAATTTAAAGATAAAGTTGAGAGTTAATCATAAGGAGATATAGAGGCGGCTTCATATGGGATGAAGGCTGAAAGAGATGATCTAGGCAGTGTAGGAGATGTAGATCATTAGAGACAGAAATAGGTGAGAAATGTAAACCTCCGATAGGTTCAGCATAAGCATAAAATGTGGTAATATGCAAGTGAAACATAAGATCAAAAAATTGGAAGCTCTGTAGATTGACCCTATCTAAACGTTGTTGCACGGGCAAATTGGGAGGAAGGGCCTACTGGGAGAAAACAACTCAGAGGATAAGGTTAAAACCTCTTCACCCACTCATGCCAATGTTGGGGTTACTGATGATGGCAGTGCTCCTGCTCGTTGGTCCTTTGCACATGTGGCGGCGAGTTCTACCAAGGTTAAGAGGATTGCGAAGGATGAATTACCTTAGCCCAGATGTCAAAAGAGGACAGATTTTGCTTGATGGAGTAGACCTCATTCTTCGATTACACCGTCTTCTGGATAACAAATATATATCAGGTGTTTATATCAGCGAGAGTATGGGTTAGAATGTGGTCAAAGTGGGCAAGGAC
The DNA here is from genome assembly GCA_018340775.1 of Taxus wallichiana var. yunnanensis. Lineage (NCBI taxonomy): Eukaryota > Viridiplantae > Streptophyta > Pinopsida > Cupressales > Taxaceae > Taxus > Taxus wallichiana. The sequence goes on from CM031237.1 coordinate 13,352,717, forward strand.
GTGTATGGCTCCTCTTTCTGCTGTAACCCCACAAAACGAGTGCCATGGAGCCGAGGAAGCATGTCAAATCGTAAGGAAGACTGGAGCCGATCCCGACAGGAAAGAGTTCAAGGCTGAGAATGATTAGGAAAGCTTATTGGTTTAGCTTTCCCTTCGAAACTGTGTTGTCAAGGGAAGACAAGAATCCAGTCACATAATTGGAAGCTGGGTCGGATTCTCCACAGTTGGAGGCTTCAAGGGCTAGTCGCCCAGTTGTCACCCACCTGCAAAGATAGTGTGTTGTATGCCAACTGTTTGACAAAATGTTAGGAAGCAAATTTGCAGATTAAAATCCTCAGACAAGGTATCAATTAATGATTCGATCCCTCTCTGGGCAAATTGTATGTGCCTGAGCCCAACTGACAGATCTGGTGGAGGATCTTAAACGGTAATCGGAGCTCTCTATCGGGATCCCGCCAGATTATCAACGACTTATGTATGAGGGCAGGCATCTAGGGGACCATGTCCCTCTGCTGGAATACAACATAGGCAAGGATTCCATACTCTCCTTGGTACTTTGATTGCGTAGAGGTGCTGCAGGTCTAGGAACGCCATCTTCCTCCAAACCTGTGTCATTCAAAGAGGCTGCGAAAAAAATACAACCTTATGCTCCAGGTGCTTCGAATCCTCCTCATAGCCAGCATGCCTACATATGGAACATTAGGTAAAGGCACCGACTGTAGGGATCACAGAGGAAGGAGTGGCTAAGTACAAGGATAGCCTAAAAGGAAGCATTACCCCAATTGGATTGAGGCTTGCCCTGTCTGGCAGCGGACAAAACTAGGATGGCGCAGATTTATTTTGTACATACGGTGACAATACGAATCAATCTCAGATGTACAGGTGCGATCTGAGCTTAGGGTTAACATCTAGCAATCGGGATATGCCTTCAAAGATGATAAAGGGATTCCACCCACCGACGAGGAGGTCCTCGATAACGTTTCTGCGCTGATTGATGGCTCCTATTAGAGCACCTCTTCACAAATGGCCTTGCGTTTGAAACTTTGGTCTTCCAATCCGGAATGCTATGAAAAAGTAGTTCGAGGTATGCAATGTTTCTGCTCTGTTTTCTTGTTTTCTGTGTTTACATTAGAAGCCACGTAATTCGTGCAGAGATGTATATATAATATTACAGAGCAATTGGAGATAGCTTCAAATAAAAAGGAGGGAGAAGAAATCACATGGAAGGATGTCAAAGCCATGAGATACACATGGCAAGTAGTGCAGAGACGCTGCGGATGTTTGCCCCCGTTTTTGGACCTCATCGAAAAGCTATCACAGTAAGCTATACAGTCCGAAAGGATAACAATTAGTGGGAAATCTGTTGTGCAAAAGATTTACCATGTATATAGCCTCAGGGGAACCATACCCATGACCCAGAAAAATTTGGGATTTCTTAGTCGTTTCAGTCTCTCAAGAAGCAAGAAACGTATCAGGTGTGTGAAAGGTGTGTTGAATGACACAATAATTATGGTGGCGCAGCATAGGCACAAAAACTTTTCTTGTGGCTTTCATTGCCAATATACATTGCAAAGCCACGCACAAATAATGTCTTATTCCGATTGTCAATCCCTCTGCATATAAATTTACCATGCTCAAAAAACTCTCAATGTTCTGTGTGTGTTGCCAGAAAAATTCACTGTATTTACTTAAATATTTCTCAGAAAATACTTTTTGTTGCAGAGTCAACTTTGGCAGGTCTTGTAACATCACTCTCGTATTTATTATACCTCAAAAAAAAAATCGATTTAAATCTAAACTTCTAATTACCCCAAAGGCGTTGCCATGCTTTACCTTTCGGATAGAGACTAGGATGACCCCGATTTTTTTACTGGGATGTTGACAGTACATGTCAATCTCAGTTGTTCACATACTTCACACCAGTGGATTTCTGTCTCGTCGGTGGTTTTCAGCATTTAGTGGATTCACATTATCCAAAAATAAAGTGAAGGCGGGTGACAATGGAATTAAGCCGGTGCAAAGTGGAAAGATTTGATACAACTGCCGCGTAAAAATGCCCTGTGGCTAGCGGTATCGGTACTAGTAGCTTCCCTGGTCGGATGGCCTCAAAAAAAATTTCTTCTGCATATCATGTTAATTTTTAATGAAGAAGGTAGTATTTAATTCTTTAGTCACCTGAATAAATATGAGACCATCAATGACGAAGATCATTCTATCATTAAATCTTGAAACTATGTACACGCACTCGTCTTCTCAACCTATCAACTAGAAAGAACCGCTGGAGAGCTTTCCAATGACATAAGTTTTGTCCAAACCGGAATTCATTTGGCTACATCTTTATAAGATTTACAGTTTAACGGATGAACGAAATGGGGAATATGAAATAGGAGATACAGATCTTTAGAATGACATCAATTTTCCCCACAACGGATATCATTTCCCCAAAAGCTTAATTATTAACCACACCTTTGGTTTGGAATATTTTCACATGTAGTGTGTGGAGCTTGGATGTGTTGAAACTGAGGCAGAGTGGAGAGAGAACATGGGAGTCAAGGTAGGCTTCACACAAGTCAATACAAGATAAGATTGAATGTAATGTTGGTAGTGAGGAGTCGAACCAGCTCCAAGCCGTGGGATTACCAGTGCAAATCCGTAGCCAATGTAAGTCCCTAACGTCATTCAATGCTCTTATGCCTAGAATAAAATTCATTCACCAATAACAATAAATAGCTTGATATGTTGGAGTTTAGTAGAGACATAAGATATATGAATAGTGAGATACAATCTTTATTTCATCCCTCAACACCTAGAAATTGTCAATTACCTTGATTTTACGACATACCTATGTTTTAGAGAAGTAATATAAATTCATTCATATTTGAATAAATTTATTGTAACATAATGTAAGAGAAGTACTTTATTAGAAACAAAGAATGATAAAGATGATTAAAATAGTATCGAGACGACAAAGTGGAGTACAAATAGTAGATATTATTTGGGGAATAATCTGAGTCGTGGAACAACAAGGGTGTGGTACATGCATGTATTTAATTCCCACTTTTTTCTTTCGAACTTTCCATTCATTTCTTCTTCTTATATTACAAATGAAATGCCTTCTAATTGGAAATCTTAACTATGTAAAAATAATGTAACAAAAATAACAAAGACCATTTTCCCCATACTTTCTAGAAAAAATGTTTCTTTTAGTTGTGTAAAGAGTGGTTGTTGGCATCGTATAACTTACAAACAAGTTAACAACATTGACTGAGAGACCCCTATTCTTAATCTCAATATTATTTTTGATTAGGTTGGCTCATTTTACAACAAAGAATGATAAAAATGATCAAAATAGTATCGAGACGATAAAGTGGATCACATATAGTAGATATTATTTGGCGAATAATATGAGTCGTGGAACAACAGGTGTGGGACATGCATGTATTTAATTGCCACCTTTTTCTTTCCAACTTTCCATTCATTTCTTCTTCTTATATAACATATGAAATGCCTTCTAATGGGAAATCTTAACTCCATAAAAATAAAGTAACAAAAATAACAAAGCCTATTTTCCCCATACTTTCTAGAAATAATTTGTTTCTTTCAATTGTGTAAAGATTGGTTGTTGCCGTCAGTATAACTTATGAACAAGTTAACAACGTTCATTAAGAGCCCTATTCTTAATCTCGATATTATTTTAGATTTGGTTGGCTCATTTTACATTTTGTAGATGTACTTGTTGGTGTTGGGGGTGAAAAGACCCCAAGTACAAATCTTTTTCTCCGCAACCTTCCACTTGCCACAAAATAATAGAAACATGCATGTATTGTTGTGAATTATCCACAAACAGTGTTGCATGATATCGGTTGTTGGATTTGTAATGTTAGCAAGACTTTACGATGATAGCCTTTTCTCCATATAAAAACCAATACGAATAAACTATGACAACACACAAATATCACACAACGTTGGGTTCTTAGGTCATTGCCTTTTGTCCATATCCATGTCACGAATGATTTTAGAGACCTTGTCATCTACGATAGGAGGTCCCACGAAGGGTCCCACATTCCTCTTTCCACCTTTGAATGCACCTTGTGTTGATAGGCATTTCCAAATGCAAGTCAAGGCAATTGTGCTTAACATGCATAAGGGAAATGAGAGGTCAAGGTTTAGTGCGGTGTCCATTGAGGGATATCGTCATTAGGACTACTTGTAGCCAATGTGCACGAAATCGTTGACGTGAGGAACGTTAAACATAGAGTTCGATATCGAACAAATGTACAATTTGAGATTCTTACATCTACAAGTTTCCCTTGGAATATTTCTTTGACAACACCATTTTATCTAATATTTCCAAAGTGCGTTACCTCGATGACCTGTGCAAAATGTCACTTGTATCCTTCAAACACTTAACACAGATGACACGTGTTTCGTATATATCTACTTGTAATAAACATTTTTTCAAAAAGGTTCACCCTACCAATTTCCATACCCCTTCACTTATCCTCCCTCAATCTCCTTCTTTATCGCCCCTCTTCCTCTTCCAATGTTTATATCTTTCAAGTTCACCTTCCTTAATGCACCCCCTTCGGCGTTTTCATTGCACATTTCACGTGTGATTGCTTTGGTATGTAGATGTAATGTGTTTTGGCCTTCCGCACGATCATCGTATCGGTGGATGCACGCGACTTGGACCAAACATTGTTAGATTTCTCTTTCCTCTAAAGGTTTCTTCATTGTCCAGGTTTAGATATTATCGGTTGAGAATATTGAGTTGAGATTCATCCAACAAACGATTATTCTTTTTGGACTTCCTGAGCATCTTCCTAGTTATTTGGTTTGGGGTGATTCGACGCCTAGGTTACAATTTTTGGTTCGCGTGTTGATGGCCCTTAGTGAAATTGTCATCACAATTATAACAAAGGCCTTTCTCTTTATGCTCCTACCTTTCTACTTCACTAAGAAATTTTATTTTGGTCGTCTTTATAGGAGGCATTATGGGAGCATCTTTGACTCTTTAATTTCAAGGAAGAGAATGGATTTGTGCGGTGATTTTGTCCTTTCCTAATATGGCCAAACACAATACTTCTATCATGGTATTGGGTTTAATTTTTTTGAATTCTAAGCAGATTGCATGTGTTGTCATGTGTTTTTGCATAAGCAAAATTCACCCGAAAACAAGACAACTATACCCTAGTGTCAAAATTTTCATGTCATACCTTTCCAGACACCCCCAGATCAACCTACCCCTCAGTTTCAAGTCCAGTCTTGTCCTCCAGTTGTTCATCTATGAATGTCACCAAAACCCCTAGGTGATTTAGGAAAAGAAAAAAATCATTCAAGTGCCTTTGGAGCGGTATTTCTCAAGGTAGGTTTTCAAGCAAGCTTAGAAAGGGCTTTCATCAGCCTTTCTAAGCCAAATGTACAATCACTGGAGCAATGTCAAGGGCCAAATTTCATTATGGAGGTGTATTCAAGAGCCAAGAACATCAAGGAACTAATTTAGGAAGATTCTGGGAAGTTTCGAGAGGTTTAGGAGCCAATGCACCAAAAGTGGGTTTTTGAGGCCGAAGGAGCTTACACTGTAAAAAGTACATGATCTTCAAGGAGTGATTCTGGGAGCTTCAGAATGAGTTAAGAGACAAAAATGATATCATTGGAAAGAACTTTTAGTCCCCTACATGGTGGAGAAAACAAATCATCTTCAAGCACCATGCATTTTTGTAGTGCCCACTTTCCTTCGACACCTTTTGATTATTATTATTTTTTCGATATTGTCATATGCACTTATGGATATATTATAGTTTTTGATATAGCATGTTAGTAGATATCAGAGATACTGAATTGTTATTCATTTGATTCTTATATGATGCATATGGACTACTGGAGACTTTTGTTGTTGATATTGATACACTTTTGACATGGTTATTTATCTGTAATTCTGACATGTGATATGTTTAAGTCATACTGAGTAGATCTTGATAATTGGATTAATGTGATGATCGTTTTGACATGAATGAAATGTGTAATAGAAATGTGCTAGAAATTGTAAGTGATATCGTATTTGCATAGATGATAATAATTCATATATAGTTGATTTTAGATTTATATCGCATATTTTGGCATGACTGTTTTAATGCGGCCACGAGGCCGAAGGAGGTATTATCTATTTTGCAGGTATATTATATTCACAACAACATCGGGGGAGTGGAGACCAACCACATCGGAATTCGAGAAGAATCCAACTAGGGTCACCGTGGCAACATGTAATTGTGTGTGTGTTAGAATTATTTGGTTAGGAGAAAATTGTGACCTAGGGGTCATGTGTTGTTTTGTTTTAATTTTCCCTTTCTATTATGTTAGTATGTGTTTTCTTTTAGTAGTGAATTTTTACTTGGTTTATTATTTAGATTCTTGGAATTGTGTTTACCCCTTTTTTTAGTCATGGGTTGTAGTGTCTTAATTAAGTTAATTTGAATTTGTTTTAAACTAATTAAAAGATGTGACCAAAAGGGAGTTCATTTATTAGGCTTGATTTACTTTGGATTTTGTGTTGAGTGATGTGTGTTTGAATTTTGAGTGTAGCACACTCTACCCCACATGGGAAACTCGAATTTGGCCTTAGAGGCCAAATTTGGAAGCTTGTGGGACAAGTCAAACTTGTCCCACACCTCTTAAAAGCCCATGCCAACCCTACCTATGGGTTGGGAGATCAAATTTAGGGTCTTTTAGGTGTTTTGGGGGATGAAAAGGTAAAATATTAATTGCACTTTCTTTCAAAATTTAATTTTTTTCCTTTGGAGGAGTGGGCTTAGATGGAGTGTGTAAGGTGCTTGTCATTCCTCCAACCACTCATTAATGGTGCATTGGAATATGAGGTTGACCAAGTGATGTGGAGTGGAAGGAAAATGAGGTGGCATCCTACTTGGAGCCACATCATCCCTCCCTCTCTTTTCTCTATTTATGGAATCCTTTTGCTTGTTTTGGGGTTGGATGTTCATTTTTAGTCTCTTGTATTTTTGGAGAGTGGAGGATTTTTGAAGGAGTTTGTGGATTTTGGAGCTTGTGGATGCTTGCTTGATCTTTGGAGGGGTTTGGAACTTCATACTTGGAACAAGCTCTACCATGGAAAGGTAGGAGCTTCACCTTTGTTTATATTATGTTATTGTTATATGTATGTGTGTATATGTTGTGTTGAATGTTGTTGTTTCTTTGAAATGCTTGTTGGGTATGGGTAGAATGCCTAAGTTGGGAGTGGGAGGAGACTATGGGGGTTATTTGAGGGAGGCATAAGAGATCATTTTCTTGAGGAGGGAGTTTGGGTTGGGTGCCCACCTAGTATGAGAAATGCTTGCATTTTCTTCTTGTTCTTACCTTGAGGGAGCCATAAGAGTTGAGGGAGGCATAAGAGTGGATGGAGGGATAAGGGGTACTTGTGGGAGGCATAAGAGTTGTTGGGTATTGTGTTTTTCATTGGAGGCCTTTTAGGTGGCACCCATTCCCATTGGGAGGCATAAGTGGCCTCCCCATAGGTCTTACTCTTTTTGGCTTTCTTGATAAGCCTTGTGATCTTGTTGTTTTGTTGTTTTCTTCTTGTTGAGTTGTTGTTTTTTTTGTATGTAAATGGAATGAATGTGAAATTATTTGTCAAGTATTGTGGAAGCTAGTAGTTGCCATGAGTTGAGATCTTCTCCTATTGTAATGTGGTTGGGGCTCGGGGCCAATGGAGAGGATGGCTTCTCCTCTCCATTGGGTATCTTGGTTGGGTGGAGAGCGTTGCCTCTCCCCCTATTTTGTTGTGAATCAAGCAAACTTTTGGAGGAGCTATCTTGTTGGTGTTTGGAGCATTGGAGTCTTGTTGATGACCATGTGAAACTTCCTTGTATTTTACCCACTTAGAGTGGAAGAAATTGTAATAATGTATTCATTCTTGCATTTATATTTTGCATAACTTCCCACATCAAGTGGAGGACATTGTATTTATATTGTAAAGAAACATATTGTATTCCTTTGTGTCTATGGAAGTGTATTATATATTGAAAGGAAAGAAGAAAGATTTGTGAGAATTAGTTTTGAAATGGGAAAGAAAGTTTAGTATCCTTGTTTGAAAGTTATGATGTATGTGGAAAGGAAATTTTTATAGAGGAAATATTTCATTCCATTGAAGTTGATTTGTTCCCACAAAAATATGTTGTTCTTGTTCTAAATATACTATTGGAAATGTTGTTGTAAACACTCTCTTGTGAAATTTTGGAAACTTATATTAAGAAATATTACATTTCATTGTGTTACTTGAAAGGCATGTATTGCAAAAGTTAGTTTCCTTATTGTTGATAGAAAGGAACTTAAAATACAATTGCTTTTTAATTTGGTCAATAAAGTAGTCTAATTGCTAAATTATAGCATGTAATTCTCATTTGGGACTTATTGCAAGTTATTACAACATTGCTAAGGGAAAGGAAATGTACTCTCTTACCTTCTACATTTTTTTATTCTTTTTAACAAAATTATTAAGATAACAAAATGATAATGTAAGTAAGTTATATTCCCTTTACCACTTTTGATAATAATATCAATATTTAAAATATTATTAATAATAAAATATTTTAGTATTAGAGGGAATATTTTAATATTTTAATATATATATATATATATATATATACACAAAATAAAATACACATAAGACTATATATTTTAGGTAGAATAAAGTTTAAGTGAAATTATATATATTAAATAGAGTAAAATTTAAATAATGTTAAAATTTTCAAATAAAATAAAAGTGGTAAAAAGGCTTTAAAAAAAAGCCACGGCATACTTGTTTTTTTTTAAGGCTTTAACTAAGTGGAAATGGTGGGAGGGGTGGGGTCGGCTACCCCACCCCATAATATTTTAACATTTGTTTTAATTTTATTTTGCCCATCCAATTTTATCTTACCCTACATTATGCAGCCCCCTTACCTTTTTAAAACCCTACGCACTGTGTAATGTGGTGCGGCCAGTTTTCTCTAGCGCATATATATATATATATATATATATATATATATATATATATATATATATATATATATAGTTATTATTAGTTTATTTTTTTAAAATCCGTTATATATATACACACACACATGTACATATAAGAACTATATTTCTAGTTTCTTTTATTATTATTTCAGGTTTGTAATATTGGAAAATAATTAGAATAATAAAAAAGAAATACATATATGTTACACTACCCAAATGAAGATGCAAACCAAATAAAACCATGTATCAAAATGGGCAAAACCCACAACTCCTTTTGGACAAATCAAAGAAAACTAAGCTAAATAAATTAAATAAATGCTTTTAAAAAATAAAGTAAAATAAAATATTGGAGCTTGCAATGTCTACCCAAAAGCTTGGGATGGTCTCCAATGGCCTCTCTTCCTCCTCCTCAACCTGCAAAACAAATGGAAAGAAAATGAATCAAATGAGATGAGAAAGAAGCTTTCATAAGGATGCTTTAGGGTTAGATTGTCTATTTCCAAATCAATGGTCAAAATTTAATCCATCCAAGGGATGAGATTCATCCCTACAAAAAGTAGGTGGAGAGTGGGTGAGTGGAAATTACCCTTTTTATTTAAATGTCTTAATTTTAAAACATGAGTTGACTTTTAAGGGGTCACTTTATGGGGTAAGGGAATGTTTATTCTAACCCCATGTAAAATGGACCTTGTTATTCATTTATTTGTGGAATATTTAACTATAGTAGGAATTTAATTGTTTATTAAATTAACACTTAGAGTGAACTAAACCTTGGTTGGACTAAATCTACTTATTTGTTTTAATGCGGACCTAATAATTGGTTAAAATGGGAAATTATTAATTATTAGATATCATTGACCTTGAAACATTATCGTGACAATTGTAGTTTCGAGCCTGTATGCGGGCACACTTTTCAAAAAAATTATCCCATACTTAAACCTTTGTTCTTAATGCGTTTTAGGGGCGTTACATTTTTCGTTAACTCATTCTTTCCATGCATGGAGCATTTTGTTTAGTCTTAGGACATAATAGTCCTCGTTGCCCAATTTTGTCCAAGAGGGCAAAATTGAAATAGGTTTTTTTGAAAGTGATTTTAATTATCCCATAAAACTAAACCTAGGTTGTTCTTGAGTCTCTTGCGGGCGTTTAGGGCGTTACATTTTTCGGCCAACTCATCGTCTTAGGACATAATAGTCCTCGTTGCCCAATTTTGTCCAAGAGGGCAAAAATTGATAATAGGTTTTTTTGAAAGTGATGAGAAATAAAATGTGTTTTTCAGCACTTTGAAAAATGCAATTCGGTTTATAACAAGCCAAACTATGATCCTTTTCCTCCTTGTTGTAATGAAAACATCAAGTAATTTGGTGAAAAATATTTGGTTTTTTTCAAAGTGATGAGAAATAAAGTGTGTTTTAAGACACATTGAAAAACACACTCTGTGTTTTTCAATAATATGAAAAAGCGAAAACTATTTTCCACAAGGTGCAAACCACAATGCTTTTCCTCCTTGTTGTGATGATGCAATACATATCAAGTAACTATAGACACCTAAAATATGCTTACACTTAGCATTTCCTCCCATTCAACTAATTGACGACACTTCGTTAATTCCCCATTCTTCGCTCCATTCTCGGATGCCCATTTACGACACCTTCTCGGTCATATTCTTCCCATATTCAACTTATTTGGCTAATATCTCTCTTATTAGCTAAACATTCCTCCTTTCGACCATTCAAAACCTCCCTAGTTCTCTCTAGACCACTTCTATTGGCTTCGTAGGCTATCTATCAGTCAAAATTGGTTATCCAGACCCTCCCAACTCTCAATGAGTCTCTAATCACTTGCTAATCAAGTTTAACTAGCCTAAACCCTAGTTAACTAGCCTAAACCAAGCTTAACTAAGCCTAAAGCATGTTTATCCTAATCTAATCTAAAAGTGATTTTTGAGCTTTAGTCCCACATGCACCCAAAGTTCAACATCCTCTCATTTGGAAAACTATAAATACAAGGCTAAGCCTACCCATTCAAACTCATAACTTTACATAACACAAAGCCAAAACAAGCCTAAGAAAGCTTAAGAGCTCATTTGCATTAGCTAAGCTAATAAGGCATTTGATCTTGGGTCATCCACCATTAAAATAGCTTCATCTTGCACCCATGATAGGTTAGTAATGGAATAGCTAAACTTGGCCATGTAGCCATTTAGTGAGATTCATTCACCCTCATGGAGTAAACAACAAAACTGATTGCTTAAGTCTTTAGTAGGCATATTTTATTAAGCTTTCAAGAATAGAGGTTAATGCTATTTGTTAGATTGCTTGTTTGCTTCAAGTTTAATGCATGCAAAGTAGGTTTCCTTGCTCATTTCTTATCTGATGGTCCATTGAGGGACTTTGCACAAAGCTTTGGGGTTTTGCTCCATATCCATAGCTTTTGCAAAACCTTTCATTGAACATAGTAACTACCATGAGGATAAGGCTTTATTTTTTCAAAGTTCTTAAAAATACAGTGTGTTTTTCAACAAGTTGAAAAGCACACTGTGTTTTTCAACACATCAAAAAACTCAACACCGTTTTCCACGAGGTACAAACCATGTTGTTTTTCCTCCTTGTTGTAATTATGTAATGCAAATCAAGTAATTATCAGGTGGAGAAGGGTTGTTTTTTTCAAAGTGCTTAAAAATATAGTGTGTTTTTCGACACTTTGAAAAACACACTATGTATTTTTCAACACATCGAAAAACTCAATGCCGTTTTCCATGAGGTGCAAACCACATAGTTTTTCCTCCTTGTTGTGATGATGCAATGCATATCAAATAACTACCAAGAGGAGAAGGGTTGATTTTTTCAAAGTGCTTAAAAATACTGTGTTTTTCCAGACATCAAAAACTCAATGCCTTTCCATGAGGTGTAAAGCACGATGCTTTTCCTCCTTGTTGTGATGATGTAATGTATATTAAGTAACTACCACGAGGAGAAGGGTTGATTTTTCAAGTGCTTAAAAATACGGCAGTGTTTTTCAACACATCGAAAAACTCAACATCATTTTCCACGAGGTGCAAACCATGATGCTTTTCCTCCTTGTTGTGATGATATCATTGGAAAGAACTTTTAGTCCCATACATGGTGGAAAACAGATCATCTTCAAGCACCATGCATTTTTCAGGCCAACTCATTCTTTCCATGCACAACAAAGCGATCCCGAGAGAAAATGAGCTTTTTTGAGGGCGTTGCCAGTCGATTCAAGCCTTGGGGCCCTCACCATTCTCTCAAAATGTCTTTTGCATGCAAAATCATATAAAGAAGCACCCAAAACTCATTTGAGAGCTCAAGTTATGGCCTTCCCAAGTCACCCTCCAAGGTATGCTATTCGATACTTAGTGAAATTTACTAAGGGACACGTGGCAACCTGAGGTTAAGGTGCATTTTTATGTCCCCATTGCACCTTTCCAAAGGGACAAGAGGTAAAAAATTGTGCCCTCCCCCATTATGCATGTTGGTCACTCATATGACCCCGACGACACTTGTTAAGCTCCTTTGACCAGTTTGACTCTGCTCTCCCAACTACTCCCACATGCATGCCACTTGTCATTGTGAGGCTAGGGCACATTTTTTGAGCACCTTTTGTCCCTTTCAAAGGGGACAATAGGGACAAGAAAATGCACCCGCTCCCTTTTGGCTTCATGGTTCCTCATACGACCATTTTTTGGCCTCCAAGTGCTTATTTTCAGCCCCCTCCTTCACTTGGCTCAACGAATAAACTTGCGACACTTGGCAACACCAGGCTTAGGCGCATTTTTGTGCACCTATTTTACCCAAACCAAAGGGACAATGGGGACAAAAAATGTGCCCCACCCCTCTCTTCATTTTCAAAAGCTTTACAATCGAACTTGCCATTTTTTGCTCATTCTCCCACCATCTCTCCATCTCGCTCCCAAAACTCTATCGGATTTTCCATCAAATCTCCCTCCACCATTTTCATACTCTACCAATTGCTACCATTTTACCATGATCAGATGAAGAAAAAACAAGCAAAACACAAATTTTGAAGGCTCCAGGCTTGTTCTTCGCCAGAATGACTCCGTAACTCGTGAAGTGAAAAATCTTCGTAACTTGAACACCTGGTGCGAATTGATATGAAATTATTTGCGATCACCCACATTTTCAAAGGCCATTGGAATCCAAGTGAAAGATTTTTCAAAACCCCCTAGAATTTTTGCAGACGAAAACCCCAATGTCTTCGCATTGGAATTTTTTGAAATTTAAAATATCCATTTTCAGGCACCGAGTAGACTTGAAATTTCAAAGGTGCACTAAAGATAAAAAACCAATATCAGAACAGGTTGGTTTCGTTACAACCGAGGTCCAGAACCCAACTTTCCAAAAATAGTAGACCTCCTACAGATGCACTTGTTATTTCTGGTAAGTCATCATCAAAGGCAGTTTCGGGGAAGGAAGTATACACCAAGATCATCTGGAAGGTCAGAGTGAGTGATTAGGGCCGAAAAGGAGTAAAATAATAATCCCCCTTTTCAAAAATTAGCGGAATAGTGCCCTGGTAAAAATGAAGTTCAAGTTTGCAAGTGCCAAATCAGTCTCAACTTCAATCATCAAGTGTGTTTAAGTTGATAGGATCATCATGGTTACAATGCCCGAGTAATTATTCTAGTTTCTCATCCAAATGTGTAACCAAAAGAATGATGGAATGATGACACTTCATGGCTTGCAAATGCATCATCTCGGAGCAATTTATGTCAGTAGAACATGACAACATTGCAAAGAGTCATGGCATGATCGGTTCCAAGCTTCAATCTCTTCAGAGGAGATCATCATGAGTGACACTCGTGGTCACCAAAGGAATCATTTGACAATGTTTCTAAACACTTAGTTCGTGTTGTCCATGTGTCATCCAAAGAAGTTTTCTCGTGGTGTGAAACATTCAAGGATTCAAAGTTCACTACATTAGAGTGTTTCATCGATTATCTGGCAAGGATCAATGGAATTCTTCAGAGCCGGATTCTTCCTCATTGGCATTCCTTCTCGAGTCTCTCTCTCCTCTTTCTCTCTCTTCTCTTCCCCAAATTTATCTCTCCTCATTCTAATTCTTCGTTGGGGTTGTACATTTTCATATCTCCTTTAATGTAATTAAAAAGTGACTTTAGGATTATAATGTAATAAGTCACCTTTATTTTATAAAAAGGGACTTAATATTTTCCTAGGAATGTGAAAAGTCTTAAGTTGTGTAAAGGCATATGAAAATTCATTGGGGGGTAGGCGAAGAGTCAAACCACATTACTATGAAAATTGATTGAAGCTTTGTATTCATCACTACACATGGAATAAAAACTATATTAGGATTATATTAGTTACATTCAATAATGGGTAATCGAATGCCACCATTCCCTTCTGAACTTTTTCTCCAGCTTTAGTTCTCGCATTTAATTTTTGCATCAATGGAAGATAAGAGGTTGCTTTCAGTAACAATCCTTCAAAAATATGGCTTGGTTTTCTTGATTTGTTACCTGTATTGTGGAATCCACTGTCAAGATATCCTCCCTTAATGGACTCCTTTGAAGGGATTCTAAAATAAAAAGGGTGCAGTTTGATCCACCCATTTTATGACAATTGCTTCCATTGAAAGCCTTCTCTTTCTTCACTGGCACTTGTTTTGCATCTTTTCCCTGATTTTGTTCAAACACTTTTGTTGTCAAATTGATGGTCTATATTTTCCCTCAAGGCTTTCATCTTCTTGTTAGTAGGTTTCATAGGTGTTTCGATGTTATCATTTATTCCCCGCCTTCCATCCTCTTGTAAGGTGTACACTTCTTGACAACTTTGTAAACATGGACTCTAATTTTGATTTTGTTTTTTCTCTCATCTACCCACTCTAAGATGCAAACATCACCTTCCTCGAGTTTATTATCAAGTGTCAAAGACCTCACCCTACACACAGACCATGGAGAATGGCGATCCAGCAAATATTTTTACATCTCATTCATTATTATTGGGATCCACAAGAGTCAACTTTATTCTCTCTCTTGGTAATCTTAGACGATCTCCACAATTTCTAGGGATATTCTACACACCAAAGTCACACAGCCTAGATTACATTAACCTGTTTAATGGTTCTCAACCCCTATTATTCATAAAAGAACAAAAACTAAAACCATTTCACAATTTACCAGTTAAACCCCCTTAAACCAAACAAAATAGAAAACAAGGAAAAAATGAAAGACTGAATAACATTGCATGAGACAATTAAACCTCGATTAACCAATCCTAATGCAAAAAAATATAAAGACCTAAACGTACACAGAGGGGGAGAGATTTCTTACAAGCGAAAATCCTTGGTACACATTAGATGGCTTCATTAGTAGTAAACAGAAGGGCTTATTTGATGTGAAGGATTTAGCATCCTCAAGAGCCTTCTTTTGTTCTTCTTCAGTAACAGGATGCCTACAAGAAACAAAATAAGCTTCCTGATAGCTTTTTTGGTCACTCTTAGGCTCTGCAGATTTTGGTGTCTAGTGCTTCATTCCAGCAAGATATGGCTGAAAATATCCAAGTTTCTTCTTGTGTTTTCCTACATTGAAATTAAAATTTGTGGGTCTCAGAGTTCTAACTAAAGTTCTATTCATATTGACTACAGTAAAGTTCAACAATCATAGATTTGTGGGTACTTACCATTGGAAGAAGATTTAGCTTTAGAGACCCCTACTTCTGCTCGGGCATTTTTCCTTTTCTGGTCATAAACCAAATCAAGTGGACGCAAACTATTAATGGGTTGCTGAAAACTCCCAAAAAAATCTAATTTTTCTTTCACAAGCACTTTTTCCAAATATCATAACTTTGAAATAGGACCTAGAAATGTACTTAAACACCAGAAATTCTCCCAATGCAATTTTGTGATCACGCACAACACTCTCCCAACCCTATCTAAACTTTATTTCAGCGCCACCACGCCATAATTTTATAATACACTTGTGGCCACTTGGCCCTTCCAAAGCCATATCTTCGTAAGTCTCCTTTCTGATATTTTTTAACAAATGCAGGAGGAATACACTACAGTGAAATGAACAGAAAATTAAAATAGTTTTCACAATATGCATATATATGTGCAAAAAATGATTAAGGGTGTATGGGCATTGTTGTTACCAGTTTGTGTGCAAAATCTCCGAGCATGACTTTCAATAAGTACATGAAGACCTGTGAGAGCTCTCTTTTTTTCCGCTTGGCTTCACCTAGAGATCTAAACGAGGTGCATTGTACCTGCACCGATGATGCCATGATTTTTGCTTTATGTTATTACACTTGTTCAAGGACAGCCTAAACCCCACAGTTTACGGCCGAGAGGTTTTTGTATTATTTGTTTCCATCATAACAGGCAACTCCTTCTCAATAAATTAAACCTAGCAATTCGTAGCAGAATCTACGGAATTGCCAATAGTGTGTAACTATATTCTATCACCATTTTAGATAAAATACGAAAATAATTACCTTAGAGGCCCACAAAAACTATCTTCATTCGATAACATTTGCTTTCGATGGCTAGACTCAATCGTGTGACAACAGATTAGGGCACGCCGGTTTTGAATGGATTACCGATTGCATCGACCCTATCAATAGAAGGAAGAAATGAATAAATGAACATATTATCCACTCCGAGGCATAACCGTAGGATTTCAACGCATTCCTGCAACCACCCTCAATGTAATGCCTCAATTAAATATTAATAAAATGGAAGAAATTTATTACTTTTAGGTGAGATGGAGACGGGTGGAAGATGGGCTGACAGGGCACATGGGTAGGCTACCGACCAATCAGTCCTGTCATTTCTCTAGCTTAAAAAATCAATAGTTTGATTTTATTTGAGATCCGAAGGCCAAATCCACGCTGAAACCCACTGCATGTTGCAAATTTAGCAGTAATCAATTAAATGCAACAAGGGCCTCTCTCAGAACTAGGGCATTGTTACAATGTTTGACCGGGTGAAAGAATGAGATAGGTTTTCAAGGAATATGTTGTGGCATTTCTCAGAAGGCATGGTTTCCCTCACAAGATAGTGACACTGTCTCACGTATGCAACAAATAGATCTCCATCCTGATTAGTTTAACTTTGTTGGCTTCCTCCCATACTACGCACCAAAATGAAGATTTTCTCATATGTTTTGTTGCAAGTTCTCCAACAGATATGTATGCTATTGGGAAGCATGCATTTGGCATGTGAAATGTTTGACTGAAATGCCCAAAAAGGATGATGGCCGCGTGGACTGTAACATGCCAGAAATTGTGCAGATTGAATTTTGTGGAAAAGGCTTTGAAATTTTCAAGCAAATGCGTTGGACTTATTTCTTCTCTCTTCATAAGTTTATCCGCTCTCATTTGGAAAGAGTATTATTTGGTTTACTATTTTGAGTTTCTTACTCATGTAGATTTTACTCATAAGGAGTGCTCAAAAGATTAGGATACCGTATTCTTGTGCCATAAATTGGTTCAACGATAACATGGTGGAAGCTATTGTTCATTAAATATGATGCAGTTTTGTTTGTGTTAGTGTTGTTTCTAGTTCTCCTCTGGGCTCAACAATTTTCTTGTGGTAAATCCATTCACAATAGCCTGAGTCTTAGGATTTCTAGTATACATGCTCAAAATTATACTCAGGTGTAGATCCATCCAGCCTTGTCGTGTACACCCATCCTAATTCAAATCAAGGAAGCTTGAGCTGCACCTGGTCATCTAGCATGCAAAAACAAGGGAGATTTGTCATATTTTAATAGTTGCAGGTGTCTTGGTAAATATGGATGCCTAGCTGGGTTTGTGGTCTACCTAACAAGTGCCTCGAGAGATGTGGTCACATGGAGTTTTCTTGACCATGTAAGATTATTATTTGTTTGTATTTGACAGAAGCTTATAGTTTCAATGGAGGGATTTCCAGTATTGGTGTGAACAAATCTTGTTGCATTGCATCTACAATAAGTCTGTATGCGGGTATGTATGGATCTCTTAGTCATGTTGGCTATCCTAAGGGAGCTCCAAACATTATCATCAAACACCATTAAACATGTGCTAGCCATTCTGGTTTATATTCTTGGTTATTGAAGATCACATAAGAATGTGAGGACTACACTAACTACTTTGAGGGGCTCTAAAATCTTATTATCGGCATACCATTTAAACTTGTGGTTTTATTATTGGTTATGTGCAAAATGGGTTCATTGGAAAAATACTTTGAGGTTTTCAAGCAAAGGAAAAATGGTAAAATTGTGGATGCTCATGAATTGTTCGATAAAATGCTTAAGTGATATGTTGATTCGAATCCCGTGGTTTTGACCCGCTTCGTCCTCTAGGCATGGTTCATCTCTCCTTGTCTTTCATAATTCTCATACTTTAGTTTCTCTTTTGCGAAAAATATAATTTTAAAAGCTTAGGATTATCATAAGATTTAATTGTTTTATATTAACTTATTGCAAAACAATAAAATGTCGTATCGTAACTCACGCAATCAAAATAACCATTTTTGTAGCAAACCATGAACTTCAACCCTCATTTTGAGGTGATTTAGAGAACTTCTGACCAAACTAGATCACTACAATATTGTTTTATCGACAAGTTGAAGTTGACTTCCCGGTAAATATGTTGACCATCTCTGGTTTAAATAGATAAATTGTGACTTCACGGAGACTCGCAAAGTAACCTTCGTAACTCCAAAAAGGGGAGATTAAGCTTCCTTCGTATACCTTGTTATGTGAGGTGTCATCTCAATCTTTGGATCGATCCCGAATGAACATTTGTGACCTTTTTGACGCCCTTATAGAGCCCCGTTACACCATTTTGCAGTTGTAAGAAGCTACTAAAACTAAAAAGTTGGCTTTCGTTTTGAACCGCCATTTGAATCCTGGACAATGAAATGCTTATCTGTCTTCGCAAACCTATAGTATTATTATAAGACAATTGCCTCAAACTTTCATCCCGAGGAAAAAAAACTTTTCTCAAGATAGTTTGGCAAAGCCATTTTGTAGGATCCCGGTCGTAGTTTGACTAGGTCAAACTGAACCAATTACAACCGGAGGCTCTAGAAAGCATGTCACCATTTGTAAACCATTTTCCAGTTCTGAATTCCATTAGTTCCTATGAATTCTTGGTGTATAGGAGGACACGTAGAAACTTACCCAGAGTGTGTTTGCTCTTTAGAGGACAACGTTTGAAGTTGGTTTCTTAGCCTCCGAGCATTAATTGAACGTTTTGCAGCTAGCAGGGAAACGTAAGAAGGAAGTTGTATGACCCATGTCGGGTTGCCTAACCACCATGGAAACTTGATGACACTTGTAAATAACTGTTTAGAACTCTATCTTGTGGCTTGTTGTGTGAAATTTGACTTTTAGGAAAATAGTGTTTCTCTCTCTTTCCTATCTCTTTCTCTCTCCTTGGTTATGAAATGAAGTGAAATGAAATGAATACATGTTTCTAAACCTTTTCTTGCGAATGAAAATTATTATTATTATTATATGTAAATGGGAAACTAAAGACATTAATTATGTTAGATTAGGGTGGATTCCATGCCAGTGATTTATCGTTGATTTCATGCTCACATGGTTTTGTAGGATGCAAGAAAGATGGCGAAAAGATGATGTGTAATTCATTATTTATTATTGTAATTTATATAGGTCATTGTAAAATGAATATATGTATAATGTAGTCTCATGTTACAGAAAAGTTATATTTGAAATTTGCTAATATGTATGAGATGCTAGTTTTAGGGATATCTTAGGAAATGTGCATTTAATCATAGGTTCAATTTGATTCATAGTTACGTATGTATGGTAAAAATGTTGTGTGTATATATATATATGGTAAATGAATTTGAATTTAATATCTTGTAGTGCATTTTCAATGTTCAATAAACAATTAATTAATTAGTGTGTTGTATTCTTACCTTGTAAATGTAATAAAGAGATTTAATCAAACACTCAACCCTAGTATAAGATTCATGCATAACATGTCTTCATGTGTGATCCTTCTTACCATAGAATAAATTGAAACCGTAGAATGAACTTAAACTTTGCACTTGATGGAACCTCCTAGTTTAGGTAAATAAAACCCTAGTTTGAGTTTACCGTCATAGTCATTATGTTTAGCGACATTGTCATGAACCCATCTTTTAGGAACGACATGGTCCAACTTTATCCGAGTATGTGGTTTCCTTCTAGGTTTGGTAACCACAAGGAGAATGTCTTCTCTTTAGGTCCGACACCGTGTTGAGTGGTGAAGACCACCTTGAAGTCACCTTAAGAGTCCTTGTTCAAGCAACGACTATGCGATGTAACCTTACCATTTATGGAGTAAGTAGAAATATTAATCCCTTAGTATCCTAGTGGACTAATAAGTCTTAAAAATTTAGATCTAGAATTTTTGCTTGTCATCGAATGAATTCCTTGTGGGACCCCCAAACAACACAAATGGAGAGAGTGAAATAGTTGTTCTATGACTTAAACTCCTTTTAATAAACTCTTTAGTTCCTTTCATCTAGATGTGTTACCTTGGTTACTAACAACATAACACCTTGGTATTTCATGAAGTTGTTTAGCATAAATATGTCCTCTCACCTTAAACTCATATATAGTTGAGGCGTAGATCCTTAGGTGCAATTGGAATCAAACTAAACCTCAGTTGATTAGGAGGTTAACTTGGGGTTGTGTGTAGTTATAGTGCTTCCAATCTTTTACTTATTCAAGATGTTAGACAAGTACTTTCGTAACTCTTTATGTTAAAAAGTGATGCCAAAAAGAGACCTAAGAAACAATGTAAATGAAATGAGAAACAAGAGTATATGTGATAATGGTTTAGGAACAAATTTTTCATTGAAGTCCTTATGGTTGATTTAAGCATTGATTTTTGTTAATAATGGTTACAATTTGTTCTTGGTGGGACTAGGCATTTGAGCCAATATAGAGTCCACTAAAAATAAAATAAAATAAAATTATGTCATGTAAATGCTTAATTGAATCAAACTAAATTTGGAACTAAAACAACCATAGTACGAGAACAAATGTGCTTCTAATGGAAGGAAGTTTATAGGAAAGGGAAACTTGAACCTTCACCTCCTTTGAATCATATTATTTCTCCTCGACAACTTATGGTTGGTCCCCTTGCATAATGAGGGTAAAATTAAATGTCAACTAAACATATTTTGAGAAACAAACCTTTAGCATAAGAGCGAGAGAATTAGGAACTTTATATGCAATTTGAAATATGGAAAATAATTATGTAAGTTATGGAGATTGTCATAAGTGATAAAGAGCAAACTTAAATGGTCGAACTATAAGTTGAATGTGGAATGAACTTATGAATATGTAGGTGGAAAAGGGAGAAAATTATTCTTACATAATAATGTTATTGGAATGTTAATCGTAACAAAGATGTAATCATGGTAATGATGTGTTGTGGGTTTGCAAATCCTTGAGTCCCTTTTCTTGTGGTTGGGATTATTGCTTGCATTCGTTCATTGGGAAAGTGTGGCATCGATATGTATATGGTGTTGTCATGTGTCTATGTGATTCGATGACTTGTGTAAGTGTCGTATGCATTATTGAGTTCCTCTACTTGGAACCTTGTGGTGTTGCATAGTGAGCAATGTAAGTAAAAAAATTATCCTGGTATTATTATTGTTGTATTTGGGTGTGTAAAATGTGGGCATTACATTTGGTATCAGAGTGGAGGTTCATGCTCTTGAACCTCTGGGGCAGATTGGAGTTGTGATGAATCTGCATGGTGGTGGTAGAAATTGGAAGATAAATATAAGTGTGATATATGTCGTAATTGTGATATTGTGAACGCACATGTTGTGTATGGAACTTAGTGCGTATTTTCTTTATCATGTTTATGTGCTTGTGATGAGAGTATTCTCTCTCCTTTTCATGTATTTTATGAAGATTTCACTTGTGATGTACCGCCTTATTGTGTGTGATACCCTAACGTCAAAACTTTCATGTCATACCTTTCCGGCACACCCCGATCAACCCACCCCCTCCGTTTCAAGTCCAGTCTTGTCCTCCGAAGTTGTTTATCTATGAATTTCACCAAAACCCCCTAGGTGATTTAGGAAAAGAAAATCATTCAAGTGCCTTTGGAGCGGTATTTCTCAAGGTAGGTTTTCAAGCAAGCTTAGAAGGGCTTTCATCAGCCTTTCTAAGCCAAATGTACAATCACTGGAGAAATTTCAAGAGCCAAATTTCATTATGGAGGTGTATTCAAGAGCCAGAACATCAAAGAACTGATTTAGGAAGATTATGGGAAGTTTCGAGGTTTAGAGCCAATGCACTAAATTTTGGGAACAAAAATGGGTTTTGAGGCCAAAGGAGCTTACACCGTAAAAAGTACATGATCTTAAGGAGTGATTCAAGGAGCTTCAGAATGAGTTAAGAGACAAAAATGATATCATTGGAAATAAATTTTAGTCCCCTACATGGTGGAGAAAATAGATCATCTTCAAGCACCATGCATTTTTCAGGCCAACTCATTCTTTCCATGCATGAAGCATTTTGTTTAGTCTTAGGACATAATAGGCCCCATTGCCCAATTTTGTCCAAGAGGGAAAAATTGACAATAGGTTTTTTTGAAAGTGATGAGAAATAAAATGTGTTTTTGACACGTTGAAAAATACATTGTGTTTTTAAGCACTTTGAAAAATGCAATTCAGTTTATAACAAGGTGCAAACCATGATGCTTTTCCTCCTTGTTGTAATGATTGAATCCACATCAAGTAATTATCAGGTGGAAAATATTTGGTTTTTTTTAAAGTGATGAGAAATAAAGTGTGTTTTAAGACACGTTGAAAAACACATGTTTTTTTGAATATGAAAAAGGAAAAACCATTTTCCACAAGGTGCAAACCACAATGCTTTTCCTCCTTGTTGTGATGATGCAATACATATCAAGTAACTTGTAGACACCTAAAATATGCTTACACTTAGCATTTCCTCCCATTCAACTAATTGGCGTGACACTTCGTTTAACTCCCCATTCTTCGCTCCATTCTTGGAGGCCCATTTACTGACACCTTCTCGGTCATATTCTTCCCATATTCAACTTATTTGGCTAATATCTCTGTCTTATTATCTAAGCATTCCTCCTTTCGACCATTCGAAACTCACTAGTTCTCTCTAGACCACTTCTATTGGCTTCGTAGGCTATCTATCAGTCACAATTGGTTATCCAGGCCCCTCCCAACTCTCAATGAGTCTCTAATCACTTGCTAATCAAGTTTAACTAGCCTAAACCCTAGTTAACTAGCCTAAACCAAGTTTAACTAAGCCTAAAGCATGTTTATCCTAATCTAATCTAAAAGTGATTTTGAGCTTTAGTCCCACATGCACCCAAAGTTCAACATCCTCTCATTTGGAAAACTATAAATACAAGGCTAAGCCTACCCATTCAAACTCACAACTTTACATAACACAAAGCCAAAACAAGCCTAAGAAAGCTTAAGAGCTCATTTGCATTAGCTAAGCTAATAAGGCATTTGATCTTGGGTCATCCACCATTAAAATAGCTTCATCTTGCACCCATGATAGGTTAGTAATGGAATAGATAAACTTGGCCATGTAGCCATTTAGTGAGATTCATTCACCCTCATGGAGTAAACAACAAAACTGATTGCTTAAGTCTTTAGTAGGCATATTTTATTAAGCTTTCAAGAATAGAGGTTAATGCTATTTGTTAGATTTCTTTTTGCTTCAAGTTTAATGCATGCAAAGTAGGTTTCCTTGCTCATTTCTTATCTGATGGTCCATTGAGGGACTTTGCACAAAACTTTGGAGTTTTGCCCCATATCCATAGCTTTTGCAAAACTTTTCATTGAACACAGTAACTACCATGAGGATAAGGCTTTATTTTTTCAAAGTTGTTAAAAATACATGTGTTAACTTCACTTTGTTTTTCAACACATCAAAAATCTCAACACCGCTTTTCACGAGGTAAAAACCATGTTGTTTTTCCTCCTTGTTGTAATTATGTAATGCAAATTAAGTAATTATCAGGTGGAGAAGGGTTGTTTTTTTTAAATTGCTTAAAAATACAGTGTGTTTTTCGACACTTTGAGAAACACACTGTATTTTTCAACACATCAAAAATTCAACGCCATTTTCCATGAGGTGCAAACCACGTAGTTTTTCCTCCTTGTTGTGATGATGCAATGCATATCAAATAACTACCAAGAGGAGAAGGGTTGATTTTTTCAAAGTGCTTAAAAATATTGTGTTTTTCAGGACATCGAAAAACTCAATGCTTTTCCATGAGGTGCAAAGCATGATGCTTTTCCTCCTTGTTGTGATGATGCAATGCATATTAAGTAACTACCACGAGGAGAAGGGTTGATTTTTTCAAAGTGCTTAAAAATACAGTGTGTTTTTCAACACATCGAAAAACTCAACGCCGTTTTCCACAAGGTGCAAACCACGATGCTTTTCCTCCTTGTTGTGATGATATCATTGGAAAGAAATTTCAATCCCATACATGGTGGAGAAAATAGATCATCTTCAAGCACCATGCATTTTTCAGGCCAACTCATTCTTTCCATGCACAACATGCGATCTTGAGAGAAAATGAGATTTTTGAGGGTGTTGTAAATCAGATTCAAGCCTTGGAGCCCTCATCATTATTCTCAAAATGTATTTTCATGCAAAATAATATAAAGAATCACGCAAAAACTCAAGTTATGGCCTTCCCAAGTCGCCCTCCAAGGTATGCTATTCGATACTTAGTGAAATTTGCTAAGGGACACGTGGCAACCTGAGGTTAATATGCATTTTTATGTCCCCACTGTACCTTTCCAAAGGGACAAGTAGTGCGAAAAAATTGTTCCCTCCCCCATTATGCATGTTGTTCACTCTTATGACCTCGATGACACTTGTTAAGCTCCTTTGACCAGTTTGACCTACTCTCCCAACTACTCCCACATGCATGCCACTTGTCATTGTGAGGCTAGGGCACATTTTTGAGCACCTTTTGTCCCTTTCAAAGGGGACAATAGGGACAAGAAAATGCACCCGCTCCCTTTGGCTTCATGGTTCCTCATACGACTATTGTTTTGGCCTCCGGTTTCTTATTTTCACCCTTTCCTTCACTTGGCTCAACGAATAAACATGCGACACTTGGCAAAACCAGGCTTAGGCACATTTTTGTGCACCTATTTTAACCAAACCAAAGGGACAATGGGGACACAAAAATGTGCCCCACCCCCTCTCTTCCTTCTCAAAAGCTTTACAATAAGAACTTTCCATTTTTCGCTCATTCTCCCACCATCTCTCCATCTGCTCCCAAAACTCTGCCAAATTTTCCATCAAATCTCCCTCCACCATTTTCATGCTCTACCAATTTCTACCATTTTACCATGATCAGATGAAGAAAAAAAAGCAAAACACAGATTTTTGAAGGCTTGTGCTTTTTCTTCGCCAGAATGACTCAGTAACTTGAACACCGGTGCATGGATTGATATGAATTTTTTTGCGATCACCCAAATTTTTAGAGGCCATTAGAATCCAAGTGAAAGATTTTGCAAATAACCCTCGAATTTTTGTAGCGCAGAAAACCCCGATGTCTTCGCATTGGAATTTTTGAAATATAAAATATCCATTTTCAGCGCCGAGTAGACTTGAAATTTCAGAGGTGCAATCAAGATAAAAACTAATATCGGAAAAGTTGGTTTCAGTCAAAACGAGGTCCAAACCCAACTTTCCAAAAATAGTAGACCTCATACACATGCACTTGTTATTTTTGGTAAGTCATCATCAAAGGCGCTTTCGGGAAGGAAGTATACACCAAGATCATCTAGAAGGTCGAGTGAGTGATTAGGGCTGAAAAGGGGTAAAATAATAATACCGTAGTGCCCACTTCCCTTCGACACCATTTTGTTTTGTTGTTTTCGAGACTGATTACTTCACTTATGGATTATTATGGCTTCTTGATTTAGCATGCTAGTAGATATCATAGACATTGGATTGTTATTGATTTGATCTTTATATGATGCATATGGTTTACTGGTGGACATTTGATGATGATATTTGTATACTTTTGACATGGTTATTTATCTTTAATTATGACATGTGATATGTTTAATCATATTGAGTAGAACTTGATAATTGGACTAATGTCATGATCGTTTTGACATAAATGAAATAGAAATGTGCTAGAAAGTGTAAGTGATATCGTACTTGCATAGATGATAGTAAATCATGTGTCGTTTATTTTAGATTATATTGTATATTTGGCATGAATGTTTTAATGCGGCCAACAGGCCGAAGGAGGTATTCTTTGTTCTGCAGGTATATTATATTCACAACAATATTGGGGGAGTGGAGACCAACCACATCGGAATTCGAGAAGAATCCAACTAAGGTCACCATGGCAACAAGTAATTGTGTGTGTGTTAGAATTATTTGGTTAGGGAAAATTGTGACCTAGGGGTCATGTGTTGTTTTGTTTTAATTTTCCCTTTCTATTATGTTAGTATGTGTTTCTCTTAGTAAGTGAAATTTTACTTGTGTTATTATTCATATTATTTGGATTGGTGTTTACCCCTTTATTAGTCATGGGTTGTAGTGTCTTAATTAAGCTAATTTGAATTTTTCCTAAACTAATTAAAGGATATGACCAAAGAGAGTTCATTTATTAGGCTTGATTTACTTGGGATTTTGTGTGGATTGATGTGTGTTTGAGTTTTGAGTGTAGCACACTCTACCCCACATGGGAAACTCGAATTTGGCCTTAGAGGCCAAATTTCAAAGCTTGTGGGACAAGTCAAACTTGTCCCACACCTCTTAAAACCCCATGCCAACCCTACCTATGGGTTGGAAGGCCAAATTTAGGGTCTTTTAGGTGTTTTGGGGGGATAAAAGGGTAAAATATTAATTGCACTTTCTTTCAAAATTTAATTTTGTCCTTTGGGGAGTGGGCTTAGTTGGAGTGTGTAAGGTGCTTGCCTTTCTTTCAACCACTTATTAATGGTGCATTGGAATATGAGGTTGACCAAATGATGTGGAGTGGAGGGAAAAGGAGGTGGCATCCTACTTGGAGCCACATCACCCTCCCTCTCTTTTTTCTATTTATTTGATCCTCTTGTTTGTTTTGGGGGTTGGAAGTTTCATTTTTAGTCTTTTGTATTTTGGGAGAGGAGAGGATTTTGAAGGAGTTTGTGGATTTTTGGAGCTTGTTGATACTTGTGGGAATTTTGTTGGAGCTTGTGGATGCTTGCTTGACCTTTGGAGGGAATTGAGACTTCATACTTGGAGCAAGCTCTACCATGGAAAGGTAGGAGCTTCACCTTTGTTTGCATTATGTTTCTTTTTTGTTATATGAATGTATATTTATGTTGTGTTGAATGTTGTTGTTTGAAATGCTTGTTGGGAATGGGTAGAATGCCTAAGTTGGGAGTGGGAGGAGACTATGGGGAGTTTTATTTGAGGGAGGCATAAGAGATCATTTTCTTGAGGAGGGAGTTTGGGTTGGGTGCCCACCTTGTAAGAGAAATGCTTGCATTTTCTTCTTGTTTTTACTTTGAGGGAGCCATAAGAGTTGAGGGAGGCATAAGAGTGGATGGAGGGATAAGGGGTACTTGAGGGAGGCATAAGAGTTGTTAGGGGTATTGTGTTTTGCATTGGAGGCTTTTAGGTGGCACCCATTCCCATTGGGAGGCATAAGTGGCCTCCCCATAGGTCTTACTCTTATGGCTTTCTTGATAAGCCTTGTGACTTTGTTGTTTTGATGATTTCCCTCTTGTTGAGTTGTTGATTCTTTTGTTTTGAAGGATTATGGAATGAATGTGAAATGTTATGTTAAGTTATGTGGAAGCTAGTAGTTGCCATGAGTTGGATTTTCTCCCATTGTAATGTGGTTGGGGCTCGGGGGCCAATGGAGAGGATGGCTTCTCTTCTCCATTGGGTATCTTGGTTGGGAGGAGAGCATTGCCTCTCCCCTTATTTGGTTGTGAATCAAGCAAACTATTGGAAGAGCTACATTGTTGATGTTTGTAGCATTGGAGCCTTGTTGATGACAATGTGAAACTACCTTGTATATTTGCCCACCTAGAGTGGAAGAAAGTGTAATATTGCTTTGTATTTTAGCTTCCATTATTGTAAATTTGTCCCCACATTAAGTGGAAAATGTTGTAACAAGATTTTGAAGGAGAGTTGTATTGATCTTCATTAGTAAGATTGTAATGTGGATGGAATTGAAGTTGAAGGAAAGACAATTTATTTATTCTCCTTTACTTGGCTTGGAACCTCTTATGAATGTGTTGATCTTGTTGAAATGTTAGTAGTTCTTACTCTAAAACTTAATGGAAATATTGTTGAAACCCTCTTGAGGAAAGTTGGGAAATTTACAAAAAAAAATATATATATTAAATTTCATTTTGTTACTCAAAGAGATGTATTGAAAAGTGGGAATATTAGTGCATTCTCTCTTCTTGTAAAATAAATAAAAATAGTTTATAAGTATTTGGTTGCATACATAGTATAAAATCCTTTCCTTTGCATACTTAGTATAGATCCATTCCTACATAATACACGTGAAAGAAAATATAGAAAAGTGTAAAACTAAAAGAATAAATTATAAACAATAAAGTAATCATTACTACTAAAATAGATACAAATATACAAACTTAAATATTTGGAAAATAAAACTTTGGAATAGTATTTAATGGATATACATGCTTTAGATCTTGGTTACTTATACATCCAAATGACTATTTTATTCGTTAGCAAAGAAAAACATTTGAAAGTGTGGAAATCAAAAACAATTAGGTATCTGATTCTGCAATCTCTTGGGCTTTCTGATTTTCGCACTAATTTGCAAAGCAAACTGCTTCATGAATATTCTGATATGGAACAGATCCGCCTATATAGAGATTCTCCTCCACGAGCTCCACCGTAAAACTGGTAAGATCTCAATAGAAAATCGTTGTAATAAATTTATTCGGTCTCCTCGTAACACTCTCACTTGTCCCTGATCCGATTTTGATAAAGATATCTTGAAGGTGAATCCCGGATTTGAAGTTGCATTCGACATCTTGAATGACATAACAACGTGGTTGATAACTCCTCGCTTGTCGTTTGAAGCGCTCAAAAGGCTATTTTTTTCCACTGCGACTGATTCGTGCTGGCCGATTATTGTTGCAGTAGTAGAGGCCGTGGATCCTAAGCGCCATGAACCCACCCCAGAAGCACCCAATGATAATGGAGGTAACACGCCCATTTTTGCCTCGCCTGTAGCTTCACCTCTAACCACCATTCCCTGTTCACGCGGCCAGGGCCGAACAAAACGGGTCAACACGCCTTTCCTCTCAGGCGGTTTTGAAGCTTCATCTTTAACCACCATATTGAATCCACGTGGCCAGGACAGTATAAAACAGCAGGCCGACTGTGTAAAGTATTAGATTCGCAAAATACAAGTGAATTAAATGAAAAAAACAGGCGGCCGAGTTTGGAGTAGCTTGCACGCAGGAGAGGGGGTTTAATGTTATGGTAGGTGGCCATTAAAGCCACCCACCCCAACCTTGATTTCAAACCTAAATTTGAATGCTTTCCCACCTTAAAACTCTTGTCCCTTTTGTTCAAATTTCAAATTTATGTTTAAGTATATAGATTTACTTAATGTAATTTTTGATAAAATATATATTTCATTTTTAATTTTGAAATTTAAATTCAATCCTTTTATACTAAATTAAAAATTAATAGATAAAGATGAGTACCTAATCACCCCCTTAATGTTCGTTTGTAGAATTACGATCATGACACGAGAATAATTATTCACCGACTCATGCTCTTAATGTTTATTTAGAGGCAAGATTAAATGACTCCTTGGATAATAACTGGCTCATGACGTCGAGCTTTGACGACAATGCTAGTGCCGAGAAGAACATTAGGGAGGCTCTTTGTGACCTAACTAGACTCTTTTTCCAGCATCCAGTCCTTGACACAATAACAAAGTGACCCGATTTAAATATATAGCAATTATAAACTTGTTCTCTTAAATCTTGAACCTCATGCAAAAAAATTTAGTCGTATTATTTTGGGTTATATGTTCGTGGAAGCAAGTTCTTTCTTTAAATTGTCTTTTTTTATCACAATAATCCCCCTTTTAGGTGCATAATAGTGCCCTGGTCAAAAATTAAGTTCAAGTTTGCAAATGCCAAATCGTCTAAGCTTCACATCGGTGTGTTTAAGCTGATAGGATCATCATGGTTACTGATACGAGTAATTATTCTAGTTTCTAGTCCAAATGTGTAACCAAAAGAACGATGGAATGATGACACTTCATGGCTTGCAAATGCATCATCTCAGAGCAATTTATGTCGGTTCAAGAGAACATGCCAACATTGCGAAAAAGAGTCATGGCATGATCGGTTCCAAGCTTCAATCTCCTTAGAGGAGATCATCATGAAATGAGTGAACTTCTCAGTGCGGTCACCAAAGGAATCATTCAACAATGTTTCTAAACACTTAGTTCGTGTTGTCCATTTGTCATCCAAAGAATTTTTCTTGTGGTGTGAAACATTCAAGGATTCAAAGTTCACTACATTAGAGTGTTTCATCGATCATCTGGCAAGGATCAATGAAATTCTTCAGAGCCGGATTCTTCCTCATCGGCATTCCTTCTCAAGTTTCTCTCTCCTCTTTCTCTCTCTTCTCTTCCCCAAATTTATCTCTCCTCATTCTAATTCTTCGTTGGGGTTGTACTTTTTCATAATGCCTTTAATGTAATTAAAAAGTGACTTTAGGATTATAATGTAATAAGTCACCTTTATTTTATAAAAAGGGACTTAATATTTTCCTAGGAATGTGAAAAGTCTTTTATAATTCATATGTTTATCTAAAATTTTAAGTAATATAAAATTCAAAATATAGTGTAAAGGCATATGAAAATTCATTTCAAAGGCGAAATTTGAGTCAATCCACATTGCTATAAATTGGGATGGCCTCTCCATTCCAAAGGATCCAAACTTTAAGAATTTCTACTACTGTAGCATTGTGAATTGTTGTAGCTTGATTGAAGCTTTGTATTCATCACTACACATGGAATAAAGGCTACATTTATTCTTTTTCCCTTTCCTTGTATTTCCTCTATTTCCCTCTTATCATACAACTTTGTGAATGTCAATAAATGAGAAAAGAGTTTGTGGCTTTTCTTGATAAGGAGATTTCTAAAACTTTGGGTTCACGATCTCATGTTGTCTGCTGTAACACGTGAAAAATCACACACACGATGACTTGCTTGACACAAAACACGACACAACATGTCGTCACAAAGTTACTGAACCAACTCTTGGAACCACTTGTTACTGGGATGACCATAAGGTCAACATGGAAACATTCACACCCAAAAGGATAATACATTTTTTTTTTTTTAGACAAGACAACATAGAAGTCCAATCACAGAACACACTTACAGTTAGGGCCAACCACAATGAGATATTCTTGAGGGTTATTTATTTTAAAAGGACATCTTGCAATTCTTAGCTTACGTTTTCAAGGAGGCTCAAGATATGATTCATACAATTCATCTTACCAAGCTAAGTTTATTCTTTTGACACTGAGTAATCATCTTTAAATCTTCTCTATTATGACATTTATTTTCTTAATTCGTTTATCAAGAAAAAGGAGTATTTAAATTCCACAAGGCCATCTGCTCACCACTAACACTACTAAGATTCGTTCTTGCCCACAAGACAACATGGTTTTAAGTTCAACACACTTAAGAGAAGAGATACAAGGTGCCTTGAAAAAGGGTTAGAGGAGAAGGTCGAGATGAAACATCTTTAGGACCTCATTAGTTATTGCAGTATTTAATTAAAGCTAGGGCTCTTAACTAGAGTTATCAACAACTTTACTTAGGCTTCGCTAAAAGTATTAACAAGGAGTAAAAATTTACTTTCCAAATGGCGGTGAGAAAGATGGTGAGGTCTCCAATTTGTTTTCTCTGGCTTATTAAATCTTATCATCTTCAAACAACTAACAGTTCATTTCACCTTAGGGTCATTTTACAAATTTCACCATAAAAGGAATAATGTTCACTAGAGGAGCTAGGGTTATCATGTTATAAAGTTTACCTGCAATGATAGTCTTGCCCTTGATTACTTAAAGAATTTCTTGCTCTCAAGTTGGTGACCCCTACGTTACTTTATTTGAATACAACTTTTAATTTAACTTCCAGAAGTATTAAACAATCCCATGTTAGTTTACTTATGACACTTTATTACTAAGTCATATCAAGGTTTAACTCAAAATTTATTCTCAAGGCAAGGTTGTAGCAACACTCATTTACAAGAACAAAACAAGATTACATCAATTCTTAAAATACTGATACTCCAACAAAGTCACTCAACAACAATAACCAAATTTTCTTATAATTTCAATGATGGTCAAACAATACAAGGTTTCCAAAGTTCAGATGACAAAGTCCACAATACTTTATACTAAGACATTAATCCTCTTTTAAACTTTCCACTGGACGTTAACAATAGTTGAACAACATAAAAAGGTTTCGAGCAAAGGAACTTCTCAACTGAGGTTGATGACAAAAGTCTACAAATCTATCCCTCATCTACACGCAAAATCCATCTGCAACAAATTTTCTACAAGAGTCAGTTCACGAGAACTGAGCAAGATAAGGCTACACAAACCCACCATAACTGTTATCTATCAATATCATGAAAAGAAGCACTTTATTACAAGAATTTGGGTCAAACCTCTAAACACTATCAACACTTCAAGTTATAATAAGTTTCCACCATGCCAAACAAGGAAGGAGACCATGTACTTCCGTTAGGAGTAAAGACAACGAAAATATAACAACCGAAAGAGAAAGGCCCTTGGCCCCATAAGGAGAAATAACCAATCTAACAAAGCAGGATTCCCACCAAGTAAATAATTAAATAACAATCACAAGAGTGCGATTTGATATAAAGTACCAACCATCCAGAATTTTATCACAGGTACCAAATGCATAGGTTATAATATTATATTTCTAGAAGAACAAGAGTTGATCGGCCCAAGAAAAGGGAAACCACGGGTTTCAAGAATTAACACAAAAAGCCATGTATAAATGAGTTTCAAACCTGAAATCACATAGAGTATCCACACAACATAAGTTTCGAAGCATAAGCAAAGTAAACTAGTTTTGGCCACTAACTCCAAGAGATTTCCCAATCATTCAAGAAGGCCAATGCCTTGTAGGCTAGTAGCAATCACGCGAGAGAAGAAAAAGAGTCCGTCAACCAAGAGTATACGAAAATGTCATCAACAACTTTTATAACCCTAAAATTTTTTTTACAAACCTCCACATCAATTATTAAAGTTCAGTTAATTTAAAATAAATTTCCTATTTCCCAAAACAACAATATTTTTAAGGCAACCCTTGGTAACATAAACAACCGTTCAAACAAAGGTACAACATAAACTACTAAGTTCCATTATCAAAACAACTCCTTCTGCTATAGCTCCATCATACTATTGATTGCAAGAAAGTTTTTCCCAAGGTTGACAACATTCAAGGCAATTTTCATCACAAAACATTAAGGTACATATGTGCATATAAGCTGTCCAATCCTAATTAACAACACAGTCATAATAAATGGGAGGAAACACAAGTTAGAAGACTAGATTATTTCACCAACAATCTTCCGAGAGGGAAGAAGACCAAAATAATTCCAGAAATAGTGGGGGTACTAGAGTTGCACATTAAGACCTCGAACATAGCTAAATAAAAAAACTAGTTACGATTCAAGATGAAGGGGGCAGTCAAAGTACCTCCTAAGAATGGCTATAAAACCTAGGAACCAGGCTGAAGCTACGTAGGAGTCTAAACACTCGAGGTTGAAACACGATGCACGCAAACTAAAACATTCTAAAAGTTTTAACACCGAATCTCTAACCTGAAATAGTCCAAGCGTTGATTACACTAATCCTGCAACCTTTCCTTTTCGATGCCAAAAGGGTTGTTAGGTGGCTTGAGAGATCATTAACAATATATGTCAAAAGACAAAGAAGGACAACCTTGGTTGATAGGAAGGAACTTCATAGTTATTGCACGCTTACAATAACGACTGCTAAAAACTAGCTGGAACAAATAATAACTGGAACTCTATCGTAGAGAAGAGTACATATATATATATATATATATATATATATATATATATATATATATATAAAGGAAGATCGATCACTCGAGCCAGAAAAAAAAACATACACCCAAGGAAGAGAACACTTGCATGCTTTCCACTAACATACAGGCAATGATAATAGCTAAACAAGAAGAAAGCAAGTAGAAAGGAGAGACCTGACTGAAAAGAAGACAACCAATTCAAAGAAATGGTGGTTCGATTTCACGATGAAATAAATATAGCAACAGTAGAAAAGTGTAGGAATATCTTTCCTGTTTCTCCAGCTTCAACAGGTCGTACAGACTCCGCACGGGTCAGCATAAGAACTGTAGGTACTGGAATCCGGGTGCACCAGTTCTAAGCGGTCCACATTCACGATCCGCGAGACCATGCAATTGAAGAGGATTTTTGTCAAACAGTTCACGAGCATTGTTGTATTCGAAGTGACTCCATGCACTTGTGCTCAACTATTGCTTTCCTTGAGCTTTTACTTCTTGTGGGATTCGAAAACCAACTCACATACCCTATACGTGCTACCACAAACACAAGTGATCTACACAAGGCTGGAGGAGATATTTTCAGAGAAGAACCTAGCAAGGATGTCACGGCAAGCAAAGGTTGTAGGAGATGGATTTACCCAAGTTATTCATATTTGTTTCAACTTCCTATGCCTCCTCAACAAACCCATTCCAAAACATATCATGCAATCCTTGCTTTGTCCTTTGGCCATATTTCACTCAGGCATTTTGTCAAATAGTTTGGGTGTCTTATGCTTGCTTCCACTTTGCATATGTATCTACCAACGCACCGGCAAACAAAGCATTTGACACAGCCTTGTCCCTTCTCCATTATTTTCCAAGTTTCCAAGGTGTCTCAACCCACCCAATTTGTCCACAACCAACAATCATTGCTGTCCAAAAGACCACATTTCTTTCAAGTTTTGCCAAACCATCCGAACACTTTGTTGAGCATCCAGATCAGGAGTATAAATCCATCTTAAGACAGTTATGCACCCAGGACACTAGCAGATACAACAAGCAACAAAAATCTCTTTTTCAAATGCATTGGAGAACGTCCATGCCCTGTTCAAACACTCCCACTTTGGTATAGGCGTGGAGATGCTATCAAAGGTTGTGGAGTTTGGCTTTACACCTGCTCTTTGCATTTGCTTGTAAGTTTATAAAGCCATTTCAACATATCCATACTATACTGAGCTTTAGAAGTAGACACACAAGAAACAAAGGACCCTCCCACGAAGATTGAAAACACACCCACACCATCTTCAACCCCACACCAGTTCATCAAACAAGAAGGTTTCAATAGAGAATCTTTGCAATAAACTTCATCGGAGTCTCTCCTGGTAATACTCTCACTCACATTGGTGATCACAAGATTTTGATAAAAATACCTTGAAGGAGAATCCTGAATTGAGGATGCAATCGATACTAAACAATTAACAACATAGTTGGGCCGACGACTGCTTTGCTAGAAGTGCTCACAATGGCTTCTACTATACTTTGCAACATGCCTGCTGCTGGCTATTACTGTACTGTGCAGCCGTCATCGTTGTGGATCCCGACCGCAACACAACTCGCAAAGCACCCAATGAAAGTGGAGGTAACACACCTACTAGCTTGTAGCTTCATCTATAACCACCAAATCAAACCCATCACTGTGCCCAAGTCGCAGAGGAGGAGAAAACAAAAAAAAAAAAGGAAGAGGTTCGTTTAGCAAGCAAAAAGGAAAAAAACTTGAGAAAGGAAAAAAAAAAACACCCAAACATTTCCCTCCTTCCAAGGCCTCGTAGGCCCAAGAAAACGCACCCAACACCCACCTATACGCATTGAAAGAGAATCAAAATAAGATCATGGTGAAGGAAGTCAAGACTCCACCGACTCCCACTGTCTCACGCCAAACAGAAATTACAAGTTCATTTAAGAAGTGACAAGAAATGTCACCCATCCGCCAGCTAACCAGGGAGAAAAATGCGCTTCAACCACTACCAAAAAGAATAAAAAAATACAGTCTATATAAAATAATAATCATTAATCTTCTCCTTGATTACTTAAACTAAGCTCTCCTTGTTTAGTTTAATATTCTCCTCCTTGATGATTAAAAATTTTAAACTACACTCTCCTCATTTAGCAATTGGAACACAATGATGGAAAAATATAAAGCAAGGAGGACATTCATGCTTAGCTTTGCAAACAAGAGAATAAATGGCACGTGATGTTACACCACACCACACCATAAGAGCACAAATAAAGAAAAGCGTTCCATAGATCGAAGGCACGACAGACGAAAGAAGAAGAAAGGATGCTAAAAAAATAACCCATGAAAACAGGTAAAAGTCACCTAACGATAGAAAAGGGAGCTCAATTCAGCATTCAATGACACGCATAGGACAAGGACGTAACAACGAAAGTCAATGCGAGCAGGGCATTACATTGTCTTGATGTCTGTAAAGGTTGTTATTCTTCTTTATTGAATGTTGAACTACTCTAGTAATTGGGTGTGAACTCTACAATTTTCCTACTCACGGCAATAACCCCCTTTCCTAATTTCCTCCTTCTCCTTAACTCGATGTAATTTCCTCCATTGTACCCCCGTATAAGAATTTTGCCACAGGTTCAGTGGAGTGTCCTTGTGTGATCCCTGACCTATTTGGCCACCCACAACATTTATATTAGGATTATATTAGTTACATTCAATAATGGGAGCTGTACCATTCAATGCAGATGGGCGTAACCCCGTAAACGTTGGTGGAGACGCCTAATTTTCCATATCGACAAATTTTCTCACCAACATCCTCCTTGAGGCCACTTATGAAACAACTCTTGAAAATTCATTTGACAAGCCTTCCGTATGATTGGCCAAACTCTCAAATTTCGTCTCGTAATGATTTTATTCTTTTGGATCCTTTAGCGTAAATCAAAATCACATGAATAAAGTGAGCAAGATCGATATTTTAAGGTGGAACAAAAATAGTGGATATTATTTGGATGTTATAATTTGAGTCGTGAAAAAGGTGTGGTACATGAAGTTGTCTAAATTTTTACCTTTTCCCAACTTTCTATGGCCAAAAGGAGCTCACACTTCATTTTTGGGGACAACTAGTCTTAAGGTAAGACTTGGAGGTTTTAACCATGATTTTTAGTCTTCTCTAGCACTCTAATGGCTTAAAACTTATCATAATTACTTTCACACATCTCTTGCTCCTACAATTAATCATGTATTTACTCGAGATTAACACTAAAAAGTGGGGTTAAAAAGTTCTACATGAAGAAAGTAGTGTGGTTGGGTTTCAACTCTGCAACTTATTGGATTTTTCCCATTTTTATTTTGGCCCCTTTAAGCTCAAATTACACTCACGTGAATAATGGAGTCTCAGTCTAAAAATTTCACTCACTAGACATATATGGCCAATCATTAGAGGAACTCAATTATAGATGATTGTACATGCATCACCTATTTTCATGTAATTACTTGAGCTTAAAGTTAAATGGGGGCTAAAAAGCGATCCAAGAAGCAAGCATTTTGATTTTTTTGAACATGTAACCTATTGGATCTTCCCATTTTTTAGTTTGTCCCTTTAAGCACAAATTGCACTCATGTGAATAATGCAAGCGAGATAGAGTCGATAAAGTGGAACACAATTAGTGGATATTATTTTGGTGTTACAATTTGAGCTATGGAAAATGTGTGGTACATGTAGGTATTTAATTTTTTACTTTTTAATTTCAAACTTCCCATTGATTTATTTCTCTTATCTAACAAATAAAACATTATCCTATCAAAAACCTTGATGTCGTAGTCATGATCACAATTATTATTAGTCTAATGAATAAAATGGCAAGTCTCGTATGAAAAAATATTGGAGGGGAAAAACAGAGGTGATATTTCCAAAAATATTCACCATTTTGTCAAGGAAGGAGATGGCAAAGTAGTAAGGTTGGCACTAATATCGGATAATTTCTTACGGGTTGTTTTCAAAATTGAACAAGGTAAAACATATGGGATAAATGGTGGTAGGATTCAATGATCATGGTTACGAAATTGGGGACATAATTGGCCTTATGTAAAGTCTTGAATTGAATTTATATAGAATGTGAAATTCAATGGGGTTTGCGTGCAATCTAGACACCAAACGAGGGATCCGTGATCTTAATCATGATATCCAATAATTTTGGTTGGGGTTTAAACATGGAACCTATTGGATTTTCCCCAATTTGTATTTTGGCCCTTTAAGTGCAAATTGCACTCATGTCACTAATGAAAATGAGATCGATTCGATAAAGTGAAGCACATATCGCATATATTATTTGAGTGTTACAATTTGATTCGTGGAAAAGGTCCGGTACTTGCAAGAATTTAATTTTCACTTTTTTATTTCTAACTTTATATCGCTGCACTCTATGTCTTATCTAATAAATCAAACGTTGTCCAATAAAAAAACTTGACAACATTTGCGTTTGGGTTTTGAACCTAAAACCTATTGGATTTTCCCATTTTTATTTTGGCCCCTTTAAGCAAAAATTGCAGTCACATGAATAATGTGAGAGATATTGAGATGATAAAGAGGAACACACATAATGGATATTATTTGGGTGTTACAATTTGATTAGTGGAAAATTCACAGTACATGCAAGTATTTAATTTTTGATTTATTTTCCAACTTTCCATTGATGTCTTCATCTTTTCTAGAAAATCAAATAATGTCCTATACAAAATCTTGATGGCTTAAAAATAAAATTAAAAAATAAAAAAGTTTGGCAGATAAAATCTACTTGTCACTCATATGCCCAATCACTGGAGGGGCTCAATTATCAATGATTGTTCACTCATCTCCTATTTTCCTGTAATTACTCTTACATTAACTTGATCTTAAAATGAAAAAAGGGGGCTACAAAGTGCTACGTGAAGAAAGCATTGTGGTTTGGTTTCGACGTTGGAACCCAATGGATTTTCCTCAGTTTATCTTTTGGCTCATCTAAACTCAAAATTTACTCACATGAATAATTGAGTCTCATTCTAAAACTTTCACTTGCTAGACATGCATGATCAACCATTGGATGAAATCGAAAATTGAAGATTGTTCACGCATCCCAATGTAAATTTTAGTGGCTAATCTTCGTTAATTCACGAATATTTGGGTTTTTGAAATTTAGATTTGGCTAATTTTTAAGGGTTAGGTCGATTGCTATTTCACCTAAATTTTCTAGGTACAAGTTAATTTTTTTGGGTTGAATCGCCCAACGTTTACGGTAATAGCAAAAATTTTATATTCAAATGACCTTTACCGTATGCACAAAAGAGAAAATTTCTACCATCGGTAGCCTAATGCTATCGGCCGAATAGTTGATATCGGCCAATACATTTCCTTTTAATTCGTGGCATTCACCTAGATTTCAAAAGTCATTTATAGAAATTTTCCAAGTAATATCTATGGTTATTTTTAGGGGGTATTAAAATTTACCTTGCTGCATCCACTACTTTCCTGTAATTAATCGAGATTAAAATTCAAAATGGGGCCTACAAGAAGCTCTAAGAAGCAATAATTTATGTTGTGTTTCAAACTTGGAACCTATTGTATTTTCCCTTAGAATTTTACCTTTAAGCGTAAATTGCACTCACATGAATAAGGCAAGTGAGATAGAGATGATATAAGTGAACACAACTAGCGGGTATTATTAAGGTGTTATAGTTTGAGCCAATGAAAAGGTGTGGTACATGAAGGTATTCATTTTTCAAATTTTTATTTCCAACTTTCCATTGTTGTCTTTGTCTTATCTAACAAATCAAACATCGTCCAATCAAAAGCCGTAACGTTGTATAAAATTAAATAAAAAAATAGAAAATCTTGAATGGAAGATAAAATCTACCTTTGCTTGTATGACCAAGCTGCTAGAGGTGCAAAATGTAATGCCCTGTTCTACATTACACTGTTCATCTGTGGCGATCAGTGCTAAGCATGGAGTGTCGTTGTGCCTTCGTCAACCTCGATTGCTGACCATTATGACTATAATTGATAATTATTTTACAAGCTGTAAAATGATAATAATGATAATAATAATAATAATAATGACATTATGATTGTATTATCGATCAACGATTGTATTTTATTATTACTTTCTTTATATCGATTGTTATCGATATCATCCTCTGTTATCGTTAAACTATCCTTTTGATTTGTTTGTCGCTCCCGCTGATCGAGCCTCGTTGCGCAAATGAGGAAGAGTATGTTTTGTGGTGGCGCCACGGTTTGGGAGTGGCATTCACGTAAATATTTCATTTAAATACTCAACCCCGTTCTCCTCCTGGGTCGACCGATCCCGCAATCCTAGAATTGTTTTAAATTGCTAATTTTAAATATGGAATTTTAAATCCCCAACCTACCTTGTCTCGGTCAGCTTTATCTCCTGCTTGGCGTGGGCTGGAGGGAATTCTTGTTTTTTTTTTTGTTGTTAGGGGCCTCTTTGTGCGGACTGACTGCGTGGAGGGTGGAGTTATTAGAATCTAGATGTGTTGGAGTCTTCTGGCTGGTGGCTGCACTGCATTTATTAACCCTGATTTGCAAATCTTCTTTGTTCTGTTTGACTGTCACGTTTTTATACGTTGCGTGAGGGAGATGGGAGTCGGTGGAGGCATTTTTCTTCACCAGGATCTCCTTTTGATTCTGTTATTCAATGCATTGGGCGCAGTCTGGTTTGACGTGGTGGTTAGATGAAGGCTCTGAAGCTAGTGTAGCGGTGCCAGCGAGATTATCGAGCGCCAGCGTTTGGATGGACCGTAGAAAAAACCCTCACTCAAGGGATAAGTAGACACCACAGAGACTATAATATCTCGAAAGCTTCTCTCGGGAGAGCTCGGCAATGGGATTGTATTGCGGAGCAAATATTTTCCTGTACCATTCCTACGCCAGCAACAACTCTTTCCTCATCCCCGAAAGCGTGGCTCAGCAGGTCCTATACTTCATCTTTCTCGAGCATTTATAATAATCATCATGTGGAGCATGCGAGCAGGTCGAGAGTTTGAATCCCACGGGGGCGCGAAGTGTTTCCAGTGGTATTCTGCAGGGACACGCTGCGGCGTGGAGTCGGAAGCGGATGACGAGGGTGATCACGCGAAGAAGAAGCAACACGGAGAGATGACGTGATTTGAAGTCATGGATGCACAGCACGGCCTCCTTGCAAGGTGGAGCTCTGGGAAAGGAGTCAAAAGGCAGAAACACCGGTCCATACATTACGTTCTGCAGTGAAGATCTCCATCCAGGGGACATTGCGTTTAAGGTTCCAAATTCTCTTGTGGTTACACTGGAAAGAGTGATGGGAAAGCGAGACAATCGAGTTAGCCGACGCGGGGCATGTTGCAGTATAGTAGAAGCCTTTTGAGCGCTCCAGCATGCGAGGTTGTCCAACTTTGTTGTTATACTGCTCAAAGACGATCGCATCCTCAAATCGGGATTCTCCTTGAAGGTGATAGATCACACCCACGGGCACAGGAGATCTATGCAATGTTGGAGAAAATGTCTTGGGAGATGAAGGTAGCAGGATATTTTTCAGATCCAGAACATGTACTGAGTTTGTATCTTCAAAATCGATTATGTGACAAGTGAGGTGTTACAGCAACTGATGAAATTTATGTGCAAAGATTCTCTAATGAGATCTTACTTGTTGTGCGATGTAACTCATGGAAGAGAACCTCATAGAGGCTGACCTGTTTTCATACTCGAGAATATTCATGAAACACAATTTGCTTTGCTATTATATGAGCTTCTTCAACGAGTCACCAAGTTGGCAGGCATAAAGTTTTCTGTTGGAATTATCACACCTTACAAGCTACAGTTTGTAATGTTTGCATTTTGAGAGTTTGATGTTGTCCTCAAATCTGATGAAGGAAAAGGTTTATGGCCACTATTTTGATGGATAGCTGTAAGGTGGTTGTCTTTGATATCAAGTATCCAACTGTGCCTTTTGCAGAGCTTCAAAGGCATCAAGCTTGTGTGAATGTCCTTGCGTGGGCTCCTCACGCCTCCCCGCCATATTTGCCGCTCTTTGAGATGATGCGAGCACTCATATGGGAGCTGCTGTCAGTGCGAGTTAACCCCGTGTAGAGGTGGAGGCCTGATCGATGCTAGCTTACACACCGGTGTTGAAATAAATCGATTCAGCGAGTGGTCTTCCTTACTGCATCTTGGATTGGATTAAGCGGTGCTTCTACTAACAATCTACAAATATTAAGGGTTTGAACTTTGTCTCGGTGGTGCAATTACTTTTCAACCAAAGCCTCTCGCAATCTTTATAACATGGTTATACGGTATGTTTTTATGCGGCCCGTGCTTGAGTCTCAGATGACTGTTGAAGCCTGAAGAAACAGTGACAAGATATTTCTACACCTTTCTCTGCTATTATATTTACAATTATTGCGAAATCGAACCGATTTTCCTTGCATTGATTTGTCAATTGGATGTCATGATGGGAGATTTCCCCTTTACTCTGTTTGTTTCTCCTTGCTTTAGCTTTTATCGTTGACAGTGATGTTGGTGAAAGAAAGGATGTGTGCCTTTCCACGAATGTTATGTTTCTCTTGCTCGAATGATAGACCTTCGTCTGTTTGTTTATGTATTAATTCTTCTCTTTGTGATTGAGTTACGCAAGCTATTACGTTGATCGGCTAGTATTTTTCGATATTATGGAAGTAAGTTACGATAACTATGAAATCCCCTCCTAGCACCCAAGTTGTCTTTTGATGTTTTTTTTTTGTTAGCTCATTCATAAGTCCTTTTGATAACCTTTTGGCATTGAGAAAGAAAGGTTGTAGGATTGTGTGATCAATGTTGGGGCTAGTCGGCTTGAGTTTCGATATTAAACTTTTAGAATGAAAAGGTTTGTGTGCAATGTGTTTTCCGGATCGCGTGTTTAGACCACGATTTTATCTTTCATCTTGTTTCTAGGGTTTTATGGCCATCCTTAAAAGTACCTTGACCATCCCTATCGAGCAACCATAACTAACTTTTCGGATCAACTAAGCTTGAGGTTTCATTGTGCGAATCCATTACCTCGTTGACACTATAATAGTTTTGGCCTAATTACCCTCTCGAATTATTGTTGATGGCGCTCTTATTTTTTTTTCCTAACTTGCATTATTTTCTCCTTGTAATGTTAACGCTATTAATTAATATTGGTCGGTTTTTATGCGTAATTACCGTAATAGTTTGTGATGGAAATTTCCTTAAATGTGATTAATCTTTGGGAAAAACTCAGCTTTCATTTGATAATCTTATGGATTCATAGCAGAAGGTTTTGTTTTGA
This sequence comes from Taxus wallichiana var. yunnanensis, assembly GCA_018340775.1. Classification (NCBI taxonomy): domain Eukaryota; kingdom Viridiplantae; phylum Streptophyta; class Pinopsida; order Cupressales; family Taxaceae; genus Taxus; species Taxus wallichiana. The sequence continues at coordinate 13,396,192 of CM031237.1, forward strand.
TAACGTCACTTTGAAATTATGTTTGTATCTGTTTGTGCGACGGTTGATGTGTTACCCAGGGTTGCCGTAAATATGGTTGTTTTGGGATATGGGTAATTTATTTTTAAGTTAACAAAACATTAGTATTGTAGTGGAGGTTTGCAAATATTTAGTGTTATAAAAATTTGTTGATGACATTATTATATACTCTTGTTGGAATGGAACCCCTTCTTCTCTCGCGTGTTTACTACTTGCTTTGTAAGACTTTGACCCTTCTTGGATGATTGGAAAATCTTTGTAGTTAATTGTCAACACTAATATACTTTGCTTTAACCTCGAAACTTATGTTGTGTGTATCATATTTGATTTCCGGTTGAAACTCGATTATACATGGCCTTTTTGTGTTAATTTTTGAAACCCGTGGTTCCCCTTTCTTGGGCCGATCAACTCTTGTTCTTTTAAGAAAGATATAAATTTAGTCTATGCGTTTGGTACCTTTGATAAATTTCTAGATGGTTGGTGTATATATCAAATCTTAATCTTGTAATTATGGTTTAATTACTTACTTGATGGGAATTCCATTTTTTTTTGCTAGATTATTTGTTTTCTCCT